>CM062296.1:827379853-828046096 GCA_031216915.1 Pictodentalium vernedei
TAAGCATTGCCATTGCTGGGACAGTCGGGCTGCATGCGTGACATCACTCTAGTTTGTTTGCATTTTAATTGAAATTAAACATAAAAATTTTAAAAATCTCTCTCTCTCACTCTCCCTCTGGGACCCTCTTCTTCCTGTGCGATTTATTAATGAAGTATCACAATAAGGAATCCCCATAACGTGCTAACTTGAAGGATCTTAGAGCGACACACTCATTGTAGAGGCGGCGCGGTTGGGGTGAGGTGGTGGCGGGGAGAATAAACCAAATAATATAAAACTCTACGATTTGCAGTTACAAAATTTCAATTTTCTGAGACAATAGAGAGAGCATACGTTTTAGAGTTTTGGATCTACCTGGCGCAGCATATCTACGGCGTGCAATTTATTTAGGCACTTTCTTATTGTTTCCGTCCAGTTTTTTATAATTGGTACAAAGGCGTGTTATATTTAGCAGGTGCTCTTTCTCTCTCTCTCTCCCTCTCTCTCTCTCTATCTCTCTCTCTCTCGCTCTCTCTATCACGCCCCCCCCCCCCCCTCTTCCTGTGCGATTTATTCAGTTCCCTAGGTAGAAGAGGTAAAAAATAAACTATTTTTTTATATTTTGTCTTTTAATAGTCTAATAAAGTATCACAATAAGTAATATTCCCCTCCAACGTGCTAACTGGAAGGATATGCCTTCGGTATATATGTACCGTAGCGGAGGAACACAATTTCAGTACTTGCCACAGATGGTATGTTCCATAGATACACCATGCAGTTAAATTCATATCGGTCGAACATTAATATCCTGAGCTACAACAACTTGTAGTCTCACTCATTTAGTCGATGTATAAATAATACCATAACAGCAGACATGCGTATATATTGTCGAATAATTAGTACATTCTCTCTCTCTCTCTCTCTCTCTCTCTCTCTCTCTCTCTCTCTCTCTCTCTCTCTCTCTCCCTAACTCTCACTCTCTCAGATTTATTCACTTCCTTACCTTGGAAGACGTAGAAAATAAAATATATTTTTATATTTTGTCTTCAAGTAGTCTAATAATGTATCACGATAAAGCATCCCTTTAAAGCGATAACTAGACGGATAGTAGAGTGAGACACTCGTTATAGTGGTGGCGTGACTCGGATGAGGTGGGGTGGATGAGGTGGGGTGGAGAGAACAAACAAAAGAATATAAAATACTCCGTTTTGCAGTTACAAACTTTCAATTTTTTGAGACAACAGAGAGAGCATACATTTTGGAGTTTTGGATCTACCTGACAAAGCATATCTAGGGCGTGTAATTTGGGCACGTTCGTCTTGTTTCCGTCCAGTACAAATAATTGGTACAAAGGTGTGCTTGAGTTATTTTGACATTTAACCAATATGTCCAAGTAACTGCCATAATATGTTTTGTCAACTTAATATAGGAACCTAGACAAATGTTCTGTTTTAACTTCATCTATTTTTGTATAATAAGATGACAAAATATACAAGAAATATGTCCACTTAACATCCGTTTTAAACTACAGCTATAAAAAACAATCGTTCAAGAGGTGGTGTTGACGTAAACGGTTCTCTTCTATTATACCCCCACACGACTTTCTTTTCATGAAATTTCAACAAGCATTTATACGAAAAATAGGCTTATGCAAACAAGTAAGTAAAATTTTATTAACACATGCTTTACAGTTATTGGAGAGGATGCAATTGCAATTCGCAGTATGCCCTGATCCAGTACGCAGAAATGCTACTTATTTTTATATTCGCAACGCAATAAGGAATCCCCTCCCCCGACGTGATAACTATAGAAGGATGCATAAATAACATGACAGCAGACATGTGTATATAGTGTCGGTTAATTAGTAAAATACCTCCCCTCCACTCCGTCCATCCTTACCCCCCCCCCTCTCTCTCTCTCTCTCTCTCTCTCTCTCTCTCTCTCTCTCTCTCTCTCTCGCCCCCATCTTCCTATGCGATTTATTCATTTTCCTAGGTGGGTGAGCTAAAATAAAATAGATTTTTTATATTTTGTCTTCTAGTAGTCTAAAAAGTATCACAATAAGGACCCCCCCCCCCCCACACCTAACGTGGTAACTAGAAGGACAGTAGAGTAAGACACTCATTGTAGCGGTACCGCATTTGGGTGGGCAGTGGTGCGGAGATCGAACCAAACATACAAAATCTACGTTTTGTAGTTTCAAACTTTCAATTTTCTGAGACAAGAGACACAGCATACATTTTAGAGTTTTCGATCTATCTGACACAGCATATCTACGGCGTGAAAGTTAGGTACTTTCGAATTTTCCCGGACAGTACAAATAATTGGTTCATAGGCCTGCTTGGGCTATTGTGACATTAAAAAAATATGTCCAAGGGACTGCCATAATATGTTTTGTCTTCTTAATATAGGATTTGGGACGAATGTTCCGTTTTCACTTCATCTACTTTTTGTATAATAAGAAGACAAAATATACGAGGCATATGTCCACTTAATATCCATTTTACACTACAGTTATAAAAACAATCGTTTAAGAGGTTGTGATGCCGCAAAGGTTCTCTTCTATTCTCTCCACAAATGACTTTCTATTTATGGAAATTCTACAATCATTAATACAAAACGTAGGCTTATTCGTGTGGTATAATAAAGTATCACGATAAAGCACCCCATAAGGCGATAACTAGAAGGATAATAGAGTGAGACACTCATTATAGCGGGGGCATGATTCTCAAGAGGCGGGGGTATAGAGAACAAATCAAAGAATATAAAACTGTACGTTTTGTAGTTACAAACTTTCAATTTTCTGAGACAATAGAGAGAGCATAGATTTTAGAGTTTTGGATCTACCTGACAGAGCATATCTACGGAGTGAAATTTAGGCACTTTCGTATTATTTCCGTATAGTACAAATAATTGGTACAGGGTCGTGCTTGGGTTATTGTGACATTCAACCAATATGTCCAAGTGACTGCCATAATATGTTTTGTCTGTTTAATATAGGAACTGGGACGAATGTTCCGTTTTCACTTCATCTATTTTTGTATAATAAGAAGACAAAATATACAAGGCATATGTCCACTTAACATCCGTTTTAAACTACAGCTATAAAAAGCGAGCCTTTAAGAGGTGGTGTTGACGTTAACGATTTTCTTCTATTCTACCCCCAAACAACTTTCGTTTCATGAAAATTCAACAAACATTTATACGAAAAATAGTTTCATGCAAACAAGGAAGTAACATTTTTTTTAACACTTAATTTACAGTTATTGGAGAGAATACAATTGCAGTTCAAAGTACGACCTGGTCCAGTATTCAGAAATGCCAATTATTTTTATAATCGGATCACAATAAGGAATCCCCTCGCCCAGCGTGCTAACTGGAAGGATACGCCTTCGGTATATATGGAACGTTGTCCCATGGGTGCAATTCAGTGCTTGCCAGAGGTGCTAGGTTCCATAGATACGCCACTGGCCCCATGCAGTTAAATTCATATCGGTCGAACATTAATTCCCTGAGTGACAAAACTATAGTGTCACTCGTTTAGTCGATGCATAAAACACATGACAGCAGACATGTGTATATAGTGTCGGATAATTAATACATTACCCCTACCCCCCCCCCTCCCCCCGGGCCTGACTCTCTCTCTCTCTCTCCCTCTCTCTCTCTCTCTCAACTTCCTGTGCGATTTATTCAGTTCCCTTTTATATTTTGTCTTCCTGTAGTCTAATAAAGTATTACAATAAGGAACCTCCACCCCACGCCCTAACGTGGTAACGTGAAGGAGAGTAGAGTGCGGCACTCATTATAGCCGTGGCGCTGTTGGGGTGGGCGGTGGTGTGGAGAACGAACCAAACATAAAACATGTACGTTTTGTAGTTTCAAACTTTCAATTATCTGAGAAAATAGAGGATACATTTTAGAGTTTTCGATCTACCCGATACAGAATATCTGCGGTGTGAAAGTTAGGCACTTTCGTCTTGTTCCCGTACAGTACAAATAGTTGGTTCAATGGCCTGCTTGGGCTATTGTGACATTAAAAAAATATGTCCAAGTGACTGCCATAATATGTTTTGTCTTCTTAATATAGGATTTGCGTCAAACGTTCCGTTTTGACTTTATCTATTTTTGTATAATAAGAAGACAAAATATACAAGGCATATGTCCACTTAACATCCTTTTTAAACTACAGTTATAAAAACAATCGTTTAACAGGTTGTGGTGATGTAAACGGTTTTCTTCAATTCTCTACACAAATGACTTTCTATTTATGGAAGTTCTACAATCATTTATACAAAACTTAGGCTTATGTAAACAAGTAAGTAAAATTTTATTGACATATCCTTTACAGTTAATGAAGATGAGACAATTGCAATTCACCGTATCTCCTGGTCTAGTATGCAAAAATGCAACTTATTTTTATAATCGCACCCCCTTCTCTCTCTCTCTCTCTCTCTCCGTATTTCCTGGTCTAGTATGCAAAAATGCATCTTATTTTAATAATCGCACCTCTCTCTCTCCCTCTCTCTCTCTCCCCATCTTTCTGTTCATTCAGATTTATTCACTTCCTTACCAAGGTGGACGACGTAGAAAATAAAATATATTTTTATATTTTGTCTTCCTGTAGTCTAATAAAGTATCACGATAAAGCATCCCCCTAAAACGATAACTAGAAGGATAGTAGAATGAGACACTCATTATAGTGGTGGCGTGATTCGGTTGAGGCGGGGGTGGAGAGAACAAACAAAGAATATAAAACTGTACGTTTTCCTGTTAGAATTGTTCACTTTTCTGAGACAATAGAGAGGGCATATATTTTAGAGGTTTTGATCTACCTGACAGAGCATATCTAAGGCGTGAAATTTAGGCACTTTCGTCTTGTTTCCGTCCAGTACAAATAATTGGTACAAAGGAGTGCTTGAGTTATTGTGACATTCAACCAATATGTCCAAGCGACTGTCATAATATGTTTTGTCTCCATAATATAGGAACTGGAACGTATGTTCCGTTTTCACTTCATCTATTTTTTGTATAATAAGAAGACAAAATATACGGGGCATATGTCCACTTGACATCCGTTTTAAACTACAGCTATAAAAAACAATCGTTTAAGGGGTGGTGTTTACGTAAACGGTTTTCTTCTAGTCTACCCCCAAACGACTTTCTTTTCATGGAAATCCAACAAGCATTTATACGAAAAATAGGATATGCCTTCGGTATATATGGAACGTTGTCCCATGGGCGCAATTCAGTGCTTACCAGAGGCGCTATGTTCCGTAGATACGCCACTGGCCCCATGCCGTTAAATTCATATCGGTCGAATATTAATTCCCTGATTTACAGCACTATAGTGTCACTCGTTTAGCCGATGCATAAATAACATGACAGCAGACATGTGTATATAGTGTCGGATAATTAATACATTACCCCCACCCCCCCACCCCCCCCCACCCCACCCCCACACGTCCTGATTTTTTTTCTCTCTCTGTCTCTCATATTCCTGTGCGATTTATTTAGTTCCCGAGTTGGATGAGGTAGAAATAAAAAAAACATTTTTATATTTTGTCTTCCTGTAGTCTAATCAAGTATCACAATAAGGACCCAGAATCACCCCCCCCCCCCCCCCCCAACGTGGTAACTGGAAGGATAGAGGAGTGGGGCACTCATTACAGTCGTGGCGCTGTTAGCTGGGCGGATGTGTGGAGAACGAACCAAACATATAAAATGTACGTTTTGTAGTTTCAAACTTTCAATTTTCTGAGAAAGTAGACAGAGCATACATTTTAGAGTTTTCGATCTACCTGATACAGAATATCTACGGCGTGAAAGTTAGGCACTGTCGTCTTGTTCCCGTACAGTACAAATAATTGGTTCAATGGCCTGCTTGGGCTATTGTGACATTAAAAAAATATGTCCAAGTGACTGCCATAACATGTTTTGTCTTCTTAATATAGGATTTGCGTCGAACGTTCCGTTTTGACTTTATCTATTTTTGAATAATAAGAAGACAAAATATACAAGGCATATGTCCACTTAACATCCGTTTTAAACAACAGTTATAAAAACAATCGTTTAAGAGGTTGTGGTGATGAAAAGGGATTTCAGCAATTCTCTCCACAAACGACTATCTATTTATGGAAATTCTACAGTCATTTATACAAAGTAAGTCAAATTTTATTAACACATCCTTTACAGTGAATGGAGATGAGACAATTGCAATTCACCGTATCCCCAGGTCTAGTATGCAAAAATGCAACTTATTTTTATAATCGCACCTCTCTCTCACTCTCTCTCTCCATCTTTCTGTTTATTCAGATTTATTCACTTCCTTACCAAGGTGGACGACGTAGAAAATAAAATATATTTTTATATGTTGGCTTCCTGTAGTCAAATAATGTATCACGATAAAGCATCCCCTCAAACGATAACTAGAAGTATAGTAGAATGAGACACTCATTATAGCGGTGGCGTGATTCGGTTGAGGCGGGGGTGGAGAGAACAAACCAAAGAAGATAAAACTGTACGTTTTCCTGTTACAAATGTTCAATTTTCTGAGACAATAGAGAGAGCATACATTTTAGAGGTTTCTATCTGCCTGACATAGCATATCTAAGGCGTGAAATTTAGGCACTTTCGTCTTGTTTCCGTCCAGTACAAATAATTGGTACAAAGGAGTGCTTGTGTTATTGTGATATTCAACCAATATGTCCAAGCGACTGCCATAATATGTTTTGTCTCCATAATATAGGAACTGGAACGTATGTTCCATTTTCACTTCATCTATTTTTTGTATAATAAGAAGACAAAATATACGGGGCATATGTCCACTTAACATCCGTTTTAAACTACAGCTATAAAAAACAATCGTTTAAGGGGTGGTGTTTACGTAAACGGTTTTCTTCTAGTCTACCCCCAAACGACTTTCTTTTCATGGAAATCCAACAAGCATTTATACGAAAAATAGGATATGCCTTCGGTATATATGGAACGTTGTCCCAAGGGCGCAATTCAGTGCTTACCAGAGGCGCTATGGTCCGTAGATACGCCACTGGCCCCATGCAGTTAAAATCATATCGGTCGAATATTAATTCCCTGATTTACAGCACTAAAGTGTCACTCGTTTAGCCGATGCATAAATAACACGACAGCAGACATGTGTATATAGTGTCGGATAATTAATACATTACCCCCTCCTCCCCCCACGTCCTGATTTATTTCTCTCTCTGTCTCTCATATTCCTGTGCGATTTATTTAGTTCCCGAGGTGGATGAGGTAGAAATAAAAAAAACATTTTTATATTTTGTCTTCCTGTAGACTAATCAAGTATCACAATAAGGACCCAGCACCACCACCCCCCACCCTCAACGTGGTAACTGGAAGGATAGAGGAGTGGGGCACTCATTACAGTCGTGGCGCTGTTTTCTTCAATTCTCTACACAAACGACTTTCTATTCATGGAAGTTCTACAATCTTTTATTCAAAACTTAGGCTTATGTAAACAAGTAAGTAAAATTTTATTGACATATCCTTTACAGTTAATGAAGATGAGACAATTGCAATTCACCGTATCTCCTGGTCTAGTATGCAAAAATGCAACTTATTTTTATAATCGCACCCCCTTCTCTCTCTCTCTCTCTCTCTCTCTTCTCTTTCTCTCTCTCTCACCGTATTTCCTGGTCTAGTATGCAAAAATGCATCTTATTTTAATAATCCCACCTCTCTCTCTCTCTCCCCCCCCCCCCCCCCCCCCCCCATCTTTCTGTTTATTCAGATTTATTCACTTCCTTACCAAGGTGGACGACGTAGAAAATAAAATATATTTTTATATTTTGTCTTCCTGTAGTCCAATAAAGTATCACGATAAAGCATCCCCCTAAAACGATAACTAGAAGGATAGTAGAATGAGACACTCATTATAGCGGTGGCGTGATTCGGTTGAGGCGGGGGGTGGAGAGAACAAACCAAAGAATATAAAACTGTACGTTTTCCTGTTACAAATGTTCAATTGTCTGAGACAGTAGAGAGAGCATACATTTTAGAGGTTTTGATCTACCTGACAGAGCATATCTAAGGCGTGAAATTTAGGCACTTTAGGCACAAATAATTGGTACAAAGGCGTGCTTGAGTTAGTGTGACATTCAACCAATATGTGCAAATGACTACCATAATATGTTGTGTCTGCTTAATATAGGAACTGGGACGAATGTTCCGTTTTCACTTCATCTACTTTTTGTATAATAAGAAGACAAAATATACAAGGCATATGTCCACTTAACATCCGTTTTAAACTACAGCTATAAAAAACAATCGTTTAAGAGGTGGTGCTTACGTAAACGGTTTTCTTCTAGTCTACCCCCAAACGACTTTCTTTTCAAGACAATCCATCAAGCATTTATACGAAGAAAAGGACATGGCTTCGGTATATATGGAACGTTGTCCCAGGGGCGCAATTCAGTCCTTGTCAGAGGCCCTATGTTCCGTAGATACGCCACTGGCCCCATGCAGTTAAATTCATATCGGTCGAATATTAATTCCCTGATTTACAACACAATAGTGTCAATCGTTCAGCCGATGCATAAACATAACAGCAGACATGTGTTTATAGTGTCGGATAATTAATACATTACACCCACCCCCAATCCCCATCCTGATTTTTTCTCTCTCTCGCTCTCTCTCTGTCTCTTATATTCCTGAGCGATTTATTTAGTTCACGAGGTGGATGAGGTAGAAATAAAAAACATTTTTATATTTTGTCTTCCTGTAGTCGAATCAAGTATCACAATAAGGACCCAGCACCACCCACCCCCCCCCCCCCCCCTAACGTGGTAAATGGAAGGATAGTAGAGTGGGGCACTCATTATAGTCGTAGCGCTGTTGGGGTGGGCGGTTGTGTGGAGAACGAACCCAAAATATAAAATGTACGTTTTGTAGTTTCAAACTTTCAATTTTCTGAGAAAATAGACAGAGCATACATTTTAGAGTTTTCGATCTACCTGATACAGAATATCTACGGCGTGAAAGTTAGGCACTTTCGTCTTGTTCCCATACAGTACAAATAATTGGTTCAATGGCCTGCTTGGGCTATTGTGACATTAAAAAAATATATCCAAGTGACTGCCATAACATGTTTTGTCTTCTTAATATAGGATTTGCATCGAACGTTCCGTTTTGGCTTTATCTATTTTTGTAAAATAAGAAGACAAAATATACAAGGCATATGTCCACTTAACATCCGTTTTAAACTACTGTTATAAAAAAACAATCGTTTAAGAGGTTGTGGTGATGTAAACGGCTTTCCTCAATTCTCTTCACAAAATACTATCTATTTATGGAAATTCTACAGTAATTTATACATAATTTAGGCAAATGTAAACAAGAAAGTAAAATTTTATTAACACATCCTTTACAGTTATTTGAGATGAGATAATTGCAATTCACCGTATCTCCTGGTCTAGTATGCAAAAATGCAACTTATTTTTATAATCGCACCTCTCTCTCTCTCTCTCTCTCTCTCTCTCTCTCTCTCTCTCTCTCTCTCTCTCCCCCCTCTCTCTCTCCATTATCCTATTTATTCAGATTCATTCACTTCCCTACCTTGGTGGACGACGTAGAAAATAAAATATATTTTTTATATTTTGTCTTCCTGTAGTCTAATAAAGTAGCATGATAAAGCACCCCCAAAAGCGATAACTAGAAGGATAGTAGTATGAGACACTCATTATAGCCGTAGCGTGTTTCGGATGAGGCAGGGGTGGAGAGAACAAACCAAAGAATATAAACCTATACGTTTTGTAGTAACAAACTTTCAATTTTCTGAGACAATAGAGAGAGCATACATTTTAAAGTTTTTGATCTACCTGACAGAGCATATCTACGGCGTGAAATTTAGGCACTTTCGTCTTGTTTCCGTCAAGTACAAATAGTTAGTACAAATGCGTGCCTGAGTTATTGTGACATTCAGCCAATTTGTCCAAGTGCCTGCCATAATATGTTTTGTCTGCTTAATATAGGAACTGGGAAGAATGTTCCGTTTTCTCTTCATCTATGTTTGTATAATAAGAAGACAAAATATACAAGGCATATGTCCACTTAACATCCATTTTAAACTACAGCTATAAAAAAACAATCGTTTAAGAGGTGGTGTTTACGTAAACGGTTTTCTTCTAGTCTATCCCCAAACGACTTTCTTTTCATGAAAATCCAACAAGCATTTATACGAAAAATAGGCTTACGTAAACGAGTAAAATGTTATCAACACATGCTCTACAGTTATTGGAGAGAATAAAATTGCAATTCACAGTATGCCCTGGTTCCAGTATTCAGAAATGCCACTTATTTTTATAATCGCATCACAATAAGGAATCCCCTCCCCCAACGTGCTAACTAGAAAGATATACCTTCGGTATATATGGAACGTTGTCCCAGGGGCACAATTCAGTGCTTTCCAGAGGCGCTATGTTCCGTAGATACGCCACTTGCCCCATGCAATTAAATTCATGTCGGTCGAACATTAATTCCCTGAGTTCCCTGAGTAACAACACCTTGTAGTGTCACTCGTTTAGCCGATGCATAAATAACATGACCACAGACATGTGTATATAGTGCCGGATAATTAATATATTACACCACCCGCCCCCGTCGCGCCTCGTTCTCTCTATCTCTCTCTCCCTCCCATCCTCCATTGCGATTTATTCAGTTCATTAAGTGGATGAGATAGAAATAAAATATATTTTTATATTTTGTCTTCCCGCAGTCTAATAAAGTATCACAACAAGGACCAGAACCCCCTCTCCCCATCCCTAACGCGTTAACTGGAAGGATATTCGAGTTGGACACTCACTATTGGGGTGCGCAGTTGGGGTGGGCGGTGGTTTGGAGAACGAACCAAACATATAAAATCTACGTTTTGTAGTTTAAATTTTCTGAGATATTGGACAGAGCAAACATTTTAGAGTTTTCGATCTACCAGACACAGTATATCTAGGGCGTGAAATTTAGGCACTTTCGTCTTGTTTCCGTCCAGTACAAATAGTTGCTACAAAGGCGTGCTTGAGTTATTGTGACATTCAACCAATATGTCCAAGTGACTGCCAAAATATGTTTTGTCTGCTTAATATAGTAACTGAGACGAATGTTCTGTTTTGATTTCATCTATTTTTGTATAATAAGAAGACAAAATATACAATGCATATGTCAACTTAACAACCGTTTTAAACTACAGCTATAAAAAAAACTATCGTTTGAGATGTAGTGTTGACGTAAACGGTTGTCTTCTATTCAACTCGGAAACGACTTTCTTTTCATGAAAATTCAACAAGCATTTATGCGAAAAATAGGCTTATAAAAAAGTAAAATTGTATTAACAGATTCTTTACAGTCATTGAGGAGAAAACAATTGCAATTCACAATATGCCCTGATCCAGTGTGCAGAAATGCCACTTATTTTCATAATCGCATCAAAATGAGGAATTCACTCCCCCAACGTGCTAACTAGAAGGATATGCCTCGGTATATATGGACCGATGTCACAGGGGCGCAATTCAGTGCTTGCCAGAGGCGCTATGTTCCGTAGATACGCCACTGGCCCCATGCAGTTAAATTCATATCCATCGAACATTAATTCCCTGGGTTACAACACCTTGTAGTTTCACTCGTTTAGCCGATACATAAGTAACATGGCCGCAGACATGTATATATAGTGTTGGATAATTAATACATTATCGGCCCCTCGCTCCTCATTCTCTCTTTCTCTCTCTCTCTCTCTCTCTCTCTCTCTCTCTCTCGCTCTCTCTCTCTCTCTTTCTCATCTTCCTATGCGATTTATTCAGTTCCTTAGGTGGATGAGGTAGAAATAAAATATATTTTTATATTTTGTCTTCCTGTAGTCTAATAAAGTATCACAATAAGGACCCCCACACCCTCCCCACCCCAACGTGGTAACTGGAAGAATAGTAGAGTGGGACACTCATTTAAGCGGTGGCGCAGTTGGAGTGGGCGGAGGTGGGGAGAACGAACCAAACATATAAAATCTACGTTTTGTAGTTTCAAACTTTCAATTTTCTGAGACAATAGACAGAGCATACAATTTAGAGTTTTCGATCTATCTGATACAGAATATCTACGGCGTGATAGGCACTTTCGTCTCTTTCCAGTCCAGTACAAATAAATGATTCAAAGGCCTGCTTGGGCTATTGTGACATCAAAAAATATGTCCAAGTGACTGCCATAATATGTTTAGTCTTCTTCATATTGGATTTGCGACGAATGTTCCGTTTTGACTTTATCTATTTTTGTATAATAAGAAGACAAAATATACAAGGCATATGTCCACTTAACATTCGTTTTAAACCACAGTTATAAAAAACAATCGTTTAAGAGGTTGTGGTGACGTAAACGGTTTTCTTTAATTCTCTCCACAAACGACTTTCTATTTATGGAAATTACACAGTCATTTATACTAAGGCTTATGAAAAAAGTAATTAAAATTTTATTAACACATCCTTTACAGTTATTGGAGATAAGACAATTGTAATTCACTGTATCTCCTGGTCTAGTAGGCAGAAATGCCACTTATGTTTAAAATCGCAACTCTCTCTCTCTCTCTCTCTCTCTCTCTCTCTCTCTCTCTCTCTCAAACATTCTTCTCTATCTCTCTCTCTCTCTCTCTCTCTCTCTCTCCATCTTCCTCTTCATTCAGATTTATTCACTTCCTTACCCTGGGTGGACGATGTAGAAAATAAAGTATATTTTTATATTTTGTCTTCCTGTAGTCTAATAAAGTAACACGACAAGGCATCCCCCTAAGGCAATAACTAGAAGGATAGTAGAGTGAGACACTAATTATAGCGGTGGCGTGATTCGGTTGAGGCGGGGATTGAGAGAACAAACCAAAGAATATAAAACTTTACGTTTTGCAGTTACAAACTTCCAATTTTCTTAGACAATAGAGAGAGCATACATTTTAGCGTTCTGGATCTACCTGAGAGAGCATATCTGCGCGTAAAATTTAGGCACTTTCGTCTTGTTTCCGTCCAGAACAAATAATTGGTACAAAGTCGTGCTTGAGTTATTGTGACATTCAACCAATATGTCCAAGTGACTGCCATAATATGTTGTGTCTGCTTAATACAGGAACTGGGACGAACGTCCCGTTTTGACTTCGTGTATTTCAGTATAATAGGAAGATAAAATATACAAGATATATGTCAACTTAACATCCGTTTTAAACTGCAGCTATAAAAAAAAAACAATCGTTTAAGAGGTGGTGTTGACGTGAACGGTTTTGTTCTATTCTACCCCTGAACGACTTTCTTTTCATGAAAATTCGACAAGCATTTATACGAAAAATAGGCTTATCGTCCCCTGAGTTCCAATGTGTTCTATGTGCCAGCAGGCACACAGAACACTTTGGAACTCCGTGGACGTTATGTAAACAAGTAAGTAAAATTGTATTAACACATGCTTTTCAGTCATTGGAGATGATACAATTGCAATTCACCGTATCTCCTGGTCTGGTATACAGAAATGCCACTTATTTTTATAATCGCATCTCTCTCTCTCTCTCTCAATCTCCCCCTCTCTCTGTATCTCTCTCTCTCTCCATCTTCCTGTTTATTCAGATTTATTCACTTCCTTACCTAGGTTGACGACGTAGAAAATGAAATATATTTTTATATTTTGTCTTCCTGTAGTCTAATAAAGTAACAGGACAAGGTATCCCCCTAAAGCGATAACTAGAAGGATAGTAGAATGAGACACTCATTATAGCGGGGGCGTGATTCGGGTGAGGTGGGGGTGGAGAGAACAATCCTAAGAATATAAAACTCTACGTTTTGCAGTTACAAACTTTCAATTTTCTGAGACAATAGAGAAAGCATACATTTTAGAGTTTTGGATCTACCTGACACAGCATATCTACGGCGTGAAATTTTGGCACTTTAGCCTTGCTTCCGTTCAGAACAAAAAATTGGTACAAAGGCGTGCGTGAGTTCTAGTGACATTCGACCAATATGTCCAAGTGACTGCCATAATATGTTTTGTCTCTTTAATATAGGAATTGGGGCGAATGTTCCGTTTTGACTTCATCTAATTTTGTATAATAAGAAGACAAAATATACAGGACATATGTGCACTTAACAACCGTTTTAAACTACAGTTATAAAAACCAAACGTTTTAGAAGTAGTGTTGACGTGAACGGTTTTCTTCTATTCAACCCCCAAACGACTTCTTTTTATGGAAATTCAACAAGCATTTATACGAAAAATAGGCTTATGTAAACAAGTATGTACAATTTTATGAACACATGCTTTACGTTTATTTGAGAGAAAACATTATTGCAATTCACAGGATGACCTGTTCTAGTATACAGAAATGCCACTTATTTTTATTATCGCATCACAATAAGGAATCCCCCCAACGTGCTTACTAGAAGGATATGCCATCGGTATATATCAACCGTTGTCCCGGAGTGGGGGGGGGGGGGGGGGGGGGGATTTTAGTGCTTGCCAAAGGCGCTATGTTCCGTTCCACTTGCTCCGTGCAGGTTAATTCATGTCGGTCGAACATTAATTCCCCGAGTTACAACAGCTTGTACTTTCTCTCATTTAGCCGATGCGCAAATAACATTACAGCAGACATGTGTATATAGTGTAATTAGTACATTAGCCCACCCACCCACCCCGCCCGTACCTCTCCGTCTCTCTCTCTCTCTCTCTCTCTCTCTCTCTCTCTCCTCCATCTTACTGTGCGATTTATGCAGTTCCCTAGGCGGATGAGGTAGAACATAAATATATTTTTATATTTTGTCTTCCTGCAGTCAAATAAAGTATCACAATAAGGCCCCCCATAACGTGATAACTGGAGGTACGAACAGGGTGGAAAATCTCCAAGTTTGTCGGTTTGGTATTTCAAATATTGTCTTTTAGCATTTCTTCGAGACTTTTCCTTTTAAAACGACGCAGGTCTTTTTTGTGTTGACCCATAGCTTAGAATGATACGATAAGGCTCGCGATATGTGCTACAAAAGTTCTAACCTGACCAAGGGTTTGTATTCGTTTGGGAATCGATTGCTTATATTTTGACCAGTATGAAGTGTTTATGGTTTTCAAATATTGCCCACGGCATAATTTTATAAATTTATAGTGGATGATGACACCGACAATATGGTCGCACAAAGTAGCTGTAGCCAACGTCAGCCCACTAATATCATAAGTAAACCATGGCCAAGTATATGAGAGATTAAATAACCAACTGAAGACAAACTACCCGTGGAGTGAGGCGTGTACAGCTGGACTGTGGGTTCACTTGTTCACTATTTATTTGTTCATCTTTTTCCAATTCCATGGGGTCAGAGTTACATAATGATATAAAATTGAATAAATAATACATTTCATGGCCGTAATAGACGGTACAAATACAGAACATTTATCACCACCAGTACCCGACACTCCAACCCCATGCACCCCTCCCCTTCCCGCACACACATACACCCATCTACGTAAACAAAGTGTCGCAATTACAGATACACTAGAATCTTCTCTCTCTCATTTTCTCTTCCCCACTCTCTCTCACCTTCATTTTCCTCCAGCAGTTCGATTCATTCATGTCCCAAAACAATTTCACCTTTTTTTCATATGCTGCATGTATTTTCTGTATCCAATGCAAGAGAAATAGTCCACGACTCCGTCAGTCTGATGGTCAAATGAGCGACAAAGACCCCCCCCCCCCCCCCCACACACACACACACACACCCACCCCTCATCTCTGTCTACGATTTGCAAAAGAATGGGTCAAATAATGTTACATGTGCTAGGGGTTTATCAAAACCACGAGTCAATCTAATCTGCATGCATGCAGTTAGACAAATTCATATCAGCCGAAAATGGAGGCCCTAAATTACAACATCTTGTTTTACTCATTCAGCCGATATGTAAATAACATGACATCAGGCATTTGTTGTGCATAGTATCGGATATTTAGTGTATTGTCGTCCCACCTCTCTCTCTCCGATAATTAGTATATTGCCGCCCACCCCTCTATCTCTCGCTCTGTCTATCTCTCTCTTTATATATATCTCTCTCTCTATCCCCCTCTCTCTCTCTCTCTCTCTCTGTATCTCCGATAGCCCGCTGTTAAATGTGGCAGATAAACGTGATCTGTCTGGTAAGCCATCATGTTGCTGAGGCCCCCTTTGACTGTAAGCACTCCCCCCGCCCGCCCGATGTTTCGAAAAGTAATAAAATAGGTCGCAGTTCTCCACGTAGGTCTATGGCGTTAGGCAGAGGAGAGCGCCATCATACACATCACCAAAAAAACAACTTGCGTTTAGTCCCCCCCCCCCCCCCCCCCCACACACACACACTCCGACTAGTGTGTGTAATTTACAAATGGGAGGCTCGCCTATCTGTTTGCAAACAAAATGTGGACCAACTGACACATAAAGATAGGAGTAGACTGTTCTGTCTTACAGGTGTATGTTTATTCCTCTGTCAGGTGTTTATTAATGATTAAATGGGCTGTAAAAGTTTTCTTTTGGGGAGGGGGGAATACGAAGGAATATTTGTACCCATCTAAAAATGTGTAACATAATCTTGGGAAGTGTGCAACTTAAGAGTAATGTTCTTCTCGGAAACGGATACATTTATTAAAATAACAATTTTAATTAATTATCATTTACTGATTATCTTGAAGAAAAAATGTTTAATTAATTTACTAAACACCGACGCTGCAAATACACTCTAAAACACCCGAAAAACACAACACCTCTATTGTCATCAACCCATTTAACTATCAATTCCATAAGTTCCTTTCAAATTGATAATGCTTGAAACAATATATAATTTGACCATTCAGTTTGTGGTTTAGCCAATAGTATATAAAAGTAACAAAGGAATTTTACACGAATGTGTAAGTTTATTTTCGGAAATACGTGTATCTGTGCTCATAAACATTGGCGCAGTTGCAGTTAAAGTGCATTTTTAAACTGGACAAAATACGTCTTAGCCGTTTTAAATATTTTTGGCTTTATTCAATTTTTGTTTTAAAAAGAGTACAAAATTGTAGCAGAATTTCTATGAACCCTCTACTTATCCTAAATAGAAGCAGCATTTATCCAATATGATCTCGTTTTACTAAACATTTTCACGATTGGCTAAAAAATAGCTTATGTTATGACCCGACATTGGAACGAGCTCGATGATATTTTTCCGTCCGTCCGTCCGTCCGTCCGTCCGTCCGTCTGTCCGCATTTAGTTACAACATATCTTGATAAAAGTTGCGTTTTCTTTTCTTCGGGCAATGGCTGGGTGTGTTGAACATTGTCTGGGGTAGTCGTCAATTAACAAACACATTCTGTTGTCACTGAAGTCTGATATTCTCTCCAGAGTCATGTTCTAAAATAGTATCTCTCAAATCAGAATAAAATGGATATTTTCATTGAAAATTATTTTTTATTTTTGACACTAGTTTCCTCACAAAAAAATCGTAATTTATCATTAATTTGTCTTTCCATATCTATATCTTTCGCCGTCACAATTCGAATGATATATACATATCGGATATAAACTGATGTGGAAAACAAAACACCGCTACAATAAGACTTGAAAAAATAGGAAATGTTATGGTTCCTGGAAAGACCCAGATGTAGGGAGAGCGGGTGGGGGTGAGGACGGGGAGTTGTTAACAGGAGCAAAACACTGCCTCGAAGTAGGACATAATACCATACAAAGTGGAATATTTATTTATTTATTTATTTATTTATTTATTTATTTATTTATTTATTTATTTATTGGTGTTTAATGACACTTCTACAGACAGGGTGACCTCGTGTGGGACAGTTTTATGGGTGGAGGAAGCCGGAGTACCCGGAGAGAACCAATGAGCTACGGGGCGTAACGTTCGGACTCCCCAACTTGCTAACTCAGCGCAAGTCGGGCAAATATTGTTTAAACGAACTTATGGAAGGTGGGATATGAACATGCAGTTACCACACTACGCCCCCGTGCTCTTATGTGGAAATTGCGATTAACGGCCTTGTCCAAGAACACAACGCAGATGACACGCGTCAGGCTCGAACCTACGACTAAGAGATCCGAAGTTTAACGCACTAACCAATGAGCTACTGGATTCCCTGTATTAAATATCAGTGATTCCATTGATACACTTCTACTAATAAACTTCTATTAATAATAGTCAATGGTGGAAAAAGGTTAAGAATACATAAAGCCATTGGTATTGCATATCGGATTTGAATCCAGAGTTCCGACCGTGAATACAGGTAAACTTCTTCTCTATTTTACAATTTATCCATTCGTCTTTTTTTCCCATGCATTTTCATGGGAATAGAGAGTTACATGATGATATAAAAATCAGTAAATAATACGTTTCCTACCGTAATGGATGGTACACATAAATCAAGTACAGCTGTATATCATCACCAGTATCTACCCACAGCCCTCCCACATAACCACCTCTCTCTCTCTCTCCCTTCTCTCTCTCTCTCTGACAACCTTCTGTTAAATATGGAAAATGGAAGTAATCTGTCTGGTGAGTTATCACTTTCCAGAGAATGGCGTCGACTGTAAGCATTCGCCCGCCCGCCCGCACGCCCGCCCGCCCGCCCGCCCGCCCGCCCGGGCGGGCGCCCGATGTTCAGTGAAGTAGAAAACAGGTCGCAGCTCTCCGCGTATTGGGTGAGACACAGGGCAGCTCCACCATACACATAAAAAAACACCTTGCGTTTGGTAGTACCCACCCTACCCCCCCCCCCCCCCCCACCCCCATCCCCTCGTACTGGTGCGTAATTATTCATGAATGGGATGCTCGCTTATTGGTTCGCAAACAAAATGTGGACCAACCCATAGATATGGGTGGGGTGGACTATTCAGTCTTACAGGCCTATGTTCATACCACTGTCTTGCGTTTTATTAAGGAATAAATGGGTCATAAAAGTTTTGTTTTACGGAAATGTGGAAGGAATATTTGCACACATGTAAATGATTTTAACATACACCATGATGACAGTGTGCAACTTAAGAGTAATAGTCTTCTTGGAAATGGATACATTTATTAAAATAACAAATTTGAATAATTATTTTTATTGAATTATCTGGAGTAAAAAATGTTTAAATAATTAATGGAAAAAGCTTTAAAACACCTGAAATACACAGCACCATTGACATTTCCATCTCAATGTCATCAATCCATTTAACTGTCGATTCGATTTTATTTATTTCTCTATCCGTTTATTGATGTTTAAGGTCACTTACCGTACCGTACCGCCAGTGGTTGTCCGGTCCAGTGAAGAGGCGGTCCAGTCCGGTCTGGTCCAGCTCTCGGTTTTCAGGTTTTCTTGCCTGGAGCGGTCTCGGACCGGTCCAGTCATTATAAAATACCTCAAATGGAGGGAAATGTGTTAAAATCTTACTTTTGGTAATACCAAAAGTACGATTTTAACATTGTCCCTCCTTTAAGGTACCGGTACCTTATAATGATTGAATTAGTATACAAATTTGTGTGCCAGAATGTTTCATCGTACTGCCCTTGGCCGGGGCCAACCTTGGTAACTCTGGGCATGTTATATAATACATTGTATGCACATGCACATTGTGGAAATGCGCAGTGTATTTTGAACTATTTCTCATCTCCATCATTGTAGAGCAGTTAGAGAACGAACAAACATGCTACTTTGTATTGCCTACAGCTTGTGACTGTGACCCCAGTGGGGTAAAAACCGGGGAGGGGTGGGGTAAGAGGGGTATTTAACCCACCCTCTAAAAATTTCCAAAAATTATTAACCCATGGTCCCGATTAAACACGTGGCGATGTTTGAAGTCAGTCCAAAACAAAACGCAAAAGAAGAGGTGGACAAAATTTATAAATTTAGAAGCGAGTCTGATAACGAAAGAAGCAGAGAATTCGAATCAGCAATGTCCAGCAGCCCTTACCTGGGGAGTCGGTAACACCAGCCTCAGAATCGCCGAGAAAACGAATTTTGGCCCACATTTTTTTTCAAAATGTACCAGAGGATACATGCGGACCCTCACCACCAATAGGAGGATATCCCCTCTCGTGCACCCACTTTGCCACTGCGCAGCGGCTCGGATAATGCTGTGTATCATACTGTCAGACTAATTGGCACCTCCTTGGATGCACCCTGACCCCCTCCTCCTTTAATATTTGTTTACGTGGTTACGCCCCTGACTGTGACTCATTGTAGAGTCTGTAGTTCACGTCCCCACTATCCTCTACATGCTATTATGTCATATAGCTTGTGGACTGTGGAGGATAGCGGAAACGTGGACTACAGACTAAACGTTATTAGTGTCGAAAGAATTGGAACATTTGCAGCATCGATCTCTAAGTTCTTAACCCAATCATGTAGTATTTGATTGGGTTAAGAATAAAGGCAGACAGTGCAATGCTCCAAGTCTTTCAGTACTAATAACGCGTTGTTCTTAGCATTGGCACCTGACATACTCCAGATAGATTGGTCAGTTTCCAACATCCAGGTATGCGTACCGGAATTAGATGTAGAATGGGGGGGGATGGAGAGGGGGGGGGGGGGTATATATTGGCAACTATAGGATATATCGTAATTTGTGACAAATGTTCAGTACATTGAACAGCATACAAGGGTTAGTTGACCTAGTAATTCGCTGACTTGTCTGACATCAGCCATTGTCATTAGCATTAGCAATATGCATACCGCGGCCGACCAGACATATGCGACACTGTGTATTAACTGGTGATTGGAGCTTCGGATTTCCGTACCAAATAAACCCAGTGCTAAAGCTTGGCACACATCTATGTATTAAAATCCACGGACCGGTCCAGTACTGGACCACCATGAGTGAACCGGTCCAAAGCGGTCCAGCGGTCCGGACCGGTACGAGGTCCAGCCCTGGGACACAGACCGTACCGGTTGTATGCGGTCTGGTCCGCATCCCTAGTCCTTGCGCAAGGCACTTAAATTCCCATTGCCTTTTTGGGGGCACGGTGGCGCCGTGTATTAATGCGTACTGCACGTCGATGGTGCGCATGCCTTCAACCATTGCTAACCGCTGGGTTAGTATGTTGGAGAGTTTGGCACATGCTCACCACTGCTCGGTGGTTCTCTCCGGGTACTCAGGCTTCCTCCAACCGTAAATCTGCTCGATCTTTTAACCTGGCTGTTGAAAGTGTCGTAACCCCCCCCCCCCCCCCAAAAAAAAATAAATAAATAAATAAATAAATAAATGTACCAATGTATCAATGTGCTGGTAGTTTATTCCATCTTCCATGTTGTAAAGTTTGCTACGGTACAGATCACTATCTTCAAAGTGCATTCTTTAGAAACGAATAAATAGAATGCAAAATATGGAATGATTATCCTGAAAGGGTAAATATTTTACAAACTACAAATCTCGATGTCACTTCAGCACGTAAGCGTTCGAGACGCACGTATACCTAATGTATAAATTTTCATGCCGAAAGTGTATATCGACACTAATTTAAAAATATGAACGCTGATAATGAAATCATTCGATTGTGTTAGAATGGGTTAATATACAGGCCAATATCTTCTCAATTAGCTGTCTTTACCCATTTCACACATACGGAAACAAATATAATCAAAACATATTCTATTTTTAAAGAGAACATTGACTTTAGAACGAAGTGTCCCCAATGTACAATTTTTTTACATGGCATATATTTTAGGTGTTTTTTAAAATTCATTGTGCCATCTTTCCTGCAAAACTCCCACTCGAGGTCAATATCTTATTTTGTTCACACCCCTAATCACATTTAACAGACAACATTTTGTTGGTCTAAGACCAATGTAGCGAGCTTGAGCGATGGCGAAAACATTAGGGCGACGCGTATGTGTCTCCCTAAATCAGATGTCTCCCTAATGAATATCTATTGCGCGAGCAATGTCTCCCTAATATCCAATCCAACAATATATATATATATATATATATATATATATATATATATATATATATATATATATACAATATGTAAATGAATGAATGAATGAATGAATGAACGAACGAACGAACGAACGAACGAACGAACGAACGAACGAACTAACAGAAAGATCAGAATGAGCAGAACGAACAAATGAATGAAATAGGAATGGAATGAATGAATGAATCACATTATAATGCAATACAAATTCAGTTCAAATGTGTAGCACACAAGAAGCAGCATCTGCGCAGTCTATTATATTCAGCTCACTATTTTGTAACCTCTGTTTGAGTATATTAAGTCTAAAGTATGAGGATACTTTAATCTTCTGGCATTGCGACACCCACCTGCTGCATACTGAACCAGTGAAATCTCATTTGCCGCTTGCACCTGCTTCAGTATTTTCAATGCAGTGTAAATGTAAGGATGTGGCTGTTTAACCTGCCTCTTAAGCTTATTATTTATTTATTTATTTATTTATTTATTTATTTATTTATTTATTTATTTATTTATTTATTTATTTATTTATTGGTGTTTAAGGTCACATACTTCTAGGGGCAGGCTGAGAGGTCCTCGGTTCGAATCCCACCTGCGGCAACCGCGTTGTGTCCATGGGCAAGACACTTTACCCCCATTGCCCACGTGGGGGCGCGGTGACGCTGTGTACTAAGGCGTACTGAACGTCGATGGTGCACCTGTCTTCAATCAATACTAACCCTGCTTATGTGGAGTTGGTATGTTGGGGAGCTGACAGTTGCTCGCTGTTGCTCGGTGGTTCTCTCCGGGTACTCCGGCTTCCTCCACCTGTAAAACTGTCACGGTCATGGTTAGCCATTGTGCAGAAATATGTGACCTTAAACACCAATAAATAAATAAACACATACTTCTGCACAATGGCTAATCATGACCATGCCAGTTTTACGGGTGGAGGAAGCCGGAGTACCCGGATAGAATCACCCAGCAACGGCGAGCAACTGTCAGCTCCCCAACATACTAACTCCACACAAGCAGGGTTAGCATTGGTTGAAGACAAGGGCACCATCGACGTGCAGTACGCCTTAGTACACAGCGTCACCGTACCCCCAGGTGAGTAATGGGGGTGAAATGTCTTGACCAAGGACACAACGCGGTTGCCGCAGGTGGGATTCGAATCGAGGACCTCTAGGCTTGCAGCCGGCACCTCTACCTACTGAGACACCGCGCCCCCATTATGCCATCTCTCCAGATGGTTAGTGGCTCTTGGTCCGTCATTATATATTATAATGATTCCAAAAATCACAATTACTTTCTACCCACTGTTCAATCACATACTGAAAAAACTGAATGGTGTCATGCCCTAAATCGGCATAACTCGTATCCTCTAAGACATTTAACCCTTTATCCAAGGAATCGCCCGCATCCGCCCGCGTAATATGCAAATTCAGCAATTAAAAAAATATTATTTTTCAACAAATTTCAACAAAACCATATCATGTGACCCCTCGTTGGAACGATCTCAGCGATTGTTATAGGTTTGTTGAATTTGTTTAAACAAATTTGAAAAAAAATATTTAAAATAATGAATTTTGATATCGTATGTGTTGGGTAAAGAGTTAAAAGGAAAAAGGATTGATCATCCAATAACATTTCGGAAGAAGAGACAGGACTATTCTTGCGCGAAACTAGAACCACCGACGGCTTGGGGTTTAAAGAGTTTTAGAGCATCAAACTTTGATCACACGGCATTCTGATGACGTCAAAATGAATTAGTTGGTAGCAAGAAACTGATACGATATGCATAACGTCATAATAACGTTATAAATGTATAACACCACGTGGGTGGGGTGGGATACATCTGTCTCCCCCTGCTATCTCACCCTGGACAGACGTCTGTTACACATGCAGTGTGTGTGTGGGGGGGGGGGGGGGGGGGGAGAAAATAATAGTCTTCCATGCCACCATACATAATTCCTGCATCCATCTCCTCCATCACTTCAGTATCTACACATATAATCAGCTGTATTGCTCCTCCATCACTTCAGGGTCTACACATATAGTCAGTCGTATTGCAGCTGCAGAATAAATAACCGACTCATCTTTCCGTTACGGTGGTGCTCATGTTAAAGCACAAAACATGTCGAAGGAACATCTTAATTCAACCACTTATGAGTGTTTAGAACAATATGCAGAAATGCATATTGCCAGCCAATCAACAACCATTACTGTGAAAAAAGCTCAAATATTCCATCAGAATTCGTTTCATGCATCATTGAATTAATAGAGTTTTGAGTTAATGTGTTTGCAGATAAAACGAAAATAATAATTCACCGTGGGGAGTAATTTGCCATCAGGTGTGTGGCACTGATGCATCTGAACCTTACGTACTCGGCAAACATTTATTTAAGCTGGAGATCCAAGGATGCACCTCATTTCAAAAAGGTCGGTTTTAATTTGAATCTTCGATGTTCTCTTTATAAAATCGAGTAATTGATACGGTGAGACAGTCATAAATGATTTCATAAACAATTTAACCCTTTACCTAACATGAAAAGCAGACGACACTTGCAAACAAAATTCTTGAATAACTATTTTCTTTCATTTTTTGTCTCAAAAACATAGGTTATGACTCCCTCGTTGGAACGAGCTCGTTGAGCTCGTTCCATCGAGGAGTCATAACCTATGTTTTTGAGACAAAAAATGAAAAAATAATGAAAATTAACTGGCGATTTTTTAGAATAGCGCTGGCCGGTTTTGGCCGTTACGTTGGGTAAATTTATCTATTTATTGGTGTTTCAAGGTCACATACTTTTGCACAATGACTAATCATGACCGTGACAGTTTTACGGGTGGAGGAAGCCGGAGTACCCGGAGAAAACCACCGAGCAACGACGAGCAGCTACCAGCTCCCCAAGATCGTAACTCCGCACTGCAGCACAGGCAGGGATAGACTGGTTGAAGACATGCGCACCATCGACGCGCAGCACGCCTTGGTACACGGCGTCATCGTGCCCCCATATGGACAACCGGGGTTAAGTGCCTTGCCCAAGGACACAACGCGGGAGTCCGAATCGATCGCTCAGACAGTCACCCATCCGAGGATTAATCGGGCTCGACGTTGCTTAACTTCGGTGATCTGACGAGAATCGGTTACCGCAACGCCACCGCGCACCCACGTTGGGTAAAGGGTTATGGGCAAAATGATTTCACGATAAAAGCAATAATCGAATTGGTAAGATATCATTTTCTAAAAAACAGACTGCATTATACATCTTCTAATTACTAATGTAAGAACGTTTACACAGTCTATTTATTTATTTATTTATTTGGGCTTAACGACACCTTCGACAGCCAGGGTCCTCTCGTGTCGGACAGTTTTACGGGTGGAGAAAGCCGAGAAACTGTCAGACTACCCAACGTACTAACTCCATACAAGCAGGGTTAGCACTGGCTGAAGATAAGTGCACGTTTTCGTGCAGTACGTCTTAGTGTGCTGCGCTACCGTTCCCTCGCGTGGGCAATTGGGATTGAGTGCCTCACACAATCTGATTCTTTTCCGGCGATTAATTTCATTCTCCACCGCAATATACAAATTCAGTTGGAAAAAAAATCAACAAAACCATATCATGTGACCACTCTTTGGAACGAGCCCAGCGAGCTCGTTCCAATTAGTGGTCACATGTTATAGTTTTGGTGAATTTGTTTAAACAAATTTGAAAAAAAAAATATTTAAAATAATGAATTTTGATATCGTATATGTTGGGTAAAGAGTTAAAAGGAAAAAGGATTGATCATCCAATAACATTTCGGAAGAAGCGACAGAACTATTCTTGCGCGAAACTGGAACCATCGACGGTGGTGACCTGTTTACATTTCGTAAGCCACGTATCAAGAAAATATGGCTTACTAATGCGGAAGCATTGCCGCAATAAAATTATAAAATTCGATAACTGAATGCTTCAAAACATTAATTATGTATTTCTGGACTATTTGTTTCTAGCGGATGCCCTGCAAACAAGCTGTTTTAAGAACACAATTTGATGCTTTACATGCTGTGTGTATCGGGATCCATTTTGTCAAGATGTAACTACTTGACTCGTTTCGTAAGTTTCACTCTAAAATGAGGAGTCCTTGGAGATTCTATACATCCAATACGACTGTGGGTCGGATTTGGGAGGGGCGACATGGCAATATTGAAAATGTTATGAGAAGTATATCGTCTTCTGGGTGCAACAAGGCGCCATATGCAATGCATTTGACATTGCAGGTGGGGCCTTTTTGTACTCAACGAACGATATAACTACTTATTTATTAATTGGGATTTAACGATACTTTCAACCGCCAGAGTCACCTCGTTTTGGACAGTTTTACGGGTGGAGGAAGCCGGAGAGATCCACCGAGCAACAGCGAGCAACTGCCAGACTCCCCAACGTACTAACTCCACACAAGCAGGCTTAGCATTTGTTAAAGACAAGTGCACCATCGACGTGCATTACGCCTTAGAACACACAGCCACCGCACCGCCACGTGGGCAATCGAGATTAAGTACCTTTCCAAAGGACACAAGCAGTTACCCCTGGCGTGGATGCAACCGTAGACCTTTCGGTTTAAAGTCCAGTTTCGTAACCACTGAGCCATAGCGCTCCCAACGACATGACTCCCACAGTATGAAATAATTTAGGCCGTACGTTATGAGTATGAAATAATTTAGGCCATACATTAGTGACCAAATCTTGATGATCTCCAACTACTCCAACTAAACTAACGAATTTAGCCCTTTGAACTCTGGTGGTATCTTCCATCAGTTCAATGGCAGCAGTTGGAAGAGTCCATATTTAGTACTTGGAGGTAGACCAATTAATATTTTCAACGTGCGGGGGCGCGGTGGCTCAGTTGGTAGAGGTGCTGGCAGCAAGCTGAGAGGTCCTCGGTTCGAATTCCACCTGCGGCAACCGCGTTGTGTCCTTGGGCAGGACACTTCACCCCCATTGCCCACGTGGGGGCACGATGACGCTGTGTACTAAGGCGTACTGCACGTCGTTGGTGCACCTGTCTTCAATCAATGCTAACCCTGCATGTGTGGAGTTAGTATGTTGGGGAGTTGATAGTTGCTCGCCGTTGCTCGGTGGTTCTCTCCGGGTACTCCGGCTTCCTCCACCCGTAAAACTGTCGTGGTCATGATTAGCCATTGTGCAGAGATATGTGACCATAAACACCAATAAATAAATATTTTCAACGTGCAGCCGTGGGCTGCACGTTGAAAATATTGATTGCCCTACCTCACACATTCTCTTTGCAGCAAGCCTGTGTAATGAAATAATGACGCATCATTTTCCTAGGCCGAAAAAGCGGCCTCTCGGGCTCAAAGGGTTAATAGATGAATTCAGTACATTTGGTCAGACACAGACTTAATTTACTGGACGAGTTATGTAAAGTTAACTATAAACGGGGCCGAGTTGAGAATTGCATTTTTCGGGTGATCAAAAACCCAGTAAAAGATGCCTAAATGGATCAAGAAACAAACGGCGAATAGTTTGTTTGTTTATTAGGGTTTAACGACACATACACACAATGTCACATCGTGTCGGATAGTTTTATGGGTGGAGAAAGCTGGGGTACCCGGTGTGCAACGGTCAGACTCTCCGACTTACGAAACCGGCACAACAGTTGAAGGTTAATGCACAATCGGCGTGCAGACGTCTTAATACACAGCGCCACCGCGACCACACATGGGCAGTCAGGGCTAAGTGTCTAGCACAAGGATACGATGCAGATGACGATGGTCGGGATCGAACCGAGAACTTTTCGTTTTAAGACCCATAGCTCTAACTGATCCGCCACTGCGCACTTAACGGCGTCTAAATGAGTGCCACGAATTACACTGCTAGAAACAAGGTTTGGCAGAACGTCCGCGCCATATATTAGCTTCTTATGGCGTATATATCAGGGATCTTTCGCTTAATAATTTTATTGAAACAAAGACTCAGAAACTCAAAAGTTATATTTTTTCAGACGTGGTGCATAAAATGTAAACAGCTTATCAGCAATCAGGGTTATAGAGTACAGTATTTATGGACAGGCCGTAATCCACGCGTGGGCAGTTATGACCACAGGTGCGTTTACCAGGTAATAAAAGGTTGTACCCGGTGCTTCATTAATTAAATGGTTGATGATTTTTCCTATATTTTGTGTTTGGAATCTAAAATTATTGCGTCCGTTAAAATATTGCCCGTCCGTGAAAACTGACCGATCCATGGCAGCCGTACTAAAGCTTTGCGTGAGAATACAAATACGTACAGCTACATTTAAAACTAGAAGTCCTGTCACGAATAGTGCACTTATCTAGGCTTAATTGTGCGTTGGAATTGCGCGCAATTGCCATATCGAATGGCATCCAAAACATGGGAGTTTCTCCTGGTTACTCATAGCAAACACATGCAATGTTTCTGCCAATGGACCTCCGGGTTACCCGGAGGTCCACTGGCTGAAACATTGCTTGTGCACAGGCCATATGTACATAATTTGATAGCTTTACTTGGGCCATAACCCGCACATTAACGCGCATATCAACGTGTTAATTGTGCGCATTTCATGACAGGACTTTCAGTTTTAACTGTAAATCTACTTCCGAAAGTTATTGGATTAACTGGTGTTGGTAATAAATTCCAGTTTTCGATGACCCGTTTCGAGAATAAAAATGTATACACATTTATGTTACACATGTACTCCTAAATAAACACGAGTGACATCTATGCAGAAAATATACACTTAAACATTTAACAAAAAATAGTCGTTAAAGATAATTTTACTTGATATATTTATATATATATATCCTTTTCTGCTCCTTGTTGTTAATGATGGTATCCATTTGTACTCTAGTGCGTGCATCTCCAGGTGTCGATAGCGATCAGGCCTTTTGCAATCTTATAGAACATAATCATCCCAGATTTTGTTCAGCTGTACGCTGCTGTCAACAGAGAAACTAATGTGCCTGTTTTGATGTGAAGTGGGGTTCAGTTCCAATTCAACCCTACAACCTATAGGGCAGCAGGATTAAATTAGCACTGATCACCCTTTTCAATTTGGTGTTTATATTTTAGCACGCTCATTGACGCCTAACCATTTCTGTACAAGTGGTTAAAATTGGAAGAGTATCAGATTGTAAAATTTTCCAATCCGTGTGTTCTTCCATAATTGCATTTTTTAAATGCTGTCGATGGGAAAATGAAAAGATTTCAGTTGACAGATACGACTCTTCATTTCACTATATGTAGTTCAAAATTCAGATATGGTTACTTACTTTTCCACAACTTCAAACGATAGAGACACACAAAAACCTCCAATGCAATGAAGATTATTGGGACTGCGGAAATCGTTAATTGACAAAAGTATATGGTTATGTGATACATTACGTGGAGAGTGTATTATCATCAAATCACCCGCAGAGTGGAGATTCCATCCTCACAATAATTGCAAATCTGTTGCAGAGCATAAGCATTACAAGCAAAGCTCCAGCCTATGGACATCCGGGTTAAACCCGGAGGTCCATTGGCTGAAACATTGCTTGTGTTTTTGTCCATATGTACAGAATTTGAAAGTGATACTTTGAGTGATAACACCAATCCGCGGGTGTTTTAGTTACAATCCACTCTCCACGTACTGTATGTAAAGCACATCGGAAGAGTTTTCCATCTTTATGCAAGGCATTCCAATCACGTCAGTGTCAAAAGCGCGAACGAAGACGAAACAAGCGGTCGGCTGGTTGAAAAGAGTTGCTTAATATACTCAGCTAACAGTAATTGTCTAAACATGTTGCCTGATCAAATTCTAGCCAACTGAAATCAATCAATAAACGTTGTGTTTTTTGTACCATATTCTCAGCTAAACTCAGCTGTTTAAGATGGCTGTTTGATTGTATTTGAGTTCACATTGCTGTCGTCCAAACTACATTCTTCCAGCTGAAGTAACACCAGTTTAATGTGCCGTTGTCGGAGAATGAAACCCGGAGGCGTCGTTCAATAATTCCTTCGTGTTTAGCAGAGAAGCAAAATGTCAAGATTTCTAACTAGGTATATTATACTTGGTCTTCTCAACATTCCATTGTTTTCATAGTTTTCATTACTTCAGACTAGAACTGTATGTTTTTAAATTTCTTGTTCGGTTTTGGTTTTTCGGGGGGGGGGGGGGGTAAAATCTCGGTTCGGTTCGGTTTTCGGTTTGTTCATGAGGCCATATAAAATTCAATAAAACTCATTCTTATGTCCGGAGTCATAACTGAATGGCAGTGAAATTGAGTGAAACTCAATGAATGTCCGAAATAAACTATAATACATGAAGAATTAGGAAGGCCAATATAATAATTACCTAAATATACAGAACTTTTATTCTGCTTGGCCATTTCTTGAGGTCTGACACCTACACGCAACTCGAGGAAAGCTGCAAACACAACTGAACTGAAATATTGGAAATTCACAGAATGTAGCCTTCCCAGAGTAGTGAGAGTACCCAGACACTGCCATTGGCAGTGTCTGGGTACTCTCACTACTCTGGGATGGTTACATTCTGTGAATTTCTGCCGCAAGAGAGCATTTAATAAAAAACGAAAACCCTCAGATTACGGGATGTCGACGGTTTCGGTTTCGGTTTTAAAAAAAACCCTAAAAACCTCGGTTCGGTTTCGGTTAACCTACAGCTCTACTTCAGACATGCTGGGGGATTCTGGTTTTAAGCTACATTCGCCCGAGTGTTTTTCATTCATTCTAACGCTATAAAATGAGTTTTGTATATAAAAGATTTCACGCCGAGGGCACAGTGGTCGTAATGACGTACTCTGTTTTCACTTCCGATGTGTAAATAGGAAAAAAATCAATTATGATGGCATCCCATTTCGTCCGAAACATGCACAGTACTCATGATGGGAAGATATTTAACCTCGTAGCTAACGTAATGGATAAAAACAGCCAGCGCTATGTATAAAATATCGCCATTAAAATTTTCTGTCTCAAATACATGGCTTGGGGCCCCTCACTGGAACGAGCTCATTTAGCTCGTTCCATCCAGTGATCATAAGTTATGTTTTTGAGAGAAAAAATTAAAATTGTTCTTACTCAGGTGCCAGCGCTCTGCATGGTACTGACTAAAGATATTCAAGTCCGATCGAGGCACGTTGAAAAGTTAGTATGAAAATAATTGTATACTGAATAAATTAGAACAATTTTTTGGGCATTCCAGAATACATAGCTGCATGTGGAGCTTCGACAGGTTGGAATATGCGGACGTCATTTGCTTCTACGCATGTCTAAGACGTTTCATCTAAATCATTTTGTAAATGTACAGTTAAAACTAGAAGTCCTGTCATGAAATGCGCACAAATAGCACGTTGATATGCGCGTTATGGCCCAAGTAAAGCTATCAAATTCTGTACATATGGCCTGTGCACAAGCAATGTTTCAGTCAATGGACCTCCGGGTAACCCGGGGGTCCATTGGCAGAAACATTGCATGTGTTTGCTATCAGAAACCAGGAGAGCCTGCCGTGCTTTGGATGCCATTCGACATGGCAATTGCGCGTAATTCCAACGCGCAATTAAGCCTAGATAAGCGCACTATTCGTGACAGGACTTTTAGTTTTAACTGTAGGGGGAGTTGTACTCCCTAAAAACATGCCCATATGTCATTACGTGTAAAACGATTCATCAAAATCGAATCATCTGTGTGGTATGAGTTGAACAAGAAGGGTTTCATACAGAAATCTGTATTAAATCCCAAGAACAGATAAATTGGATATCGCATCTTTAAATTCCTTTAGCCATTTGAACCCGAGAGGCCGCTTTTCCGGCCCATGAACATGATACTTTATAAATTCATTAAGCATGATAGGTGGTAAGTGAATGTGTGGGGAAGACCAATCAATATTTTCAGCGTGCAGCCCCGAGGCTGCACGCTGAAAATATTAATTGGTCTGCCCACACATGATGAATATGGCCTTTTCCAATTGCTGCCATTGAATTGATATGAAAGATACCACCAGTGTTTTAAGGGTTAAATTCCTTGACAATGGGCGTGTTCACTGGCCAGATGAGTTCAATTTAAAAGTTCACAACAAGTTATTTTATTCCCAACTTAATGACACATTTCATGATGAAAAATATTAAAAGCTCAAAAATTACTTAGTTCACTATTTGGTGTCCAAATTGATTCATAACAAAGATATAAGGAACACCGGTCATTCGAATGTTGAGTTGGGTCTCTTTGAACTTTAGGGAAAGCCGAAGGTCTTCAAATACATTTTGAGAAGAGTGTTTCCCTCCACTTATCAGTGATTGATTCCCGGCCACTCCTTCTCACATCACGAAAAATTGCGACGTGTAATACTCCCTAAATAATATTCTTTTCAATTTTCATTTTTTATCAATCTAAAGTGTGTAAGTAATTGAAGCAAAAAAATGGAATGGGGCTGCATAAACACAACACACCCACGTAAAAATACACGGACGAAAAACAGGTAATTGTACGCATGATTTCCGGCGGGGTGGTTGGAGAACACAGTCAGAAAACTTTAACAGGTGTAAATTAACATTTTGTAATTAAGTGATGTGGCTCGATAGTTTACTGAACAAACACAGTACGGCCGCCGTGGACTGGTCACTTTCCAAGGGTAGGCAATATTTCCACGAACGCAATAATATTAGATTCCAAACATTAATTACAGGAGTAATCATCAAACATTTAATTAACGAAGCACCGGATACAACCCGGTGCTTCATTAATTAAAATGTTACTGATGATGATTTTTATTACCTGGTAAGCGCATGCGCGGACATCACTGCCCAGTTGAGGGTTGCGAACAACCCATGGCGACTGTATAAATTTAACATCATATATCTTGTTTGGCAGAGCTCAAAGAGCTCTACCAAACGTGGTATAGGAAGTTATGATCGTAATTATGTTGGAAAAGAGAGTATTAGAGATCCATCAATGGTTTTGACATCTGAGGGCAAGGAGTTGACTATTCGGATACATTTTTTAATCAGTTGTTCAACACGAGAGCTTTCGCATCACGATTCGGAACACGATTGATTGTTCTAGGATTGCCCTGTAACCGAGGATTTGTACAAATATCGTTTATTGACGAACAGAGATCATATGGGGAATCTCGGTGATCCGTGAGCTGGCTTGATAAATACGGAAACTAATTAACAGCAACATCTCCTGGGTTCATGTGATATCCAAAGCTTTCAACTTCCCATGCAGAATGTACAAATCATTGCATTTCACAACATTACTTGGATCGTATCGGATAATTGAAACTGGTGAGATGAATGCTATTGGGACTGAAGGGTTTTCACTAGACTCTGACATTACAACGCAATAAATTGCACATTTGATTTAAGATTAGTATCCGAGAATAGTAGAAATAGTTTTTTTCTTGTTTGTTAAGTGTATTCATATTATTGACGTTCTGGCGCTTCATCTTGCACTAAATGCAGGGACCAACCTGGGCATGCGCCAGTGCGTATTTGGTTCTCAAACATCAGGACCTGGCTCTTAAATCTCAGAAATAGGCTTCTCAGTTGGCGCGTAACTTCTCAGATCATATTTTGATTTTCTTTCGATGGATAATCGAGAGAGGCACTCTTACATGTATTATATATATGATTATCATTTATCATTGTTGTAGAGTGCTTAAGTTAATACTTCAAGTCTTAATTACCAAGCATTAATCTTCACTGTGGTTTCTGATCAAGTCTTGGCTGCCTAAATAGGCAGCCAAGACTTGATCAGAAACCACAGTGAAGATTAATGTTTGCTATAGTGTACTAAATGAAAATGATGAGAGCTATTACATACTTGCTGTGTGTGTTACAAACAGCAGTGTGACTCCGTAAATTGAAATCTGGCGCATGAATTGAAAAAATAGGCTCCGAGGCTAGAGCGTATTTTAAATAGTCCTGCGCGGTCCCTGTAAAAGTGTATCGGGTCTGAAACTGCCGTGCATACAGTGTGCATCGGTATGTCGGATACAGAATGTCGTACATGTATGAGGAAACTGACAGGCGCACGCGCGTGCTAAGTAACCATTTATTTAAGTTACTATTTACAGAACATTACAAGCATTCGAAACACGCGTACATGAGAGACCGAATACGTTTCTACAGAGAACAAAACGTTTCTCAAATAAATAATTATGAAATTATGAAGACACATTGCTTTTATTTCTATAGCTGAATCGTTAGAGGTATTCAAGTTGGAATAACACACAGTTCGCTGCGATCAACCTTTTTACAGCATTTTGAACAAACGCGCTCATCAAATTTATCCCGGGATCGAGAAAGTTCAAGGCAGCCATGACCAAGAAAATGTTTCCTTTGATTTGGTAAAGTTGTTCAGGCATTTAACACCGAGAGAGATGGGAACTTCATATAAAACTTATTTTTTTTAATATTCGTGTATTTTTATCATCGATGTGTGCATCATTTCACAAACTACAATTAGTTTCCCGTGGCGTAGTATAAGCAAATAAAAGCTATCCTGTTACACTTTTTTTCCCAATAAATTTGAACATTGGACTATTGTTCCCAGTAGACACCCATTTAAAAAAAAATAGAAAACTGCCTTTTCAGACCCTTTTGGTGATCTATAACTTTTTTTTATATTCATTGTATCAACAGTGTGCGCATCGTTGCATAAAATGCAGGCATTGTTCTTTTTAATAATCTAAAAGTCTGTCAGATGTGGTTTTCCAATTGTTTTCTTTCCTCTGATGAATTAAAACTTCCAAATTGCTATGAAAACACATTCTCGGACTGTACAATAACGCAGAGATGAATGAGAAATTACATGGTAATTGCTTTAATTGGTGTCGCTATTTCACAACTCATTGTCATTCATCACACATCAAGTCGCAGAGATTTCACACCTCACAACCCACATTCACTGCCTTCTTAATTGGATTTCGTCTCACAAGTTCAGTTATCTCAAGGGAGATAATTTTCGCGTAAGATATTATTTTAATCAACATTGTTGGGTATGCGCACACAGTACGGTCGTCGTGACAAAGTCTAAATCCTCACGTGGGTAATACTTCTACGCATGCGTTAACAGTGAATCTCTGGCATAAAATAATGGAATCGCCCTCAAATGTTCATTGACTATTTGCCGAAAACTACCGATTATTGGTTTACAAAAGAGCCCGTAGCCAAAGCTACCCACGCGGGGAGTTTGACCATTCCATGCCGGCTGTACTGTACAATGTCCTTCAAAGCGACCAGCGTTGAATGAGTCGAAAAATAAAGGTGAAATTAACCCTTTCAGACTTTAATTATCCTGACGTTCAAACGTCACTGGGAATTCAGTTTCTTCAACGTTTTTTTCAAAATGCGACGTCAAACGTCGGAAAGTACAAAAAACAAGATATTTTTCACATTAACGATTATCTGGTTGAGGGCGAGATTATTTTTGGTGGTCTGAATTTGTTATTCAAAACTTGTTTTATTACAAATTATTGGAGAGTGCCCGCAGGCACTCTCCAATAATTTGTAATAAAACACATTTATCTAAACAAAATATTATTTGTGTTTGACTGAATATGAAATATAAGCAAGGAAAGTGTTGGCTTTTGCTCTGTACCCTCATTTTTTGAAAGAAGCCCCGATAGTGGCTTCAAGCACTCAACCAGTTAAGAAGTCTTGACAGCAGGATTATATTAGTATTTTAAGCTGAGATAACATTAGGCTCAATGGTTGTCACTGAGTACTATTCGGGAGAAAATAGGAATTGAGCTTAAAATTTAAAAAAAAATGAAAAATAATAACAAAACAAATGCCTACAAAGTATCAACGCACTGTTTGATTCCGTACGCCATAAGACGAACAAAAGTGTAAAAGAGTTAAAAGACATGTTGAACAAGTTATTGGAACTAGATTTGAGAAGTGTAAGATTATTATTTTCTCCCATCACTAAGGTAATCAGGCATATATAAAGTCGTGTAAGACAGCTGGCAGAGATATGCCTATGTCATCCCACCCACGTGACAGCAATCTCACCCCACCCACGTGACCAACCTATATTGGCTTATTAGCATATTTAATGAGCGCAGGACTGTTCAATTGTCGCACGTTATTCTGTAAACAAACAACATGGTGTAACGTTTCGGAAATATTAGCAGACGAACGTTTGTCGACGAAAATAGAAATAAAAACAGACCGCCAACCTAAAGGACAATTGACTCTTTTATATGAATTTGTGGATGAAAGCCTTTATGAGAGGAACGAGTTGCACGAAATTCTCGTCGAAAAGTGCAGAATGCATAATATGACGTCAATGGAATTTATCAATGCCCATTTTGCTACAAATCTTTAACCCCTCCCTTCGGATTGATTTAATTTTGTGGTATATACCTGTGGTAAAAATAGAATCTTTGTGCTCTCTTTCCGATAAGCAAATCAGTTTTTTTACCAGAAATGGACAAAAAAATTGTTCGATATAGGTGCACGTGCCCCTGAATTACTTTTGATGACGTCAGACTGTTTTGGTGGGAGAGAAATATTATCCCTGGTGGGGGCAGGTGTGAGATGGGGAAATCTCACCCGAGGGCAAGATATTTGGGCCAGACACGAGGCTTGCCAAGAGTCTGGACCAAATATTTTCCCGAGGGTGAGATTTCGCCATCTCACACACGCCCCCATCAGGGATACTTTTTCTCCCCCCCCCCCCCCCGCCAAAACAGCCTGACGTCATCAAAATTAATTCAGGGGCACGTGCAGCTATATCGAACAAATTTGTTATCCATTTCTGAAAGGAACTGATTTGCTTATCGGAAAGAGCGCACAAAAGTTCCATACACAACAGGCGTATACCACAAAATTAAATTCCAACGCCGCCTAAATGGGGGTTAAAGATTTGTAGTGGAATGAACATTGACACATTCCGTGACGTCATATTATGAATACTGCAATGTGTTCGCATAACTTTTCGACAGGAATTTCATGCAACTCGCACCATTCAAACTGGCGTTCATCCCAAAATTCATATCAAAAAGTCAAGTGTGTTTTGGTTTTGCGGTCTGTGCTTTTATTTCCATTTTCTTCGACAAACGTCCGGCTGCTAATATTCCCGAAACGTGACAACATGCTGTTTGTTTACAGACGAACTTGCGGTGATTGAACAGTCCTGCGCTCATTAAATATGCTAATAAGCCAATATAGGTTGGTCACGTTGGTGGGGGTGAGATAGCTGTCATGTGGGTGGGGTGAGACAGGCATATCTCTCCCAGCTATCTCACACGGCTTTATATATGTCTCAGTACCTTAGTGGTGGGAGAATATTATGATCCCCGATGAGTCTGGAGGTGGGATGGGGAAATCTCACCCGAGGGGCAAGATATTTGAATTAGACCCGAGGCTTGCCGCGGGTCTGGTTCAAATATCTTACCCCGGGGGTGAGATTTCCCCATTCCCTCCTCCCGACTCATCGAGGATGATTTTTCTCCCCACACACGAGGATTACGCCATTATAGATAATTGGCGGTCACGTGCTGACACACCCAATTTATCAAGTCGTAGTCCTTTCGAAAAACGAACAATTTCATCGGAAAGATCGTACAAAAGTTAAGTATATACCATAGGTATATACTAAACTATGGTATATACTAAAAATTGATTTGTAACTCTGTCCGTTAAGGAGTTAATGACTTTGCGCGTGTCAAACTCTAATGTAAAGGGCATTGTTAGATTATTGATCGATCGATAAATTCGCGCAGTGATATTATTAAATCTGCAGAGAAACATGGGGTTGAAACAAATCAAGTTTAATATTTGAATAATAATTAAATATTGAGTCTATAACAAGGAACAGATAAATGGGTAATAAACGAACACAATTTAAGAAGCGTTTGAACGTTTGTGAACACTAATTCATTAGAACTATTTAGAATGTCGATCTGTCGAACTGGAAAAACTGTTGAATAAGATTCAAACGGGCCTTTGTTTTGCGGTCCATCTCTTTATTCCTTTTCTCCGCGACAAATTCGTCAGTTTTTATATTTGCAAATCGTGAAGCCATTTTGTTTATTTACAATTGTGCAGACGATGATGAAATAGTTCCGGCGACCTAATAAAATATGCAAATGAGTATGTCACGTGGGGTGGGTGGGATAGAAATAACCCACTCTGCTGTCTCACCCGGGACACGCGTATGTTTCACGTGCAGTGGGGGAAAAATCTATCTCACCATAATATTTATTCACATGTGTCATCAACATTGCCTGTCTGATGGTAGCGTGAGTGCGTGACCACAACCTGCTAATCACCGATTGAGTAACATTGAGAATTTGAGCCATTGCAGTCTGTCTGTTCCTAGCTTCCAAGATGCCAACGGCGCGTAAACGTTCGTCATGTGTCTGTCTTCGCATACCTCAAAAGTTATATTTCGACCAGAAACTATTGATGAACGAGTTTATACCAAGAAAAGAACCTCCGAAAAAGCCCGTCCAGTACAAATAAAAATTTCAAAATGCACCCCACAGACATTAACGCGGCGCTTGTGCGAAAAACCTGCACGGAGTTTTAGTGGTCTGGTGACATTCATGATCCACATTAAACTTGGTAACATATTGATGTGTCCAATCACGCGTATCCAATACCATTTTCCGAAAATATCAACATCAGTTTGGATATCCCCTACTTTTTTGTGGAGTATATTTATTTATATATTGTGTCAGACTCTCGATCTTGTTTCTAAGGCAAAATCTCGGCTCGACCCTGATAAACATTTCGTACATAAACGTGATCACTATTGTTTTCAGTTTGCGTCTAAAAAACAGCTTTTGACGCTTCAGTGGAACAAGCTCGTTCAGTACGTTCCATTGAGGAATTACAGTTAACACTAGAAATGCACACAAATAGCACGTCGATCTGCGCCTAAATCTACCCGTTATGACCATAGTCTGGCTATCAAATTCTGTACATATGGCCTGTGCACAAGCAATCTTTCAGCCAATGGACCTCCGGGTAACCCGGAGGTCCATTAGCAGAAACATTGCCGGTGTTTACTATGAGTAACCAGGAGAACCTGCCATGCTTTGGATGCCACTCGATATAGAAATTGCGCACAATTCCTACGCGCAATTAAGCTTAGATAAGCGCAGAGTTCGTGACAGGACTTCTAGTTTTAACTGTATATGCCGTGTTTTAAGCTTAAACTGGAATTTTTAGTTTTTAAAGGCATTTTTGCATGCTGCGTCCGTAAAAGGTTAAAGTATTCCGGCCTAGCAAATATATACAACATACAAAATAAAGAACAAATAACACATTGAAAAAGAAACCCTGAAGGCATTCAGATAAGTTGCTAAAGTTAGAGAATGTATACATACATGTAAAGGACAGTGGATAACTATTTGGGTGGCAATTTAACCCAAAAGGGCTGCAGGATTAAATTATTACTGAACCTCACCCCACTTACAAAATATACTTCCAGATTTGGGTGTAAGCAAAGTATTATAGGACGATTCCATTAGGAACTTAGAAAAGGGTCAAATCCCGACAAAACCAACGAAAGTGCACTTGGCTCATCTCAGCAAAGGACGTCACTATGATAGATTAATACGCATGTTGGAGATAAGGCGGATATTTCTCACGGGGATAATTTCTTTGCATCATTTGACATCGTGTCAAGCCGTAATTATCAGTTCGAATAGCACTTAATTAGAACTGTGAAATAGTTTGTATATCAAACTAAATGCAAATAGTTTTTTGCTTTTCGTACTGACTGAACGCAGAAGGTTACTGTTTCCAATCTATGAGTCCATTACATATCTGAATACCTCTATAATAACATTTGCGTGTTCGTTTCGAAGTAGTTCATCAGCGGAAACAGGCTATTAAAAACTTTTTACGTAATCACAAATTACAAGCATTAACTTGATTTTTCTTTCACGATACAAAATGTGAAAAGTTGTGTTTTAACCTTCCTCTCGTGTCAGTTAAAGGCCACATGGCAAGCTGAGAAACGAAAACTCGAGAAATGGCCATGTTTTATAGGAATGACGTCGGTTACGTCACTGCGTGTTAAAGAACAGGGAGATAATACGGATGGCAGAAACACGTGCCATTATGATAACTATGTCGAACTGCTAAAAGTGACCATCAACTTTCTATCATGCAATATTGCGCCCAAGTCAGTCTGTGCGGTCATCCTGTGCCAAATTCTATCGAAGTGGCGTTGCTTGGTACATCAGTAAATCATCCCCCACGCTCATTGCGGTTTAGACTACCTCGAAATGTGAAATTCAATCTCCAAAACCGAGAGGTTGTAAAGACATTACATCATGATACACTTTGAAATGATTTCGACGTTGAAAATCAGAAATGCTGATGTCGGTCGAATGATAATATTAGTTATCCTTGTGTCTTCCAGGGTGTATGGGAATTACACCAGTTGGGGAACTCACACACCCTGAGGCGAAGCCGAAGGGTGTATGAGTTCCCAGACCGGTGTAAACTCCCATACACCCCGGAAAACACAAGGATAACGGATTTATTTCCAAGAATTTTGGTGGACTTAATATACTTTAACCTACATTGTGAGCAAAAACTGGCAAAAAATGTGTACTTTGTAAGTTTCTTAATATTATTTATTTATATTTATTTATTTATTGGTGTTTAAGGTCACATACGTATGCACAATGGCTAATCGTGACCGTGACAGTTTTAGGGGTGGAGGAAGCCGGAGTACCAGGAGAGAACCACCGAGCATCGACGAGCAACTGTCAGCTCCTCAACATTCTAACTCTGTTCAAACTTTGCTCAAGCAGGGTTACAGCGGTTGTAGACATATGTACCATCGACGTGCAGTACGCCTCAGTACACTGCGTCATCGTGCCCCCATGTAGGCAACCGGGATATAGTGCCTTGCACAAGGGCACAACGCGGGTCGCCCGGGCGGGGATCGAACTCGGGGCCTCAGGCATAGAAGTCCAACAGTCTACCACTGAGCCACCGCGCTCCCAGGTTTCTTAATAAAACCAAACAAATATGGATGTCATTGGAACTGGCTCAATGAGCCAGTTCCAATAACATCCATATCTGTAATATTTTATTGCACATAAATATTAAATTTCCTGTATTTTTATTCTTGTTCTAACATGTGATGATGATTCTTTATTTCCTCCATATTTGAAGAGTACATCAGATCAGAAGGTATGAATTAATAATTAAAAATGGGTACTTTTTTAGCCATATACCCGGCTATTGTGTATTCTTGTTTTTATACAGTGGTTAACTACGGTGTAAAAAAAAAAACTTCTGTGAATTGCAAGTTACACCGTACCTCTCAGCCAATCAAAACGCAGTATTTTGTTTCATCTGGAAATGAAGTGAAATACAAGGGTATCTTTTCGTATAAATCTTCACTAGTTTTCAGCGGCGGGCTAGATGAGAAATTGAGGTGGGGAGGGGACTCATCCTACTCACTCTTCCAAGTAAAAAATGTCAACTTCATATACCACTCTTGTCACTGGCAGATGTATTCTTGTCCTAATATTTTATTTCAGTGATATATGCTGTGGTATTCTCTATACTCAAGTCCCAAGTGTTCAGGATATCCAGATAACGTAGAAATTCGAACTTTAACCACCCTCCCACACATGGGAGGATTTCCCTCTCGACTCTGTGCGAGACAAAAAGAGGTGTAGGAGACAATCTTTTTTCTGCTGCTATTTTGTCCCCCATCCATCCAGTGGCGGCGCCAGAGTTACAGAAGTGAGGGGGTACAGTTGGGTGTTGCCCGCCGCGCGTAAGTTTTAAAAACTACACCCCCCCCCCGAAGTTGAGAAAATTTTTAAAACTTACGTTGTAAATGGTGTTCTCTGGAGCATTCTCAGACAATTAAATAAAAACAGTTTTATCCTTTTGAAACTTATTGGTTAGGTCTTTCAGTTATAGAAAACGTCATACATGGTGACATTTTAACGGAAGAACGCTGTTGTAAAGTGCGAGCACAAAGCACGAAACGACACTCAAATCGAAAATGAAAGTAGGCTGCATTCCAAACGGATGCGTTGCACGCTCTCGATTCTAGCATTCCTCGAATGCTCTTAAGCGGTATGTTTCAGACAGTTTGAACGCGGCACACCTTGTTGCAATTTGGGACCTCGAATCTTGTTTGTTGTTTGCAGCTAATGTATGCGTGTGGGGGTGGGGGGGGGAGGAGCACAAACAAACATAATTTTAAAACTTCTCTGATTTAGTGCACTTGGGAATATGGAATTAAGCATACCCACCATTACACCGCAACGTTCAATACAAAAATTAAAATGATAGTATTTTTTTTACTACGTTTGGCGAAAAACGTGGAGGGGTAAGTGCCCCCCCCCTGCCCCCCCCCCCCCTGCCCCCCCCCCCCACCCCCATGGCGCCGCCACTGCATCCGTCCACACGCTTCATTAGTCTGGTCTCTGCTGGTTTTATCAATCCAACAACACTACACAATTGAAAATTGTGGTGTATTGTCCTTTTCAAAGAATTAACATTATCGAATATGTGAAATATCATTTAGAATATATGAGTTCTCAGCGGCCGATCATTTTGCATTTTACCGAATGCCTTTGCCTGATTCCTGGCGGAATTTTAATTTGAATGCGCCGCTTTTACACTTCACACTCAAACGAATTCATTATAATGTCAAATGAAAAAGGATTTCCACATTTCCAGATAGACTGCCAAATATCTCATTTCAAGACAGCTATATGGACGACAAAAAATCTCATTTTCTGTGTGGCAGTTTTCTATCATGCAAGTTGATGCAACTGACATTTCCGAAGTACAGAAAAAACTGAACATAAATGCCAAACTCCAAACAGGGCATTTTTGCGTAAAGAATTTAAATATTAGGTGAACTTGGTTTAACACCTAATTTATTATCTTAATTAAATTTTCAGGAAGGCTTCCCCCAAAGAATATTGGTAATTTAACTTGATGAATGTATGTTAGACAAATTCTATACAAGTGTCTGTATCCCCGTTAGCTAATTTTTCATGTATTAATACATAACATAATTTCCGTTTCCGTGCATGAAATTAGATCTGAACTCTTTTGTCTGATGAAATTCCCAGTGTGTGTTTCGTAGTAATAGCATGTTCACTTAATCGCTTTGTTTGACGTATAATGTTCAATTTAGAATAATTATTTTTGTATTTTAGGAATGAGATTTTACAGCACCAATCAGAATAAACTGTAAGGTGAATACAAAGCAAGTGGGCCTTGTGTTTCTGTCATCGATAAAATGATCTTTTGACTGTGGTTTAAATTTAAGAAGGGGACTTTCCCGATTCCCAGTTCTGAAAATTCATAGAACACAACCAGGAATCGAAGGTTTGCGTTACGGTTCTCTTAGTTAGTCCGGATACAAGAGAAATTCATATTCAAGAACTGGGAATCAAAGGTTGCTGTACGAAACCTTTGTTTGAGCTGGTTCTATTCTATGAAATTTAGGGTTTAATATATTCCCGATTTTCTAGAAACCGGGAACGGGAAATGAAATTATCCTCAGAACCGGGAACCGGGAAATTTCCCGAGTAATATCAAGCAAATTTTACGAGAGAAACAAGACGCTTTTATTTTCAAGAAAATGAACGTATTTTACTTGCAATCTCCAAATGGAAAAGTTCTCTTCCAACGAGAAGTGTGAACACCCAGACCCGCTTCAAATTGGTCTTGATTTTTAGAATCACTAGCATTATCACCACTCCCTCCTCCAACATCAACTCCCTCTTCACTGCCGTCACCAGTCTCCTCTGCTTGAAGCAGAGGAGACTGGTGACGAGAGTTAAGAGAAAGTTGATACTGAATGAGGTATTGAATAGTGATACCCGTGATTCTGAAAATCAAGACGAGTTTGAACTCTGAAGCGGGTGAAGATCTTGCTGTTGAAGAGGGGAGTCCTCCAGATCTGGTTGACAGCTACAGTGATGTCGTGAAAAAGGTTCGCCTGAAATCAGGATTGTAAATTTTTAGGCGCGAAAGGGATGAAGTAATCTTACAAAGTTACATTGGGGCAGTTTTTCAATTCAGAAAAGTTCAGTTCAGCACATAAACACTGCCAATCTTGATTCCCGGTTCCGTGCTATAGATCACCCGGATATTGTGACCGGCTTTTGGAACCGGAACCCGGGAATTCCCGTTCCCGGGTTTAAACCCCAATGGAATTTCAATGAACCATGCCATGAAATTCAAATAATTGTTACAACAACCTTGCAATTGAAGAAATTTACCATTGAAGTTGGTCAGATAAATTTACCATGATTAGCATTCAATTTTAACAGAATATTACATGAACTGAAGTAGATTCAGCAGTAAACTTGGAGCTTATTCAACGCAGTCGTCAAACATTTTGAAACAAAGGAGATATGAACAGTTGGCATATCGAACCAGTTTTGGTTCTGTACAGAACCAAAACTGGTTCGATATGCCAACTGTTCATATCTCCTTTGCTTAAAAATGATTTGAGACAACCTCGTATAAGCTCTAAGCTTACGGCTGAACACCCCCCCCCCCCCCAAATTTATGGTTAATTCTGTTAATATTTAATGTTAATCTTTATAAATTTATTTGATTTGAAATAAATACTGTTTAAACAGAACTGGTTCCATCTCAGGGACAAGATTAGAACCAGTTTTGGTTCTAAAGAGAACCTATATTTTTTGCAGTGTAGAGGTGCACAGCCAACTCCATCCGAAACCTTTTAGCAACGTCTCTGGGGTTATTGCCTGGGTGGGACATGCACTCCGTCAATGTTTTGATGATTTTACCCTACACATCTTAGTTCTGTTCTTTGTTGTACATCACTCATATGGCATCGAAACAACAGGTCTACAGTAAAGTACTTGTGTTAATGCCATGTCTATCGCGAGGAAGACTTTCGTCTTTTCCTTTTATCCTGTAGAATATAACATCGTGATGACTTACAAGAAAACCTACTCCGTGGGGAAATGTAAAAGTGTGCATTGGAATATTCGTAAACGGATCAGGAATGTGTTGTTGATTAAATGCCCCCTGAGTGTCTAGAAGTGGTTGCTGAAATAAATTACGGTGACATTAAACACCGATAAACCTGCAACAGAGAAGATGTATGTTTTGGGATATGTTTAATTATATATTTTATCATGGTGATGCGCGGAATTCATAACGTAGGTTTTAGCGAATACAATGTTCAGCGGATACACTTGAGAATATTGAAATTTCGTAACAAAAATGAAAAATCGAAATTTCGTCACATCTTCAATAGAAGGAATGTCAACATCACCTTGGTTTTCATTCAGTAACTTTCGTGCAATTTGTCATAGGTTTTGACGTGTGACCCGCTCACAATTTCGTACATGTAACTTACTGACATTTTCAACTGCTGTGGTAATATCGTAGGGTATAGGAGGGCTGATAGAACCACCAAATAAGTCCGACCCTACCGCTCCGAGAATCAAATGTATTATCCGTTTCGCACTATACTGTCAGACCATGGTTACAGTACGTGGAGAGTGGGTTGTAAGTAAATCACCCGCGGAGTGGAGTTATCACCCAAGCTATTACTTTCAAATTTTGTACATATCGACAAAAAAACACAAGCAATGTTTCAACGTTGCTTGTGCTGGTTATGCTTTGCAGACAAATTTGCAATTATTGTTGCCGTGGAATTTCCACTCTATGGGTGATTTAGTGATAATACACTCTCCACGTACTGTATGTTGTATAGAAGTGGGATTTCAAATTACGATTTTAACACATGAAGGTATAAATAAAAGGCGCAGAAGTATTGAAATCAATTCCAAAAGATGACTGACAATTTTCGTCATCAAAGAGATTTACGAGAAAGTTACGTCGTCTTAATTTCCGAAAGCTGTCAGTAAATTTAATTTAGGTTACAGGATTTCATTCAAAAACAGAAATTTCGAGATGTAAGCGAATTTGTGTCATCAATGTGCGCTTCGTTTCAGAAACTTAACGCATTTTACTGAAAAGTAGTCTAAAAAACGGAAGCTGGCTTTTAACAGTTTTTTCCGAATAAGTGTAAACGTTTCACTGTTATTCTCTGGTGACACCTATTTAAAAATAAGAAAATGACGTACTGTATTATTATTATTTTTTTTTTCGTTTCATTATATCAACATTGTGCGCATCATGCCCATATAATACAGAAACTGTCCTTTCCATTACTATAAAAAAAGTCTAGGGGTGAGATTTGTGGTTTGTTTATAGTGGGGGGATATAAAAACTTGTAATTAACAGTAAAACACATTCGCTAAACAAAGCGCCAAAGTGGACGATTTGGTGTTGGTACAGTTAAAACTAGAAGTCCTGTCGTGAGATGCACACAAATAGCACGTTGATATGCGCGTTAATGTACGCGTTATGGCCCAAGTAAAGATATCAAATTATGTACATATGGCCTGTGCACAAGCAATGTTTCAGCCAACGGACCTCCGGGTAACCCGGAGGTCCATTGGCAGAAACATTGCATGTGTTTGCTATGAGTAACCAAGAGAACCTGCCGTGCTTTGGATGCCATTCGAAATGGCAAATGCGCGCAATTCCAACACACAATTAAGCCTAGATAAGCGCACTATTCGTGACAGGACTTCTAGTTTTAACTGTAGTTGTAATACTGATAATTATTCTTAATAGCGGATTATTTATGAACCAGTTGCTTCTAGTTAGCTTGCCATAAAAAGCCAAGCTTTCCTTTGTTATTTTTAACAAGAAGCCCCACGGGGGCTGAAACGCTCATCTTGAACAGAACACGAATGAGTCTACATTAAGCAAGCCATCTCCATAGGCTACACGTTCAGTCCTTGAGTCCCTCAGGAGAGACAAACATAATCTGGGCATCATGCCTTTTCTTCAGTTGATCATAAAGTATAATGCAGAGCTCCCCAATGAAGCCCCTTGATACAAGCTATGCGGATTAATCTTAGTTACACACCTCTAGAGGGCACTGAATGCAAAATTCTTAATTCTTCAGCAAAATAGCCAATTCCGGCTCCCATAGAGAGCCCAAATATTAACCCAGGCTCTTGATTTGAACACAGTTGAATTTGACTTCCCTAGAGATGTTGTGTACCGAATATGGAAGCATTCTGACTGTTGGATCTGAAGAAGAGAAATTGTAAAGAAATTTCGTCTAATTGCACTAAGTTCAGATTTGGGCTACCATAGCGGGCCCAAATATTAACCTATGGATCCGATTTGAACAAACTTGAATCTGACCCCCCTAGAGATGTTGTATACCATATGTGAAAGCATTCTAAAGAGTGGATCTGAAGAAGATTTTTGAAGAAATTCCCTCATATTGTACTAAGTTAAATTTCATGTTCCCAAATGGAGCCCAAATATTAACCTAAGCACTCGAATTGAACAACCTGGAATCTGACCCCCCCCCCTCTCTCCTAGAGATGTTGTATACCAAATATGAAAGCATTCCGACTGGTGGATCTGAAGAAGAAGATTTTTAAAGAAATTTCCTCATATTGCACGAAGTAAAAATTTAGGCTACCATAGTCAGCCCAAATATATACCTAGGGATCTGATTTGAACAAAGTTGAATCTGACCCCCTTGCATACCAAATATCAAAGCATTCTGACAAAGATAAAAATTTAGGCTTCCGTAGGAAGCCCAAATATTAACAAAGGGACTTGGTTTGAACAATCTTGAATCTGGCCATCATAACAATCATGTATACCAAACATTAAAAGATTCTGACTGGTGGTTCTGAAGAAGAAGATTTTTAAAGAATATTCCCCATATTACCCTATGTTAAAACTTCGGGCCCCAATGAGCTTTATTTCAACAAACTTTTATCTGACCCCCTCCCCCCTCCCCCACCCCCTATGAATGCTGTATACCTAATATCAAAAGATTCTGATGATTGGTTCTGGAGAAAAGAATTTTTTAATTTTTTGCAAATATGCTGACTCAGCATTTTTTCGATGCCCATTACAGAACACCCTAACATAACCGATGGCAATTTTTTTACCATGCCATTCTACTGGTCCTAAGGATACATCATACCAAATAACAGCTCTCTGTTCCGTGTGGTTTGGGAAATATGGGCGTTTGAAAATATTTCTATTTTTAGCTCCCAGGGTTCCCATGGGGATGCAGGATTTTTTTTTACTTGGGTCAAGTACTTATGACCCAATAAAACCACAAAACAAATTTGGTTCATATCGGACCATCGGTTCAGAAAATAGAAATTTGGGCGGGGCCAAAAATCTTACCCCTCCTATTACAAAGCCAAATATTACTTCACGAACTTCATTTGAACAAACTTGATTCTACACCTCATATGGAAGCTCCACAGCAAATATCTAGTCATTGTACACACTGGTTCTTGAGAAAAAGATTTTAAAAATATTTTGGAGCATTTTCCCCCACTCCCTCCCTATGGGGCTGGCATGTTGAGTTGAACAAAAATGAAATGCCCATTTGGGACCATCACTCACACAAACTTTCACTTGAATTGGCACAGTGGCTTTGGAGGAGAAGACCAAAACATGGTGTTGATGGACGACGGACGGAGAGCGATGAGAATAGTTCAGCTTGACTTTGTCAAGATGAGCTAATAAATGAAAACAACAGACAGCTCTGAGAGCTGTCTTTTGTTTTCGTTTATTAAAAATAACAAAAGGAAACTTGAAATTATTTTCTACTCATGTTATAGGGATTTTCTCAACAATATCTTGCTTGTTAATTGGACCTTCCTCGCGCGCCTAATAACTTCAAGGGAGATAATTTTATCAAAAGTCGATTTTCGTGACGATGTTAGTCAGGGATGGGCACATTATTTATTTATTTATTTATTTATTTATTTATTTATTTATTTATTTATTTATTCGTGTTTAAGGTCACATATTTATGCACAATGGCTAATCGTGACCGTGGCAGTTTTACCGGTGGAGGAAGCCGGAGTACCAGGAGAGAACCACCGAGCATCGACGAGCAGCTGTCAGCTCCTCAACATTCTAACTCTGTTCAAGCTCCGCTCAAGCAGGGTTACAGCGGTTGAAGACATGTGCTCCATCGACGTGCAGTACGCCTTACAATACGGCGTCATCGTGTCCCCGTGTAGGAAATCGGGATAAAGTGCCTTGGCCAAGGATACAACGCGGGTCGTCCCGGACGGGGATCGAACTCGGGGCATCTAGCAAAGAAGTCCAACAGTCTACCACTGAGCCACAGCATGGGCACGTTTCACATCCATCCGCCTGAATGGACACGCAAGTTGCTACAGTGAACCACTAGAAATGCGGACTTTCAAATTCAACTTTTTCGGCACCACTGTTGCACAAATGGGACCCGAACTGAAAAAGAGACTGGCCCTGTGACTGCATTTTCAAAAACTTTTAGGTGACCAACACGACTACATGGTAGAGATATAGAGAGAACGTCATTCGTTTTACCGTTCTTTTTAGTGCTCGGTCGATTTTGGCGGAGGGATAATATTGAACACGAAGCCTTCGGCTTCTCGTTCAAAATTATCCCTCCGCTCAAATCGATCTCGTACTATAAAAAATTACAGTTCGAACGCGTATGCTGTTCTGTATTTATTGCACACCTACAGTTTACTAAAAATTTATTAACAGATTTTGGCGGAGGGATAATACTGAACTCGAAGACTTCGGTTTCTTGTTCAATATTATCCCTCCACCGAAAACGATCTTGTGTGCTAAAAAAATGACGGTTCGAACACGTATGCCGTTCTGTATTTATTGCACGCCTACAATTTACTAAAATATATTAACGCGAATTATTGCCAAAAATAACGCAAACGTAAAAAAGAGGAAATAGTTAAATAGTCCGCGCCAGTGATCCGTATTGTTCAGGGACAATACAAACAAAAATTATTGTTCGCTTCGGTTTTTGCAGAAAAGGCGTGCATGTTATGAAAATAAAAGCATGGGCGTGCAATAAAGTTGGTTATGAAGGAGTTTTAGACTCTGCACGCGATGCGAGTCATCCTAGCGATAGATGGAGTAACTGTACCGATTTTTATTTTCCAATCCCGACTTTACCTCAGTGTTATGCCTGTAATCTAAGCCTTGACGTTGACCAAAGACAATACGTAATTAAACCGAGTTCATGGTACAGGGTGGAACATTCCATCATTAATTATGATTTTTGACGCAACGAATCGTTCATTATAATTAATGATTTTATAATTATTTTTTTACACAATCGTCTCAGTGTATCCCGGAACTCCGGAATTCCCAACTCGAATTCGCGTGAGGGTGTTACAAACAGTACTTGATATAGATTTTCAGTGTGTAGAACAGGTTCAAAACTTACGTGTGTTTCGAATTGTTCCATTTAGTCAATTGAAAAATGGCTGGTTTGTTCAGTTATATGAAATTGCATACGAAATTGGAAACGAAGTCGTTCGGGGCGGCTTGGTTGAAGGCAGGAATTCGCTTACTTTAGAAACACTTTCTTTGAATGGAAATTATTACTCATGGCTCGATATATATCTCCAGATATGTCAAAAGTTCAACCCCTATCGATATTCGTGTGATTAGATCACATAAGATAAATTTTACTTTGCCAAAAATTTAAAACTTCGGAAAAAATCGTTATTAGGCTACACAAAATAAATTAACAGATTCGCAGGCATTTTTTCTTCAAATCAGTGAGAGAGGGAGAGTTTTGTTTTTAATTTTAATTTTTCTTTTGAAAAAAGTGAACAAACATGGAGAGGATTTCAGTTGTCTTTTTGCACACAGAAATATAGAATGCTCATATTTATACAAATAAATTCATTTTTAACTTGAAAAATAAAACATTCCTCTAAAACACACCGTAGGTACTGCAATTCAAAGGCGTCATATTCTTTCAATGCTCTTCATATTATCTTTGAAGTAAAAGTATTTAATGTTTGGGGATTTGCCTCGTTACAATTTATGGGAGAGTGCCTACGCACTCTCCCATAAGTTGTAACAAGGCTAACATATTGGAGACGCAACTAAATAAATATGCATCAATCAAAAAATTGTAAAAGTTTCGGGTCTCCCTGAGTTTGTACTAATATTGGAAGACACTAAAAGGCAATAAAAATGTCCACTGAGGGGGTTCAAATTCAATGAGGTATTGTCTGAGATTCCAAAAGATGTTTTTAGCCTATTATAATTACTGCTACGTTCGTGAGACTGTGCGCCATATTGTGGTGATAGTCACAACACAGTGGTCCCATCAATTGGATATTTGATGGCATAACCCCGTTCATTACATATAGCATTCAAACACTGAACCATTTACCATACATTTAGTGCAAACATGCCCTACTAACTGCATTTTGGGGCAGATAAAATCCCTGGTAAACAAATAAAAAATACGATAGTCTGCCGAAATGTTGTTCTATCATTATCTGACTTCCCCATCAGTTACTTTGTATACCTCTGTGACATTTTATTTTGTACGAGCATTTAATCAAATATTTCTTATTTTACAGAGCTCTGGATAATTAAATATTGCTGTTAATCAAATATTCTCAAAGGGGAAATGGAATTTCAGTTAACCATCGTGTAGGGGCAAAGCCAGTCTAAAAGGGAGGAGGACCCCCTCCCCTACTTTCAAGTTCAGATATATGTATATATTTCTTCTCTCTGTGTCGTAAGCACACATGTTTTAATTAGATAATTAGCCCTAGGCGATTCACAGTGGTTTAGGCATCTTGAAATATTGTTATCTGACCATCCAAGATCGGCCGTTTAGGAGGAGGACTTGGGTTCGGCCGAATATGAGACGCCATATAGGGTCTCGTGCGAGTGGAATTGTTGGGCAATCCACAAAGCTCCGTTGTACGCCGCTATTGTTAGATTAGGTGGACGTATGAGAGCTACAAGCCCGAATTTAGAGAATAGATTACGAACCCAAGTAAGGGCTGTGTTTAGATATGATTAGCGAGGATCGACTCGCATCTGTCTCAAAGTATAGGCTATTATATTAAGGTATTAACCCTTAGGGAACGCAGAGGTTGATCGCTTAGTAGCCTGTGTTAGTGTCAGGGTGTTGTTGAATATCGACTCAAACTCGACAAGTGGCAATTCGCGCAAGCTCGAAAGCGCATTTTAAAGTTGTGAGTTCTGCCGTGAACTGTGTGAATTTCAAATGGACAGGAGCATTCAAGGGGAGTTCTACCAAAGGACACATGTATAAGGTGACGTAGTCTTGCTAAACTAGCCGACAGAGTGGATGCATCGAATCCAAATCAGAACTATGTTGCCACAAGGTAATTAACATTGCAAGTCGGGATCCCCAACAGTCAGAGCTGCAGACGCGCACAGACGCAAAAGATTAAGACTCGGTGCTTTAAGCTACTGCTGCGAGCCCGCGACAGTGACATTTGAAAGTGTACTCTAGCGCCAGTACAGGGCAATACAGTTAAAACTAGAAGTCCTGTCACGAATAGTGCGCTTATCTAGGCTTAATTGCGCGTTGGAATTGCGCGCAATTGCCATATCGAATGGCATCCAAAGCACGGCAGGTTCTCCTGGTTACTCACAGCAAACACATGCAATGTTTCTGCCAATGGACCTCCGGGTTACCCGGAGGTCCATTGGCTGAAACATTGCTTGTGCACAGGCCATATGGACAGAATTGTATAGCTTTACTATGGCCATAACGCGTACATTAACGCGCAGATCAACGTGCTATTTGTGCGCATTTCATGACAGGACCTCTAGTTTTAACTGTAAACTGAATTGGTGAAAAACTATTTAATCCCTGTGATAAATCTTCTACTATGTTCAGATTGTTAAATGTGTTGAATATGGAAATGAGTTTATTTTAAATGTAAATAAAAGAATCGTTGTTACTTTAATCATTGTTTCCTTTCTACAGCCTGAAGTGATTAGGAATCACACCTAACGGAGAATGAACCTACATTTCGAGTTCACTCGGCAGGGAAGAAAATCATAGTGCGGTCCCAACTCAGCTCTGTGATCCGAGGTTGGCCCATGCTCGGATTCCGACCCTCCTTGTTGGCTCGTCCCCCAGTATTTTTAATGGCGGGGCTATTCAACCCCATGCCACCCCTACTTCGTGGATAGAGGTGATTGACACATCGCCACCATGCGCGCCACCGTACACCCTGTATTATCCCAAATCTGTTATTTTAAAATAGTCCAAATCATTAAAGGTTATTATTTGGTTAGTGTAAGATCGGTTGAGAAGGACGAATGCTGGCGTGAAGTTACCGAGATCTGATATCTTGGCCGATATGAAACTAACCAAGCAATAACCGCTTTATTTATCAACCCTTTATCTAACATGAAAAGCAGACGACACTTTTCCCTGGTGATATAAATAAATATAAATGATATCAAGTGGCTACTCGGACTTTTTTCCTTCGTTGTTGAATCCTTTACCAAATATGAAAAGCAGACGACACTTGAAAACAAAATTCTTGAATAACTAATAATTTTTTTCATTTTTTGTCTCAAAAACATTGGTTATGACCCCTCTTTGGAACGAGCTCGGCGAGCTCGTTCCAAAGAGGGGCTATAACCTATGTTTTTGGGACAAAAAATGAAAAAAATAATGAAATTTAATTGGCGATTTTTGTGAATAGCGCTGGCCAGTTTTGACCGTTAAGTTGGGTAAAGGGTTAAACCAAGACAAATAATTAGAAACTTTTCTCAGACTTGTTATACTTTCCAGATAGTGTTGTTGTTTCTCATTTTATCATCTTCCCCAGTGGGGGAAGCCGCGACGTTCGTATAGCTCAACTGTCTCCTCTCTCACTTCAACGAAGCCCACGACTCGGAATCTTAGTCTGCGTTGAACAACTCTTTTCGTTTTCTTTTCTTTATCCACACCTAATCCTTACATACTGCAAACAGTATTTACTTATTTATTGGGATGTAACGACACTTTCGACCGCCAGGGTCACCTCGTGTCGGACAGTTTTACGGGTGGAGGAAGCCGAAGTACCCGGAGAGAATCACCGAGCAACGGCGAGCAACTGCCAGGCTCCCCAACATACTAACTCCACACAAGAAGGGTTAGCATTAGCTGAAGACAAGTACACCATCGACGTCCAGTACGCCTCAATACACAACGCCACCGTGCTCCCACATGGGCAATGGTGTGAAGTGTCTTGCCCAAGGACACAACGCGGTTGCCGCAGGTGGGACTGGAACTGAGGACCCCTGGGCTTGCAGTCTGCACCTCTACCTACTGAGCCACCGCGCCCCCTGCAATCAGTAATTCATCACCATACGAAAACTACTCCCTTTTGCCTGGCAACGTCAATTTTCCTGATTGCGTTCCACAAATGACGGTGAATGATTTCGCTGCAACAAATTGGTTATGTCTAGTACGCATCAAGGGGGATAACTCTAGGTTGGTTCATATCAGCCAAGATCAGCGCCATATCAGCCGAGTTTAAAGTCATATCAACCGCGCTTGATAATGGACAACTCTAGGGAAAAAGCAAATCTAACAAATAAATAATAACTTTAAAATGTTACCTGTTTTATATGCTTGAAAACTATCCTGTGCTTGAACTTCCTGTACATCGTACACTAATAATGATTTTTCTAATATACTTTTATGCAAGTTAATTTTTTCTACAGCATACTCGAATGCTGTTCTCTGTGCTTTGTGGCTATCTTCAAACAGTGCTCCTGAAAAAGGGATAATAGATCGTAACATAAATTCATCTTTCCATTGATTTGCGCATGCTTAAACGCTTTATAAATGCTGTGGGAAAGATCTGCAGCTAACTGGAGCTGTGCGATTTTCCGGTCTTCCGGTTCGGTTCCGATTTTTGCAGCAAACCGGAAAACCGATCCGCAAGATCCAGAACAGAAACAACCGAACGGTTTTACTGTGTCTCTCCCGACACTGGTCAATCTATTTTACTGGAAGGGAACTGGACTATTGATCTCTTTGAACTCTCGTCACTTCGTCTATCCGGAATTCGGGTGAACACGTCATTTCTCATTGTCATATTTTCTCTCTTATTGCCTCGTCTACCGGACGAGGCAATAAGGGGGTAGACGAGGCAATAAGGGAGAAAATATGACAATGAGAACAAAACATAGATCAGACGAAATTTATTCATTTGTTAACCCCCTGCACTCTGATGACGAAACGCCCGATTTGTCATCCATGGTTATCCCCCCTGTGTTGTCAGAAATTCAGCAATTTAGATTTTGGTTGACAGAGCTCCAATTGAGCTCTGTCAACCAAAATCTAAATTGCTGAATTTCTGACAACACGGGGGGGGGGGGGGATAACCATGGATGACAGGGAGGTGTGGTGTGGCTTAGAGTGGGGGAGGTGTCGAGTATTCTCGACATCAGAGTGCAGGGGGTTAACCTTAGTGATGTTATTTCTGGCTCAATAGGTCTAGAAATCAATCCCCTAGAACCCTTATGGATGATTAATGGAAAAGTAAGCTGAACATTTGAGATACTTACGAACAGGGATTTGTGGTCTGTGCAGTGGTGTGGCCACGGTGGGGGGGGGACGCCCCCCCCCCCCACTTTCTTTCAAATTTGGTCCTCGAAATATGTCCAAAAATGGCATAAAAATCGGGGGATGTGGGGGGGGGGGGGGGGGTGTAAGGTCCCTGGGGTTAGGTTGTAGATTTGTAGATTGCTTGTCCTAATATCTGTGTCGGTGAAAAGGTAGACAGTCGTCAATACACGAAAAACCTCAAAATGTCCGCTCAGATGCAAAGAGATGGGTTTTTGTTTAACCCTGGAATTCAAACTTTTGAATTCCAGGGTTCAAAATCACCCATCCACGACTCTTAGACACATTATTTATTTACCTCTAGTGGAAACCCTGATTATTGTTACAGTTAAAACTAGAAGTCCTGTCGCGAATAGTGCGCTTATCTAGGCTCAATTGTGCGTTGGAATTGCGCGCAATTGCCATATCGAATGACACCCAAAGCACGGCAGGTTCTCCTGGTTACTCATCGCAAACACATGCAATGTTTCTGCCAATGGACCGCCGGGTTACCCGGAGGTCCATTGGCTGAAACATTGCCTGTGCACAGGCCATATGTACAGAATATGATAGCTGTAACTGGGCCATAACGCGTACATTCATGCGCATATCAACGTACTATTTGTGCGCATTTCATGACAGGACTTCTAGTTTTAACTGTACCTTGGTTCTCTTGCTCAAACTTTAGGGACGCAAAATTCTGAGATGTGAAGGCTTGGAAAGCTTTTCCTGCACACACCACCCTCACCCCTCCCCTATTAAAATGGAGCTAAGCCAGGCTCTGCGAGTTTGCCCCCCCCCCCCCCCACCCCACCCCCCACACACACGCACTTGCTTTGGGCTGGCTATGCCACTGGTGTGTGGTGTCGTACAAACCACCGGTGATTATTTCCGAGTTAAGGGGTTTGGAGTATCATTCACAATACGTTCTGAACTGCAGCCGATGTTTTTTCCTGAAACCGAACCGAAACCGAATCTGAAAAATTAAAACCTCACAGCTCTTAAGGCATATTAACCCTTTCAACACTGGTGGTGCCTTCCATGCCAGTTACATGGCAGAAATTGGAAGAGACCATATCAATTTTTGGGGGTAGAGCAATTAATATTTTTCAACGTGCAGCCTTCAATATTAATTGTTCTGCCACACACATTCACTTACTAGCCATCCTACTTAATGAAATTATGACGTATCGTGTTCCTGGACCGGAAAAGTGACCTCTCGTGTTGAAAGAGTTAATGACACAATGCATTTAATTTTCTATGGTGAACTTGGCAGCATCAGTTTCGTAGTATCCCTCTTCTCAAATACCATGCGTGAATCTTTAGCCAGCATGGAATGTTTTTTTTATTGCTCCACACATGGGGCAGTCATTTTGCATCCAAAGCCGAAAGTGAAACAGAATGTTGGGAGAGCATCAGATCCATAATCGTTGATGCCAAAAATGCGGCTTCGAAATCTTCCCCGGTCACGTATATCGAACACGAACCCTTTGGCTTACATCTTTACCAAACACGAAGAGGGTAACTTACAGATTTCCATTTTGTACCCCCAAAACATATCTTATTACCTACCCATCATCGAAACGATTCGGGTCATAAGTTATATTTGGGAGGCAAACATTAAAAAAAAATAAATGTGGGCTGTTATTTTTGTGAATAGGGCCGGCCGGTTATGGCCGTTACGATACTTCAAGAATTAAGGGCTTAGTGCACTCGTCTTCATAGCCACCTTTCTTTTAGTGTACTGATTTTCGAACTTTGACAAATTTTGACCAGTAACAGGTTTGACACATGCCTGTACAAAAAGACTTTAGAGTGACCTGAAACTAGGCCACCTTATCCCTTTGATCCCCCCCCCCACCCCACCCCCCTGGTATATTCCATATCAGTCCAATGGCAGCAATTGAAAAAGTCCATATTCATTATTTGGGGTATACCATTTAATATTTACAAAGTGCCGCCTTAGGGCTGCACGTTAAAAATATTGACTGCCCTCCCCACACATTTACTGAGTAGCCATACCCTTAAGGCCATTATGACGTAGCAAGTAGCTGTGTTGGAAAAGCGGCATCTCGTGTTCAAAGGGTTAACTCTGTAAAGATATTAGGCTCCTTTGGAAAAGGCTGATGGACATTTTTCCAGAAGTGTGTTACATACCAGTCTGAATCAAATAGTCTAAATTGGATCGATATTAAAAACGGGATCATAGTTGCCAATGTGGCCGATTCAAGTATATTTTCACGCTATTTGTCTGACGTCGAGTATCGGTCGGCATAATTTTCCATGACAAATGAGGGGCGATCGAGACGATAGTCCGTTCAATTCCTACATGCTGCTTCACAAGAGGTCTTTTCTAGAAATATCCAATAATACGTATTAGACGATATAAAATTTGATTTGCATTAGTAGTCTCACTTTGCAGGCCCATGACTGTTGGTCAAAAATAACACTTTTCTTTCCAAACGCAGCTTTCTGTCTTAAGAAGTATAAAATGGATAGCAGATAACTTGAAGCATTATGGTCGAGTTGCAAAACTATGAGGGGTGGTGGCGTTTAGTTCATGTAATCGAATCGGACTCCGTAACACAGTATGCAGAGGCTGATTTATAACAATCGCATGATTTGACCCTTCTTCCAAATATTGAACTCATACTTTAAAAGCGGTAAAGCACAATCCTGCAGAGCAAAATAGAAGAAAGTTTAGATACGCGGAGTAGTATTCTTCCGCGAAGCATAAACTCTAACAAGTGGTTATCTGTTTAGATTTGAAATAAAAACACTTTTGTGCAATTGCATTATTTTAGAATAAGGTTATATCATTGTTTCAATATAATTCTAGTTTTGAATGTTTCAAAATATTTACACCATTACGAACTATTTATTTCTAGCGGATGCTCCACCAAAACAAGACACCAGCTTTAATAGCATGGTTTCAGGACTTAAGGGAAGCGCTGTTTGTTCCTTGGGTCATTTAGACAGTTTTTATCGGGGCTTGAGTCAGGTGATAAAGAATATCTTCATGAAACTCTTACCACGTTTTTAGTGAAATTTACCAACCTCGTTCAATAAATTTGGTCTGGCCGAGCCAAAGGCTCGGTCCAGACTAAATTTATTGCTTCATAAACCTCACTGTAAACTTGGGATGAGTTAGAAAACGTTTATACGCCCGATTAAGTGAAGTTTCTAACAAGAACCGACCTTTTGTGAAAAAAAACCCATAAAAGGACAAGCAAAATTTCAGCCAGTGTATGGACCTCAAGTTTAGCTCGGAGATCTATTTATTGCAGCACTGTTGGTTCTCCTTCTGTCTGTTCATAGAACTAGCATTATTCTCGGGGTGAGAACTCCACTCTCCTCTACGCGTGGTTTTTGGTGATACTCTGCTATCCATATAGCGCAGTTGAGTTTTAATCATTTTTTTTAGATGGACCACCGCAACAACTGAAATGGTAGGATACACTGGTGAAAAATGAGATAAATAGGGGAATGACGTCATGGGGCATCCAATACAGTTTTCAATACGACTTTCTGGTGATGTCACACACAAGTCTCGTCAATGAGAGACCCATTTCACGCACGAATACGGTTTGTGCATCCACCCCTCCGACGCACACACAAAAAACATATGCATTTCATTGTACACTTCTATATTTTACGAAACATTAAGACACGCACACGTAAACATTGTGAAAGATACGCAGTTGGACATTAATCGAAGAGAAGCTGTATTAATTACATGTTTCAGTATTCAACTAATAAATTTCGCCTGACGCGGCCTTCTTGGCAACTTTGATGTACGTCTTGCAAATACCAGTTTTAATTTAGAAGAAAATTGCTAGAGCTTCAGATATATTGGCGTGCTGCTTATTACGACTGTCGATTGATGTTCATTATTCACAAATTGCTAACGATTTCAGCTCCAGTCCGCAACTAAAGGTGTTTGATGCTTAAACTTGCGACATAACCCATTACTTAACAATACCAGGGCTATACTTGTATTAAAAAAAACCCCTTTAATAACAAAATGTGGTATTTTATACCCCCAAAACAAAGGGTAAGACCCTTATTGGAACGAGATGGATAGATATCAAGTGTTTTACAAGAAATACTTTTTATCAGTGATAGAGTTGGAAAACCAGACTGGGCGGAGGGGCGGGAGAAAACGAGACACGTCTGATTGATGCCTGGTTTTCGAAACAATTAACGTGAGTCATACGTGGAAAACCATTCCGCGGGAATATTAGTTATCCTTGTGTCTTCCGTGGTGTACTGGAATTTACAAGGGTCTGGGAACTCATACACCCTGAGTCGCAGTCGAAGGGTGTATGAATTCCCGGAACGGAGTAAAGTCTACTAGACCCCGGAAGACTCAAAGATAACATATTTATTTCTAAATCCTTTCGTTCTGTTTATTCTACAACTAATATCGCTTACAAAACATTTTCTCCATTTCCTACAAATATGTTCCTAGTAAATTGGCGCACCTTTGATGCACTTGGCTGTAATTACTGGTATTAATTTTGGTATCATTCTAAAATTTCAATTTCAGTATGACTTGCAAAGCGAACCCTAAAATTAATATGAGCCATTTTAATTAAGCAGACACCAAAACAAAAAAAGTATCAGACCGCTTCCAAAAATAGCACCGTAAATAAATAAATCATACAGTACGTGGAGAGTGTATTATCACTAAATCACCTGCAGAGTGGAGATTCCACCCAAGCAATAATTGCAAATTTGTTGCAAATCATAACAATCAAAAGCAAATTTCCAGCCAATGGACCTCCGGGTGAAACCCGGAGGTCCATTGGCTGAAAAATTACTTACTTTTTTGTCCACATGTACAGAATTTGAAAGTGATACTTTGGGTGATTACCCCACTCCACGGGTGATTTAATTCAATCCACTCTCCACGTACTGTACATGATACATATGCATTTTTAATTTCATTAAACAATTTTAGCAATAATTTACTTCAAAATATTCAATTAATCATATTTTATTTTTCAAACATATAAATGAGCTAGAAAATAAATATTTATAACAATATCAATAGAATGTATTTTTTTGCAGCCTTTTTACCAGTTATTGTGTATTCTTGTTTTTACACCGCAGTTAACCACGGTGTAAAAATTAAAATGTACTGTGGACTAAAACTTACAACGTACCTCTCAGCCAACCAAAAAGCAGTATTTCATCCCCTTTGGAAATAAGATTATTCATTCAAGATGGAGCCCAGTCCCTCTCCTTCGCCCAAATATACGTTTGAGTACTTTGTTTTGTCTGAGGTAGTGATGATTCTGAGGTTTTGTGTTCGAATCTAGCCAGAGGTATTTGCATTGGTTAGAAAGGACCTCGCCCCTGTACCACATCGTATCCTTCCGCGTTTAATCAAAGCACCACTCAACTATGAGAACAGTATCACCTTCTCAGGGGAGCTCGATGGCTCAGTGGTAGACTGTTGGACATCTGTGCTAGAGGTCCCGAGTTCGATTCTCGTCTGGGACGACCCGTGTTGTGTCCATGGGCAAGGCACTTTATCCCGGTAGCCTACATGGGGGCACGATGCCACCGTGTACTAAGGCGTACTGCACGTAGATGGAGCACATGTCTTCAACCATTGTAACCCTGCTTGAGCGGAGCTTGAACAGAGTTAGAATGTTGAGGAGCTGACAGTTGCTCGTTATTCCTCTCCGGGTACTCCGGTTTCCTCAACCCGTAAAAACTGCCACGGACGTGATTAGCCATTGTGCATAAGTATGTGACCTTAAACACCAATATATAAATAATAAATAAACCACCTAATCACCATTAGATAGCTCTCCGTGGAGAATATCGTTCACAACACGTCTAATACAAAATGACGCCGGTAATCAACGTCGACGTCGCAACGTTGTGAGTGGATTGGTTATGGAAGTAGAATTGAATTAATCTTCTGTTTAATTTCATTAACTGTCTACCTAACACAAATAGCAGGCGACAATTGCAGAAAACGTATCCCGAATAACTAAATATACAGTGCCGGCGGAACCGGGGGGGGGGGAGTCTGGGGGCGGGGGGGGGGGGGGGGGGCTTCAGCCCCTCCACTTTTTTGGCCTGGCCATGTTTTTTGTATGCATATATTTTAACACAACCAGAGACTGTGAAACAAGGGGCGGATCCACAGCGTCCCTCAAATTTTCGCCAGCTATGTTTCTCTCGTACTGGTTCAGTTTCGATGGATTTCGGATAATTTTTTGCAGTAAGTGGCAGCAAACGCTAAAATGCATACAGTCTGTTAATAAATCGGTTAACTGAAATAGATAGTAATCTTACAGACATACAAGTGCCAAATCCACCCCCAGACAAAATAATTCACAGACAGTATAATTGCTGTTAACGTCCGGTAAAGCAAACAGGTGAGGTCTATTTATCAGCTTTGGTCGTAACGACCAAAGCTGATAAATATACCTCACCTGTATGCTTTACCGACGTTTTTTAACGGCTCTCAAAGTGTAAAATCTTTCAGATACATCTGAGAAATCTCAAAATATCCGCTCAGATGCATGGAAATGGGGGCTTTAGGACTCTGGAATTTAAAATGTTCATACCGACGACCATCCATCGCCCGATCCAGAACCCCCACTTTGAAAATCGTTCCGCCGCCGCTGATATATTCATTTTTGTCTCAAACACAGAGCTTTTGATCCTCATTGGAACGAGCTCGACAAGCTCGTTCCAATGAGGGGTCAATAGCGATGTTTTTGAGGTCAAAATTTTTTAAAAAATACGAAAATTTGGATAGCGATTATTGTGAACGGCGCAAGCCAGCTTCAGTTGTGACGACAGCTAAAAGTTTAAATTGCACATTATGTGAGCACAAAATATCTGCACCTCGTTCACTAAAATAGTTCTGAGCCTCGGTAAACCTGGCTCAGATCGAGTTTAGTGAATTCTGTACAGAAATGTCATATGAAATTGCGACTCGTGCGACATTCTTTGTATAATTCAAGATTAGAAGTCAAGAGGATTGAAATTAATTACGCGTTTAGTATTGAGCTGATAATCCTTGCCTTACGGGACCTTATTGCAAGATGTGATATACGTCTTGCGAATACCAATAGGGTTAGAATAATACTGCCAAAGCTCCAAATTCATTAGTGTGTTGCTTAACACGACTGGCCGTTGATATTCATCAAACGCATCTTATTAACTGACTCTGTGCTGGAAGCCTATAGTTGGTCTCGGTTCAAAAGTTTTTGGAACCTCAGGCCTGGAAGTGTAGCAATGGATGGTAGAAGGGGCATCCGCTCTATGTATCATTTATTGGGTGAAGGCAACATTATGCAGCTGCCATATTCTAGTTATTCCGAAGACGTACAAACGTATCATAGGGTTAACAAACTATTTATAGAGTTTTAAAACTTCGAATGACGTTTGCTATAGACTGTACACGTTTCTATGTATGAATGGCTAAAAAGAGTATATTTATTAAATTGTGAAACCACATTGTTTTTTATGTTTCTGGTCCTGAATTAATAAAAGCATTCAGAATGAAGCAACACGGAATTAGAGTGCCCAGCTTTTCGGAATGTTGTGTAAGCGTGCATAATCAAGTTTATGGGAGGATCGGGGAAGTCAACGACTCATCGCTTCACCCAATATGGAATTATGGAATTAACTGACGGCAGATATTCCATATCAGGTCACTAACGAAATTTGCAACTTAGCGATGCGTAATATACGAAAAAACAGAATCGATACCGATATCATGGAGATACCCATAAACCGAACCGAACCGATCCGTTAATACCGATACTGTTTGAATTTTCCTACATTCGATATTTATAAGTCCCTATTGAGAGTTGATTATTATAATCCCTGATGGGTACGGGTGTGGGATGGGAAAATCTCATCCGAGGGCAAGATATTTGGACACGAGGCTTGCCGAGTGTCTGGACCAAATATCTTGCCCCGAGGGTGAGATTTTCCCATCCCACACCCGTACCCATCAGGGATTATTTTTCTCTCCTCGCCATACAGCGGTTACGTTAGCCAGAGGTATTCGGCGGTCACGTGCTGATATAATCAACTTATTTGGTATTCGTTGTTTTGAAAAACTAATGACACCATCGGAAAGAGCATGCAAAAGTTATGTATATACCAAAGGTATATACCACAAAATCGATTAGGAACGGTGGCAGCTTGAGGGTTGAAGAGTTTTAGAGCATCGAACTGTGATCATACTGCATTCCGATGACGTCATTATGAATTAGTTGGAGCCAAGAAACTGATACGATATGCATAACGTCATAATAACGTTGTAAATGTATAACGTCACGTGGGTGGGGTGGGATACATCTGTCTCTCCCTGCTATCTCACCCTGGACAGACGAATGTTACAAATGCAGTGGGGGGGGGGGAACATTTGAAAGGTTCATTTTCATGAAAGACGTGACTGGTTTTCTTTTATAAACACTTAAAGGATTGAGCAACAGTCCTGAATTCCCACAAGACTACAACCTGTACATGTACAATTGCTTAGCAGTGATTCAGTGCTCAAAATAACTTCTTTTTTGTGTAGCAAAATGCTACGAATTTCCAAAAAATGAATAGCATTTTGTAAAAATTACATAGCTATTTTTGTATACCAGAGTTATGTTATGCTGTTTTATATTGAATTCTTCTAAGTAGATAGAATAGTTTCATCCATTTCTGGGCATTTCCAAATGATCTGCAACACATGAAACATTTACTATGTTTTTTTAACTGAACTGCCTTTAAGGGTTGCATGGACTTGAATATTTTCAAATGGCGTCTTGGTTGTGTAATGGAGTTCTCAAAATGGAAGTTGGGATTTTTAATTTGATGGGCTTGAAGTTATTTTTAATGGACATTTTATGCAAAATGTTATAAAAACAGGAAGTATTTAAACCAATAGAATTCATCTTACATATGAAGTTGCTAATAATGCTTGATGGAGAGTTAATCTGAGTTATGCCTGGAATGTTCCACAATCAGAAGTAAAGCATCAGTGAACTAGTCTTCAAATTTGTTTGCAAATTTTCATTTTATATTTTGCGATACAAGATAATCAACTGCAGCCCAATAGGCTGCAGTTGATTATCTTGTGTCGCAAAATGCTATACATAATTGAACATTGTGTAGCTTTTTGCAAGTTTTGATAGCAAAAAGCGACGCGACACCGCTTATTTTGAGCCCTGCAGTGATTTCAATTCAAGTCGTGCCTGCCCGTTAAGGCTGCCAACACCTGACTAAAAATCCACGCCCAGGTGTTTTGTCTATTGTCAGCTGGACCTCCTAAAGATGGTATGGTCATTGCGCATGCTCTGAGATAGCAAAAACCTGAAATAGGGCTTTAAACATTAAGGTATGATTTGTGGTGGTAACATAATGTCACTGTTGAGCTCATTGGCAGTGTCATTTAAAACATTGTGACAGAATGATACCACAACACTTATTCTGTTTTTCCTGATCTGAATTCCTCTTTGGAACTATCAGCAAATCTCAGTCAAGTCAGATACCGAATACCGGACCGATACCGAGGGACCCCCCCCCCCCCCCCCCTAAAAATACAATATTCCAATACCGTCCATTTCTAATGCAACTACTGTTATTAGGGATACGGACACCTGCCAACTCAGACATCTGCCCTCCCAATAAAATTAACATAAGGGGACGTTTGCCCCTCATTCGTTTTTTTTTTACCTTGGACACCCACCCCCTGCTATTTTTTTCACCTAGGACATATACCCTCCCAGTGGTTTTCGAACCTAGGACACCTGTCTCCCTGTTTGTTTGTTTTGTACTTTGGGCATGTTCACTGAAGAATCTGTTATATAAATAGAAGCTACATCAGCTTGCTTTTTTTTTAAATAAATACAAGCTAAAGCGAGGAAATACGCCCATACCATTATCTTTTTGAAGTCCCCCCCCCCCCTTCCCCCCCCCCCCCATTATTTGTTCAAGTGCAGGTGCACTGAACAGATGGTTATATCAACAAACCATTTGCATTAAAACTATACAAATATGGATATCATTAGAACCAGCTCGCCGAGCTGGTTCTAATGATACCCATATTTGTATGGTTTTATCGCAAAATTGTGAAATTTGTTTTCGAAAAATGTGAAATTTAATTCATTTTTTAAAAATACTGTATTAGGTTGGTAAAGGGTTAATATAAACACAAGCTGTATCAAAGTGAATATTTACCTGTTTTACCTGTTCAAAAACAATACAAACCATGGTATCTCACCCTACACAACCTTTGGGAGGGTAGATGTTCTTCCTCACAAAAATCTATTGGGGCCAGATGTCCGGTTGTGTCATTTTTGCCGGGAGGGCAGATATCCAGGGAGGCACATGTCCCGGATTCTATTAGTATTGCTCCCTAAAATATACCATCATTGTGGAATACAGGATGAAGTACACGTTTCTATGTACTGTGACTATTGGTCTGGCTGCGAAGGATTCCAGTTCAATGCACTGACACAACAGAAAAATGGACGAAAATGGTTGCAATTGAGAATTTCTAGTTAGAAACGAATGATTTAGAAATCTGTAGCCTAATTGCATGTTTGAAATAATAATTGTCGTTTTACTCCATGCATCCTTATAAGTTCTGATTGTTGATTTGACTTATAATTACCATGTTTGAAGACTTAATGAGTAATGATCACTTCTTGTATTGATCGATAAGTGCTACTCGATGAAAATTACGGGGAGGTTGATTAATTCTTTTCTTCTATTGGGTTAGCAGATAAACATTTCTAAAGCTGCGTATTTGTCAAGTCACAGTTATGAAAGTGAATTCCCATGGCCGGCAGCGTGATCGCCGACAATTTTTGTTCTTATCTGCATAATGATTGTCCCCCACGGGTTTACGGGAGACATCATTTTTGGGGATGGGGCGGTACTAAAATGTGCACGACCGATTTATTTGCTAACATTTATTTCTGTATTTTTGTTGTAATAAGGTTGTCTATTCACACTCCTAGAAAAATGTTTTTTGTCAGAGTCAATACAATTGAACCTTTTAGACACCAGCTTTTAAGTCTGCACAACGTGGCGGCCAAAACCGGCCAGCGCTTTTCACAAGATTTGCCGTTCAATTTTCATTATTTTTTCGTTTTATGCGTCACAAAAATACTTATGACCCCTCATTGGAACGAGCTCGTTTCAATGAGGGTCATAAGCTATCTTTTTGACGCAAAAAATGAAAAAGATTAGTTGTTGAATAATTTTGTTTGCAAATGACGTTTGCTTTTCATGTTAGGAAAAGGGTTAAAGTATGCATGCAGGGATGCATCCACTGCTCAGTGTGTCGAATGCCAGTGTTGCTAATGATGCCAAATAAATTTGTTTGGCACCAAAAGCACAAAATATGGAACCAAAAATATACTTTTGGTAGGTTTCAAAGGCTTTGTGACTTATTACAGTTAAAACTAGACGTCCTGTCATGAAATGTGCGCTTATCAAGGCTTAATTGCGCGTAGGAATTGCGCGCAATTGCCATATCGAATGGCATCCAAAGCACGACAGGTTCTCCCGGTTACTGATAGAAAACGCAGGCAATGTTTCTGCCAATGGACCTCCGGGTTACCCGGAGGTCCATTGGCTGAAACATTGCTTGTGCACAGGCCATATGTACATAATTTGATAGCCTTACTATAGTCCTAACGCGTATATTAACGCGCAGATCGACGTGCTATTTGTGCGCATTTTATGACAGGACTTCTAGTTTCAACTGTATTTTAGTGCGCTGTTTTCAATAAAATCGCCGACTGATGACACAGGTCAGGCAGAATTCACGTCTATAGGCAATAGAAAAATCATGGCTCTTTGTTATGGTTGAACTGAATTCGTAATTTACCCATTTAATCTGATTCTAATGAAAACATTTCTTTGTCACTTAATCTGTTTTGTTTTTGTCTTCCGCTTAATCTTTTTATTATCCCTCTGAAAGATACAGATGATATCTACAGTTAAAACTAGAAGTCCTGTCACGAACTGTGCGCTTATCCAGGCATAATTTCGCGTAGGAATTTCGCGCAATTGCCACATGGAATGGCATCCCTAGCACGGCAGGTTCGCCTGGTTACTCATAACAAACACAGGCAATGTTTCTGCCAATGGACCTCCGGGTTACCCGGAGGTCCATTGGCTGAAGCTTTGCTTGTGCACAGGCCGTATGGACAGAATTTGATAGCCTTACCATGGTCATAACGCGTAGATTAACGCGCAAATCGACGTGCTATTTGTGTGCATTTCATGACATGACTTCTAGTTTTAACTGCACGCTGTTTTAGTGGATATTGGGAATTATCTCATGAGTGTGGACCTAAAAGTTTAATTTTTCACGAGCGCTTGCGCGAGTGGAAAATAATACCTTCAGGTCCACACGAATGAGATAATTCACGATATTCACTAAAGTAACGTAGATTTTCTTTTTATTATATGCTACATGACATTTTACTGCGCAATATTCAGCCCAATTCGACTGCAAACAGTTTCAAGACAATAACAAAGATCTGCTGGTTGATCCTTTCAGGCGACGTTTAAGGCGACGTCATGCGCCGAAGCGTGCGGACCTGAAAGTATTATTTTTCACTCAAACAAGCGCGAGTGAAAATAGAACTTTCAGGTCCACACTCATGAGATAATTCCCGATATTCACTAAAATGGCGTAGATTTTCTTTTTATTGTATGCTACGTGACATTGTACCGCGCAATATTCTGCCCAATTTGACTGCAAACAGTTTCAAGACAATAACAAAGATCTGCTGGTCGTTCCTTCAAGGCGTCTTTCAAGGCGCGACGTCATGCGCCGAAACGTGGCGTCAGTTAGGAGGCGACTGGGAAATATTTTTCGATATCAATAGTATGTCATGTACCCGTCCAGTGGTCATTGGCAGGACCTCGGGGCAGGACCTCGGAAGTGACGTCATGTCACGTGACCCAGTGGGTCAAGAAATCCAAATTTTACAGAGTCGGATAGGAATCCTATTTTACAGAATCCCTTTTTAAGAATCCCTCTTTCGAAAACGCCTGTGGCTATGGAATCCCTTTTTCTGAAATGAATCGTCGAGCAGTATGTCGAGTCACTCGAACGAGCTTTTGCTCGTTAGCTCATTTGCTCGATGGGATTCGAGTCGTTCGAGCAATATGTGCGAGTCACTCGAAATAAGTCGGAATTCCACTTAAGGAATCCCTTTTTTGGAATCCCATTTGTGTAATCCCTTTTTGAAAACGCCTGTGGCTATGGAATCCTTTTTTTCTGAAATGACTCGTCGAGCAGTATGTCGAGTCACTCGAACGAGCAATTGCTCGTTAGCTCATTTGCTCGAAGGGATTCGAGTCGTTCGAGCAGAATGTCGAGTCACTCGATCGAGCAATTGCTCTAAGGCTCATTTGCTCGACGAGCTTCGAGTCGTTCGAGCAATTGCTCATGGAGCAATTACTCTCTTGACTCTTAGCTTATAAGGGATATTTGGGATAGGTATGTCTTGTGGTACAGGTAATAGTATCCCCATATAAGTATCCTATAAAAGGTATCCTATTATAAAAGGTATCCTCAAATAATACAATACCGGGCCATAGGTATCCTCAAATACTGAAATGAATCGACGAGCAATATCTGCGAGTCACTCGATCGAGCAATTGCTCTATAGCTCATTTGCTCGATGGGCTTCGAGTCGTTCGAGCAATGACTTATCAGTAACTGCTCGATAGCTTATTGGTTTTGGGAATGCTTTTGTTATACACAAGGGAGATAACTCTGCATACAGATTATGGGAAATCAAGCAATCTGATTGGTTACTTATAATCCATATAAATGATCTAGATGTATGAAACAACAAGAGTACTAGGAATAGGGTCAGAACTAACAAGAATAGACCAGAATAGCTAAATATAGTAATAATAAGCAAAGCTGTTCCAACTAATAGGCTCTTCTACGTTACTGAAGTATACTCCAGAACAAACGAACATGGTCAGATAGACGAAAACTATTGCACAGATAGACAGAAGTAGAGAATTCTGAAAGAATTCGAAATAATACAAGTTGGCGGGTTGTTTGTGGTAATTCTACGAATCGGGAAATTACTCCTATTCAATCGAACACACCCGTCGAACATACCCCTGTCCTATAAGAATGGTTTACGTAACATAGCAACCACGTGCTATCATAGAAACCAAGATGGCGGCCTCCAGTATACAAAATGGACGACAGAAACACGTATCACCCTAACAACACGCGCTGCGCATGCGCACTAACACCACGTATCACTATGGCGATGACGTCACAACATGGCTGCCACGCGGGTTACCATGACAATACAACATGGCGCCACTGGGTCACGTGACATGACGTCACTTCCGAGGTCCTGCACCGAGGTCCTGACAGTGGCTCCTGTCCGGGTACATGACATACTACTGATATCCATCGAGTCGATGGATATCGAGAAATATATTTTAGATAATGTCCGATAATTCACAGTCTAGTATATAATAAAATAAATTATTTGCTACTAGTTCGTTTGGAGTGAATAAACAGTGAGTAAATAATAATCATGAAATTATTTTGTAAACGTTAATAACAGCTTGTTTACTTTTCATTATCTATACCTTTATCTATTGTGGGCTTCTTTTGCTACTAAAATACTTAATAGAGCCAGTTAATACTAAACTGAAATGCTTTAGCATTGTAGATAGCGCCTTGTTGCACGCAAAGGACGATGCATGGATATTTTGCATGGTTACTTTGTTCTCATTTTAATTAGATTCCACTTGGCACAAAAATATTTCTTTTGGCACAAAAAAGTTCATATTGCACTGAACAAAAATTCCACTTAACGCCAAAGATTTCGTGTCAGCGTGAACACTGACCTCATCAGTTCCGATAATAGCTCGTGGAATTTAGGAATTTTAGCATTGCATTGCTAATGTCTGTTGTATATGTCATAGTCTCCTCCGCACTACTGGTTGAAACTAAAAATCCGGTCACAATTAGCGCAGAAAATGCTCGTTACTTGATGAAGTAGTCTGAAATTCACAAGAGTGTTTGCGCTGTGCAACACAAAATAGAATGCGTAATTAGCGAGGTCGTAGTGAAATCATGAACTGAACCGATCAAACAGAAAGAATGTATTGAGAGTGCAGTATGTGGAGGGTGGATAACTACTAAATCGCTGTGGGATAGATTTTTCACTTAGCAGTTATTTACTATTTCTAAAGACGAAACACACGAACCACTTGCAAACTTCCATCACATGGTCCACCGGGTTGCACTCGGTGGTCCATACGATGAATGTTTGCGAGTGTTTCTTGTGCTGTTATGAACGATTATAAATACTTTTCGAGTGAAGAATATATGGCGCTGCGATTAAGTAGTAATCCACTCTCAACATTCTGTATATGCAGTCGAATGTTAATATCTATTCAAGTTATTACATGTACCTATATCTAGAGCTGTACAGTACGTGGAGAGTGGATTGTAAGTAAATCACCCGCGGGGTGGAGTTATCACCCATGCTATAACTTTCAAATTTTGTACATATGGACAAAAAACACAAGCAATGTTTCAGCTAATGGACCTCCGGGTTGAACCCGGAGGTCCATTAGCTCAAACTTTGCTTGTGCTGGTTCTGCTTTGCAACAAATCTGCAATTATTGCATGGGTGGATCGTCCACTTTGCGGGTGATTTAGTGATAATACACTCTCCACGTACTGTAGGTTAACCGAAACCAAACCGAGGTTTTTAGCTTTTTTTTTAAAAACCGAAACCGAAACCGTCGACATCCCGTAATCTAAGATTTTTCGTTTTTTATGAAATACTCTCTTGCTGCAGAAATTCACAGAATGTAGCCATCCCAGTGTAGTGAGAGTGCCCAGACACTGCCAATGGCAGTGTCTGGGTACTCTCACTACTCTGGGAAGGCAACATTCTGTGAATTTCCGACATTTCAGTTTAGTTGTGTTTGCAGCTTTCCTCATGTTGCGTGTAGGTGTCAGACGTCGAAAAATGGCCAAGCACAATAAAAGTTCTGTATATTTAGGTAATTAGTATATTGGCCTTGTTACAACCGATACTGTTACAATGCCGCATAATGTTACACCAACGCATAATGTTACAAAAAACGTAGTAAACAACCGATAATGTTATAAACTCCGCATAATGTTATAACTTTTTTCAACCCGTTATGTTATAAAAATTGACGCATAATGTTAGAACTTTTTTCAACCCGTTATGTTACAACAAATTAACCGATAATGTTATAACTTTTGTATACTAATTCCAGTTACAGCTATTGTACATGGACTTTACCACTTACCATTTATTGCCGCATAAACGTATGTAATGTTTATACTAAAGGTTTCTGCTCTGGTTAAGGCGAGGAGACCCCCCCCCCCCCCCCCCCCCCCACTCCCGGGGATTTATTATGGAATTCTAGTCACGTTACATAGACGCGGATTATCCTGGTAACTCAATCGTGTGACGTCATTACCATGATCATCCAGTGCCCAACATGGTGAAGGTGGGGGTGGTGGGTGAGGGGTGCAATTTTATTCGGTTGGTACGTTTACCAACATGCGTAGTCTCCGCTTCCAGAAATGTAGTGTACCATAGTCCCCTGATTAGGGATTAGGCTGAGAAAGAGAGGAGGTCATGGATTAGTACATCAGGGTGATTGTGCAGAGAAGGCTATCTAAGAATGCTATAAGGGAGTAGTGCTAGACGGTATGATAATTTAGATGGTGGAGATGTTGGAAGAAGTGGAAGTGATGAATTTGGGATTACAGGTTCTGGAAAAGGCGGAATCACTAGAACAGGCAGTATAGGGAGAAGGAGGAGGTTGTGGAGAAGGAGGAGGTTGTGGAGAAGGAGGGGCGCGGTGGCTCAGTTGGTGGAGGTGTAGGTTGCAAGCCGAGAGGTTCTCGGTTCGAATCCCACCTGCGGTAACCGCGTTGTGTCTTTGGGCAAGACACTTCACCCCGATTGCCTACATGAGGGCACGATGACGCTGTGTACTGAGGCGTACTGCACGTCGATGGTGCGCATGTCTTCAACCAATCTAACCCTGCCTGTGCTGCGATGCAGAGTTCAGAGTTACGGTGTAGGAGAGCTGACAGCTGCTCGTCGTTGCTCGGTGGCTCTCTCCGGGTACTCGGGCTTCCTCCACCTGGAAAACTGTCACGGTCACGATTAGCCATTGTGCATAAGTATGTGACCTTAAACACCAATAAATAAATAAATAAATGTGGAGGAGGAGTTGTGTTGATGTTGGTGTTGTGTCGGTGTTCGTGATGGCGTTGAGTAGTTATGTATGTTGAAAATGAGCCATGTTGTAGGACCCCGGGGCCGGACCCCGGAAGTGACGTCGTGTCACGTGACTGGGCGGTCATGTTGGGTTGTCATGATAGTGCACGTAGGTGGCCATGTTGTGACATCAATATCATGATAATAGGAGTGCGTATGCGCAGCACGTGTTGTTATGGGGAAACGTGCCCCGTCTCACCCCTAACAACCCGACAATAGATATCGAATTATTCCAAACAACCCGACAATCTTCAAAATAGCACCCCTCCACCACCACCCCCGCCTTCACCATGTTGGGCACTGGATGGTCATGGTAATGACGTCACACGATGGAGTTACCAGGATAATCCGCGTCTATGTAACGTGACTAGGTCATTCTATGATAAATCCCCGGGAGTCGGGGAGGGGAGGGGAGGTGTCTCCTCGCCTTAACCGGAGCAGAAACATTTAGTATAAATATTACATACCTTTATGCGACAATAAATGGTAAGTGGTTAAGTCCATCTACAATAGCTGTAACTGGAATTAGTATACAAAAGTTATAACATTATCGGTTAATTTGTTGTAACATAACGGGTTGAAAAAAGCTATAATATTATGCGTCAATTTTTATAACATAACGGGTTGAAAAAGTTATAACATTATGCGGAGTTTATAACATTATCGGTTGTTTACTACATTTTTTGTAACATTATGCGTTGGTGTAACATAATGCGGCGTTGTAACATTATCGGTTGTAACAGGCCTTCCTGATTCTTCATGTATTATAGCTTATTTCGGGCATTCCTTGAGTTTCACTCAATTCCACTGCCATTCAGTTATGACTCCGGACATAAGAATGAGTTTTATTGAATTTTATTTGGCCTCATGAACAAACCGAAAACCGAACCGAACCGAGGTTTTACTCCACCTGAAAAACCAAAACCGAAACCGAACAAGAAATTTAAAAACCTACAGCTCTACCTATGTCCCAGTAGAGATTAGTGATGATCTCCATTTACTAGTACAGAATTGTATAGATTTGGGGAAACTGTTTTTATTCAGGAATTGAGTTACGCTAATGGTGCAGTTTTACAGGGGGAAACGTGCACTTACTCAGCGCGCAATTACTTCAAAATAGTGCACAATGCAGTCACAGACTTCTATTTTCAACTGTACACTAATAGTTAAAGATAATCACCAGAATGAACAAATCTGCACGACCGTGTGTCAAACAAATGGAAGATCTTAGCATGCGAGAACGCGTCTGTTTTATTTGCAGTTATCTGTGTCCTGTGTGATTAAATAATATCCACAAATACTACTCGAATTCCACTCGCAGATCATTGAATTATCGATATATGATTTGGTAAAGTAAAATTATTTTTTCTACAATTTTTCAAACAATTTTTAGACAAAACCATACCACGTGACCGCTCTCTGGAACGATCTCGAGGAGCTCATTCCAAATGGGGTGGGGGTGGCGGGGGGGGGGGGGGGGGTCATATAATATAGTTTTGTTGCATTTTTAAAAAAAAATGTTTTTCAACCCGAATTTGTATAATGCGCGGGCGTATGCGGCCGATTCGTCGGGTAAAGTTGTGATATGCGGGGTTGCAACGGTGGTGGGACGGTTGAGACTACACAATTTTCAACAGTATTTAGTAATGCTAAACATTGCCTGTGAGCTACTTGTAGGAGCGGCTCGCGACAGAGCGTTACCTTTCCTTTCGGCAGAAAATTTGTGGTCTCTATCCTTCCCTCCTAATCCTCCACCCTCTAAAAATAGGGCACCTGTACCAACATGATAGAGATCCGGCGTGGCAATAACGACCAGTGTTAAACGCGGCATTGCGTTGCAGTGTTCTATTCGGATTTAAATACTCTGTGGGTATGATTTATATCACGGAATGAGAAGAGATAATAAAAAGAAGTCAGACAAAACAGTCCATGCGTCGATGTGATAACAGTAAATCGAAGACGGTGATGCACCCCACTCGAGAATACTATGAGAGTATAGCAGACCATGTTCTTCTCCACAGTCACAGTCTATCTAGATGATCAGCTATAATTATGGCGGATACAATCTGATTAAGTGAGTAAGATCGATACTTTGATAGAATAGATTCAAACTTAACCTTTAGTTATTTCCCAAGTGTTTTGGGTTGATACTGGGCCTAAGGATACGTCATTCAATTACGCAGTTGCTACATCACATTCCACTCGGCATGTCACAAACAGTTATTAATGCGTACGTAAGTGAGAAATCCAGGAGTCACAATGACTTTGACGTCCAATCCCAATGCCGGTGTAAAAGGAATGGAAGTCCGTAGGAACGTTAGTCCCTCTGGACTATTATTCCGCGAAATTATAGTCCTAGGTCTAACATTTCTAGGAATAGTAGTCCGGCGGACTACTATTCCTAGAAATGTTAGACCTAGGACTATAATTCCGCGGAATAATAGTCCAGAGGGGCTAATTTTCCTACGGACTTCCATTCCTGTTACACCGGCGAAAGATTTTTCACATCATGAACGTGGTGGAAAAGTGTGAGTCACATAAACCGTATAAACCCGTAAAGAGAGGTATGTGCACATTTTGGGGTGATGAAAAATTCAGCAATCGACGCAAATCAACATGAAGTCGATAGAAAGAATCAGTACTCCGGTGAAAGATTACTGCAAAACCTCCCGCATTTAATCCTTTGTACCCTGGTGGTATATTCCATGCCGGTCCCGAGCCATCAACTGGTAGAGTCTATATTCGTTACATGGGGAAGGCCAATCAAGATTCTAAACGTGCAGCCGTGGGGTTGCGCGTTGAAAATCTTGATTGGGCTACCACACAAATTCACTGAGCAACCATCGACTGTATGAATTCACGTCGTATCGCGAACCTGGATCGGAAAAACGGCCTTCCGTTTTCAAAGGGTTAAGATTAGATTCGTCGATTTGCTGTAAGTGGTGTTCTGTTCGACAATACTATTCAAGAAAGTGGAGACTACATGGTTAAGCGCCATTGTCAAAATAAGCCAAGAGGTCTGATCCAAGTTCCAAGGCTAGACAAAATGAAGCCGATCATAGGAAGAGTTAGCCACACAGCACTGGAATGGTTGTTTATTTGAAAACCTCCATAACTTATTTTGCAATCTAAGGCTCTCGTGGATCCTGTGTAATTCTGTGTGCCTATTAATCTGTCCACCACCAATGTTTTCCTTCCAGATTCCACTCAGAAAACTATGCAGACGGACTTTTCATTTCAAATATTGAGAGAGCACATTACGTGTTTTATTTCATCTGGAGCCTCGCCAGAAGTATTTGTTATCAACTTTATAGGTTAAGATATGTAAACAATGAAAATATTATCAATCAAAGGGGTCTGCAGATCTTTTGCATATAATCTAAGTTGGTTTATTGTAGTCGTAATAGGAGTGAGATGCAATGACCTGCCACTTTCGACAGGCACACCATTAATATATTAAGACTGACCCAGTGACCAATACCAACAAACTTTTACAATTGTATTTTATAGAATTGTATTTTTAAGCCATGACTTTAAATCGGTTGAAATGAACTATTAGCGTTTTCAAAGATCTGGCAATTTGCCAACTGGCAAATTGCCATATCTTTTAAAATGCTAATGATTGATTAATTTTAGTCAGTTACATTAATAGGAAGAAATTACAATTCAAGAAAATACAATTGTAAATGTTTTATAATATTGGCGCCGGTAACACAACATAGTTAAAAATACTTGCCGATAATCTCTCTCTGTGTTTTGTTAACCCTTTTTCCAGCGGACAGGATATTAAAATTTATTATTTTAAATATTTTTTTCATTTTTTTCAAGTTCCTGATTTCCTTGAGAGTACCCACACTTACAAACAGATCGAATGTTGCCTGAGAATAACGCAGAAAGAAGACCGGTGTTTATTTATTGTTTATTTATTGGTGTCATGACCACGACAATTTTACGGGTGGATGAAGCCGAAGTACGCGGAGAGAACCACTGATCAACGGCGAGAAACTGTCAGCTCCTCGACATACTAGCTCCACACAAGCAGGGTTAGCATTGGTTGAAGACAGGAGCACCATTGACGTGCTGTAATTCCTTAGTACACAACGTCGCCGTGCCACCACGTGGGCAATGGGAATGAAGTGTCTTGCCCAAGGACGCAACGCGGTTGGTGCAGGTGGGATTCGAACCGAGGATTTCTCGACTTGCAGCCTGCACCTCTACCAATTGAGTCACCGCGCCCCTTAATCGGTGTTTAAAGGAATGTGAAACAGATTCACGAGTACTGAAAAGTGCAAAAAGTTATACTTGATTCCCAAGACACATGTGCGAGCTGCAAACGCAAAACCTGTTAATGGTAGCCGACTATAGTTTTGTATGGTAAAAGCTTCCTTGGACTAATTTCTGGTTATGATAAAATAACTGTTTGCCTCGGAGAAATTCTCAGCATGTTAGTCACACACACTACATGGTCCAACATTCTCTTCATATCGCGACTTGTGTTGTTTTTTAAATTAAATTCAGCACAGGTAGCTCAGGAGATCTCCACCGAATTCCAGATTTATATATCTATGTACGCCGTGCTTAGGAATCTTCAGTGAGGTTCTAACCTTTTTCAACGTATCAAATGGTATTAAAATGAGTCCGTTTTATGACGTTGCAAACCTGTCAGATGCAACCAATGTAGAGGTGAAACGATTAAGGGATTTTCTTGTTCGATTAATCACGTGGATTAACCTTGGTTAACCGACTAATTACTTGTCCAAATAGATATCTGAATAATTGCCATACCGTTGTAGAGTATGAAGCCTTTACCCAACCTTACAAAACCGACTAGGCCTATATACAAAAATCTCCATTCAAATTTATTATGTTTTTAATTTTTGTCTCGAAAACAAAGCCTATGACCCCTCATTGGAACGAGCTCCTTGAGGTCATAAACTATGTTTTTAAAATTGTTTAGTAATTCATGAATTTGTTTTGCAAGCAATGGGTTGAGCATTGATTAATCGATTTATCGGTTCACCGTTTCAGCTCTAAACCAGTGCTGTCTACAAACCACCACTGCAGATCACGCTATTTTTATTTATTTGTTTGCCAAATAAGAGCTTGTGGTCCATCTGTGGATTGAGTTTATCAAGCTCGTTCCAATAATGCATAATACGCTATGGCTTCGTAGATTGAAAATGAAATTGACAGTTGATTTTATCATCCGACACTGCGCATATCCCTTCACAGGAAATCAGTGAGAACGCCTCTTTTTCAAATCTCCAAATGAAATGGCGGGATTTAGAAGCTCTGCAATGAAAATTTCGCACAATATTTATTTATTTATTTACTGGTGTTTAAGGTCACATATTTCTGCACAATGGCTAATCATGACCACGACAGTTTTACGGGTGGAGGAAGCCGGAGTACCCGGAGAGAACCACCGAGCAACGGCGAGCAACTGTCAGCTCCCCAACATACTAACTCCACACAAGCAGGGTTAGCATTGGTTGAAGACAGGTGCACCATCGACGTGCAGTACGCCTTAGTGCACAGCGTCACTGTGCCCCCACATGGGCAATGGGGGTGAAGTGTCTTGCCCAAGGACACAACGCGGTTGCCGCAGGTGGGATTCGAACCGAGGACCTCTCGGCTTGCAGCCTGCACCTCTACCTACTGAGCCACAGCGGCCCTTCGCACAATATGAATCGCATGGCGAAATTATACCAACCATGACGATCACTCGAACAACACCACATTCTAAAATCGAATGGAAGTCGCAAGAGAATATAGGAGGTCGAGCAGACGCAGAAGTCACGGAACACGCACTGTTAATAATATCTTAACAACATGTAAAACGTAACGGCAACAAGCCGGAACTATTCACAAAAATCACCATTCAAATTTTTTTTTTTTTTTTTTTGTTTGTTTCAGTAATATGCTAATGAGACCTCATTGGAACGAGCTCAAAGAGCTCGTTCCAATGAGGGGTCATAAGCGATGTTTTTGAGGCAAAAAATATTTTTTTAGTTATTCACGATATTGATTGAGGCACAGTCGTCTGCTGCTCGCGTAGTGTAGAGGTCAATTTACAATGGCCGACAGGTTCTGTAAGAAACTGTACCGGGAGGAAAATGAAATTTTTTTTGGTATTTGGGAGAATAATACCTGCACTGTCGTCAACGTGTTGTTTTAGCTAAAGGGTGTGAATACATTTTGATTTTCATTAATAATGTGACGCCATCGTTCACCGAATTATTATTTCACAAAACCGTGTCGCTTTGTCTGTGAATTATATTAACACATGTGAACATTATTGATTATAAAGACTACATCAGAATATGATTTCGTGGCGTTGGATAGTCATGTGATCTTATACACAGCCGCCATTATTCTTGTGTAAAGCTAAAAGGTATCACGGAACAAACTATTTTCCCTTAGGCGACCATTATTACGATCAAGCGAAACAAATATGATCGCATCACTTTAATTTTGACATTCAAATGTCTTTGTCAAATATAGCCCTTCAGACAACTTTTTCTGACCCGAAAACAGGGAACCATTCAACAACTAAGAGAGGAAGGGAAGTACCGGTCACGTGAACAGATTTTTCAGGGCATTCCCAACAAAAACACACCAAAAGTCTACTGTATTTTTTAAGTCCAGATGTCATCAAATCATCCTCTTTATTTATCTGGAATATTCAACAATAACGTAAGATGTCAATAGAATGTTTCAAACGTTTATTGAAACAATATATTTTCCCAAGGCTGCTTATTTTTGGAGACTGCAACATTTCAAGGTATCTCTCAACTCCAGTTCAAATATTTAGTTCAGTGATAGCAGCAGCCCATCGACACCACAATTGGTCACGGTCGTTGGAGCTTAGGTGAAAATGTGAGAGACAATAAAAAAGGAGTACTAAATGTGTAGTTTAGGAGGAGTGGAGATAATGAAACACGTTCTTTTAGAGTGTCCGAAATATGAGTCTAACAGAATAAGATTCACTGGGACTATAACGGGGAGGTGGGATAGGAGAACGAAGCATACGTGGGCATTGGGTGACACAGAGAGAGCGTTAGTATGCTTATCGGAGAGATTGGGAAGAATGTGACTCTGAATGTCATCAAGCAGTTCATTTCTGGATCTTGGGAGGAAGGGTGAATCATGGATAGAGAGAAGTATTTGGGAGCACAGGGTTAATCAAGACCTTCCCACCTAGAACCGCGATAAATCAGAGGCCAGTCAAAGTGTAGTTATTATTATTATTATTATTATTATTATTATTATTATTATTATTATTAATTAAAGCAAGGCCCTGGCTCCGCGACTCTTCAACTGTATTACCCATTTTCTTCGTACAGCAGCCAGCGCATTCATGTGGCTTCCGAAAAGAAAGTGAACCAAGTAAATCGTGAGATGTTTATCTAGAAAACTATAATCCCACCATTGTACTTAATAGCATGCAATTGTCTTGTGGTTTCAGTGATTGGCTCCTAGTTTTCAGGCGGAATTATTGAGGGTTCGATTCCTGACGGTGGATCTGAAACAATCATTCTAAATTCTTCCAAAACATAATTGTGTCCTTCAAAATACAACAGTAATGTCCAGGTTTGTATTTTCTATTTGTGCATAGCTGATCAAACTATTGTACTGGATGAGAGCTGGACTGGTGGTCAGTATGTACCCTCGCCACGAAGACTATCACGCAAAGAGGAGAATGCGATCGAGAGCTCGTCCCCTGAATTCCAATGTGTTCTATGTGCCAGCAGGCACATAGAACACATTGGAACTCAGGAGACGAGCTGTCTTTTGTTTTAGTTTATTAAAAGTAACAAAAGAGAACTTAGCTTTATATTCTACTGATGTCATAGGTATTTCATCGACAATTACTTGCTTCTAAATTGGACCTTCCTCGCTCATCGATTAATTTCAAGGGAGATAACTTTATCGAAAATCGATTTTCATGACGATGTATGTCAGGAATGCGGGAATATGAACATGTTCACTTCTTAGTGGTTATGTTGGAGGAGTCTCCTCCAATTCTATTAATAAATTTAGAAGTTTCACACACAAGAATCCCATACAGAAATTAATATTAAATCTTTAAAGTTGAATGGACGATAACCTGGAAAAACCTGAAGCAGTTTGAAAATTTGGAAATATATGCATGTTCACTTATCAACTGGTTGAGTGCTAGAAGCAGCTATCAGGACTTTCAAAAAATGAGGGTACCAGAGTAGAAGCCAACATTGTCCTTGCTCATGTTTTATAACCAGTCAAACGTAAATAATATTTTGTTGATATAAATTCGTTTTATCACAAATTATTGGGGAGTGCCTCCAGGCACTCTCAAATAATTTGTAATAAAATAAATTTTGATGATCAAATCCAGACCATTAAAAATAATCTAGCCATCAATAGAGCTGTAGGTTAACCGAAACCGAACCGAGGTTTTTAGTTTTTTTTTAAAAACCGAAACCGAAACCGTCGACATCCCGTTATCTAAGGGTTTTCGTTTTTTTCATTAAATACTCTCTTGCTGCAGAAATTCACAGAATGCAGCCATCTCGGATTAGTGAGAGCACCCAGACACTGCCAATGGCAGTGTCTGGATGCTCTCACTACTCTGGGAAGGCTACATTCTGTGAATTTCCGACATTTCAGTTTAGTTGTGTTTGCAGCTTTCCTCAAGTTGCGTGTAGCTGTCAGACCTCGAAAAATGGCCAAGCACAATAAAAGTTCTGTATATTTAGGTAATTATTATATTGGCCTTCCTGATTCTTCATGTATTATAGCTTATTTCGGGCATCCATTGAGTTTCACTCAATTTCACTGCCATTCAGTTATGACTCCGGACATAAGAATGAGTTTTACTGAATTTTATTTGGCCTGATGAACAAACCGAAAACCGAACCGAACCGAGGTTTTACTCCATCTGAAAACCCAAAAACCGAAACCGAACAAGAAATTTAAAAACCTACAGTTCTAGCCCTCAACCAGTTAAAGGACATTTCTGTGAGTTTCGTCGATATCGGTTCAATACTGCAGGGAGAGATGCACACAAAATAATCTCATTTGTGTTTCCAAAATAATTCTGAGTTCGAGTGGATATGATTTATTAAAACTCGTCACAGGATGGACATTTTGGAATACGTGTATGTTCACTTATTAGTGGTTATATCTGAGCCGATACATCTAATTCGATTCATAGATGCAGAAGGAGCTGCACACATACGAATTTCATATACAAATCTATGTTAAATCATTTAAGTTGAAGGAGAGATAACCCGGTTAAACTGTCAGAGATGGAAAAAAATTGGAAGATGTGTATGTCCACTTGTCGCCCGTAATGTTTGAAATCGAAATGGCTTCGCAATAATTTCTGGAGTGTGGGCAGACGGACGCACTCACGGACGTACTAATGTACACGGTGAGGACAGATAGCTCCAACTTCTTCAAAGTGCGGGTAGACATATAGAATATACCCATAGTAGCTTGGTGTGCCAAATGTTCACCACGAGTGGTGAAGTGGTGTTAACCGCGAGCCTTTGGCGCGCGGTTAACACCACTTCACCACGAGTGGAGAACATTTGGTACAGCAAGCTATACTTTGGGTATATGTTATACCATGACCGTCAGATTATTAAGAGTCGCTATTATTTTTTCTCGATTTTACTGAGCAGCAGACGTACATACGTGCGAATCTGTTTTTGTTTACATGAGCATCGGTGGGTGGTACTTCCTCTGTCAATTTTATCGCCGAAACGAAATGGAAAAAGAGACGGAGCCTTTTTCGTTTTAAAAACATAATAACATACTATTTCGAGTTATGGATGCTTTATTAACATGAGACAATGCATGTTTGTTAATTTTTGGTATCTTATGAGGTAAACCCATTTAAAAACGTAATAAATAAATGCCGGTTTCATTTCATTCTTCGCGAGGCGACGTGCGGTAAATTTAGACAAGTTTGCATTCAGGTCGACGTCACCAAAGGTCAACTTGGGTGTAGTTCTACTGTAGGTGTTAAATTTAATTAATGAAATCCCATTGCCGGAGTGTTCACCACGGCTGGTGTGTAAGGCTCAAATTTATGTCATAGGTTTTTTATATAATAGTAGAATAGGTCATCATGGTATAAAAAGGGTAATTAAATATGTGTCTATATCTGAAATATAAATGACACTGTCAAGGTGATAGCTAAAAATTGCGATTTTTTTTTGTTTATAAGTGTAAATATTTTCGATAATATTTCTGCCTGGGTTAAATGTAAAGCGTAAAGATAGCTATGTGGCGGACTCCGAAAACAGATTTGTCAAACTAACGTTAATTCAAGAGCTTCTAAATGAAGTATGAAATTTAATGTCCATTATGGCGCACTTGTTGAACGCCACATGGGCTATCTGATAAGAGATCAATAGTAAGAGAGACAATATCCTCTTCTGTAATCGTTATCTGGGCAATTAAAGCCAGTTAAAATCTAATTGTTGGAAACCAGTGCATCATACATGTTCTGGACACACACCCATATTACGCATCTATCCTGTCTCCGAAATGTCAAAATAGTTTACCTAAAACAAAATTCGCATTTATATCTCTATCCATATCGAATTACAAAGCACTCGTTAAATCAGAATTAATATGTTTACACTTTGCGTTCCGATTGTATAAAGAGTGAAGCAGAATTCTGAGGGGCAGTTGGCCTGAGGGCACTCAGAGAAGGTCCGAATTTAGCCTTTGGCCGTCGAGGGTCATAGGCACCGAGATTGAAAGTCCGCGTATTGTCGTAACCCTGTGAGGGTTGTAAGGAACCGACAGTAGTTTTTTAACGGTTGTAAACCGTAGTGGCATAGTAGCCAAAGAAGGAAAAGCTGTAACGTTGAGGTCCTGAAACCGTATTAAGAGCTTGAGTAAGCGCTTAAATATCTCGCGAGATAAGATAGGTTTAGGCGGTGCGAGAATTGGTGATGTTGAGAACACTTTGCAGAATATTTTTATGTAAGCTTTGTTAAGTATATATCTGAAGGCGAAGAATAACTTAACCCCGTGAGAGCCAGGCAAGGCGCAAAGTGACCGTGAACTGTGGTAGACGCCGATTGAATTGTGATTGAACTGTGAGAACGCTGATAGAGTCACACAAACAGAACATTAAATGAGTTAAGCCCGAATGACTGTGAAGCAACCCTTCGAGGAGGAAGCAACGAGAAGTGAATAGACACCTTGTATGTATCACAAACCGTGAGAAAATGAAGATGATGTGAGGTTGATCCAGCGGACACAGCTAGCTGTGGGAGACGTCGGGGGCCCTGAAGAATAAACTTTTATCCGCGTAATTTGAGTATTCTTATGGATAATTTTGTGAGTAATTAGTTTGTTTCATATTTTATTTCTTCGTACATGTAAATAAATAATCTTTTCAGTGAATTATAGTTGATCACCCCTTTGGCGTTGTAAGCCACAGGCACCTCCAGGAATCATAAAAGTCCTAAGCGGATAGGGCATTGATAAGGTGGCAAGGTTTACGTTCGAACTGGGGTTCAGACGACAGTCACTGGCTGTCGGCTGAGCACTGATAAGAACATAAATTTTCCTCCATCAATTTAACCCCTGAAATCCTGCGACAGACACGTACTAAAGTAATTTCGTATGTCGTGACTGTCCACCAAAACATCGTCTACCGTAAACAAAATTTCCTGTATTTTGCGTAGCAATTGTTTCTGATTAATTATGTCTGTCTCTTTCACAGAGTGCGTATGTAATATGTAATATCTGATCTTTTTTATATCCATTACACTTTATTATACAGGATACATGTACCTTCTTTGTCGCCATGTTTCACGTTTCAGTTGTTAACATAATTCCCACAATAACAATAATTGATCAGAATAAATTTCGTCACAATTCTGTGCCCAGCTTTATTCCGAAGTTCTATATATGGGTGGTGTGAGTGCAGTCATTTAGATTGGAATGTTGTGCAAAACAACGCTAATTTCTATGTCACAGTACATATTATTAAATTGGTGTCAGAAATTAAGCTAATGCTAGTACAAAAAAAATCAAACCAGATCGGCTCGGATTGCTACTGCACCTTAGAAGTTGTTTACTGCAGTTAGAATGCGTGGGTCTGTTCGTCACATTAAATGTGTGAAAAGAAAGTGAAACGGAAAAGACAGTGAAAAGGAGTGCCAAATGTGTAATTATGGCGCAATGAATACCCTTTTTTCTATTAGACTGTCCAAAATACCACTCTAACAGGATAAGATTCACCGGGATTATAATAGGGAAGTGGAATGGGAGAATGAAGGACATTTGATTGGTGGGTAACACAAAGGGGAGGGTTGGTATGCTCATGGGAGAGATTGGGAAGAATGGTGAACGGAATGTCATAAAAGCCGTTCGTCTCAGAGTGTTGGGGGAGAGAAGAGGCGTGGGGATAAAGAGGCATTTGGGAGCACAGGGCTAACCAAGGCCTTCTCGCATTAGAACCACAAGAGACCAGCGCCCGCCCAAAGTGGTATTATTATTACCGTTAAACGCCTGCCACACTTTTCATGCAGTTTCCGTTTCCAAAAAATGCTTATCGGAATTCTTCGCTAAATACCGTATCAACACAACTCCATCCGCACAACCTCTCTCAAACTCACGTTTCAAAGCTCCTCGCAATTCTCAACACAATTTATCAGTCTCTTAGTAATTACTAGAGCAATAACAGATTGAATATCTGAATCTGGCATCATTATTTGTTAGATTTTACCATTTTAGCGCGATACAAGTTGATCGCGTAGTTTTTAAGGAAGGCCTCTCATCCAGGGACGTCGCAAAGATGGCCAATGGGAGGTGTATGATGGCCAGGTCTCTACTAATGAATATTCCAACGACAACACCAAGGCATTTCTTCGGTGAAGACATTCCAACGCCATCATCATGCCTTGATGATGGAGTCGGGATATTGGTAAGACTCAATAACCTGAAATAATTCAGTTGGTCAAAAAAGCGAACCGTAGATTCGCTTTTCCGACCAACTGAAATATTCCAGACAAGTGAAGGTGAAGAAGGTTGTGTAACCGGTGCTTCATTAATTAAATTTTTGATGTCTATAATTAGTGTTTGGAATGTAATATTATTGCGTCCGTGGAAATATTGCCCATGCGTGGAAAGTGACAGTCCACGATTGCCGTACTGTATTATCAACAACCCCAGTGCATTATAATTCAATGCATACATTATACGCTGATAGTGAATTGCCACTTAAACACTACTAGAGTGAAGTTTTCAAGCAAACAAGAACTGAGACGGTTTAGGCCAGTAACTTCTCGATTGACCTCAGAGGTCGGTAGGTGTACATATTGTTTGTCTTTCTCTGCGTTCTTTCAAGGAATTCCGGATCTATTCTACAGTGAAACATCCACTCTGAGAGCGTTTTAGCCCTGATTTAGTCTAAATATAGCCTAGAAACCCACATTCCGGTACAGCTTTTGTTACAAAAAATCCCATGGCGGAACCAGTTTTCATTCTTGCCTGTGGCACAATAGCTATGCAGCCGGAAAAAAATGCACGGTATATGAACCTGGTATTTGTATCGACGTAACAAACTCTCAGAACTCTACTTTCATGATTCAGATTTCTTGTGATGAATAGAATAGATTGCCGAATTCAGATACGTGCTGCACACCAGGGGTATGCAATAACTAGAGATGGTCTGTCGTCCGGTATACCCCCACCGTGGCATATCGCCTAGTGTGGGTGACTGAAAAGGGGCATTCAATTTTTCTAAGTAAAAAAAAAAAATCAAATATAGCCGCCAGTCAGCCATCTTGAATCCGATCGGGAAAATGATTATGTCCCGCACTGCTCCTCATCATTTTGATCATTTTGGTGAAGTTTCATGAAAATGCGACTAAAACCGTGGAAGTAGTTCGCTCCACAAGTATCTTGCAAAATCCAATATGGCCTCCAGTCAGCCATCTTGAATCGGATCAGGAAAAAATTTATGTAACGCACTGTTCCTCATCATGTCGATCACTTTATACTGAGTTTCATGAAAAAGCAGCAAAAACTGTATAAGTAGTTCGCTCCACAAATATTTTGCTAAATCCAATATGGCCACCAGTCGGCCATCTTGAATCCGATCTGGAAAAAAGATTATGTCACGCACTTCTCCTCATCATGTTGATCATTTTTGTGAAGTTTCATGAAAATTCGATTAAGACTGTGGAAGTAGTTCGCTCCACAAGTTTACATGGGCAACGGACCGACGACGACGACAGACCGACGGACAAGTTGACTCCTATATATCCCCACCTAAACTTCGTTTTTGGGGGTATAACTAAAATATGTCGTCCATTTAGTGCCACAAGGCGCCATCACCAGATGGCGCCTTGTTGCACTCAAGAGACTATTTGTAACATTCTCACCTCGCGGATGGTTGAAGAGATTTCACTTCTTGCTTTCTGTTAATCGAAGGAACAAAACGAAATGCATCGAATACAACCTCTGAATCTACTCCTCGCGGTTCTTGTGATTCTACGTGATCTTTTGACCGACCGCCCGATGGACATAAAGAATGTATAATTCGATTTATTGCATTGGTAAACAGAGAAACCTGCTACAAGACAACTGCCGTCTGCACTGGACTAAAAGAACACTGTAGTCGGCGCCTCTAAGTCGATCGGTCACACACCGAGTATACAGTGATCTGTGAGACACATCAGACTTGAAAATAAATGCCCTGTTTTGTGGAGTCACGGTCCTTGAACAAGTCACAAAATTCCTTCAAAAAATGTAGATTGTGCATTGAACTTTCTTTCCTGGCTAAAACATAGCATTTTGACGGTGTTTCGTTTCCCCTGTCGTGATCTACATTTTTTATATTCTTGCGTGATGTGTCAGATTTTCAATCAAGGTTGACATACTCAATTTCAGCAAGCTAAAAATCTATGTGTATCATGAAAGCGAATTTCCGTTTCTTACCAATGAAGTTACTTCTGCAATAGATTGAGACAGCCGAGATGTCCTTCATAATTGTAGAAACGAACCTTGATCTCTTTGGTCATATACAGGCCAAGCCCTTATAGGCCACCAGTTTAATTCTGTAAGAAATCCTACGCTGCCATGGCATGGAACCAGGCTAGCACTTAAATAGTCCCTCACCTATATTTAAATTCATTCGCAGTTTTTTGATTTTGAAAATGGTACAACGAACATCTGCACACCGTTCATTCCATTTGTGCACAGTAAGTGGGAATTCCAAAAATATTTCCCGGTTTTTTTTAATAAGCTTTTCGCAGCAATAATCAAATTTATTTGAGTATATAACACGTGAAGTGCAACTTCAAAGTAACAAACGTAAGTCAATCAGATAAAATTCTCCAAGGAATGCAATGAGCGAAAAGACAGTGATTACAAGCATTACTGGCCTTTGGAGTTTGTCGAATTATGTTGTTTAAGTACAAATTCACGGAAAGTGAAGCTTGATTAGTAGTGTTATGTCTTGGAATGCTATAGCTAATAATTAATGAATGGTGTATTATTCACATTTTCGGGCATGCATTGTATTATTTGTCCAATTTCATAGGAACAGATGTTAACCCTTTACAGAAAATAGATGATATCAAAATATTTTATTTTTTTCCAAAATTCATAAAAAATTCAACAAAACCATGAATTGTGACTCTCATTGGAACGCGCCCGATGAGCTCGTTCCAACTAAGGAGTCACATGATATGGTTATATTGATTTTTTTATTTTTTTTACTATTGCACAATTTGTATATTAACCGACGGATTCTCCGATTCGTTAAATAAGGGTTAATCGCTCACTACAGTTAAAACTAGAAGTCCTGTCATGAAATGCGCACAAATAGCACGTTGATCTGCGCGTTAATGTACGCGTTATGGCCATAGTAAAGATATCAAATTCTGTTCATGTGGCCTGTACACAAGCAATGTTTCAGCCAATGGATCTCCGGGTAACCCGGAGGTTCATTGGCAGAAGCATTGCATGTGTTTGCTATGAGTAACCAGGAGAACCTGCCGTGCTTTGGATGCCATTCGATATGGCAATTGCGCGCAATTCCAACGCGCAATTAAGCCTAGATAAGCACACTATTCGTGACAGGACTTCTAGTTTTAACTGTAGGTCGAACCCAGGCGCGATGTTGCCTACTCGAACAAAGTAAACATTGCACGTGCGACGGCGGCCGTGCGCAACATCTCGCCTCAAAATCGAAAGAGTGCAATCGGCTGGAGTATTTCAGTTGGATCGCTTTTCCGGCCAACTGAAATATTCCTCCCGATTGAATCTAAAAATACCGTTTGTATTTAATTTTTTGTTGCATCAACGCAAGAAACTGTTTACCAAGTTTTTAATTACATTAGGAACACAATTAGATATGTTTGTAAACTGGGTAAATATGAATGAAAACTGTAACGTTTTGGTTACGCTGCGATGTTCCACTAATTTTGATAATATCTTAATGTTTTAATCGTTTACCTAACATGAAAAGCAGACGACACTTGCAAACAAAATTCTTGAATAACTATTTCTTTTTCATTTTTTGTCTCAAAACCATAGGTTATGACCCCTCTTTGGAACGAGCTCGATGAGCTCGTTCCAAAGAGGGGTCATAACCTATGTTTTTAAGACAAAAACATAAAAAAAATAATGAAAATTAATTGGCGATTATTGTGAATAGCGCTGGTCGGTTTTGGCCGTTACGTTGGGTAAAGTGTTTAATACTTATTGATGGAGATAACTGCAACTGGAACACGCAGATATATCTGTATATTTTGTGAGGAGAGGGATATCACACTCCATGAACGATAGTTTGCGCGCAAAAGCCACGAAAAGTGGGTAAACAAACATCCCATAACAGCATCGAATTCCTGACACAATTACTTTGGGTGATCTGAGAGCTTGGATATAGACGTATCACGAATAATTGTCATCTAAACGTGAAGGTGTATATTCACAAACCAATTCAGACTGGAGCATCTTGTGTGAATGAACGAATAATCGGTAAAGTTCCAGAGATAACTACCCGAAGCAAATTTTATCAAAAGGAACGGATCCACTATCAGAAACGTTAGCAGTTGATTCAATAATTATTCAATTGAATATGAAACCATGATGTTATTGCTTTTTTTTATAAAACAGGTGGCAAAATGGACCCAACCATCACGTTGTGCTGTTCGACTGTTTTTTCTTTATATTTATTTATTTATTTATTTATTTATTTATTGGTGTTTTAAGGTCACATATTTCTGCACAGTGGCTAATCATGACCGCGACAGTTTTTCGAATTGAATATGAAACCATAAAGTTATTGCTTTTTTTATAAAACAGGTGGCAAAATGGACCCAACCATCACATTGTGCTGTTCGACTGTTTTCATTTATATTATTTATTTATTGGTGTTTTAAGGTCACATATTTCTGCACAATGGCTAATCATGACCGCGACAGTTTTACGGGTGGAGGAAGCCGGAGTACCCAAAGAGAACCACCGAGCAACGGCAAGCAACTGTCAGCTCCCCAACGTACGAACTCCACACAATCAGGGTTAGCATTGGTTGAAGACAAGTGCACCATCGACGTGCAGGACGCCTTAGTACACAACGCCACCGTGCCCCCACGCGGGCAATGGAGATGAAGTGTCTTGCCCAAGGACACAACGCGGTTGCCGCAGGTGGGATTCGAACCGAGGACCTCTCGGCTTGCAGCCTGCATCTCTACCTACTGAGCCGCCGCGCTCCCCGTTTTCCTTTATAAAGACGTTTTATTATAAATGGTGGATTTAGTGGGGAGTATCATTTTTATGGTTCAAATGAATATTTTTTCAAATGATGAGAAACTTGTTTTCATTTTTTCCATGCACCAAACAACCAAAGCAGTTGAAAAGACTTGTGGGGTTTTTTTTTGCAAACAATTGTCGTATTACATTGTAATAAATAATTGTTATGGGAGAAGATAATGTAAAAAGTCAAAAAAAAATAATGGATAACTGCGACTTTAATGTAGAGAAAAATGGACTGGGTTTTTGTTTCACAGAAATAAACAGACAAGTAGCTTATGATGTACCACTATGCTGGGCAATCAGTCGGACTTTAACCCTCTGATACTTTTGAACGTCTTGTGACGTACATGTACGAAATCAAACAGCCCGTTGATACTTTGTGGTCATTTGTTTTGTTATTATTTTTCGATTTTTTAAAGTTTTAACCTCAGATTCCTATTTTCTACAGAATAGTGCTCAGTGACAACCGTTGAGCCAAATGTTATCGCAGCTTAAAATACTAATAAATCCTGCTGTTAAGACTTCTTACTGGTTGAGTGCTAGAAGCCAAGAATGAGGATACCAGAGCAAAAGCCAACACTTTCCTTGCTTATATTTCATATTCAGTCAAACACAAATAATATTTTGTTTATATAAATTTGTTTTATTACAAATTATTGGAGAGTGCCTGTAGGCACTCTCCAATAATTTGTAATAAAACAAGTTTTGAATAAATAACGAATTCAGACCACTAAAAATAATCTAGCCCTCACCCAGTTGGTCACTGATGTGAAAAATATCTTGTTATTTGTTCTTTCCGACGTTTGACGTCGCATTTTGAAAAACGTTGAAGAAATTGAATTTCCAGTGACGTTTGAACGTCAGGATAATTAAAGTCTTAAAGGGTTAAAATGTTGGCATTCTCGATCCACCCTGACTGTCGAGTTTAGAATAAATGGAGGATATCAACGCTGTTTTAGTATCGAGAGTTATCTCATTCGTGTGGACCTGAAAGTATCATTTAAATAAAACTTTCAGGTCCAAGGTGGCGTGATGTGCTAATATATATACTACTCAAAGTTTGCTAAGCACCAAATATTTGACACATCATTGTGAAAGGTGCTTGTTACATATTTGTGATATTTTTGGTGGATATGATTGAGGAATGTATTGAGATGGTCCACGGTGTTTACATTAGCTCTCTTGACAGGCAGACGTTTCGGGACAGTCATGGAAAACATGTACCCCTTGATTTTCATGATGTTTTCGTGTACTGTCTACATGTACATGACATGTGTAGGGTATTCAATCTTCATTTCAACACAAACCCTTGCGATTTAATGATTGAATATGGCAAATGCAAATGTAAGAAGTCATTTGTCTTAAGCAGAAATGTGGCGGGCTGTAGGAATGGTGGAGCAAGGGGCTACCCATCGTCAGGTTGGTGAAGCCCTTGATGTACACCATACGGTGGTCACCAGAGCCTGGGCAAGATTTCGGCAGTATGGCACACCAGTAAGACTGCATGGTGGTGGCGAAGAAAGGGCAACCTCTGCAGCTGAAGACTGGTTTTTGATCATTCAGGCCCGTAGGAACCGCTTTGCCACAGCAACACGGCTTCGCGGTGACCTTCAGAATGCATCCGGGGTAAATGTTTCGATGCAGACTATCCGGACAAGGTTGCACGAAGGTGGTCTCCGACTGAGAAGACCATGTATTTGCATTCCGCTGTCCAAGAACCACCGCCAGGCACGATATGAATGGGCCATGGACCACGTTGGATGGACCAGAGAAGATTGGCGGCCTGCCCTTTTTACAGATGAGTTAAGGTACTGCCTGGACCACACAGATAGGCGTTCTAGGGTATGGAGAAGACCAGCAGAGCGATTCCATTCAGCTAACATTGCTGAGCATGACCGCTATGGTGGAGGGTCAATTGTGGTCTGGGGCGGCATCAACAGGGATGGACATACAGAGCTCTGTGTCCTTGAACGTGGTACATTGACTGCACAGCGGTATTGGTGAGATCCTGGATGTCCACGTCAGATTGTATGCAGGTGCAGTGGGTGATAGATTCGTTCTGATGGACGATAATGCCCGTCATCATGTTGCCTGCAGAGGGAGGGGATTGAGCGTATGGAGCGTATGGACTGGCTAGCAAGATCCCCTGACCTCAAACCAATCGCGCATGTCTGGAATGAGTTGCAGCTTGCAATTTCAGCCCGTCCAGTCCAGCCAAGAAGTGTCCAGGAGCTTGGTGCCATACTGGTCCAAGAATGGAACAACATCCCACGAATGACCACCAGGAACCTGATTGGGAGCATGTGAAGGCGTTGTCAAGCTGTAATTAACAGTAATGAGTCTCATACTCGATACTGAACCCATACCAGATCGCTTCGTCAACTTTTTGGCAAATTGAAAAATTTCCTCTTTTACCAATAATATCCATTTCCCATGGTTATCGTATTTAAAAGCTAAAATATTATGTCAAACACAAACAAAATCTTAATTTCTGTACTTAAATCATTAAAGATATAATTAAATAAAAATATATACATTTTTCATTACAATATTTCAACTAAAATGTAAAACAGGTAGTTGTATACAGTTAAAACTAGAAGTCCTGTCACGAATAGTGCGCTTATCTAGGCCTAATTGCGCGTTTGAATTGCGCGCATTTGCCATATCGACTGGCATCCAAAGCACGACAGGTTCTCTAGGTTACTCATAGCAAACACATTCAATGTTTCTGCCAATGGACCTCCGGGTTACCCGGAGGTCCATTGGCTGAAACATGGTTGTGCACAGGCCATATGTACAGAATTTGATAGCTTTACTTGGGCCATAACGCGTACATTAACGCGCATATGAACGTGCTATTTGTGCGCATCTTACGACAGGCCTTCTAGTTTTAACTGTATATATATGGGACGTTAGCATATACAGTATTGTCACCACAAACAACGGTCTTTTTCTCGATAAAATCGCGATGAGGCTGCAAAACATTCACCTTAGTAGACGAAGATTTCGTAAATAAAATATCGGGATATCATGAATGAATCAAGAATAAGAAACGAAAACATCACACGAGATGCAATGATTTCGCTCTTTTAATTCGTGCGGTGAGATACTTCAGTGATGTGAGCAGGAAAGAGGACCTTAAATTTCAACCAGAGCGCGATCTGGTTGAAGTTTCCTGCCAGCCTTTGGTATTCCAGCTGTGTACATAATAATAATAATAATAATAATAATAATAATAATAATAATAATAATAATAATAATAATAATAATAATAATAATAACACTTCGGGCGGCCGCTGATTTGTCGCGGTTCTCAGATGAGAAGGTCTTGATTAACCCTGTTCTCCCAAATTCTTCCTTATCACCATGCCCCTTCTCTCCTCCCAGCTGCTTGATAACATCCCGAACCCCATTCGTCCCAATCTCTCCGATAAGCACACTAACCCTCTCCTTTGTGCCACCCACTAACCACATGCCCTTTATTCTCCCATCCCACTTCCCCATCATAATCCATGTGAATCTTATTCTTTTAGGCTGGTATTTTGGACATTCTAATAGAAAGTGTTCCGAGGTCTCCACTACGCCTAATTTACACATTTGACACTCCCTTCCATTGTCTTTCCCAGTTTATCCCCTAAGCTCCAGTGACCGCGACCTCATCTTGAACAACAGTGACCCACCAAATGTGCCATCAAGGTACTCTTCAAAACCTGGCTTCTCTGTATCACGCAGACCACCCAAAAACCTCTTTGCTTTGACACCCTCTCACCAATTCGAGTTACAATCAGCCATGACTCTTTCTCTGACGATTTATATATATGCTTTCACCAATGCATACTGAGAACAAGTTTCACTTGTGATCGATCAGTAGGCTGAGAACTGAGTTATTTGTGGCTGCTTTGTGATTCTCTCCAGGTACTGGGGTTTTGGTCCAAGCACAATCTTAGCTTGATCTTGATTCGCACTGTTTGATGGACACAAAGAAAGTGACTCTGATTTAACCTTACGACCTCTCGATCCAAAATTCAGCCAATAGGCAACAACACCTTCTATTCGAATCAGAAAGACAACTTTGGGGCCGACTGCCTTCTGAGGTGGACAACAGAGAAATGCAATTACTCCTACACATTGATGAATGAAGATATAGTTTTGCATTTTAAAAGTAAAAATCCATATATTTAGCCAAGCAGTTTCAGTGAAAACTTCTCAATACAAACTGTGTCGAGAATAATGATCTTACGCAAGCACGCTCGCGTAAGAAAAGTCTAAACGAATTTGGAATGTTTTGAATAATAACAACAAAATGAGGTTGCGAGATGTTCATCGCGTGACGCGTTAATTATTGATGCGATGTTTTAACAGACCATTAAGTGCTTAAGATCTCTAATGCTGGCAACAAAGCCAAACCTTGTTAATGTGCAATGGATTTCCTGAAACCCCCAAATTTTAGTTTAAATGTGACGAGGTGGAAATCTTAAAATTGATGAAAGGATAATTTCCCAGATTGGGACCAAATCCCGATGAAATCCGACTTCAAGATTCAGCTAATTATTAACCCCTTCCCGGGCAGTATACATAATGTTTTGCGTGCAATAAAATACAATTTTACAGTGGATGAGCAGATGACTGAATGAACAGTAAATGAGCAGTGGGGATCAGTAATTATTTAATCCTACAGCTCATCAGAGCTGTAGGATTAAATTATTACTGAACCCCTCTACCAACGCAGAATGGTTTCGCCAATTTATATTAACACTAATATTAAAAGCAATTTGCAGCCTGAAATACACCAATTGCACTCTTGGGCTCAGCTCAACCATATAAGATTATTTGTATATATAAATTATAATTTTGTTCACTGATGAAGCATATCATATTTGTGAGTGCGATGGCACAGTGGTTACTGCATTGACCTTCAAACCGAATGATCCAGTGTTCAAATCCCGTCATGGGTAACTGCGATGTGTCCTTGGGCATCGCGATTGCCCACGTGGGGACACGGCGGCGTTGTGTACTGCACGTCGATCGTTAATCTATCTTCAACCAATGCTAACTCTGCTTGTGTGGAGTTAGTACGTTGGGGAGTCTGACAACTGCACGCCCATGCTCGGTGGTTCTCTCAGGGTACTCCGGTTTCCGCCGCCCATAAAACTGTCCGACAGGAGGTGATCCGGGCTGTCGAAAGTCTTGTTAAACCCTCAATAAAAAAGAAGAATATCATTTGTAAGCCACCCAATGGCTCAACATTGTTACCTGTGCCTGTTAGAAAATGTCGTCTATTTTAACAATACAGCTGTATTTTAGATTAGATTTGATGAAAAACACATCAAAACAAGGGCAGGTTGCACATTGTATAACATAAATACACTGAACATAATAACTGCTAAGATTAATTTGTCTTAGAGCTGTAGGTTTTTAAATTTCTTGTTCGATTTCGGTTTTGGTTTTTCAGGTAGAGTAAAACCTCGGTTCGGTTCGGTTTTCGGTTTGTTCATGAGGCCAAATAAAATTCAATAAAACTCATTCTTATGTCCGGAGTCATAACTGAAAGGCAGTGAAATTGAGTGAAACTCAATGAATGCCCGAAATAAGCTATAATACATGAAGATTCAGGAAGGCCAATATAATAATTACCTAAATATACAGAACTTTTATTGTGCTTGGCCATTTTTCCGAGGTCTGACACCTACACGCAACTTGAGGAAAGCTGCAAACACAACTAAACTGAAATGTCGGAAATTCACAGAATGTAGCCTTCCCAGAGTAGTGAGAGTACCCAGACACTGCCATTGGCAGTGTCTGGGTACTCTCACTACTCTGGGAAGGCTACATTCTGTGAATTTCTGCAGCAAGAGAGTATTTAATAAAAAACGAAAAAACTTAGATTACGGGATGTCGACGGTTTCGGTTTTTAAAAAAAAAAAACTAAAAACCTCGGTTCGGTTTCGGTTAACCTACAGCTCTAATTTGTCTTTGTACAATTGATGACCATTCGTAACAGAAACAACACTATGTTAACTGTAACGAGACCAGAGCACCCTTTCCAAAGAGCGTTCACAAACTATGCATTTGATAAAAAAATAAAAAAGGGTGGGCGAAGTTGTATCCATTGCTTGGTCTCCCCAACCGTTCACTCTGATGGGTAATTCACAGTGGCGTAACGCCCATACAACGCGGTTAGGTCGTCTCCTAAAGGTCCCCCAACAACGTTTTTAGGGGACCCTAACAATTCCAACATTTTGGGGAAAATCATTATTAAGGATCTCAAAACAGTGGTGTAGTTGAAGCATTGAGGTCGAGGCTTCAATACCAATTTGCATAAAGATTCGAGGCGATATTATCTGTAACCAATTACGGGGTTTTGCACGTGGCATATGACAACATCAGACGGTAGTTCAAATGACGAAACAATTTTAATTTATTATTATTTATTTATTTATTGGTGTTTAAGGTCACACATTTCTGCACAATGGCTAAACATGACCTCGACAGTTTTACGGGCGGAGGAAGCCGGAGTACCCGGAGAGAACCACCGAACAACTGTCAGCTCCCCAACATACTAACTCCATACAAGCAGGGCTAGCATTGGTTTAAGACAGTGCACCATCGACGTGCAGTACGCCTTAGTACACACCGTCACCGTGCCCCCACGTGAGCAATGGGGGTGAAGTGTCTTGCCCAAGGACACAACGCGTTTGCCGCAGGTGGGATTCGAACCGAGGACCTCTCGGCTTGCAGCCTGCACCTCTACCTACTGAGCCATCGCGCCCCCGCCCCCGCCCCTCCCCCAATTTTAATTTTATTTCATTTACAAATGTGGATGCATTCTGTACAAGTTGTTACATCAAACCGTCTAAGCAGTAACAGAAACCAACCAATGGCAACATGACTTCTTCTTGGTTAAAATGCTGACCAAATAAAGAAGGAACGAACACAAAAACGAACGAAAGGACGAACGCAAATCGCCATCAGGAAAATTGTAATTAATGAACCACCGGGTTGTACCCGGTGCTTCATTAATTACATTTTTGACTATTACCCCTATAATTAGCGTTTGGAATCTCATATTATTGCGTCCGCGGAAATACTGCCCACACGTGGAAAGTGACCAGTCCACGTCGGCAATACTGTAACCACTAACCATCACTAGAACTTCTTAAGCTAGTCAAGGCCGGATGGATATTACACTGAATAGAATGTTTCACCCAGTCAGTTTGCCAGAATATGACATTATAATGTACTGAAAAATTACAGTATGTGGCCTAAGGGCCCGCAATATTACTGTTACGCCGCTGGTAATTCAGTCGATCAAAAGACTACCATTCCAGAACAAAAGGTTTGTAGCGTTTCGCGCCAGAAGCAATAGAACCGCTCATGTTATTTGATAGACAAAGAATCGAGCCCGTTGAATTAAAAGGGATGGCAATACAAAAGCTAATCAAATGCTCTGATAAATAACGCGTAATGGCATTGTGAATGATTTTACTAATGCAGTCAGAAAGTTCAAGCCAATAATTGTTAATTAATCGTGCAGACTTTACGGAACAGTTTCCTTCTTTGTGTTTTATAGTCTTATTACTTACAGCAGTACAAACATATTGAGTACTTAAGTGGCTGTTTTGACGATAAGCAAGTTGTTATTTAATCAGGCTGTTCCAGACAATCTGTCACTGTTGATAGTTTCTTCAGTCAAAGAAGAGTATTAAATTGCCGCCATTAAGAGCTGCATTTTCGCAAAATACGAGATTTCATCACAATACTTTGCGACCAAGTTCTTTACATTTAAGCACATAGTATGCGCATGGTGAGTTGGTACATGGCGACCTATTGGTAGGTATTACACCCTATTAATTTATTTATTTATTTATTTATTTATTTATTTATTTATTTATTTATTTATTGGAGTTTAACGACACTTTTGACAGCCACCTCGTGTTGGACCGTTTTACGCGTGGAGGAAGCCACCGAGTAGCGATGAGTGAAGTCAGGCTCCTCAAAATACCAACTCCACACAAGCGGGGCTAACTAGGGCTGTCACGATTGATCGATTAATCGATTGTTGATCGGTCACGGCGAAATCGATTAGTATTTTTCGTTGTCGAATAATCGGTAAATTATATCCCGTTTTAGACGTTTAATAATTAAAAGAAAATATGTTGAAAAACTATTGTTTCTAAAGGTAAAGAGTTAAGAACATCGATGTTAAACCCCAAGAAGCTATTGGAAGCATTTGTCTTTCAGGTACATTCATCAAAGCTTTGATGTTCTGAACTTTTGAACCGTCAGTGTAATAATCAAGACCGGTCGGCAGTTGCGAAGTTCGCAACTGCCGACCTGTCTTGATTATTACACTGACGGTTCAAAAGTTCAGAACATCAAAGCTTTGAATGTAACTAAAAGAGGATCGTCTTCGTTGTTTACTTGAGGTAGGTCAACTGACTTCAACTTCATTTTTATCGACTTCAAAGAGAAGGAGATGGGGGTCATCTAGGTGCGACCAATCGATTATCATCGATTATTTGCGACGATTAATCGATTCCTAAATTCAAAAATCGTGACAGCCCTAGGGCTAACATTGGCTGAAGGCAAATGCACAATCGACGAGCTGTACGACTTAGTACACAGCGCCACCTCATCTGTAAGCTTTGCAGAATGTACAGAGTGGGTTGTCACGAAATCACCCATGGAGTGGAGTTTTAAGCCAACGTACCATTCTAAAATTCTGTAGGTATACATACATGATACAAGAAAATGTTTCAGTCAATAGACCTACGAATTTGACACGGAAGTCCCTTGGCTGAAAATGTTTCAGTCAATAGACCTACGAGTTTGACACGGAAGTCCCTTGGCTGAAACGTTTTATTGATTCACTCTTCAACAAATTAATAATCAATGCCTGGATGGAATGTCCACTCCACTGGCGATTTAGTGATAAGACACTCTTCATGCACTGGACTTGGCAGTTGAGACGAAACACGAGAAGGATCAAAAGTTCCTGGATCACCGGATACCTTACACAGTCTGCCATGAACCGAGACTGGTTCTAACGTTTTAATCGATTACAGAATTGTTACAACAAAAACGGATGGAGAATTTCTATCGGATCGCGTCCAGGTCGCGATCCGATTGAAATTTTCTGTCCGCTTTTCGGGATGAATGTTCAAAAGCCCCAGTTTTCCAAACATGTATCAAATTTTTGTGTGTGTGTGTGTGTGTGTGTTTTCACTCCTGTTTAGCAGTATTTTATTTTTAAAACCTTAATCCTCTTAAATATGTTGCTAGCAGGTCGCAATAATTTCTCGATCCGATTGTTAAAAGGAATGCATTTGCGACCACAGTAGTGCTAACAAATAAGGGTATGGCTACAGATGTGCCCAACGTGTAACTAAGTACTGGATGAGGCTTTACACTCATAAGTCGTAACATCTCACGAGTTCACAGATCATCTTTCCCCATTTAAAAAAAAAACGTGCAAATATAATTTGCACTTTTCTCTCCAGTGACATTCCAAATCCGCCCAACAGTACATGAATAACAACCTTAAATAGTTCTCAGTTTTCCACTCTTGTTTCCCTCAAAACGGCTAAAAGTATTAATTATTTTCCCGCGGGAGACCATTAGAGCATTTGTGTGAAAACAATATGATAAAATCACATTTATTTTGCATTCAGGTATCTGTGTCAAGAATAGCCATTGAGATGACTTTTACTGTCCTCTAAACATGAAGGGCATGCAACAAATAAGAAAGAAAGATTTACAGTGAGGAGAGTATCGGTCATCGTCTCAGTCAATGATTTTTTTTTCAGGCCCAAAAATCCATCAAATCACCATCCTCATCTCTCCAAAAGATTCAGCACTAATGCAGAATCTCAGTGGAATGCTTAAAATGATTTTCAAAACAATATATTTTTTAAAGGTCGTTCAGCTTCGGAGACTGCATCATTTCAAGGCAGGCAACTCCAATTTGAATGTTTAGTACTGCTATCTCAAAACCTGTCCGTGGTGAGTTTGAAGGACTCGCTCTGGTGGGTGACCATGTGTAATAATTTAGGACACGTTATAATACATTTATCGGATTTTGTAAGAATCAATAGTAAAACTGTCGTGGATTGTGATTGAATATCGCTTTATGTGCTTGATACCATAATATTGTGTTTCCTAAAGAAATCTGCGTCACTTACGTGAACTCATTCTGCGGGCAAAATAGCTGAAGTGGAGACATGTGTAAAATATGGAAATGATAGACGGATCGTTCGCCTGGAAACGTTCTATATTACAGGATACAATTTATCCCCAGTATCCAGACACCGACCTTTTCTAGAAATAATGTCCTCTGGATAAAAGAGGTATCCGATATATAAAAACAGCTGTAGTCTGCATCAGAGATAATTTATTATCTCAATGGCAAGGAGCTGTACTGCCTACAGAATACAAATAGTTTGCTGTGTCGAGCTATAGATGTGTCTACAGTTGAAACGAGAAGTCATGTTACAGTTAGCGCAGAAAACGCTCGCCAGTTAATGCACTCCCTACTGCAGAAGAATGAAGTAGTCAAAAATGCACAAGAGCGTTTGCGCAGTGCAATACAAAATATAATGCGCTATTAGCGAGGTCGGCAGTGAAATCACAAACTGAACCGATCAAACAGAAAGAAAATATTGAGACTACAGTATGTGGAGGGTAGATTTCGACGAAATTGCTGTGGGACAGATTTTTCACTTAGTAATTATTTACAACTTCTGAGGACAAAACACAAGAAACACGTGCAGACTTTCATCACATGGACCACCGGGTTGCACCCGGTGGTCCATGTGATGAAAGTGTACATGTGTTTCTTGGGCTGTTTTTTTAACAATTATGAACGCTTTTCGAGTGGGGAATATATGGCGCTGCGATTATTTGTAATCCACTCTATATATGCAGTCTAATTTTAATATCTATTTACGTCATTACATGTATCACGGTTAGGAATGATTTTAATGATCTCTATTTTGTAGTATAGAATTGTACAGAGGTGGACACGCTGCTTTTCTACGGGAATTGAGTTACGCCAATGGTGTAGTATGATAGGGACAAACGACCACTTAGAGCAATATTACTTCAAAATAGTGCACAATACAGTCGCGGGACTTCTAGTGTCAACTGTAGTTTGCTTCACGTATGATATTTGACACACAAGCGACCTCCTTCACAAAGATAGCTTTTTTTATCTCTTCCATCTTAACCCTTTAGTCAACGATGACGATATCAGAATTTATGAGGGGGTCACATGATATGGTTTTGAATTTTTTAACTGATAAATTCGCCGATTACTATGAGTAATAAAACCGTTTGTTTGTTTGTAGTGTTGGGTGGTATTCTTACTTGCACAGTTAGTTGGTGATTTAATATGGTATATATGGTGTAATTTAGGCTCGCTCGAGCCCAGTGTGGAATTTACTGACAACTAATATACCATATTAGGCCACTGACAAACTTAGTCACGTATATATTTTACCTACTATTTTCTTCAAAACTGAATAAAAAATTGCAGTGATTAATACATAATAGAAATCTCAATTGTTTAACACGATGTGAGTATTGTATGCCGCCATTTTGAAAGATGCATAAACTAAAGGGTTACTCTGTTGGACATGCATAGATCTCAACAGCCTGCAGATGATATCTCGAATAAAATGGCAATCCTAGAAGTTGGTAGGAGGTGACATAATACCATGTATCAACTAAAGTGGGTGTCATGCTGACTACTGGTATGGCAGCCGAGTATCTGGTGTGTGGAAAACGGTATAACGACAACGCGGTACACAAACACCCTAAATATCGATTGGGTAGGGGCGTGACCCAGGTTTACCCGACCACAACAAGAAATTCCCAGGTGACCTTTACGTACAAGTACCTATAAACCTCTCGGAAAGTTAAGTTCAGAAACCCATGTATGTATCATGACTACAGTTAAAACTAGAAGTCCTGTCATGAAATGCGCACACATAGCACGTTGATATGCGCGTTAATGTGCGCGTTATGGCCCAAGTAAAGCTATCAAATTCTGTACATATGGCCTGTGCACAAGCAATGTTTCAGCCAATGGACCTCCGGGTTACCCGGAGGTCCATTGGCAGAAATATTGCATGTGTTTGCTATGAGTAACCAGGAGAACCTGCCGTGCTTTGCATGCCATTCGCCTTGGCAATTGCGCGCAATTCCAACGCGCAATTAAGCCTACATAAGCGCATTATTCGTGAAAGGACTTCTGGTTTTAACTGTACTACGTGACGTGCCGAGAGAACAACTCTGCGTTTTGAACTGAGTCGCGACAGATTAAGATTCCAATTACGCGAGCAATGCATGCCTTGGTGATTTAGTTGGTTGAATTTATCAATCGGATCTTGAACCATCACGGTCGGGACAAATCTGATTCTCTCTCTCCTCTCCAATCGGTCATCTTTGCGACTCTTATGGAGACCGTGGCAACTTGGTTGCGCCAAAAGCACTCTCCGCTCTCCCTGCCGCTCAGTAAACCCACATTTCCTTGGAGGCACCCAAGAGTTAACTTTGGTACCTACTCAAAAACAGCATGCGTCGCCCTCTATGTTTTCTGACTGAACATTAACATCACAAAGCGACAAAAAATCGGTAACATTGTTATTTTAGAGAAATATTCCAAATGACAGTACACGACATTAGAATGATGTCAACGTTGTTCTGATCAATATAAAATATTTCCGAACGGAGTGAAAATTAAATTATTTATACGTCTCAGGTTTGATACATGAGTTTCTAAACGAACAACAAGATTTTGATTTCGACGCATTGAATAGTTGGCTTTCAGGTCAGCGGCGTATCCATGGGGACCTGCATTCACCCCTCCCCCTCCACCACAAAAAGAAACTCTCCGCGTGAAGTGGCAACGAGGTTTGCTGCTCGGTGTTTATGAACGTCCACTCTCCGAGCAGCACACCTCAGACCAGGTTATAGTCAATTCATATCAGTAACGTATTTGTTCCAATAAGATTCCACCAAATATCCCAAAATCCACATCGTGAAATGAACAAGGCAACTTTAACTGATTTTTATTACCTTGTAAACCCATGCGTCGACATCACTTCCCACGCGTGGAATATGACCAGTCCACGGCGACTGTACTTTAAGTTTGAGTTTGAGAGTTTGAGGGTTTAAGAGTTTAATGCGTTTGATGGCACTTTAACCCTTTACCTAACGCAGAAGTTATCAAAATTTATTATTTTAAATATCATTTTTTTTTAATTTTTCAAAATATTTCAACAAAACCATATCGTGTGACCCCTCATTGGAATGAGCTCGACGAGCTCGTTCCAAAGAGGGGTCACATGATATGGTTTTGTTAAAAATTTTGAAATATAATATTTTTTCAGATGCTGAATTTGCATATTACGCGGGGGGGGGGGTGATTGCGGTCGATTCGTTGGGTAAAGGGTTAAGCAGCTGTGTCGAACGTTTTTACAGCAGGAGAAATCTCGAGTTTCGAGAGAAAACTATACTGAGAAGCGGTATTCAGCTGTCACCCTTATTGCTGTACTAACCCGGCGCTAAGGTCTAAAAAAGTTAAAGTTTCTCAGAGCCCCCCCCCCCCCCCTCCCCCCCACATCCCCGGTCCTTCTGTCTGCCGCAAGCTGTCCTTTTTATAACCAATGCAAACTTTAAAAAAAAAAATAATAAAATTAAATGCTTTATGTCTGATATTTTACCCAAGTTAATAAAATTGATAAATTTGTACCTGGAGTGCAACAAGGCTTTGCAATGCTTTAGCATTGAAAAGCCTTCTTGCCCTAAAGGAATGAAATACACCACCACCCATGCTATTCTGTAGTTTATGAAGCCTAAAGCACACAACAACCGAAGAACATTAACTTTTGTTTGCAGAGAAATAATTACAAAAATAAAAAATAAAATAAAAAAACGCCCACTCACATTCAATTTTACAAAAAAAATAGCCTGAGAAACAGATCTACTTTGTGGGATCTAACGGGATTCAAGTTCAAGTAGCAGTGATAAGTGGGATGTCTACCTGGTAGATCGGGATGTTGGCAAGTGATATACCACCCCCCCCCCCACCCCCCCCCCCCCACCTCTCCCAGCTCAGTAAGCTTCATTAGTTAAACAAGCTCAACATAACCCACCCACAGTCTGAACTCAGAATCAGGGAAACCAGTCCTTGGTGTTAATGGGTTAATGGTCATAACTTCGAAAAAATGATGCCACAGGCACTTCCAGTCGAATATTTGGAGTAATGATAAATTGGGTTCGATTTTCTGATTTTTGTTTTCGGGTTCATAACATTCCCTGAGCACTGATAATTGCGGCAGTAATATAATTATAGTCATTTTAAAAAGGAATATTTTATTGTGTATTATGTTAAAATGTAGAGATTTTTTATCACTTACAGCGGGCCCAGCTTCTAAAAAAGTAATGTGACCGCAAAGGCGACTGTGTTAGCGGCTGGATCGCGATAAGCAGAACTATCTATGACTACACCGGTGAATCGATTTTTGGGGGTTTAACGACACATTCGACATCTAGGGTCACCTCGTGTCGGACAGTCTTATGGATGGAGAAAGCCAGCGTACATGGAGAGAACCACCGGGCAACCGTGAGTAACTGTCAGACTCCCCCAAGTATAAACTACGCGCAAGCAAGGTTATCATTGGTTGAAGAGAAGTGCATCATCGATGTGAAGTGCGCCTTAGCGCAAAGAGCCACCGTACCCCACGTGGGCAATCGGAAGTAAGTGCCTTGCCCAAGGACACACCGCAGTTACCTCTTGTGGGGATCAAACTGTGGACCTTTCGATTTGAAGTTCAGTGCCATAACCGCTGGGTCACTGCGCTCCTTCTTTTAAATAAATATAGTATAAACGTATAGTGTTTTGAACTAAAACAAATTATTCTACGAGTAGGATGAAGGATGAAACCGACGAGCCTCTGGCGAGTCGGTTTCATTCTTGATCCTACGAGTCGAATAATTTTTTTACTTGAAAACACTATACGTTTATTTTATTTATCCCATAAATCATTCAGAGGGCAGTCACGGCGAAATCGTGCTGTTACTCGCTACAGCACACTGCGAGAAGTGAGGAGCACATTGGTCCAGTTCGATCGACAAGAAAATCTGCCAACAACGTAAAACAGGTTATGACAACACGAATGCGGTAGAGGTCAACAAGTCCGTCTATACTGTAGGAATAAATTATTTCAGTGTTAAACCTACGGGGAAAATGTATCACCCTCCAGCAGCTGCTGCTAGGTGAATAAAGCAAAAATTTATCCAAGACTTTTATTGTTTGAATAAACGTCCATTTATGTTATAAAATATCACAAATCATCAAAAAAAAAAAAAAAATTGCCATATTGGACTTGTCAAAATGCTGATTATCGAAAGGAACCATCCTCTAGTCGTGATTAATCAACCATAAAATAGCAGTATCTATTGGATCTATAGTTTTCAAGTTATCGCGTGGACAATCAAAAGTTGCCATGGTGGCCATATTGGATTTGCCAGAATGGCGGTTATCGAAAGGAACCATCCACTAGTCATGACTGATCAACCATAAAGAAACAGTATCTGTTGGATGTATTGTTTTCACGTTATCGCGCGGACAAACAAAAGTTAACGGACGAACAGACGGACGTTCTACTGCAGATGTACTTGTGAGGTGATTTTAGTGTTAGGTATGAGGAAAATTGCGCAACTCACAAATGGGTTTTTCGCACCTCACAAGTTAAAAGAAACCTCACAAGTGGTTCGTGTTCTAACGGTTTTATCCCTCAAACCTCACAAGTAACGACTGTACACGGACGGTCACCTTGCAATGCCATCTGCGGTGGCCCGGACGGACAGATAGACGGACGGACGGGCATTGCCATACCATAATTCGGCCGCTATAAAAATGGCGTCTGGGTGACTATGTTTTCGTGTTTCGTGGTCAACGGCTGAGATTCCGAAGAGTGCTGACAGAACATAGTACAGAGAATTTCGACCGGGTAGCGCCCCCTCCCCACCCCATACTAACAGTATTTAACTTGCATCTGATAAGAGAAGGGTTACTACTTCCTCAATATAATGGTCTTGGAACGTTTTGATTTCTAATGGATGCGTACATTGATTTTCAGTTATTTCCTCTCTGAGAAATCCTCCTTACAGATAGTGACTCCCATGCGAGTAATTCAGAAACATGGATATGGTGATCGGATCAAGCAGATTAAGATAATGACGGGCAAGTGCTATTCAAAGGTCCATTAGTGTTTGAGGAATTACAAGTAAAAAGAAATGGAAGCAAACAACTAAAGCCTCGGAGAAAAGTGTTGGGCATGTACTAATTCTTTCGGACATTTCTAACCCCTCCAGTGGCATTTCTGGTTTATTTGTAAACACAATATTTACCAAGGTATACAATCAATACTCTTCTCAGAGGTTCATTGGCTGGAAGCGCCTTTTTCTCCCACCCCTAAGGTACTGAGACATATATAAAGTCGTGTGAGACAGCTGGAAGGAAGAGATATGCCTTTCTCGCCGCACCCACGTGACAGCTATCTTACCCCACCAGCGTGGCAACCTATTCTCACCGCACCCACGTGACAGCTATCTTACCCCACCAGCGTGGCAACCTATACTGGCCTATTAGAATATGTATTGAGCGCAGGACTATTCAATAATGCCACGTTCTTCTGTAAACACGTTTTCGGAAATATTAGCAGACGAACGTTTGTCGAAGAAAATAGAAATAAAAACACAGACCTAAAACCAAAGGACACTTGACTTTTTTTATATGAATTTTTGGGTGAACGCCATTATGAGTGGAGAGAGTTGCACGAAATTCCCGTCGAAAAGTTATGCGAATGCATTGCAGAATTCATAATATGACGTCATCGGAATGTATCAATGTTCATTTCGCTACAAATCTTTAACCCCTGTCTTGTTGGCGTTTGGATTTAATTTTGTGGTATATACCTGTTGTAAATAGAAAGTTTTGTGCGATCTTTCCGATAAGCAAATCACTTTTTTCAGAAATGGACAACAAAATTGTTCGATATAGCTGCACGTGCCCCTGAATTACTTTTGATGACGTCAGTGTGTTTTGGTGGGGGAGAAAAATTATCCCTGATGGGGGTGGGTGCGAGATGGGGAAATCTCACCCGAAGGACAAGATATTTGGCCCAGACACTCGGCAAGCCTCGTGCCTCGTGGGTGCGAGATGGGGAAATCTCACCCGAGGGCAAGATATTTGGACCAGACCCGAGGCTTGCCGAGTGTCTGGGCCAAATATCTTGTCCCTCGGGTGAGATTTCCCCATCTCACACACAACCCCATCAGGGATAATAATAACCTCTCCCCTGCTTTCTAAACAATGCGGGCAATGCCATGTTAGAAACACTCAACCCTACAGTTGTGTTGTATTGTTACACTTTAGTCAAGCACTAAAAGTAACTAATCTAGTTTTAGCGGATATTTGGACAGTGGAAGAGTAAATTTATTTACTGGAGATGATTTTCATTCCCAGAATTGTCCCTTATTGAGCTCAGCTGATATGGCTTCAATTTATTTATTTATTATTTATTTATTGATGTTTAAGGTCACATATTTATGCACAATGGCTAATCATGACCGTGACAGTTTTACGGGTGGAGGAAGCCGGAGTACCCGGAGAGAACCACCGAGCAACGACGAGCAGCTGCCAGCTCCCCAACATCGTAACTCCGCACTGCAGAACAGGCAGGGTTAGATTGGTTGAAGACATGCGTATCATCGACGTGCAGTGCGTCTTAGTACACGGCGTCATCGTGCCCCCAACGCGGGCAATGGAGATAAAGTGTCTTGCCCAAGGACACAACGCGGTTGCCGCAGGTGGGATTTGAACCGAGGACCTCTCGGCTTGCAGCCTGCACCTCTACCTACTGAGCCACCGCGCTCCCCGATATGGCTTCAAACTTGGATGATATGGCTTCAAACTCGCCAGATATGAACCAACCTAGATTTGTGCTCCCTGGTGCGTTCAGCGGCGTAGCGCCCACACAGCAAGGTTGGGGTGTCTCCTAAGGGCCCCTAACAATTGCACGTTTATAGGGGCCCTCAACTATTCCAACATTTTTGGAAAAATCACTATTAAGGGTCTCAAAACAGTATTGTAGTTGAAGGATTGAGGTTGGATGCTTCAATAACAGCTCGCATAAAGAATCGTTGCGATATTCACTGAAACCAATTACTGGGGTGTGTACGTGGCACATGCCAGTAGTTGAAATGACGAAACAATTTTAAGTTTAATTTATTTCCAAATTCGGATGCATTCTGTACAAGTTGTTACATCAAACCGTCGAAGCAGTATCCGAAACCAACCATGCCAACATGACTCCTTCTCGGTTAACGTGCTGACCAACTAACGAAGGAACGAACACAGAAACGAACGAATGGACGAACGAAAATCACCATCAGGAACATTTTAATTAATGATGCACCGGGTTGTACCCGGTGCTTCATTAATTAAATATTCTGACTATTACTCCTATAATCAGTGTTTGGAATCTAATATTATTGCGTTCGCGGAAATATTGCCCACCCGTGGAAAGTGATCAGTCCACGACGGCCATACTGTAACCACTAACCATCACTAGAAATTCTCAAGCTAGTCAGGGCGGGGTGGATTTTGTACTGAATAGAATGTTTGCACCCAGTCAGTGTGCTAGATAATATAACGTAATAATTGTGCTCAAATTACAGTATGTGGCCTAAGGGTCTCCAGAATTACTGTTACGCCACTGGATGCGTTACTAGGCGCAGCCATGTTGTTTACATCGAAATCGTTCACCGTTATTCGTCAAACGCAATCAATCAGTAAAACTGGCAAAGGGGAGTAGTGTTTGTATTGTGTGGAATTAATGATGACAATAAGTAAGGATTGGGGAGATGACGAGAAAAAGGAAGAGAGTCGTTAAAGGAGATTCGTCAAAGTGAGAGAAGAGATAGGTTTGCTATCCGAACGTCGCGGCTTGCCCAGTTGGGAAGTTGCGACGTTCCCATAGTTGAACTAGGAGAAGAGTAACATTCGGACTTTATGAAAAGAAAGAAAATCAATAACACAGTCAGAAAACTTTAATAGGTGTAAATTAACATTTTGTAATTAAGTGATGTGGCTCGATAGTTTACTGAACAAACACAGTACGGCCGCCGCGGACTGGTCACTTTCCATGGTTGGGTAATATTTCCACGGACGCAATAATATTAGATTCCAAAAACGAATCATAGGACTGATCATCAAAAATTTAATTAATGAAGCACCGGGTATAACCCGGTGCTTCATTAATTAACATTTTGCTGATGATTATTTTTATTACCAGTTAAACGCATGCTTGGACATCACTGCCCACGCGTGGATTATGACAAGTCCATGGCGGCTGTAATGTATGGTGATCTGCTTGTGCTGGGTTAGTAAGCTGTGGAGGCTGACAGTTGTACATCGATGCTCGGTGTAGTTCGTTCCGGTCACATCAGATTCCTCCAGCATTAAACTGTACGATTATCACTGGCACTGGGTTATAATAAGCAATGCAGAATGCGGATAGATGAAGTGACACTTCAATGAAATGGCCGACTTAGTGAATATGCCAAAATTAGCAAGTTGATATGACGAAGATGTCTAACTCATGGTTTAATATATTCCTGGTTTTCTAGGAACCGGGAACCGGAAGGAAATTACCCTCAGAACCGGGAACCGGGAAATTTCCCGGGTGATATCAAGCAAATTTACGAGAGTACCAAGACGCATTTATTTTCATGAAAATGAACATATCTAATTGGCAGTCTGCTATCTCCAAACGGAAAAGTTCTTTTCCTAAGAGATGTGTCAACACTCAATCCCACTTCAAACTCGTTTTCATTTTCAGAATCACTAGTATTAACATCACTCCCTCCTCAAACATCAACTTCCTCTTCACTGCCGTCACCAGTCCCCTCTGCTTGATGCAGAGGAGACTGGTGACGAGAGAGAAGAGAAAGCTGATGTTGAAGGAGGTAGTGAATAGTGATACTATTGATTCTGAAAAGCAAGACGAGTTTGAACTTTGAAGCGGGAGAAGATCTTCCTGCTGAAGAGGGGAGTGCCCCGGACCTGGTTGAAAGCTACAGTGATGTGGTGAAACAGGTTCGTCTGGAATCAGAATTGTAAACTTTCCGGTGCGGGTGGGATGAAGAAATCTTACAAAGTTACGGTGGGGCAAAACTCCAGTTCAACACAAACAAACAGTGCCACGCTTGATTCCCTGTTCCGTGCTATATATTTCTCGGATATCGGGACCGGCTTTTGGACCCGGGAACCCTTGTCTAATTTCGAAAGTTTGAGTCCTAAATCCTATGATCGCACTTTTCTCTCGAATATATAACTACTCTAACCCTTTCACCAACGAATCGTCCGCATCCGCCCGCGTAATATGCAAATTCAGCAGCTGAAAAAATATTATTTTTCGAAAAAATTCAACAAAACCATATCATGTGACCCCTCTTTGGAACGAGCTCGTCGAGCTCGTTCCAAAGAGGGGTCACATGATATGGTTTTGTTGAAACGTTTTGAAAAAATTAAAAAATGATATTTAAAATAATAAATTTTGAAATCGTCTGCGTTGTGTAAAGGGTTAAAAACGTTCACTACTTGACATCTTCATTATTCGTTCATCCTTTAGGCTTTGGAGCTTCAATTTATACAGCAGAACCGCCGTGGAATGATCAAAATCCACGCGTAAGCAGGTTTGCCCACGGGCTCTTTTCTCGATCAATAGTTTTCAGCAAATATTCAATGAAAGAAGCACCTGGTCATACCTGATGCTTCATTCACTGAAAATTTGATGGCGATTCCATTGTTTGTTGTCGGAGATTCACTGTTAAGTCATGCGTAGATATATTGCCCAGGCGTGGATTTTGACCTTTCCGTGGCGACCGTGCTTTTCTTCAGACACAGTGTTATACCCCAATACTCGAATAAAACGCTACTTGAATCATTGATAAGTTCATTTCGTAGAGAGGTGTAACGGATATAAGCGTGTACTTGGGATTATTACACCCCTGCAAACAGCACATTACAGAATGTCTCTACTGTGCACCAATTTCGCTACCTCCAGTATTACGGTACTTGGGTTTCCATTTCCATCTTTTTTCGGAACACGAAAAGTATATTTTGGTGTTGAGGGTGGTATTTTGGTGCCAAATGAACTTTTGGCGCAACACACTCATGCCAGTGCGTTGTAATTATACATGTAATACGAAATGAAGAAGGAATGAAGTGAAACAAATAAAAATGGTATCTGAGATGATTCACTTTTCTCACATTTTATTTCACTAGTGCGATGCTACAATGCTTTCGTGACAAAGCGGACAGGGAATTTCGATCGGATCGCGACCCAGTCACGATCCGGTCCAAATTCTCAGTCCTCTTTTGTAAGCACAGTACTGTACTAAGATGACACGACGGAGCTGTGTACTATGCTGTACTGCACATCGATGGTACACTTGTCTTCAAACACGGTTAACTCGACTTTTGCCGAGTAAATGAGTTGGCGAATCTGACAGTTGGTATCAGGGAACTAAATATTTGAATTAGAGTTTCCCGCCTTGAAATGGTGCACTCGGAAATGGTGCAATCTCTAAAAATAAACAGCCTTAGGAAAATGTATTGTTTCAATAAACGTTTGAAACATTCTATTGAAATCTTGCATTATTGTTGAATATTCCTGATAAAAAGAGGGTGATTTGATGACTTTTGGACCAAAAAATACAATTTACTTTTTGTGTGTCTTTGTAGGGAATTCCCTGAAACATATGTGCACGTGACCGGTACTTCCCTTCGTGTCAGTTTTTCTCTCTTATTTGTTGCATAACCCCTTGTTACCGGGTCAGACAAAGTTGTCTGAACGGCTATACTTGACAAAGATATTTGAATGCCAAAACTAAAGTGATGCGATCAAATTGTTTTTTTGGTTTTTTTTTGCCAGAAACGTTATAATGGTCGCCTATGGGAAGATACCAGTTGCTCGCCGCGTCTAGGTGGTTGTCTCGGGAGATTCCGGATTCCTCCACCCGTAAAACTGTCCGTCACGATGTAACATAGGCGCTTAAAGTGTAGATAAACTAGTACTCAAACGATTAGTCGACTAGTCGATGTCGACTCTGAGCAAACCAGTAGTCGACTCTCAATTGTGCAGTCGACTAGTCGGAGGAGTTCAAGCTTTTGGGTAAATAGTATCCCTTCTGTGCCACTGTCAGGCAGTTTGAACAGCAATATTGGGCAATCAGTGTATACATCTATTGCCATCTAATAGTACTGGCAGTAGTTTGTTTTAACTGGAACCAGTAGAGTGCTGAATTATTTTGGGTTATCAGGATATGTTATTAATTTGCCTTGTTGCAATTTATGGGAGAGTGCCTATAGGCACTCTCCCATAAATCGCAACAAGGCAAATTAAATAAGACTATATAATTTCACTCTTAGCATAATTAGAAGCACATTAACAGAATAATGTTCCAGTAAGTTGCTGTATATGAATGCCCAAGTGAAGCCAAATTTGGACCTTCAGCACTCTACCGGAACACCAACACTGTTATAAGGAGACAAGTTATCACCAATGATTAGTCGAAGTCGACTTGACTTTTGGGTATTGACCAGTCGACTTTGGAATTCACAAGTCGTTTGAGCACTAAGATAAACCCCAATGGACAAACTGTACTAAGATGAGACACAATCACACAGTGTTGTGTTGATAACTCTGGACGTATCAAGTCTTCCAATAACAAAATATGACACAGAGCGAAATAATATTTATGGATGGTTTCCAATACTTCCATTAATAATAAATACATACTGGATAGATAATCAGTCACAGATGTTCAGCACAGTGCCTCCTGACGCACCTATACTATGCACTGACACGAATTATTGCTTACGCATGGAGCTGGCTGATAGAGAAACAGTGGCATATTGTCAACGAGAAATGTGGTTGTAATATTGATGTGAGAGAACACTGTTTTCCAGAAAAAAATATACCATCAGATCCGACTGTGAATAACGAGTCTGTACCCATGTTGTTTTGACGAATGGCACGTTCTACACTTCTGAGTTAGACGAGCTGCGTTGAAAACGTTTCTGCGTATTTTCATTGAACACTTACCACGCAAGATTGAAAACATCCCCCAAAAGCCTAGTAAAATGGCTTAATCCAAGACCGCAATTACAATTGTGTTGGTATGTGACTAATATTTGTTCCAAAAGACTACCAGTGGACGCTTCTTCGTGTGGGGAGGTGGATGCTTATATACATTCTTAATGGTAGATTATATGTGAAGTGGTTGCTTCAAATTAGTTTGCCATAAAAGCCCAGTTTCTTTTTTTAACTTTTAATAAACGAAAACAACAGACAGCTCATTGACTGTCTGATGTTTTCGTTTATTAAAAGCAACAAACGGAAACATGGCTTTTTTACTGATGTCATAGGGTTTTCTCAGATACTCGCTTCTTAAATGGCCCTTCCTCGCTCGTTTAATAATTTCAAGGGAGACCACTTTATCGAGAGTCGATTTTCATGACGATTTAAATCAGAGATGTCAAACTCCGACCAATTTCTCTTGTAACCTTCTAAATATTCCCAAACTCCACTAAAGCAGCAACTAGCAACCCGCTAGCAATCAACAACAGGTGATGCACAATTAATTCTTTCAGGCCGGTGTAACAGGAATGGAAGTCCGTAGGAAAATTAGTCCCTCTGGACTATTATTCCGCGGAATTATAGTCTTAGGTCTAACATTTCTAGGAATAGTAGTCCGCCGGACTACTATCCCTAGAAATGTTAGACCTAGGACTATAATTCCGCGGAATAATAGTCCAGAGGGACTAATTTTCCTACGGACTTCCATTCCTTTTACACCGGGATGCATCATTTATAGCATAAAGTAACTGTGGGTGGTCCGGTGACACGACAACATAACAAACACCCAACCGGACAGGAAGATCAGTGGTAATTTAATCATTCAGCCCTATAAGACTGAAAATTAAATTATCGCTAACTCTCCCTACCAATACAATACATACCCACCCATTCCTTTGTACACCGCAGTGTGTTGGGTGATACCGTTCAGGGCGTCTGTTATGAAAGGGTTAGTTCAATTTACATGTAAAGTAGCCAGTGACGGATAGAGGGAAATGTGTCACGCACGGCGGAGGGTTAAAATTAAATTGATTGCACTTGTGTTTGTCCGTGTGTGGGGTATGGGATGTTTGGGTGGATATGTCTTTCAGACTTTATGAGAATTTGGACAATACTTTTTACTTTTCCCCACAAGGATTTCCTTTTTTATACCATGATTACCTATTCTTCTATATACGAAAAGCCTATGACGTAAATTTTAGCTTTACGCACCAACCGTGATGAATACTCCAGCAATGGGATTTCAGAAGTTAACATTTACGCCTACAGTGGAACTACATCCAAGTTGACCTTTGGTGACGTCGACCTGAATGGAAACTTGTCTAAATTTACCGCACGTCGCCTCGCGAACGTCTCCTCGCGAAGAGTGAAATGAAAGTGCAATTATTTATTACGTTTTTAAATGAGTTTACACAATAAGACACCAAAAATTAACAAACATGCATTGTTTCATGTTAATAAATCATCCATAACTCGAAATAGTATGTCATTATGTTATTAAAATGAAAAAGGACCCTTTTCTTTTTCCATTTCGTCTCGGCGATAAAATTGACAGCTGAAGTACCGCCCACTGATGCTCATATGTAAACAAAAACAGATTCGCTCGTGTGTACGTCTGCTGCTCGGTAATATCGAGAACACGTAATAGCGACTCTTAATAATCTGACGATCATGGTATAAATAAAATATACCCATAGTAGCCTGGTGCACTAAATGTTCACCACTCGTGGTGAAGTGGTGTTAACCGCGCGCCAAAGGCTCGCAGTTAACACCACTTCACCACGAGTGGTGAACATTTTGGTACACCATGCTACTATGGGTATAGTCTATATTTTTATCTAGGTCCTCACAAAGAAAACAATGGGTTACGGTTTATCTTTCAGATTTTGTCGCGAACTTGTTTGTCTTTGTTTGTCACCGGGAACAAAAGAAAAGCCCAAGTGAGCCTAAAAGAGAAGAGTATATCAGTTAGTGATGAACAGCAAGGGCAATTTTTTGATTTGCCGTGACACAACCAAAAGCAATTTTTTGGCCAGCCATTCATTTCCTCCAAGGCAAAAACAAAGCTCTGTTCTGTGAAGTCTCAAAGAAGTGTCCGTACGAAATTTTTCTTTGTTTTTAACTCTTGCGGTTCTCTTTACGCCCCCCCCCCCCCCCACCCACCCACCACCAAAAAAAAAGAAAATCGGGCTTAAATCAAGTACTTATGACCCAGTTATACTACATGACATTTTTGGTTCAAATCAGCCTATTGGTTCTGAAAATAGAAATTGTGAGTGGAGCCCAAATTTGGGAGCCCAAATATTGACCTACTGAGTTCCTTTGAAAAAAGGCAAATCTGCATCACTAAAAAAAGTTCCACACCAGAAATCTAAGCATTATTGCGAGTGGCTTGTGAGAAGATAGTTTTTAAAGCATTTTAGGCTTATGGGGCATTAATTCCACCCCAAGGGGCGCAGTAACGTTTGAGGAAAAAAATCAGAAGAGTAAACTCCACCATGATGCTTTGTACCCAAATTATTTTAAGTTTGACCCAGGGGTTCTAAAGAAGAATACTTAGTTTATGGAGCACAAGAAAGATAATGACTTGGCATTTCCCATTGCCAACAGTGTTAAAATGGGCATCCCAAACGGCACCCCATGACAAACTCGATAGCAATTTTTTGGTTCATCTGATTCCACTGGTCCAAGGGAAGCTTCATACTAAAAAATAATATTCTAGCCCGTGCAGTTTTGAAATATGGGCATTTGAATTGTTTCTACACTCAGCTTGTGGGGTTCCCATTGGGCGTGGGAAACAAATTTCGGACATAAATCAAGTAGTTATGACCCACTTATACATGTCAAATTGGGTTCAGAACAGCCCATCGGTTCATGAAATAGAAATATTTGGTGGAGCCCAAGATGGCATGCAACCACAACGAGTCCAAATACCGACATACCAACTTGCCTTGAACAAATTTCAACCTCCACCACCATTGTTAGTTTCATACCAATTATCTCAAAATATTCTCTGTGGTAGTTCATTAAAAGAACATTTTAATTTTTTTAGGCTTTTGGGGCATTAACTCCAGCCCAAAAGGGGAATAGCTACTTTTGGTGGAAAAAACTCAGAAGAGAGAACTTTACCAAGAACTCCGCCTGGCATTCAGGAATCCAACGCCTAAACCACCAGACTATTATTCTCGGTCTAAAGTACAATATTCCAAGAAACAACTCGAAACATGAGGTGAGGTGTTTTCAGGAACCTTCGTGCATCTACTAATCGCGTACAGATGAATGTGATGTTTTCGTGTAATTGGTTTGTGTAACTAAACATTTTGACACAACATAAACAAACTCGGCAATTTACAATGTTTAACAGTCGTAAAACCGTCAAGCAAAGACACTGACCGATGTTTTTTCAGTTCTGAAATACCAGCATTCGTCGATAATGTGTGTTAATCGAACAGTAAAAATAAATAGCTGTTACCAACTCATATATGCCAGATTTAATTTCGCCCCCTGGTTTTCCACAAAAGGATGAATACGTAAAATGCATGCCCGTTGTTAGACTATACGGTTTGGAAGGTAACATAAATAGAAACAGATCCGTAATGTTCATACGAATCAGCCATTGAATATGTAACAATACAGGCCTGGCATTCTTAAAAATGCAGGAGGGCTAAAAATCGCTCCCCTTGCATGGCCTAGGGGAGCGATTAGCTCTCCTTATCCTTATAAAAGCTAAAAGTGGCAAAATGAAGTTTTACTATTAAGGAATTCTGCCTAGTGGTCATTGTACATTTTATTTAGTGTTACTAGCAAGGTGATCTCTGTGAGACGGCTACAATGCCCCTCCCACTCCTCCGGGCCTCTGTAAGGCCCGGAGGTGTAGGAGAGGCAGTGTGGCCGTCTTACAGAAAGCACTAACATAGCAGAGATCTGAAAAGATGTGGGTTATTATTTTCTAAGGCCAGGCGGACCAGTTTTCGCCCTCCTTAATTTTTTTAAGGCGAGCAGTATAGGCGGGCGAATAAATCGCTCTCCTGAAAATGCCAGGCCTGACAATATATGCTTACACAAGACTGAGTCCAATGAAACTACTAAACAGTTTCTTTATGTTTCTTTATGTTAGCATCCTCCAGGAAGACCATATCTGGCACATTCTGCTGGCATCTTCATTTCTTTGTTTATTTACTTTGGTAATTTTAAATCGTATAATCCACGGTTATGCTATTATATAAACGTCGAGTGTGTGATTCCGTAACTCCGAGATTCCGTGACTCAGTCCAACTAGAAATTCGAGCTTTGATTATCTTCCTTGATGTGCAATGCAACTAGAAATTTTCCATCGCGCGGGTGGAGCTTTCCCGTCCAGGGATGGCTGGGCACGCTAGTTTCATTTATCGCCTATATCACATCTTTTTAACATAGTTTTGTTACTTTTTGCTTGTATTTGCACACTTAATATCAACAATAAATGAGAGCTTAGTCTTATATCGATCAACTTCGTCTACTCTTTATCTTTAATATCATTGAATAATTTTATGTTGGGTAATACATACAGTTTATTGTAACAGTCGATTGAACTGACTCGATGGATTCCGCTGAGTTGACGAGACTAGATCAGTCAGATCGAACAAGACGCCGTAGACCAGATCCGCCAGATCAACCACTAAGCAGTAGGCTAGATCAGCCAGATCGAAGAAGACGCAGTAGACCAGATAAGCCAGATTTAACAAGCCGCCGTAGAACAGATAAGCCAGATCGAACAAAACGCCTTAGACCAGATAAGTCAAATCGAACACGACGCCATAGACCAGATCACCCGTATCGAACAAGACGCCATAGTCCAGATCAGCCAGATCGAATAAGTTCCCGTAGACCAGATCAGCCTGATCGAACAAAACGCCGGAGACCAGATCAGACAGATCGAACAAGACGCCGTAGACCAGATCAGCCAGATCGAACAAAACGCCATAGACCAGATCGAACAAGACGCCGTTGACCAAATCAGCCAGACTGAACAAGACGCCGTAGACCAGATCAACCAGATCGAACAAGACGCCGTAGACCAGATCAGCCCGATCGAACAAGACGCCGTAGGTGTCGTTTTCGATCTGGCTGATTTGGTTTCGTCAACAAGATGGAATTTTACAACCCAGATCAGCTGACTTGTGTAATGACGCCAAGAGAGGTTCGTCTGAGACAGGCATGGATCGAATTTAGAAAAGTAGAGACTGTCGTATCTGGTGAGCCAAAATTGATGGAAAACAAATGCAGTGTTGAGAGTATGTTTGTTATGGTCACATCATAATATAAATTTCTACACAAAACTACATGTAACTTGTTCAACTGTCCAGTGAGATGGAAAGGGGTGCTGAAAGATATCACGGCGTTCATCCTGAAATTTATTCCGTCTAAAACAACGTTTGTTTACTGGAAAACAAATTGAGACCCCCATGTGCTTGTCAGCGACACAATTGCTATGCAAAGAATGGATTAGAGATAATTTCATATGATTAGTATCTGCAGGCCAGTTAACTTCGCAATAACCTCGTTAGAACAGAGCGGTTTTATTCAGATTACAGAGAAGGCCTACGCACAAATTCTATTACAGTAATCATTCCGCTCACCATAAATATTTCTTTCTCTAATAGACAAATTGAAGAACGAAAAAGCCATTGGCTATTTTGCAGTAAACGGCGAAAGCCGCTAATGAACCAGAAAATTGCAAAGGAACGAGAAAATGACAGATGAAAGGCGAGCTTGTATTCGTGACAGTCCGTAATGTCCCGTGTTTCCGGTCAACGTCATTGCTGCATCTGCTCTCACTGATGAACTGAAACATATTCCGTGTTTTGGGGCGAACATTTGTTTCCGGTCATGTGAATCGCTCGAATGGTTTGCACGATGAGACGGTTACTTCGCGTAAACTGGACATGAGTTAATTATCTCAACCGCCGTCCAAATGTAAATTAACCCCTTTCAAACCAAGCCGATGGGCGTAAATCAGACTAATGAAGAAAATATTTTCCCCTACTTCATTTCACCTCGTGCTGGTTTAAGCGTGTGTATCCCCTATAGATGAATATCCAGGGTCGTCTCCGCGGCACACAATTATCTTTTCAATTACCTTTTCATGCCAACTGGAGCACCATGAGTGCTGTTTTTAACCCTTTGTCTCAAAAATATAGGTTATGACCCTTCATTGGAACGAGCTCGTTCCAACGAGAGGTCATAACCTATGTTTTTGAGACAAAAAATGAAAATATAATGAAAATTAATTGGCGATTTTTGAGAACAGCGCTGGCCGGTTTTGGCCGTCACGTTGGGTAAAGGGTTAAAGGCGAATGTACCCAGCAAGTGGAGCTATAGCTAAAGGAAAATGACCCAAGGAATACTAGTGGGAGAGTACATGGACGAGTAGTTCAGCGATCTAAACGTCGTGGCTACCCCCCCCCCCCCCCCTCCCCCACACCCTACGCTCAGATTCCTCCCATTCAAATCTGTTGCAAAATTCCCCAAAAAGTTTTATTGGGAACTCGAAACACGAAAACTGCATTCGATAGTAAACGTATTTCCTTACATTTGTGCAGAGTTTTTTGATCCAAACTATGTTTTATCCTTCACTTGTCGAGAGATTTGAACACGGACGAAACTTCTTTCAACCACCGCTTCGATATCCTCCATGTCACTGTACGCCAGTGCACAGGTACTCGGTACAAGCTGTGAAATCGAAAGAAAAATGATATTTGGTAGTATTTTTGAATCGATGCTGACGTGCCCCCCATAATGGTATATAAATATTAACAAGGTACACAACTGGCTTTTCGAAAACGATAGCACTCATGTTCGTTATATCCCTCTCAAATTTGATTCACATAACGTATCCAACAGTACCTTGTCGGACAAGATAGTGCACATTGGAAAGTGGGTTACAAGCGACAATTATCCGATTTATTATAAATAATTCGAGGTCCCATTGTCTATGGAGGGCAGATTCAAATATTAACCGAACACCTTTATCAGTTACTAATCTCGGATCCACATTTATTCATTTCTGGTGATCACATTTGCCGTTTATACATTTTTAACCTTCCCTTGGAAACTAAACAAGCTAACGGCATCCATAGAAGCGAAGATGGACACAATAACATCCCATTGGCTACTATTTATGCCGATAAAATCATCAATGAAAATAAGCCAATGGGAGAATGGGGAAAGTTTATTGCGCTAGTCGCGTATTTATGGTCCAAGAAAGTCATATGCCTACCACTACCACCTTCAACCCCCCAAGGGGGGTTGAAGGTGGTAGTGGTAGGCGTATGACTTTCTTGGACGCCGTCAACTTGGGAAAAGATTTCAATGTTACGGCTAAAAAGTGTATAAACGGTAAATGTGAACTCCAGAAATGAATAAATGTCAACCCAAGATTGTAAATTGATAAAGGTACACGGTTAATATTTGAATCCGCCATCCATAGACAATGGGACCTCGAATTATTTATAATAAATCGGATAATTGTCGCTCGTAACCCACTTTCCACTGTGCACTATCTTGTCCGACTAAATGCCTTTTCTGCGACTTCTCCCAGTTATCATGAACAACCCAAGAACACCCAACGGCCGTGTTATACACCACTGTAAAGCTTATTCATTCCCCTTTCCTCTGATACTGGGTACTGTTGGATACGTTGTGTGAATCAAATTTGAGGGGGGTATAACGAAGATGAGTGCTATCGTTTTCGAAAAGCGAGTTGTGTACCTATATAAATAGAAATTATTGCAGGACTATGACTAAACCAAGAAAGCCAATCGGAATAAGCGTTTACAGGTCTTCTTTCAACAAGTGAGATTCTGACACCCAGTCGCGTTTAGGTAGAAGTTTTGTGTCTGTTATCGGCATCGTTGCATTACTTTACTTTAGAGGTGATAAAGGACAGACGTGCCTTACTGATGGCCGAGTGTATGATTGTTCGAAGGATCACAGTGATGAATTCGGTGCGATTTCCTGATGGTTATGTGTGGGTTGTATGGGTAGAGGTGGACTGGCTAAATTCTGGACGGATCCATAATCCTATTTCCACCACTGATTTTTGTACAACTGGATTGGTGGAACATCAACGAAAAACGACGCAACACAGTCTGCCCCATAAGATGGCGTCACGATCCTCAGAGGGCTGGGGCAATATACAGATCTTTTCCTCTCCCACCACGGCGAATTACTTTGGGTCCGTGATCGTCTCATAAGATGGCGTCACGTCAATTAATGCGATAACTCCTACCATCGAAGATGTTTGATGACGTGAACACTGTTACGCTGTGACTGTAGTCACAGCGTAACAGCTTTCACTTCACCAAACGCCATGGTGTTTTCCTAACACGACAATTAATTACACGGTATAATCTTTTCCAATCTCAGAACTTGTTTTTTTTTATCAATAATAACTAATATATTCCATTTGTATTGCCGCGAATAATGTGCACGTCCTCAGTATATTCATTTTTCCCAGACATCAAAATGTATTCTTGAAAAAACGATCGGCGTTTAAGTAGCGTTGTGAAATTGAAAACCTTCTAGAATTTTGTTGTTGTTGAGTAGTGCTGCAATCCAGATAAACAGCGATCGGTGATTGAGTCTCGGATGACAGACAAGCTGCGAGCCCTATTTATTCATTAACCGAGTGCTCCCTGCCTTCTACCCTTTCTGCCCTTCCCGAACACCGTGACGGACTGTCAGGTGATATTCATTAATCTATCATTCTCAGTTTTACTGATAAACATATTGGCCCCCTCCCCCTGTATAATTGGGTACATACTAATCCTTTATTCTCCCGTCCCATTTCATCACTTTTCTCCATGTGCATCATATTCTGCTAGACGTGTTTCCTGGAGGTTCTAAGAACCACGTAATTGCTTTAACGTCTCCGTTGGGTGTGCCGTGGCTCTATGGTTACGACATTGGACTTCAAACCGAAAGGTCAACAGTTCAATCCCCACCAGGGGTAACTGCGTTGTGTCCTTGGACAAGGCACTTAATACCGATTGTTCACGTGGCGGAACGGTGGCGCTTCGTGCTAAGGCGTACTGCACGTGGATGGGGCACTGGTCTTCAACCAATGCAAGCCCTCCTTGTGCGGTGTTAGTACGTAGTATGTGTGACAGTTGTTCGGCGCTGCTCGGTGGTTCTATCCATATACTCCGGCTTCCGCCACCCGTAACATTGTCAGATACGATGTGACCATGGTCCTTGAAAGTGTCGTTAAACCCCAATAAAAAAATACCCGCTAGCTGTTTTAAACAACTACGCACTCCTTATGGCGTAACAGAAATAGATCTCAAGTAGGGCCCGATTCTATATTTTTAAACCAAGTTCGTTAAATCCCATTCGAATAGAGCGAGCTGGGTCTCTTCGAATCTCAGTAGTGGGATGGAAACTAATCCCGAATCGAATCATACAAAGAATTTCGATTTGAATCGAATCTCGAATTCTCTCTCAATGCTTTTCAATTTGTGGATCTTGCATCTTTTTACAACAGAACTTTTGTCGATCTCCACTCAAGTATTGTACGCAACGAAACTCGTTTATTTGGGTCAATATCAATCAAAAATGCGGAATAGATGGGAACGGAATCAAAGTAGTGTCGGAAGCGGTACCTCCTTGAATTCTTCTTCTATTCTCAGGTCGCATCTACAGGCGACCTGGCGATAGAAGAAGAGTTCAAGAAGAGACCCGTAATGGGATTTTAAGAACACCTCGACGCGTTGAAACATGCCGAATGGGTGTGACTAGAATCGAATCGAACCGAATCATTGGAACGTATTCGAATCGAATTTTGAAGCTCCGCATGATCCCAAGTCGTATTTTAATTTGTATGCCCAAGATGGCGTGAAAACAGAGAATGCCGAATGGGAGCGCCAGCCCTCCAACCTAGAATTTTGTTGGGAAATATGCATGCATGACAGAATTCTTTCAGGCAAACAGACTAGCTAGATGTAAAATTGGGACGAAGCGAGAACATTTCCTGTCTTTGCAGTTAAAATTAAGATGCTACGTGGGGCGGAGCAGGGGGGAGGGGTGAAACGAGAACAGGTAGAAGTCTTATCAGTTAAGAACCGCAACAAATCTGAGGCTGAGCAAAGGTCACGTTAACCCAATTGTGCTACACTGTCGACAGCACTTAGCTTTTTTCTGCCTCTGTTCATCGTATCTGTTGGGGCGGGGGAATAAACATGATATGCATTCCGTACATTACCTCAAAAACAAATAATCCAGCCTAAAAATTAATTGCTGTCGTGTGATTTTTGCCTGCAAATTTTGGAGGGTACATTTATACTTTTCCCACCCATTTTTGAGTGATCTCACAATTGCACGAGAACAGCCATATCCGCTATTTTTTATCTTTTTCAACACACACTTTAGAATTTTTATTAATATTTCCAAATGCTTTATATTGCGCCAATCAGCTACAGTGGCGTAGCTATGGGGTGCTCGATCTACAAAATTTCCCCGTAAGGCAACTTGGAATCCAACCATTGAGCTCTGTCAAACAGGATTAAATTGGTTAAATTCCTAGTTTCATTACGAGAGAACTTCAGTGCTGGAAATTTCTGAATTTTGATATCAGAGTGTAGAATGTTAATTACTGAATGAAGGCACCCCTAGATTTTAGTGGGCACACCCAAAATAAGTTTTGGCTACACCACTAATCAACTAATTGTGGCAATTGTATGACACATTAAACAGAGGAAGCTCAAAAAAGTGTGTTTGTGTGTGTGTGTGGGGGGGAGGGTCACACCTTTCTGGGTACCGCAAGGGTGTAGGATGGAAAATAATTTTTCTTCGGGAGTGCGGTGTCAATGGTGGTGGGGCGGTGTATTCATGCAAAATATATAAATTTATATACGCTACCCCTCACCCTTGAACCCACCCATTTCAAGACACTAACCTCAGCGTATTTATTTTGTTTTGTTTTTACTTAACCCCTAGAACCCTGGTGGTATCTTCCATTTCAATTCAATGGCAGCATTTGGAAGAGGCCATATTCATTATTTGTGGGTAGACCAATTAATATTTTCAACGTGCAGCCTCAGGGCTGCACGTTGAAAATATTGATTGGTCTTCCCCACACAATCACTTACCAGCTATCATACTTAATGAATTTATAAAGTATCATGGGCCGGAAAAGTGGCCTCTCGGGTTCGAAGGGCTAAGCAAAACTTTGAAATCGTCTCTTTAAATATTACGTTCCATTCAGAGCTTTCTATTTTTATTCAATAAAATCTTGAAAATCTGTGTGGTCATATATCTATAGGTGATGTGTAGTGATATAGGGGTTGTGTACCTTATGTCGGAAAATGCCGTTCGGGTATCTATAATCGGTGAAAAGGGTGGAGTAGTGGTGCACGTGTCCCCTGTGCGCCCCCCCCCCCCCCACCCCACACACACACACACTCCGGTTTCGTCGCCCCTAACATTAAATACTTGGGGTCCTTTGTATATGCATATACGCTATTTTAACCAAAGTGTTATTGATATTACATCTTTTGAGTGTACTCACATGCCGATTAACTTAATACACGGTCAAGGCAGGATATTTCGACAAAAAATGGCGATGCAATGTGTCGCAGAGTGCCGGTTGTGACCCGCAGCGACGCTGTGAATGGCTATTTTCTGTCAGAAATTCTATGGCCTTGCCCCACCAGTAGCAAAATATGGTATTTACGTCACTGTATGCCTTAGAAAATGTTGTGTACGTAACATGAATGAAGCTTCCGTAATTTCTAATTAAAATGTGCTTGAACATTGCGTTTCATGCTGAACGTGTCATAATATGCATAAACACAATTACGTAAGTTTCTAGAGCATCAAAGAACTTCATTTATTCCTTACTTGCGTGGTAGTTATAAACAATGAGGATTATAATGAACAGTGTCAGAGAACAAATTACAAACACATTTATCTAACAGCTCATGTTGTAATGAGACGGTTGTGGAAGACGGATAATGCAAGCTCATGAAAGCAAACACTCAGCTATTAATAGCATCTATTTATTTATAGATAGACATTAACTGAAACATTATCAAATAAAATCGACTGAGAACCCTCTGTTTAAAGACAGAAACATAGAAGCTTTTCAACTAATCGTGTTTTTCAGACAGATGTATTTTTGAGTGATTCCTATCCCGATTCGCCAACTCTTAACATGCATTTTGGTCAAGACAAGCACAACGTAAAACCAGAAGTCATCGTGTCTCATACCCATCCCATTCTCACGGTTGTCATCCCAACAAGACGAATCCCAACAAGACGATTCCAACATGACGAATCCCAACAAGACGATCCCAACAAGACGAATCCCAACAAGACGAATTGGTAAAATATCCCAACAAGACGATCCCAACAAGACGAATACCAATAAGACGAATTGGTAAAATATCCCAACAAGACGATCCCAACAAGACGAATCCCAACAAGACGAATTGGTAAAATATCCCAACAAGACGATCCCAACAAGACGAATCCCAACAAGACGATCCTACCAAGACGATCCCAACAAGACGAATCCCAACAAGACGAACATTTTTATCTCATCAAATATGGGGGAAATTTACTTTAAAAATAACGTGTATATCAGCAAATAGCGTCTTGTAACAAAGTGTGGCGCCTCTGTTAACTGGCAGCGTGCTAAGTTTTTTTGGGGGGGTTGTCGAAATTTCGTTCACATATTATTGCCTTGTTACAATATAATGGGAGAGTGCCTATAGGCACTCCCCCATTAACTGTAACAGGGCACATCCACCCAGACCTAATAATATCACATCAAAAATTAATTGAAGTAGCCTACATCCACAGAATATGAAGCCTTTTAGCTCTGGTACCCACACTTCAGGATAAAGTCCCAAAATGGGTTTCCAGAACTCAACCAGTCAACTGAAATCTCTTTGTTCAAAAGTAAACCGCGTTAGCAGTTTATGGTGGAAAACTGCAAATCAAATGGGTTATATAGTCCATTTAATTAAATTCGTCTTGTTGGGATTCTTCTTGTTGGGATGACCATTTTCGACATTCGTCTTGTTGGGATTCGTCTTGTTGGGAATAAAACTTCTCACGTGGCCTTGCTGCTACTCGTGGGATCATTAGGTTAGAACACCTTTGAAAATGAGAGGTTAGTGCTTGCGAATACTTGAGAAACGAATTGAATCTCGAATCGGTTTTCGAATCTGGGACGTCAGATATTTAAAATATTTCACGGGCATGTTTTTTCACTTTCAGAATGGTCCGTGGTTTCAAAAACGACTTCTCAACGTATTTCCTGGTGGTAGTGTCGCGTAGAGCGTTTTGTCGGTGGATGAAAATAATCCGAAGCTTAGGAACACGTGACTGCGTAATTCAGTAACATTAAACTAAAACTTATATTTTTGTTTTTATAGATATTTGACGTTATCAGAGTTTAATATCTTTCAAATCCTATTCAGCAAAAATATTTGAAACAGACTCCGCAAGGGTAGGGTTACCTTACGCTCGTAAATCTTACCGTAAGTACTGTTTTTTGTCTATATTATATATCTTCCTCATACCTAAGAGAGAGAGAGAGAGAGAGAGAGAGAGAGAGAGAGAGAGAGACAGACAGACAGACAGACAGACAGACAGACAGAGGGGGACATCGGGGACAGACACGGAGAAGTAGAGTTAATGAGATAAACAGAGACGTAAAGACGTAGAAAGAGACAGAAAGGGCTCGAATATGCCGTGGTGTGTGTGGCACCGGGAGGAACGGAGACAGAGACATAGAGTTAATGCGGCCGACAGAGACGTAGAAACAGACAGAAAGGGCTTGAATCGGTCGTGGGGACAGAGATAGGATTGAGCCAGCTGCGGTTGGCGCCGTGGGACTTTTTCATTTTTTCTACCTGATAAAGGAATAAAATACATGCGTATTACAATTAACGATAAACTGCATCTCTACTTAAGGGCCCACTATCGATTATGAATATATCATACACACATACATGCAGTGGCACCAGCTGTTTGAAATCAGCATGAAGAAAACAGAAATGTTGTAACAGTCTAGACCACATGGGCCTTTTAGTGAGAATTCGTGAAAATGACCAAAAAGTGAAAGGGATCTGATTGCATAGACTGCCTGTATAACAAAATGCTCTCCATGTGGACTGCCATTGGCCGAACCATTTTTGCCGAATGAGCAATCAAGATGACACAAAAATGTCATCGAAATGTCCACTACGTGAACTGCCATTGATCGCTCAGATGCTATCGGAAGCACCTTTCTTTCAGACCGAAAAATCAAAATTTTCTCCGAGACCGGCCTTGTTGCATTTCCCGGTAACTTTTCTTGGCCCACTCCGCCCCTGCGAATATTCGAATACTGTCAAAAACACGTACAGATGGTTCGTCCTGAGGTTTGACTGGTCTTTTTGAAACATTCAACATTTCAGAACTACAATCACGAATCACGAAAGCGGACAGATAGATTGATATTTATTTCAACAGTATAAACAGAAACATTACAGGTATGATTCAAAGTTGTTGTACAAACATCACTTATCTGTTTACACCGTAGGGAGATTACATAACCAGATTGATTGTCTACCTGTAATTCACCCAAATATACAATTCTACATCCAGCATCGCATGGTGTTTACAACTTGTATTGGTATTACCAATTAAGCCCCAGAGTAGAGTTCACAACTTGGAGACCGAATCATATTTTCCCAATATGACGAGGGTACCAGAACGAAGTTATGTCAAACGTGTTTATAATATCTCTAATTATTTTGTCTAGGCCTATGGGTCCTAATATCGTTGCAGCAGTCGGGACAGAAGGGATTGTCGCACTGCACATCTTCATTATAATTAGTTAATAATTTGTCCGTTAAGGCCTTTTAAAACTGATTTCTATTGGTTATTTGCCTAATAGAATCATCCAGCTTATTCCAATTTTTTGGATGCGCGTATATGGGTAGCTTGTCCAAAGTTTTTATTCGAGACCTACTACTAACGACAGAGAATTTCGACGACAACGCGACTGCACATTAAAATGTCACTTAGAAAAAGAAACGTTGAATCTCAGATGCTAGTTTTATTCGTTCTCACTGGCATAATTTTTTTCACAGTAGAGCTGTAGGTTTTTAAATTTCTTGTTCGGTTTCGGTTTTGTTTCTTCAGGTGGAGTAAAACCTCGGTTCGGTTCGGTTTTCGGTTTGTTCATGAGGCCAAATAAAATTCAATAAAACTCATTCTTATGTCCGGAGTCATAACTGAATGGCAGTGAAATTGAGTGAAACTCAATGAATGCCCGAAATAAGCTATAATACATGAAGAATCAGGAAGGTCATTATTATAATTACCTAAATATACAGAACTTTTATTCTGCTTGGCCATTTTTCGAGGTCTGACACCTACACGCAACTTGAGGAAAGCTGCAAACACAACTAAACTGAAATGTCGGAAATTCACAGAATGTAGCCTTCCCAGAGTAGTGAGAGTACCCAGAATTGGCAGTGTCTGGGTACTCTCACTACTCTGGGATGGCTACATTCTGTGAATTTCTGCAGCAAGAGAGTATTTAATAAAAAGCGAAAAACCTAAGATTACGGGATGTCGACAGTTTCGGGTTCGGTTTAAAAAACAAAAAAACTAAAAACCTCGGCTCGGTTTCGGTTAACCTACCCACTTGGCAAAAGTCATTAATAGTAAAACTTCATTTTAGCTTTTGTTCGCTTGACGAGAGCTCATCGCTCCCTAGACAGTGTGAGGGGAGCGATTTTTAGCCCCCTTGCATTTTTAAGAATGCCAGGTGTGCACCCTAAAATATCCTGGCTCTACCCCTGGGAATGAAATAAGGCCACGACAGGGCTACCTTTCAACCTCCACGTGAACATGTGATCAATCCAATGAACATGTCAGTACATAGATAATTTTGAGTCCATACACGATTTCGAATGGCTCCTTTCAAACTGTGTTCGTACGGAAACATATGTTGTTCATGCCTAACAAACCCACGTTTAATGAGTTGTTTCTTTTGTGGTAGTGCACTGGAATTAAACTTCCACATTAGTTACAAAGGATACCGTCGTTTGTGGGGACATAAACGTAATTTAATAATAGTGGGTTTCCAGTTCATCAAATACGAAACATAATGTTTGATAGCGTTCTTCTTTTACTTGAATAATTATAATGGTTTCATACAGTCACGGACGAATCTTCCACTGATAATAAAAAGTTGTTTGTAAACCCAAAACGGTAGGGTTCTTTTGACGTGAATGATAGATATTGTTAAGAGTTTTTAAGCCGTAGAACGTACGAGAGAACCCCAGCACCCCCATCCCCCATCCCCCCCGGCGCACCCTGAATACTTTCCAACCCTTATCTTGTAGGTTAAAAAAATGAAATAAATGTTTTTTTCATTTCTCGATGGACGATGTTCGGCAAGCCCTTTCGGCCCCCATGATTTTTATTACCTGTTAAAAGCACGCGTAGACACCACTGCCCACGCGTGGATTACGACCAGACCACGGGCCACGGTGACTTTACTGTATCCTAGATTAACTGCAGTTCTTACGCTTTAGTTGTTTCATGCACACACAAAATACCATCACGTCGTCACCACTTTCGACTCAAGTCAAAAAAATGTGACGTGGCGGTGAAACCACAACAACCCCCCCCCCTCACCTCCTCTCTCTCTCTCTCTCTCTTTCTCTCTCTCTCCCGACTCAAGTCAACAAAATGTTGACTTGAGTCGCGAGAGAGAGAGAGAGAGAAAGAGAGAGAGAGAGAGAGGTAGGTAAAAAAAATGAAATAAATGTTGTTTTTTTTCTCGATGGGACGATGTTCGGCAAGCCCTTTTGACCCCCATGATTTTTATTACCCGTTGAACGCACGCGTGGACATCACTGCCCACGCGTGGATTACGACCATTCCACGGGCCACGGTGACTGTACTGTGTAACTAGATTAACTGCAGCTCTTACGCTTTAGTTGTTTCATGCACACACAAAATACCATCACGTCGTTACCACTTTCGACTCAAGTCAAAAAAATGTGACGTGGCGGTGGAAACACAATAGCCCCCCCCCCCCCCCCCACCCACACCTCCTCTCTCTCTCTCTCTCTCTCTCTCTCCCTCTCTCCCTCTCTCTCTCTCTCTCAAGTCAAAAATGTGACGTGGTGGCGAAAACACGACAGTCCTCTCTCTCTCTCTCTCTCTCTCTCTCTCTCTCTCTCTCTCTATGTGCGTGTGTGTGTGTGTGTTCCCCCTCTCTCTCTCTCTCTCTCTCTCTCTCTCTCTCTCTCTCTCTCTCTCTCTTTCTTGTTCTCGCTGTACCCCTCTCTCTATCGTGATATGATTACTCAGAGCATACATAGTTTCAGCATCATCGTTAATTCTAACCAGATGGATCGATAAATAATGACTCCTTGCATTCTCGGCGTTGTTTCTATCACCCATTTCAACTTGAACATTTTGAGCAAATAAATCTAACAAACGCTCAAGTGATGTGGTTCTTCATCAGCTCACCATACTGGGTCTAAACAATGACGTGTTCGATACATTTGCGGACCGCAGGTGCAGCGTACATTTAAACAATTATTTCTTGACGAAGCTGGCATAACTGCCACAGGAACACCATCAATTCGGTATCTCGCGACATTCTAAAACTGCATGTGAACCCGACATGTTCTATATGACGGTCTCTGTTAATACGCCGTCTACATAATTGCTAAAATCCACCCATGAATAATGCGGCAGTATTTACGTTATTAGATGGCTAATGTTCTTTATGGAACTAAAATGCAAAATTTATGCGAAGTTCCAACAAGAAATCAAAATGAGTACATGACCTTCTAATATCAAGAGAAAACAGATTTTATTACGAGCTTACGAAATGCTCTTCAAGAAAATCGCATCATGTAAAATCGCTATCCTGTGTTAATTCCATGATTCATGGTTACAAAATGATGAAACGTCGAAAACTGATCATTCCTGCATAAGATTTGATTTAATGTTAGCACAGTGTGCTATATACAAACAATTAGGCCAAACAAAATTAAATAATTGATTCTCTGGCATTTTTTTCAAAAAAAATGAGGGAGGACGGTTTTTATTTTTATTTTTGGATCCTAAGGGAAAGGTCGCCGATGCCTAATCCAGTTGTGCCAACCTAAAATTAAATACTAGTGCTTCCATGTTGATTTCACTGATAGTTATTTTTGTAACGGTGACCATTCAACACAAAATTAATATAGAACAACTAAAATGGTGATAAAAAATAATGAGATTTTTTGACTAGTTGAGTGCTAGAAGCCAGAATCAGACCTTTCACAAAAATGAGGGTACCAGTGCAAAAGCCAACATTTTCTGTACCCATGTTTCGTATTCGGTGAAACGTAAATAAACATTTGTTCATACAAATTTGTCTCTATTACGGTCTCTGTGTTAAAACGCCACTCTCCAATAATTTGGAATAAAACAATTTTTGATGAACAAATTAGACCACTAAAACTAATATAGCTCTCAACCAGTTGAATACATATTTATTTTGTATATACAGTTAAAAAACTAGAAGTCCTGTCATGAACTGTGCGCTTATCTAGGCTTAATTGCGCGTAGGAATTGCGCGCAATTACCATATCGAATGGCATCCAAAGCACGACAGGTTCACCTGGTTACTCATAGCAAACACAGGCAATGTTTCGGCCAATGGACCTCCGGGTTACCCGGAGGTCCATTGGCTGAAACATTGCTTGTGCACAGACCATATGTACAGAATTTGATAGCCTTACTATGGTCCTAACGCGTATATTAACGCGCAGATCGACGTGCTATTTGTGCACATTTTATGACAGGACTTTAACTGTACATAATTTATGAGGATCGTGTCGTATTTCGCGAAGAGAATGGCAATACTGTATGAATGTATACGACATATTGCATGGCAAATCGCGACGTGATACCAACAAAATCGTACCCTATGATTTATACATTTCTGAATTTCGCTTACAAAATAAAAATGACAAACACGGGTCGAAAAAACGAATGCGCCGGTGCCTGAGAATCAAACGATTAATTTTATGTAGCCTTAAAATAACGTAAAACATGATCGAGTTTTCAAATTCGATTAAATCATGGCTGTTATGATTTCACTGTAAGATGGCATACAATATGCCGTTACAAGTTATGTTAACCCTTTGAACTCTAGTGGTATCTTCCATGCTAGTTCAATGGCAGCAATTAGAAGAGTTCATATTCATTATTTGGGGTAAACCAATCAATATTTTCAAAGTGCAGCCTCGAGGCTGCACGTTGAAAATATTGATAGGTCTACCACACACATTCACTGAACAGCCATCCTATATAATGACGTTATGACGTATCATGTTCCTGGCTGGAAAAGCGGCCGCTCGGGGTTCAAAGGCTTAACAAAATTATATTCAGGCTTTTCAGACGTACATATTTTTCAGTGATCATGTCTGTGTTGTAGGTGTCGCAATGAATGATAAAGCTTGAGAAGATTCTCTTTTTCGAAGAGTATTGTCTCATTTTCGTGGTAGGCCATTTTGTTTTCTAAATTTATCGAAGTTTCACGTAATTTCGCGAGAGTTGATCACATTGTGGCCATAGTCGGCCTGAGGTCCTATTGTCGCCACAATATGACCAACATTCCCCAAATCAGTTGATGTAATACATGTCCACTGCAGAACTGTGATCACAAAATGGCCTCTTTCTCGATCGGAACGCGACCCGGTCGCGACACACTTACATCAGTGCGACGAGATTTCTTGAATGAAAAGATTACGCATTTAAGTCTGGAGGAAGAAAAACAAACAAAAATAACATGTGATATTCCATTTTGTCACATTTCTGTTTCGACGGTTGCGATTTAGTGTTGTAGGGAGGAGAGCAGAAAAAGAATCTCGACCGAATCGCTATTCAGTTAGGAGTCTTTGTCCACTTTTAATATTACGGTACAGCATCTCCACGATTTATAGCCAGCTATGTGGCTGCGATAGAGTCCGAGTTGGCTAACCGAAAGTAATATGATAAAACACTACGAAATATTTTCCATAGGCGACCATTATAACGTTGGTGTGAAAAAAAATGATCGCATGGTTTTAATTTGGGCATTGAAATATCTTTGTCAAATATTACCCTTCAGACAACGTTTTCTGTCCACAAAACTTAGGGTCATGCAACAAATGAGGGAGAAAAATTGACAGGAAGGAAATTACCGCCCACGGGCACATTTTTTGAAGAGAAATCCCCATCAAAAAGAACCCAAAAGTCAATGGTAACTTTTAGGCCCCCAAACTCATTAACTTACCCCTATTTTTGCTCTGGAATATTCAGCAATGGTTCGAGATTACAGAACAATGCTTCATAAATTTCAAAACAACATTTTTCTATCAAGGCTGCTCAGTTTCGGAGGTTGCATCATTTCAGAGTGCAACCTTTCGAGGCAGGTGACGCTAATTCAAATATTAAGTACTGTCAAACCAAATCACCATGACTCATTTACTGTAGCATTGGGTCCTTCGATGGTATCAATTCTACACAACAATCGCGCCGGAAGAGTTAACCAGGACCCACAATTTTTTTGTATGTCTGAAAGACGTAGTAACCTTCTTGACAATCGACAGTCATTTCCGATAAAACTTTTAGTGTTTGTATGGAGATTGTGAAGATTGGCGGATGCTTCTTCGCCAAATCCACATCACTGTCACATTGTCACATCGTCCCCTGAGTTCCAATGTGTTCTATTTGCCAGTAGGCACACAGAGCACATTGGAACTCAGGGGACGACATGTCAATCCTTAGTTTCTTACACATATAACGCTGATAAAATGTAGATTTACTGCGCAGCGTTGGAAAGTGTCATTCAGCAACATTACAGCTACGAAGATGGATTTACGTATATTATTTCATCATCTTTCGAAAATATTTCATAGCACAGAAATAATATTGGAAATACATGGTAAAGTACGAGTCACAGTAAGTTTGTGGATTATTATAATCCCTGATGGGTACGGGTGTGGGATGGGAAAATCTCACCCGAGGGCAAGATATTTGGGCCAGACACGAGGCTTGCCGAGTGTCTGGACCAAATATCTTGTCCCGAGGGTGAGATTTTCCCATCCCACACCCGTACCCATCAGGGATTATTTTTCTTCCCCCTCCATACAACGGTTACGTTAGCCAGAGGTAATCGGCGGTCACGTGCTGATATAATCAACTCATTTGGTATTCGTTGTTTTGAAAAACTAATGACACCATCGGAAAGAGTATGCAAAAGTTATGTATATACCAAAGGTATATACCACGAAATCAATTAGGAACTGTGGCGTCTTGGGGTTTAAAGAGTTTTAGAGCATCAAACTTTGATCACACGGCATTCTGATGTCGTCAATATGAATTAGTTGGTAGCAAGAAACTGATACGATATGCATAACGTCATAATAACGTTATAAATGTTTAACGTCACGTGGGTGGGGTGGGATACATCTGTCTCTCCCTGCTATCTCACCCCGGACACACGTACGTTACGCATGCAGTGGGGGGAGAAAATCGAATGGCCTGGGGCACTTTCGTCCGTTTGGAGTTGTTTGAAGAATACTTGTTTTGGTATACATCTCTCATCACACAGGAGCTAAACTTGTGTTTTCTTCATTATCATGCTATCATATGCGATTCCAGCTACTTGGTTCATAATATTTGAAACGAAATTATGCCGTGTTGTCCTAGCATTGGCTGGTGAAATAGTACACGCTAAAAATTAAAGTGTTAAAAACTACACTTGAAGTGCTGTATTAAACTCTTACTAAGTGCTGAACTAGCACTTTGTTCAAGTGTACATATCCCAGAACTCACAGGTGTTACAATAATACCACTTGACAAGTGTAATGTCGCGACACTTAAAAGGAAACAACGCAGATGACGCGGATCAGGCTCGAACTCTCGAGCCTGATCCGCGTCATCTGCGTTGTGTCCTTTTAATTATGTACCCACCAAGCGCAAATCAAATTATGGACGATTCTGGAAGAACCACCAATGCTAGACACATGAGAAGTGCCATCCATTCAAGTTTCGGATGTCTGACGATTGAAATGTCTAAGTGCTTAAAGCATTGCACTTTGAGTGTTAAAATCAAACCCTAAGAGTTAGAATGGGTTTAACACATGGAAAGTGTCAGTTTTAACACTTTAGTTTTTAGTGTGTAAAGTTAAAAAATGTAACTGTACCATTGTTTTATTTTAATTGTGACCATTTGATTAAACTTATTATCATTTCATCTCAAGCTGATATAAAAACACTTCAAATACTGAAAAAGAGCGGAGGGCGTGGGTAACAGCGTACACGCACCCCTCCACCTTTTTTCTACAGACATGTTGCAAGGTGACACAATGAGTTAAAAATAGGGACATGCAAATACGTCAATATAAGGCATTCCTGTTAATATATTATTTGCAAATCCAAACAGATTTAGTTGCATTTGGCCAAAGAACCCCCCCCCCCCAACCCCAACCCCAACCCCCGTCGGCCGCTTCGGTCCATCTCTTCTACTTCAACCAACTTCTAACCTGAAGGCTGGCGTTCGGGTTGGAAAATGGTTGAGGAAGAGGAAGTTGACCGGACAGTGACCACATCGAGGCATGCTCACCAAAACGATTTATTGATGTACTATTATAACCCCCTCCCCCGATACGAACCACGGTGGTCTTTTAAATTTGTGACCCTCCTCATTCTGAGAGCTCTCGGCCTCTCTGGGAGAGAGTTTTCGACTACAACACACTTGGAGGCATCCCGCAGTTTTTTTGTTTGTTACATCCACTGGTCAACGAGATGAAAGGTTGACCCTTGTCCTATGGTGGAGAGTTTTAAAAATAATAACTCTAGTATATGGACTTGGTGTTTTCATTGAAGAACAAACATAACAGTAAAGTTAGCTGATGATATTAGGACTTTTTTCGACAGTTCGTTCACACAACGGCCGGTATGGCGAGATCTTGAAGAGGCGAGGAAGCAGACTTGCAATAACAGGCTCGAGTAATGCCGCAGCGCTAGAAGCAATCCGGGGTGAGCTTGGGTGGATGAGGATCAGCTTGGGTGGATATGATAGACCTATTGAAACTCGGTTATCTTAATTATTTGGTAAATCTCCCCGATAGCCGATGGTGTAAAGTAATGTTCCTGAGAACTTTCAACTCAAATATCAAGACGGGGTGGATGGTCCAAGTGAGGGAGCTAGTAGAAGACTACTCATTGGAGATCTCGGACCTTGACGTTGGGGCAAACCAGGGTAAAAAGATCGTCAGAGAAAGGGTCATGGAGGATTGTAACCGTAATTGGCGAGAGGGGGTCAAATCAAAGAGATTTTTGGGTGGCCTGCGTGATAAAGAGAAGCCTGGTTTTGAAGAGAACCTTGATGGGACCTTGGGGGGGGGGGTCACTGTTGTTCAAGCTGAGGTCGCGGTCCCTGGAGCTGAGGGGAAAAATTGGGAAAAACTGTGAAAAAGAGTGCCAGTTGTGTAACTTGGGCGTGGTGGAGACCCTGGAACACTTTCTTCTAGAATGCCCAAAATACCAGTCTAAAAGAACAAGATTCACGGGGAGTATAGTGTGATGGGAGAATGAAGGACATGTGGTTAGGGGGCGACTCAAAGGAGAGGGTTAATATACTAATCGGAGAGATTGGGAAGAATGGGGCAAGGGATGTCATCAAGCAGTTCGTCTCCGAGTGTTGGGAGGAGAGAAGAAGCGCGGGAATAGGGAGGCAGTTGGTAGAACATGGGTAAACAAGGCTTTCTCATACGAGAACCGCGACAAATCAGCGGCCGGCCGAAGTGTTATTAATATTATATGTAAAATTCCATGCTTTTGGAAGAAAACTTTCGCCGGGATATAATATCCGAAATAAGCTGAAACACTCGTAATTTAACCTGAACATTTGCGAAAATGATGTTTCTTCGGAAAATAAGATGACATATAGATTTAGATATTACTTGGTAGATGTATTATTTCTATAAATCAAATTTCTGAAATTTTAATTTCTATAAATTTACACTAGAAGTTTCGTGTAGATTTCTAGAAAATCAAATTTCAGAAATTTGATTTTCTATAAATTTACACGAAAATGGTCTTCAAGATTTGAAATCAAATTTCTGACGACATGTTGCAAGGTGACCATTTTCGTGTAAATTCATAGAAAAATTTGAGTTTCTAAAAATCCACACGAAACTTTCAGTGTAAATTTATAGAAAATTAAAATTTCAGAAATTTGATTTTATAAATTTTCATTTGGGCTGATGACGTCAGAAAATCCACCTTTGATGAAATCAAATGTGCAACCTCATCCCAACCCCCACCTTCGCTCAGAAACTTTATGATTGGAGTCCGAAAGTCTGAATTCACATCCATAATTGTTGAATACGCGGTTCTGGGTTCGGTCTGAATATCTTTTTTAAAAAAAAATCTTCAATTCTAGTCGAATAGGCGAACCCTCCGCCACATTTTACCATTATGGAGTGTGGAATTTCCAACTTTCTTCGGCTGAAATTTCAGAAACTACAACTCGTGATACATGGAATTTGATTTGGGGAGTGAGACCCCTCCCTCCACAAACACTCTATCGAGACGCGCAGGATTTTCCCGACCAGCTAAATCTACTCGATTTGGTTCTTCCCACCTCTCGCCAGACCCCCGCAGTATAGATATTTTTTTGAAAACCTGGTATCCTGTGCAGGTTTTGTCAGTATAAGTCGGGGGGAGTCCACCAAAAATTTGCAAGACGTGACGTGGGGGTGGGTGGGTCTCTTGAGTGCGCCAAAAATGTGCATTTCTAACTTGTGCAATTTTTTGAATTTTTTAGAAATATATCAATATATCAGCTAATATATACCATCATTTGTGTTTCAAACCTTAAAGATGATGTTGTACATCACACTCTTAACATAAATACAACATCAGGAGGCTTTATATGTGAGAATATTGGGCTTAATCTGGGAAAATGTCACATGTTAGTAGGGGGTGAGTGTCTTGTTCGAAATGTAGAAAATGTGCAGACAATATTTTGGGGACAATTCAAATGAAAATTTGTTCCCGTATATGTACACTTGCTCTGGCCAAGCCTATAATGAACAGCTTGTCATTTGTAGATTGGGGCCCACAGCAGCTCACGGAGGTTTAAACTGGTGGTACCAGTTTAACCCTTTACCTAATATAAAAAGCAGACGACATTTGCAAAAAAATGACTGAATAACTATTTTTTTTCATTTTTTGTCTCAAAAACATAGGTTATGACCCCTCATTGGAACGAGCTCAACGATTTTTTGAGAATAGCGCTGACCGGTTTTGGCCGTTACGTTGGGTAAAGGTTTAATAACATTATGAAAACCCCATAAAGACAGCTGTGCCTACTAAGTTTATAAGCTTATTTTGGATTTTAATGGGAGAGTGGGGGGTGGGTGTCTGAGAACGGTAGTAGAAAATTTGCACGTAGGGGTGGGTGGGTGTAAAAAGGAGCCGAATAAAAAATAGGACGTCACGTCTTGCAAATTTTTAGTGACCCCCACCTTGTATAAGTCACATTTTATTAACTTTCAGATGTCCGACATGATTTGCGGGAACATAACTAAAATGAAAAATCAATGAAAATGAAATCCCAATGTTAAACAGAAGTCAATAATAGAAACTATGCACGTACTCACCGACTCGTATAGTATCAGGTAAACCTTTTCCACATCTCCATAATATTTGAAGAATAATTATAATTTCAATCCATGAACTAATTCCATACATTCTTCGAATCACCCTGAAGACTTTCATGTCTAAATGTTCGTACGGTTACAGACTCCAAGAAAATATTTCATTGTCACAGCAGCACTGGCATGAATCCTATAACTGGAAGATACAAAAACATCATATAAACGAATGCTTGCATCCGCACTCGCACACTGTGATAATGACTCGGCTGTAATCGGTCGATGACTTGCAACTGAAAACCTGGTTCAGTGTGATGAATAACACAAGGTAATGGTAATCTGTATTATGAGAAATCAGTTCTAATCTATTAAAACAGCAGGACTATCGGTATAAAAGTGATCAAGGGATAAACGTCAGATGTTAGGCATATTGTCAGTACAGGATTACCTACAAAGACACAATGGACACGTGCCCAATGGCCTCCAATCAGAAACGTGACAAGACAACCTAGCTAAAACAGGGGTTGGATCGAGTCAGCTTGGAAATGTCCAATCGCACCGGACATTCCCCTCCCTGGTTGGAAACTTACTGACTACTGGTCTGCAAAATTCGACTTTTGGAAACTCATAGTGAACTGGAACCCTCTCCTTTTCCAGATTATGGGCCTGGGAGTGTGGGGGGAGGGGTATAGCTCAGACTGCACCTTCGTGGTTTTCGGGAAATCTTCTGGGGTTTTTGTCTGAAACTCTTTGTCTGGAAATCTTCAAAAGTGAACTAGATTCCCGTTGAAAATGCGAAAAAAAACATACAAAGTTCTAACAATTTAGAGTGCGGAATTCCCATCGTTTTGCTCGAGTCTCCTAATTTCCATCTTTCGGATAATGGGAAGGGATTTGGGATGCGACTTTCCAAACATACACACAAATACACCACACACCGCGAAAGCACCAAAGGGCTCTTTCTGATAGAGCTGTAGGTTAACCGAAACCGAACCGAGGTTTTTAGGGTTTTTTTTTTAAAACCGAAACCGTCGACATCTCGTAGTCTAAGGTTTTTCGTTTTTTTTGTTAAATACTCTCTTGCTGCAGAAATTCACAGAATGTAACCATCCCAGAGTAGTGAGATGGCAGTGTCTGGGTACTTTCACTACTCTGGGAAGGCTACATTCTGTGAATTTCCGACATTTCAGTTTAGTTGTGTTTGCAGCTTTCCTCAAGTTGCGTGTAGGTGTCAGACCTCGAAAAATGGCCAAGCAGAATAAAAGTTCTGTATATTTAGGTAATTATTATACTGGCCTTCCTGATTCTTCATGTATTATAGCTTATTTCGGGCATTCATTGAGTTTCACTCAATTTCACTATCATTCAGTTATGACTCCGGACATAAGAATGAGTTTTATTGAATTTTATTTGGCCTCATGAACAAACCGAAAACCGAACCGAGGTTTTACTCCACCTGAAAAACCAAAACCGAAACCGAACAAGAAATTTAAAAACCTACAGCTCTACTTTCTGATAGTGCCTTGCGAAGCTTCGAAATTCGATTCGATTCGAAATAGTTCCATAATTCTATTCGATTTCAATCGCGCCGATTCGAATATTTTCGAATCGTCGAAATGTTCTCAAAATCATACAAAGTGTCTCCTCTAGAACTCTTCTTCTATCATCAGGTCTCCTGTACAGGACCCCCCCCCCCCCTCCTGTACAGGAGACCTGATGATTGAAGAAGAGCTCAAGTAGGTTCCGTTTCCGAAATTAGATTGCTTCCGTTCTGGAATATTCCGCTTTTCTTGCTTGATTCACACGAGTCGCCGTTGCACACAATAATTAAATGGAGACTGACAATATTTACGGGTGCAAGACGGTTCAATACCCACAACTTTGAAAAGCGGTGAGATTCGATTCGATTCGAAATCCGGTGCCTGATTCGATTCGAGATTCGATCCGAAATTTGAGATTCACGGGGTCTTACTTTGTGATACCGTGCACTGTTACAAAATAGCCTGGTATCCCATTCATGTTTGGACAATACCATCGAGTACCATCCTACCCTTCTAAACGAGCACACTGAATCTTCCATCTTCTGGGGATATTAGCGGTCCCAGACCTGTGGACGGTTCGGCTTAAATTCCCGCGCACCCACTGAATACGATTCCTGGAACCACCCTCGGACACCGTTCCAATCGTATGTCATAAGCTATCAAACAAAAATAAGCTTAACAAATCTGGTGTGGGTATATCACATGCAGAGCCGGATTACGACTTTGTAGGCCCCTGGGCTACAGATACGGTGACTGTGAGGCCCCCAGTGATAATTAACAAAAGCACGCAAATCCACAAACACAACTGTATAGAATAAAAAATAAAATCTACCCTCTAATCAGCATGCACTTTTATCTTTGGTGCAAGCACAGCCGCAAAGCAATGGCGAAAGAAGAAAGAAAGTTTCGATGGAATGGGCGATTTCTTGTACAGGCCCTAAGCGAGTCTGGGATCGTCTCATTGTAATCAGAATTGCCAGTGCCAACGAGTTGGAATAATGGGCAAGAAAGAAATTCCCGTATATTAAACAGTATATTAACTGGTAGAGTGCTAAATTTTATTTGGCCAACAAAATTTGTTCACATGTCTTTGCCTTGTTACAATTTATAGGAGAGTGCCTGTGGGCACTCTCCTATAAATTGTAACAAGGCAAATCTTAATGGACTAAATAATATCACTTCCAAGATAATATTAAGCACAGCCGCTGAATTTGAAGCCTTTAAGTTGCAGTACCTGCACTTCAGAATAAAGCCCAAATATGGGCTTCCAGCACTCTACCAGTTAATTGAGCCCCTTTGAAGAGAAAATTTAGCATACTTATACTTTCATTCTGCATTCACAAATGAAGTAACTTTTCGCAGTAAATTAATTTCACTTAATCTCTGGAGGCCCTCAGTTGGCGGATGCCCTGGGCTGCAGCCCGTAAAGCCCATGTCTTAATCCGGCACTGATCACATGTCGATTTCGAACGACTCACCGATCACAGTGACGAAACAATTGCTCGGGGCGCCCTGAGGAGTGGGTGGGGGCATTTATCCCGATTTGGAATGACGCCAGGCAGGTAGGGGCAAGTTGAAGTTGAAAAGACACAAATTTTATGTTTTATATCCGCTTATAATTAAATCTTCAAATTATTTTCACCTCTTACCTTAACATTTATGCACGTCTTGTCCCATCTCTTCCCAAATTAACTCTCTCCCAAGAAAAGAATGAAGTTGAGATAATCCGTGGCGTACTGTAAGTCTGTGCTATTACCAAGCCTGGAAATAAGCAGGCCTACATCTGCAGAATGAGGTCCCTAGAGGGTGAATGTCGTGATGCTAACCTACAACGCAGGGTAACATTACGAAATTTACCCTCTGTGCACCTCAATCAGAATCAAGGTCTCAGGCCTTAACAGAAAGAGAAACCCAAAGGACAAATTGGAGGATTCTAACCGATGTATGGGATAGCATCTGTAAATTCACCCTCTGGGAACCTCATTCTACAAATGACAGATTGCGTATTTCCAGGCTTGGTTATTACAGGTGTCTCAACATTTCAAGGGGGCTTCACGAAAATCAAGTTAGATATATTTTTTCTTGAAGGTTTAATTATTGTATCGTGTTTCAGTAGCTTGATACATGAGGACCTTTCCACTTCACAGATGCCATGATCAGGGATGTTGATAGGAGTGCTCGGATGGAAGAATGGGCGTTCGCTTCTAGATTTCCAATTGCACCCCAACCCTCAGTAGGCAAGTTACCACTACATAATTTCCAGCAAGTTGTAAATTCCATTATCACCCCAAAAATCAACATAACCATACCATCTAACACCTCGCTGGAATGAGCTCGACGAGCTCATTCCAATGAGGGGTCAGATGATAAATTTCTGTTGAATTTTTAAATTTTTTTCAACTGATGCTTTGGCAATGCGGGCGGATATGGGTGGATGCGGCCGATTCGTTAGAGAAATGGTTAAGTTGCATAATGACATTTGTACACCCCCTTGACTGTAAATTGTCCAAATGTAAATTGTCCCTTGGTAGTCGAAATTCCAACTACAAAACAATATTTCGCTGGGGGGGGGGGGGGGTGGTTACTATTTTTCAATCAACATTTGGAGGACGTCCACTACATTTAGTTCAAAAATGGGACAAATTCTTCTAGACATGTCTGGAATAATTGCTCTAGAGCCTTGTCAGAAATTTTCAACTTTTTCCAATTTGGGGTTTGAAATTTCCAACTATTATAAATTTGACAAATGATGTGGGACCCCCAACCCCCCACGCCTGTGCCGACGTCTCTGGGACTCAGTGAGCCGATCTTAGTGCATGACAAAATTACCATCGATTAGGATTACAGTGTTCTCACCCCACAACCTCTTCCTCCGTGTCGCAACGTCTCGTGGCAATGACCTCCACCTTGATGGTATTACTAGCTTCAGAGGTGGATGATTACCTTAACACACGCCAGTAATCACCTGATAATGAAAATCGAATGAACCTTGTTTCGTTTGTCGAAACTTCCTTCCTCCCACATTTCTATCTCATTACACATGTTATAAATTATTTTATCAATATTACGTCTAGCTAGGGTGTGTGTGGCACTTCATTATTTATAAACAACTATTAACCCTGTTCTGTTGAGTACTTTCTCGACTTCTTCACAAAATCAAGTCTTGGCCATTTTCAAGCAGCCTAAGCTTGATTGACGAAACATTCATTAGAGTCATAAATCAAAAAATCATTTGCGCACTCTAAAATCAGTTGGGTAAAACAATCCACCCAAATCAATTGCGTTGAGTGAATATGAATCCAAAAGGGTTTATATTCACTCAACCCAGGTGCTTTGGCTTAACCCTTTACCTATCATGAAAAGCAGACAAGGAGGGGTCATAACCTATGTTTTTGAGACAAAAAATAATGAAAATTAATTGGCGATTTTTGTGAATAGCGCTGGCCTGTTTTAGCCCTTACGTTGGGTAAAGGGTTGATGCTTAGCAACTGCTTTTTAGAGTGTCAGAGGCATAATCCTATCTACGGGGGTGGAGTGGGGTTATATTTTATTAACCCTTTTCAAGGCGGCACACTTAAATGCAAAAGAAAACGTTTTTAATTTAAGATTCAGAAATGCTTTAAATTATTACTGAAACTTCCACAAACTGCAAAACACATTCGCTAATTTTATTGCAAATCGTTATCTGGATCACTTTCTTCTAGAATGCCCAACATACCAGTCTAAAAGGATAATATTCACTGGGAGTATAAGAGGGAAGTGGGATGGTAGAATGAAGGACATGTGGTTAGTGAGTGATGAGAGGGTTAACATGCTAATCGGAGAGATTGAGAAGAACGGGGCAAGGGATGTCATCAAGCAGTTCGTCTCCGAGTGCTGGGAGGGGAGAAGAAGCGTGGAAATCGGGAGGCAGTTGGGAGCACAGGGGTAACCAAGGCCTTCTCGCCCGAGAACCGCGACAAATCAGCGGCCGAACAAAGTGTTATTATTATTATACCCGCCAGCGTCTATGTCACGTATACCTTGAATCTGTAATCAAATGAACTTAAGTTTGCTTTGAAAGCATCATGGGAGCGCGGTGGCTCAGTAGGTAGAGGTGCAGGCTGCAAGCCGAGAGGTCCTCGGTTCGAATCCCACCTGCGGCAACCGCGTTGTGTCCTTGGGCAAGACACTTCATCTCCATTGCCCGCCTGGGGGCACGATGACGCCGTGTACTAAGCCGTACTGCACGTCGATGGTGCGCATGTCTTCAACCAATCTAACCCTGCCTGTGCTGCAGTGCGGAGTTACGATGTTGGGGAGCTGGCAGCTGCTCGTCGTTGCCCGGTGGTTCTCTCCGGGTACTCCGGCTTCCTCCACCCGTAAAACTGTCACGGTCATGATTAGCCATTGTGCATAAATATGTGACCTTAAACACCAATAAATAAATAAATAAATAGAAAGCATCATGGCCTTGACTTTATAGTAAAATTACAAAAGTAAGGCGGGTGTTACTCAAGTAAGTCGCTGACTGTGAAATTGAATGGCAAACCAAATTTTATTTATTTATTTATTTATTTATTTATTTATTTAGTTTATTTATTGGGGTTTAACCCTTTGAACCCTAGTTTTCTGGAATGGTATCGCCTTTGTGTACACTTACAGTGAGATGGGTCAGAACAATATCAATATTCAGGGGTGACAAAATAATAACTGCAGTCTGCAGCCGTCTGGCTACAGTCTGCAGTCATTATTTTATCATCAATGCTCCATGTTTTGACCTCTTGTAATAAGACAAAAAATGTGTGGAAATTATGCCTTAGACTGAAAAATCGGTCTTACGTATTCAAAGGGTTAACGATTTTTTCGATATCTGGGGTGACCTCGTGTCGAACGATGGAGGTAACTAGAGTACCTGGGGTGAACTACCGGCTGTCAGGCCCTTCCAACGTATAACTCCGCATGAACAGGTACTAAGGCGTACTGCGCCATCGACGTGCAGTACGCCTTAGAAGATAGCGTCACCGTGCCCGCACGTGGGCAATCGGGATTAAGGGCCTTGCCTAAGGACACAAAGCAGTTACTCCCGACAGGGATCGAACCGTGGACCTTTCGGTTTGAAGATCAATGCCGTAACCATTGAGCCAACGCGCCCCCTGTCACATGCTTTCTTTTCTTACAGTTAAAACTAGAAGTCCTGTCACGAATATTGCGCTTATCTAGGCTTAATTGCGCGTTGGAATTGTGCGCATTTACCATATCGAATGGCATCCAAAGCACGGCAGGTTCTCTTGGTTACTCATAGCAAACACATGCAATGTTTCTGCCAATGGACCTCCGGGTTAACCGGAGGTCCATTGGCTGAAACATTGCTTGTGCACAGGCCATATGTACAGAATTGGATAACCTTACTATTGTCATAACGCGTAGATTAACGCGCATATCAACGTGCTATTTGTCCGCATTTCATGACAGGACTTATAGTTTTAACTGTATCTCCTGACACCGAAAACGTGGATTGATATCGTTGAACGGTTTTAACGCTTCAGCACTGAGCTGCCAATTGTCACAGAAATATAACTTAGTGGGCAAATGTCGCATTCAGAGTGAGGGGGAACAGTTTAATAATAATTTATTCCCCCGCGGGAACGGTGGCGCTGTGTACTAAGGCGTACTGCACGTTGATGGTGCACTTGTCTTCCTAAAATGCTAACCCTGATTGTGGGTAGTTAGTACGTGGGGGAGTCTGGCAGTTGCTCGCTGTTGCTTGGTGGTTTTCTCCGGGTTTCCCGGCTTCCTTCACCCGTAAAACTGCCCGACACAAGGTGACCCTGGCTATCGAAAGTGTCGTTAAAACCCCAATAAATAAATAATTTATTCCCACAGCCCCTTTGGGCTATTAAAACATTATTGCAACTCCTCCTTGCCCGTTTGTTTTGTACTGTGTCATCGAATGCTAATATTTTCTTTACGCGAAAATAAATCATGACAGGTTTAAAGGTTTCGCTGTTATTTTCAGTTGGGGCGAGGGAAGGTTCCATTGCTTTAGGATGAAGTAGAAACGAATTAGAAGCTGATATTGTCACTTACATGGATTTTACCACATTGTCATTGTCATGACAACTGCTGTTACCAAAATAATCAGAGTATGAAATTCGACGCATATTTCATGATATTTATTTTCGAACAGATGTACTTACATTTTACAAATGGATAATTGTGTACGCACTTACTGTGCGTTACGTCATCGATCCTGTATCTCGGTGCACTGATGGGCGCAAAATAGAAATGACAGCGTGTGTGTGTCAGTTGTGTGTGCATGTGTGTGTGTGTTGGGGGGGAAGGGGGTGTTGGGGTAGGTGCACTGAGGTCGTGATGGGTGTAACATCCGCCAGACATCTCCAAGTAATGGGTACAACAGGGTAAGATGTGTCACTCACCAAGCATGTTTTCTGTCTTTGTCAAGATGATAAACTGAAGAACAGTTACTATACTCTTTTTAAAATACAGAAAAGCAAGTGATATGTCAATTTTAAAATTAGTATTTGTAAAGGTTATATGCTTCAGTGCTTACAACGTTGGACTTCAAACCGAAAGATCCACGGTTCGATCCCCTTCTGGGGTATCTGCGTTGTGTCCTTGGGCAAGACACTTAAACCTTTGAAACCTAGTGGTATCTTCCATATCAATTCAATGGCAGCAGCGGGAAGACTCCATATTCTTTATTTGGGGGTAGACCAATTAATATTTTCAACGTGCAGCCTTGGGGCTGCACGTTGAAAATATTGACTGGTCTACACCACATCTTCACTCAAAAGTCAACCAACTTAATGAAAAAGGGCCTCTTTTCAAAGGGTTAATCCCGATTTCCCACATTGGGGCACTGTGCACTAAGGCGTACCGCACGTCGATCGTGCACATGTCTTCAACCAATGCTAACGCTTCTTGTATTCGTACGTTGGGGAGTCTGACAGTTGCTGGCCGTTGCTCGGTGGTTCTCTCCGGGTACTCCAGCTTCCTCCACCCGTAAAACTGTCCTACACGAGGTGACCCTGGTTGTCGAAAGTATCGTTAGACCCCAATAAATAAATAAATAAATAAATAAATAAATAAATAAATAAATAAATAAATAAATAAATAAATAAATAAATGAGGCTATATTACCAATTATGAGAGAAATGGCTTAGCTGCATAACAGCGAAACCCTTTCTCTCATAATCTTCTCTGAAAATACTGACGTCTCTCATTGATTAATGGAAAGTTCATATTGAAATTTTCGTGAAAAAATATCGAAGGCTGCATTTTCCGCGAAAATTCAAGAATACACAGTTTTTCAGACAGATATCTTACATTTCCAACTGCACTGAGCATGGGATGATACTCGCAAATTAAAATCAGGGAAACCGAAGATTTCAGAAACTACAAGCTTCCAGCTGAAATATTTTTTACACATTTCTTAAATAAAGGAGAACAGATTTGTCTCCCCTACTTGACCTTTTGGTGGCAGATTTTAGGAACTGAACGCACCTCGTCTTCTACACATATAGATACAATACAATATACTATTCTTCCTGTGGCATATTTCAGCCGGATGCCCGACAAACCCCCCCCCCCCCCACCCGACATAATCCCATCCGACAACCCCCCCCCCCCCCCCACCCACCTGACAAAATCCACATGTGCCACAAAATCTCCCATGATAATAAATAACTGACCAACACAAACTTTTATTTTTTTTACGCAAACTATAAAATATGAAAAAATCAATCAACATTAGAGCAACTGAGTGAGAAAAAGCACTAAAATACGTATAGCACAACAATGCAGTAAGATATGAAAAGATACGCACTTGAGTTAAGCCTGCCGACCCCCCCCCCCCCTCCTCCCCCCTCCAGTCCAAACATGGTCTGAAAGATTGTATTTTAATTTTTGGTTTGGTACGTCCTTTCAAAGGGCGTACCAAGCCAAAAAATTAATATAGTCTTTCAGGCCATGTTTGGATTAGCCCTCACCCCCAAGGTTCTGACTCTTGTGCTAACAGTTAAGAAGGGGATGTATCGAGTATGGGGTTCTGCACTTGACCAACGGTTGTAATTTTGGACTGCATGAACCCGTGGTTCCATTAACATATTAAAATATCAATGTACTTTAATATCTTGCCGCTTTCTCATTTTGTCGGCGGGGGGTGGTGGATTTTGTCGAGGGGGATTTTGTCTACAGTAGTAAAAAGCTGGGAGAGATTTTGTCGGGGGGGGGGGGGGGGATTTTGTCGGGTGGAATTTTGTCGGGGGGATTTTGTCGAGGGGAAATTTGTCTGTACCCCATTTCAGCCGGCTACATCCATCACCTTGTCCTGATACACGAATAATCATAATTTGGGAAGCTAGAACATTAAAAAGGGAATTCACGGTATATATTTCAGTGGATGAAGAGTGAAATCTATTTGAAAGCTGCTTTTGCAGAAAACTTAGACCCCTAAAGGGGTAGTGATATTATGGGTTGAGGAGGCCCAGGAGGGGGCGACTGGAAATAAATGACAGACACAATGTAGATTTTTTTGTTATTGCCAGCTTCAGAATAGATATATCTGACCCGTATCTCACTTCATAGTAGCTACATTCACATATAATTCTCACGACCCGAGAGTTGAATACTACTGAGTATGCTTTGTGCATGGCCACAAAACATACACGAATGATATTCATGTTGTTTAAAATTATTTATTTATTGGGGTTTAACGACACTTTTAACAGCCAGGGTCACCTCGTGCCGGACAGTTTTACGGGGGGGGGGGGGGGGGGGGAGAAAGCCGCAGAGAATCACCAAGCAACGGCGACTAACTCCACACAAGCAGAGTTAGCAGTGGTTGAAGACAAGTGCACAATCGTCGACGCACAGCAGGCCTTCGTAAACAGCGCCACTGTGCCCACCACCTGGACAATAGGGATGAAGTGCCTTGCCAAAAGACACAACGCATTTACCCTTGATAATCGTGAATGAGGAAACAATGTTTATGATATGGACGAAAAGTGTTTCTGACTGTTCGATATCCCCCTTCCCTCGTGTCTTCTCGCATTTTGTCGACTTCCTTCTGGAATAATCATGGTTTCCTCCCCAAAGAGGTCTATTTCATACTGGCACAAGCGACGTTAACTCTTTACCCAACTTAACGCCCAAAACCGACCAGAGCTATTCACAAAATTCACCATTCAATTTTTATTTTTTTCATTTTTTGTCACAAAAACATAACTTATGACCCATATTGGAACGAGCTCAACGAGCTCGTTCCAAAAAGGGGTCATAAGCTATGTTTTTGAGGCATTTTTTTTTTTAAATTGTGCATCAAGAACTTTATTTGCAAGTGTCGTCTACTTTTCGTGTTAGGAAACGACGTCAACAGCAATGGTGGCAGGTGCTTATGATGCTTCCAAAAACTGAAACCCTTGCCACAACCTTGTTAAATATAGGGCTTAGTATATCACAAATGGTCTCAAGGGTTAAACACCCAAAATAGCACAATTATTTACATTTGTTTCTATTGGAGTTTAACGACACTTTCGACAGCAGGGTCACCTCCCGTCGGACTGGTTTACGGGTGGAGGAAGCCGGAGTACCTGGAGAGAACCACCGGGCAACGACGAGCAAATGTCAGGCTTCCATACGTGCTGCGAACTCCACTCAAGCAGGGTTTGTATCGGTTGAAGACAGGTGTGCCATCGACGTACAGTAAGCCTTAGTGCACAGCGCCACCGTGCACCCACGTGGACATTCGAGATGTAGTGTTTTGTCCAAGGACACAACGCAGTTACCATCTCGATTTGAAGTTCAAAGCCGTACCCGCTGAGCCACCGCGCTCCCAATATAACACATGTCTGTGAGTCGTCGACACGAAATCGGAAGGTATGACATTTCCACTTACCGGTCGGTTCAACCTTACATGTAAAAGGTTAAATTACACATTATGTGATAAAAAGAGATTGTAGGATAAAATACCCTCGGACAAAATACCCTTAGGACATAATACCCTCAAAAAGAATACCCTTAGGACATAATACCCTCAATGGGTAGGACAAAATACCCTCGGACAAAATACCCTCAGACCAAATGTATATAAAGTTGGATATTTTTTTTGCTATCTGCTATTTATATTGTGCTTCATATTCAATTGCCATCTGCCATTGGTATTGTGCTTCATATCTGTTTAGTTTAACCCTTTACCTAACCTGAAAAGCAGACGACACTTGCAAAAATAATTCTTGAATAACTAATTTTTTGTCTCCAAAACATAGGTTATGACTCCCTCCTTGGAACGAGCTCGACGAGCTCGTTCCAACGAGGGGTCATAACCTATGTTTTTGAGACAAAAAATGAAAAAGCAGTGAAAATTAATTGGCGATTTTTGAGAATAGCGCTGGCCGGTTTTGGCCGTTACGTTAGGTAAAGGGTTAATAAAAAAAAAATAAAATATTGGTACTTGTCATTTCAAACAAAACACCGGCTAGTGCCTTAGATGCAATTACCCCGTATTTTTTGTCAAAAACATAGGTTATGACCCCTCATTGGAACGAGCTCGACAAGCTTGTTCCAATGAGGGGGTCATAACCTATGTTTTTGACAAAAAAAAAAAATGAAAAAAATAATAAAAATTAATTGGGAGTTTTGTAGAGCTGTAGGTTTTTAAAAAAAACAGAAACCGAAACCGTCGACATCCCGTAATCTAAGGTTTTTTGCTTTTTATTAAATACTATCTTGCTGCAGAAATTCACAGAATGTGACCACCCCAGAGTAGTGAGAGTACCCAGACACTGCCAATGGCAGTGTCTGGGTACTCTCACTACTCTGGGAAGGCTACATTCTGTGAATTTCCGACAGTTCAGTTTAGTTGTGTCTGCAGCTTTCCTCAAGTTGCATGTAGGTGTCAGACCTCGAAAAATGGCCAAGCAGAATAAAAGTTCTGTATATTTAGGTAATTATTATATTGGCCTTCCTGATTCTTCATGTATTATAGCTTATTTCGGGCATTCATTGAGTTTCACTCAATTTCACTGCCATTCAGTTATGACTCTGGACATAAGAATGAGTTTTATTGAATTTTATTTGGCCCCATGAACAAACCGAAAACCGAACCGAACCGAGGTTTTACTCCACCTGAAAAACCAAAACCCAAACCGAACAAGAAATTCAAAAACCTACAGCTCTAGAGTTTTGCGAGTAACGCTGGCCGGTTTTCCCGTTATGTTGGGTAAAGGGTTAATAAAAGAGGTGTATACGCGAGTCATTAGTGATAAAATCATAACTGCAGTCTGCAGCAAGACGGCTGCAGACTGCAGTTATTATTTGGTCCTCCCTGTATATTTGTATTGGACTGGCCCATCTCACTGTAAATGTACACAAAGGCAATATCATTCCAGGAAACGATTTTTTTTGTGTGTTCGTTTTTTGACATTTTCCAACTCACCCAGCCCTCTGAATTTGCAGTTAAATTCCCAACCGAACAAGCCAGTAATCTGAACAAAACTATAGTCGGCATTTCTTTGATCAAGAAAAGTTTCACACTTCTACCAGAACAATAGCGGCTGGGTAGACAGGAAGATCCCCACTTTATCAACACTATCTCTTCCAAATGTACACATTTTAATTGCTTTATTGTTAAATGTGAGTATAATATATTATTTGTAAAGGGGTATATAATAATGTATGTTTCTTGCAAAAAAAATGCGTTTAATATCGTCTCTGACTTATCTCGTCATGAAAATCGACCTTCGATAAACTTATCTCCCCTGGAATTATTAGGCGGGCGAGAAAGATATAGTTAAGGAGCATGTAATTGCTGGAAAAACACCTACAGTACGAGGAGAGTGGATTGTAACTAAAACACCCGCGGAGTGAGTTATCGCCCAAACTATAACTTTCAAATTTTGTACATATCGACAAAAAAATACAAGCAATGTTTCAACCAATGGACCTCCGGGTTTAACCTGGAGGTCCATTGACTGAAACTTTGCTTGTGCTTCTTATGCCTTGCAACAAATTAGCAATTATTGCTTGGGTGGAATCTCCACTCTGTGGGTGATTTAGTGATAATACACTCTCCACGTACTGTATGACAGAAAATAAAGAGAAGTTTCCTTTTGTTACTTTTAATAACGAAAAGAACAGACAGCTCTCGGAGCTGTCTGTTATTTTCGTTTATTGAAAGTTAAAAGAGGAAACGTGGTGTTTCGTGGCGAGGGAATTAAAAGCAAATAAATAACTGTCGACTTTGGCTCGTTGTTTACAGAATGTGTTTTTACAGTAATTTGTGACTCTTTATTCTTCCACGGAAAAAAATTAGAGAATCTCACCTCTTCGGCTTATGTATCAATGGAAAGGTGAGTGTTTGTATTAGCTCACACTTGAAATAATGAAAAGAAAAACAAAATATACAGTACATCAAAAGATGGTAAAACGGCCGTTTTCTTATTTTTATATGGGTTTAACCCTTTACCCAACGAATCGGCCGCATCCGCCCGTGTAATATGCAAATTCAGCAGTTGAAAAAATATTATTTTTCAAAAACATTTCAACAAAACCATATGATGTGACCCCTCGTTGGAACGATCTCGTCGAGCTCGTTCCAACAAGGGGTCACATGATATGGTTTTGTTGACATTTTTTGAAAAAAATGATATATAAAATAATAAATTTTGATATCGTCTGCGTTGGGTAAAGGGTTAAGCAGAAAATAATAGTCAAACGTGCAAATTAATTGGGAGAAATGTAAAAAGCCAGCTTCTGTATTTCTATACTACTGTGCAGGAAAATGTCTGCAGTTTGTGAAATGATGCGCACATCGATGTCACAACTTCGCTAGCATTTCGAAATTTTAATTTTTTAAATGAAATTCCCATTACCCTTAGAGTTAAATTTACTGACAATTTTAGAAAATTAAGGGGAGTTTAACTTTCCTGTAAATCTCTTCCGATAAAGAAAATTGTCAGCCATGAATAAATAAATTATTATGTTAGTGTTAAATTTACATACAATTTTAGAAAATTAAGGGTAGTTTAACTTTCCTGTAAATCTCTTCCGATAACGAAAATTGTCAGCCATGAATAAATAAATTATTATGAAATTTATTATTTTTTACTCATAAAACTCCTGAAAACATACGCATGAAAAATATATTATCAAAATATTATAATATTCTTCTAAAATTTGGGAAAAATGTTCTGCCTGGTCATTTGTGTGTTGAAAAATGTTCGGCGGAACACACCGTTCCTAATATTTGGTACACACTAAAATTTAAAGTGTTAAAACTGACACTTTCAAGGTTTTAAACCCATTCTAACTCTGAGAGTTTGATTTTAACACTCAAAGTGCAATGCTTTAAACACTCAGACATTACAATCGTCAGACATCTGAAACTTGAATGGATGGCACTTCCCATGCGTCTAGCATCGGTGGTTCTTCCAGAATCGTCCATAATTTGATTTGCGCTTGGTGGGTACATAATTAAAAGGACACAACGCAGATGACGCGGATCAGGCTCGAACTCTCGAGCCTGATCCGCGTCATCTGCGTTGTGTCCTTTAAAGTGTCGCGACATTACACTTGTCAAGTGGTATTATTGTAACACGTATCAAGTTCTGGGATATCTACACTTGAACAAAGTGCCAGTTCAGCACTTAGTAAGTGTTAAATACAGCACTTCAAGTGTAGTTTTTAACACTTTAGTTTTTAGCGTGTAGAGGGCGTCAATGTGGAATCCCGTTCCCCACAAAAAAAATGCATTCTGCTCAGATCTAGTTTAGTGAGGGCTTATTGAATACGAGAGACGAATTCAGCGTTGCATGGATGGAGGGAGAAGTGAAACTATTCATTGCTTGAAGGTACTTACCACTGTATATAAAGAAATTCAGGTTTCTAAAATTCCAGATTTGCCGAAATTAACTTTTCGTTGCGTCAAAAGTTTGTGCTTATTTCTAGAACTCTAACTGCAATCTCAACCTACTGTAAACTGAGAACGTACCCATATATATATATATACCTAATCTATTTTTATTGAGATCAATAGTAAGGAATTATATGAGATTTATAAAACACGTTTAGTACCGTAAACAATACTATTGTTATTATTATTGTAACCCTTGCCTCGAACAAAGATCGTGCATGTTAGTCACAAACAATGCCGTTCCATAAATAGGTACATTTATTAAAAGGATTTTTTTATGATAAATCTGGAATGATCCAATTTTCCTAACTGGCCATAATAATATAATATGACATCAAACAAAACTGTAATGGACCATAATGCGTGTTTACAAATTTTCATTCATGCATCTAATACTAAATTGTTTGTTTCGTGCATTCAGATGTGATTTTTTAAATTAAAACAAATGAGCTGCGTTGATGGATGTTCAATTAACGGATTTTGGTATCGAAGTACACTTTAATTCTAAAATCAGTTGGGTTAAAAATCAACCAAAATGAACTGGGCTGAGTGAATATGAACCCAATTGGGTTCATATTCACCCAACCCGGTTTATTTGGGATAATGTTTATTCCAACTGATTGTAGAGTGTACTACAAGGGAATGGAGTAATGTTTAACTCATCACTCAATCGACTTTTGAGTTCGGTTGCCCCACGTATGCATTTCATAACCCACATTCTAAAACATATTTGCGATAGTAAGCGTAGGCAAGGGATATAGCGGCTGGATTAGTGGTCAGTTTTAGGGTTAGTAGTTCGTGACGCCACGGACAGAGGGCGTATATTATATAGGGGTGACACCCCCCCCCCCCCCAAAAAAAAGCTCTTCAACTGGACGTTCCTTAGTTTGACGGTCCCAGATTGGCGTTTCCCAGATAGACGTGTCCCAGATAGGCGTTTTCCAGATAGACATGCCCCAGAAGGACGGTTTCCAGATAAACGAGTCCCAGATGTAGGCTTCGGTGGTAGAAATAAAATAGATAAATCAGGGGGAGGCCACCAAAAATTTGCAAGACGTGACGTGGGGGTGGGTGGGTCTCTTGAGTGCGTCAAAAATGTGCATTTCCAACTTGTGCAACTTTTTGAATTTTTTAAAAATATATCAATATATCAGCTAATATATACCATCATTTGTGCTTCAGACCTTAAAGATGATGTTGTACATCACACTCTTAACATAAATACAACATCAGGAGGCTTAATATGTTAATATTGGGCTTAAACTGGGAAAATGTCACACGTTAGTAGGGGGTGGGTATCTTGTTCGAAATGTAGGAAATGTGCAGACAATATTTTGGGAACAATTCAAATGAAAATTTGTTCCCGTATATGTACACCTGCTCTGGCCAAGCCTGATAATGAACAGCTTGTCATTTGTAGATTGGGGCCCACAGCAGCCCACAGAGGTTTAAATTGGTGGTACCAGTTTAACCCTTTAAAAACATGAAAAGCATACGACACTTGCCAAAAAATGATTGAATAACTATTTTTTTTCATTTTTTGTCTCAAAAACATAGGTTATGACCCCTCATTGGAACGAGCTCAATGAGCTCGTTCCAATGAGGGGTCATAACCTATGCTTTTGAGACAAAAAATGAAAAAATAATAAAAATTAATTGGCGATTTTTTGAGAATAGCGCTGACCGGTTTTGGCCGTTACGTTGGGTAAAGGGTTAAGAACATTATGAAAACCCCATAAAGACAGCTGTGCCTACTAAGTTTAAAAGTTTATTTTGGATTTTAATGGGAGAGTGGGGGGTGGGTGTCTGAGAACGGTAGTAGAAAATTTGCACGTAGGGGTGGGTGGGTGTAAAAAGGAGCCGAATAAAAAATAGGACGTCACGTCTTGCAAATTTTTAGTGCCCCCCCCCCCCCCCCCCCCCCCCCCGTGGATAAATAAACAACAACGTGAATCATTATATTCTACATAAAGATCCTGTTACATTTGCTATTCATTAAACTCTGCACGTGTACATGTACTCGGTGAATTCAATTACACTGGCACTTTTAGACATGCATCAAGTATTAACCCATTTATCAAACACGAATATAGCTGTGCCTACTAAGTTTATTTTGGATTTTAATGGGAGAGTTGGGGAGGGGGGTGTCTGAGAACGGTAGTAGAAAATTTGCACGTAGTGGGTGGGCGGGTGTAAAAAGGAGCCGAATAAAAAATAGGACGTCACGTCTTGCAAATTTTTAGTGCCCACCACCCCCACCCCCCCCCCCCCCTGAATAAATAAACAACAACGTGAATCATTATATTCTACATAAAGATCCTGTTACATTTGCTATTCATTAAACTCTGCACGTGTACATGTACTCGGTGAATTCAATTACACTGGCACTTTTAGACATGCATCAAGTATTAACCCATTTATCAAACACGAATATAAAATAAATATATAATCATCGAAGTGATGAAAAATTCATTTAAAACAAATTCAATGGGTCGATCTCCCATTAATTGGCTGGAGATACGATTTCTCCCATTTGATTTACTCGCATCAGAGAGACTTGGTCTGACTCCTCTGTATGGCATCCATCGACTGGTACACTATTATTATCGCCGATGGGTACGGTGTTGGCAAATCCTCCCCTGAGTTCCAGTGTGTTCTACACGCTAAAAACTAAAGTGTTAAAAACTACAGTTGAAGTGTTGTATTTAACACTTACTAAGTGCTGAACTAGCACTTTGTTCAAGTGTAGATATCCCAGAACTTGACAGGTGTTGACAATAATACCACTTGACAAGTGTAATGTCGCGACACTTAAAAGGAAACAACGCAGATGACGCGGATCAGGCTCGAACTCTCGAGCCTGATCCGCGTCATCTGCGTTGTGTCTTTTTAATTATGTATCCACCAAGCGCAAATCAATTTATGGACGATTCTGGAAGAACCACCAATGCTAGACACATGGGAAGTGCCTTTCATTCAAGTTTCAGATGTCTGACGATTGTAATGTCTAAGTGCTTAAAGCATTGCACTTTGAGTGTTAAAATCAAACCCTAAGAGTTAGAATGGGTTTAACACCTTGAAAGTGTCAGTTTTAACACTTTAGTTTTTAGTGTGTATGTGCCAGAGGGCACATAGAACACATTGGAACTCAGGGGACGAAATTTCATCCGAAGGGCACACTACTTGCACCAGAATCGATGCTTGTCGAGAGTCTAGCGCAGATATCTTGCCTTAAGGTGATAGGTGATGTTTCCCCACCCCACGCCCAATACCCATCGTGGATAATTCCCCCCACTCCCCATCGCAATAGTATTTCCCCGCCTCTCTGTTTCCATAAATGTGTCATGCACTCGATGCTGCGATCATAATGCACGTATTCAAGTTCACCAGATAGCCCCATTGGTAACGGCTCTGGGATTGGCTGTTGACCTGATGGGAGTGAGCATTATCAGCCAGGAATCTAGATTCGTCCCCTCTAAAAATTTTGGTTCCGAACTGTTCTGCAGGCGCGAAGCCCGGATTAATAGAGGATGTCATAGCCATTGGGGAGAGGGGTGGGGTGGGGTGGGGTGGTGGAGCAAAGATGATATTTGAAAAGGAGTGGAGTTTCGGTGGTCTTCCCTGGGCCTAACAGAGGTGCGCCGATCGTTGCCCCATAGGAAGTGGGAAGATGGGGTAGCGACCGGAGAGTACTAGCTTTGACTGGCCATCGCAGCCCCGAGAAAAAAATATGCAAAATTCTGTGCTCTAAGAGTGAAACTGAAACATTTGTAGCGTGTGTAGCCCCTATATTGGAGACCATTCTGGGGCTCTATGTTGTGGAAAAGTTGAATTGTACGAATGTGTGGGGGGACCAGCGAAAATTTTAAGGGGGTTGTTGTGCCTCGATAATGGCTGACAGCAATCATGTCCATATCTTGTAATTATTATTAACGAATATGAAGCCTTGTCAGACGAGAAAAATTATACTCACAACATGCCTATTATTTGAACTTAATGGTTCGTCAAAATAAATCACCTGCAAATTACATTCATGGCGTAATTACCCGGTTGTGATATCTTCAAATCACGAAAGTCGTAAACAAAATCATTTGCAATCAATTCACACTACTTTAAATGTCAAAAATAATGTTTTCAGGTCTCAGTCGTGGAATAACGTGTTTATGCCGAATTATGAGAAACAAATTATATTTTTCTGATGTGATTTTGGAATGTGTAGGTTTAAAATTTCACGTCATTTGTAACGAATTCATATAAAGTGGAGTATTTAGGGAGTTACGATCTATTAAAAAAATGGGGGGTATGCGATTCCGTGATTCCGAGATTCAGTCCAGCTGAAAATTTAAGAATTGATTATCTCCCTTGATATGCAATGCAACAAGAAATATTGTAACGGGTCTTGTTGTCCAGGGGCGGGAGGGGGGATAGTTTCTTAAAATCATTCTGCTGTGTCAACGGCTGTGTTACGTGGTGGTGGGAGGGAATGAGTGGGACTCCTCAAACTTTTCCGTAACAGTCATGAATCGAAAATTCTTCTTCCACACCTAATCCAACAAGAGACAGAGTATTGTGTTGACAGGAAACTCAAATAGCATAAACTACCAGTCGTCTATTTTTTACTGTCATCATCATAATGATACTGTATGTTTCCGAGATTCAGTCCAGCTGGAAATTTAAGAATTGATTATCTCCCTTGATATGCAATGTCACAAGAAATATTCTAACGGGGCTTGCTGTCCAGGGACGGGAGGAGGGGCGGGATAGTTTCTTAAAATGATTCAGCTGTTTCAATGGCGGTGTTACGGAGTTGTGGGATTGAATGAGTTGGACTCTTCCCTTAATTTTTCCGTAACACTTCGTCCGCTGAGTTCCAATGTGTTCTATGTGCCAGTTGGCACATAGAACACATTGGAACTCAGGGGACCACTTGTGAATCGAAATTCTTCTTCCCTGGTTAAAGCAGAGACATACTATTGTGTTGACGGGGAACTCAAATAGTGTAAAATATCAGTCGTCTATTTTTAACGGTCATCATCTCTATGATACTATATGTCTTAACTCTCAGACACGAGGTGAGTCGGGCTGTCGAAAGTGTCGTTAAACCCCAGTTAATTAATTAATTTAATTAAATGTTTTAACCATATGAATGTCTGAGATTAATCGTGCCGCTCCTGTCTACCTACCCCCCCCCCCCCCACCCTTTAACGAAAACACACTTTGGCAGTAAATGTTGTGAAGTGGGAGGTCGAGGGAGGTGGGGGGGGGGGGTGGCAGCCGATTCACTATGGACTTTTAAAATGAGTTCGCGCGAATGTTTTGTTTGTAAGTACGTTACCAAGGTGGAGTTTGTTTCTAAAAGAAATCAACCAATCATTTTTGTTCAAATTACTTGTTCGAATTAACCCTTTACCCACCGCACACGATATCAAAATTTATTATTTTAATTATTTTTTTTTTTAATTGTTCAAACAAATTCAACCAAATCATATCATGTGACCTATCATTGGAACGAGCTCGAAGAGCTCGTTCCAATGAGGGGTCGCATGATGTAATTTTTGGAAAAATATATTTTTTTGAACAGCTTAATTTGTAAATTACGCGGGTGGATGGGACCGATTTGTTAGATAAAGGAAGGGTTAACAAACTGGCGCATACGGACGTTTTAACAACTTAAAAAACCAAGTTCCCCAAAGGTTTATGAAACTACAGCGGTCATTTTCCACTGGTTTCATGTTTTGTTCGTAACTGTTCATTTGTACAGAAATCCGAGTGATAAGTTTATGAGGCGCTTTGCTGATTCAATCAGAAGGCCACAGACAATCAGAAACTTTATGACTTCGTCATTCCAAGTCCAAACAGTACCGACAATAATTAATACGCTAATGGTCGCCCCTTCATTGTTCAACGCATCATAAACTGTCTAGTGATTGGACAGGAATATTGCGACGTAACTGAATTTATGCGATTCGTAATAACAATATGTATTGACTGCAGACAAGAACATGACATGTCTTGGAAAGAAATGTTGGTCTTCGAAACTTCAGAATGACGAGCATTAAACTTTTGGTTGTTAAAGCTTGCATCGAAGACCATTATTTACGATACAACTTTGCTTTTATGGAGACAAGATTGCTCACGAAATCACTGCATAGAAGAAATATATCGTGTCTCAATAAAATTTTGTTAATCTATTCCAGCTTTAATTGCTTAACCCTCTCATCAAAGCGACTGGATTATATTAGTAATGCTATGAGTGTGATAAAAAATGATATTGTGGCACACTAAAAATTTATTTTAGTTATCTCACATTATTTTTCTGTTATATCAACATTTATTTATTTATTTATTTATTTATTTATTTTACGACACATTCGACAGTCAGGGGCACGTCGTGTCGTCAGTTTTACGAGTGGAGGATACGTAAGTACCCGGGGCAGCAGCGAGCAACTGTCAGATTCACAAATAATATTAACTCCGCACAAGCACTGGTTGAAGACAAGTGCACCATTGACGTGCATACGTTTTAATACACGTCGCCACTGTACTCCCACGTACGCAAACGTGATTAAGTGCCTTGCCCAAAGACACGACGCAGTTAGTAGACTTTTCGGTTTGAAGTCCAATGCCGTAACCACTGAGTCACCCCGCTCCCTCGGTGTCAAATAATCAACTTCTGTGATATAAAGTTTAAGACATACTGTTTTTCACTTTCTTGGGAGCATTGAGTCGTAATGTTTTCGCGGAAGTGTAGTGACGTGACCAACGAAGAACAGTGGCGGAGGAACCAGTGAATTTAGGGGTGGGTGGACATATGCCCCCACCTTTCCCACGGACATGCTTCAGCATTGCACAACGAGTTAAGAACATTTAGATCATGCAAATATATGTTATAATTAGTTTCTTCGGTGGAACAAGCACCATCTGCAATGCTTTAGCATTGCAGATGGTGTCTTGTTTCACTTCAGAGACGATACTGTATGCAAAAGAAAAAAATATAGTTGCAGCTGGCCAAAGAATTCTAATTTCTTTCATTTCTGTCTATTTCTTCTATTTCAGCCATTTTCAAAACCATTTTCAAAACCGAAGGCGAGCCTTTATTCTGAGATAAAAGGAGGGGATCGTTTAACCCTATTGATGGCGACTGCTTGAGTGAAAAGCGTCCAGTCAAGTGACAATAAGCTAGTGGACGTGCAACGGTGGTGGTAGGGTGATATTACGTCACTTGTCAGAGGAACAAGGAGTGGAGTGAAGAGGCGACCAAAGAACAAACACCAGCGAGAAGGTGAAAAACCAGCGACAATGGAGCTAGCGGGTGCGCGCGTGACTCAAAAACTGTGTGGGTGGAGTGTGATTGACGTTCTGTTTCTCTTATTCACTTGATTTCATGTAAGTCACGAATTACCATATTTATTTATATATATATGTATTAAAGTTGTTGTTTCCAGTGAACCCCTGTTGATTTATGCTTTTCTAGGAAAAGGACAAGATGAAACGGGCGGGTTCGTTGCGGCGATACATTCGTGCACGGATTCAGGCGACACGCCTTGAGTTTTGGCTGAATACGCGGCGTGAATCTATTTCCCCCAGCAACGACAATGCCCCGTTTTCCGACACGCTTCAAACACATTTCTTTGTGTGATTTTCTCATTTATATTTTGCTTCAAATATTGCATATTTCTCCCAGTTTTGGCATATTTGTTAGGGGGCGTATTTATTTTAAGAGCGCATTTATTTTTGAGGAGCGTACAGAACAGTCGCCAAGGATTGGTCGTAATCCACGCGATGGCAGTGATGTCCATGTATGCGTTTACCTGGTAAAAAAATCATCAGTAGTAAACTTTTAATTAATGAAGCACTGGGTTGTATGACGAGAATTGTAAGCCATGATATAGAGTACAGTCGCCGTGGACTGGTCGTAATCCACGCATCGGCAGTGATGTCCACGCATGCGTTTACCAGGCAATAAAAACAAGCAGCAGCAAAATTTTAATTAATTTTTTGATGATTATTCCAAAAGTTAGTGTGTCAAGGTGATCGCTAAAAATTGCGATTTTCTTGTTTAAAGGTGTAAATATCTTCGATAATATTTCTGCTTGGGTTAAATGTAAAGCGTAAAGATAGGTATGTGACGGACCCCGAAAACTGATTCGTCATTTAAACAGACCAGCAATAATTCACGTGCTGCTAAATTAAGAGTGAAATTTAATGTCCATTATGGCGCATTTGCTGAACGCTACATGGGCTATCTGATAACTGATCAAAGGAGTTTTCTCCCGTAGTCGTTATCTGGGTAGTTATGGCCAGTTAATATGTTATTGTTGGAAAACAGTGCATCACACTTGTTCTTGACACACACCCATATTACGTATCTATCCTGTCACAAAATGTCACGGAGATACCAAAATTCGAATCTTTCAAAGGAACTTTAAAGCGAGTATTAAATTAAGATATACTCTCCCAAAAAAGAAAGTGTGCATGCTAAAAAATAACACTAAAAAAAGATATATATCATTTTCATTCATGGAAATTTTATTCAATCACAGATGAATCAATTTGTGATCAACACGAGAAATTTCATTACGCTACGACGAATACTCTTGGTGCCATGGAGAGTCAAAGACACTAAGGGTCAAACACAAAAGTCACACACTCAATATCTGGTATGACCTCCGTCTGCAACGACTACTGCTGTTTATCTACGCCTCATGGAAGGGAACAAGTTAGCATGGAAGTGTTGTGGGATGTTGTTCCATATTCTGATAAGCTGTCTTTGGACTTCCACAAGCGTTGACGGTGCATGGGGAAGCCGACGTAGCTGACGTTTCATTTCGTCCCATACGTGCTCAATGGGTGAGATATCGGGCGAATTTGCGGGCCAGGGAAGAACATCCACTTGTTGTTGCTGCAGATACTGTTGAACAACACGAGCTGCGTGGGGTCGGGCTTTGTCCTGCTGTAGAATGACGCCGGGACCGTGACGTTGCAGAAATGGGACAACAACAGGTGTAAGAACTTCATCACGATATCTGGCTGCATTGAGATTGCCGTCAATAATGACCAGCTCAGTTCTGTTACGGGCAGTGATGCCACCCCACACCATGAGAGACCCTCCCCCATAACGGTTTCGCTCCACGACACATGGATCTGCGTAGCGTTCGTTTCGACGTCTGTACACTCTCTGGCGGCCATCTGATGATGAAAGATGAAAACGACATTCATCTGTGAATAAAACACGTCGCCACCAGTGTAAGGGATGCCTGAGATGTTGTCTACACCACTGCAGTCGAGCTCGACGATGACGTAACGTCAAAATCGGACGAATTGCAGGTCTTCGAGGACGTAAGCCGTATTCTCTCAGTCGGTTGATTACTGTTTGAGGATGTATCCGTCTCAGGTTAGGGATGTTCCTGGCTGTCGTCGTTGCCGTTTGTTGCCGGTTCCGGAGATGGACGACACGGATATACCGATCTTGTGCAGGGGTGGTAACTCGGGGTCTCCCGGAGCGGGGTCGGTCTCGAACGTCATCATGTTGTGCATGTCGATGGACAAGCCGGTCTACAGTGTTACGGTGGCAGTTCAAATGCTGGGCAATCTCTCTGTGTGTTCTGCGAGCTCTAATCATACCCAGGGCAAGGAGACGTTGTCAATCTTGGCATGCTAATGTGGAGTCGTTTTAACAGCAGCGCAAGTTTGAATGTGAACGATAGGAAGGCCTTACTTTAGTGTTTAAATACCCAAGGATTCACACTGCTGCATGAATTTTCAGACTCTCCACGTGCAAAACATGCCTTTTCACAAACGTGCAGCACGTCATTTAACGTTAATGCAATTTTAACGGGGAAAGCTGTTTTTGTGTTCAATATAACTTATTCATGAACAGGTTAACACTCTTTACACCTACGAAATTATTTTTTTGGAGTTTGATCAATTTCTGCAATGCACACTTTCTTTTTTGGGCGAGTATAGATCTAAACGGCTGAGATCAATAGAAGCTATTAAACTGAGAATAAATGTTCTGGCCATGGAAATAAAAATCGGGGATTTCTCGAAAAAGTCATTCCAGTCTGAAGGTGTATAGGTTAGAGGAGGTGCCGCATCGGTGCGAAAGTATAGGCACGTTGTGATGTAGGGGGTGGGGTGGGATGGCACAGAGCTCATATTTAGAACAGGAGCAGTCGCGGGCCAAGTCAGGGGCCATCTATGAGAATAGGATCAGAAACACGAAGTAAGAGCTCAGGAAGCTATTCGCATTTAGGTAACAGTATTACCTGTTTTAGAAGGCAAGCCATACATAGGCAGAGTAGGCTTTGTCTGTATGAACATTATTATTCTGAGACAAACGTAAGGGAGAGTTTAACCCCATTAGTGGTGACTGCTTGTGTGAAAAGCGTCAAGTAAAGTGACAATAAGCCAGTGGCCGTGCGACGGCAGTTGCAGACTGACATCCCGTCACTTGTTGGAGGAAAGGCGTCCCGATAAAGTGACAATACGTTAGTGGCCGTGCGACGACAGTGAAAGGAGTGAAGAGGCGACCAAGGAACAAATACCAGCAAAAAGGAGGAAAAACCAGCGACAACAGAGAATGACTCAAAAACTGTGTGGGTAGGGGGTGATTGACGTTTTGTTTTCTTATTCTTTTGGATTCTTTTAGATTCAATGTAAGTCACAAATTGTCATGTTTATTTTCATACATATGTATTAAAATTGATGTTTTCAGAGAACCCCTGTTGATTTATGCTTTTCGAGGAAAAGTTATTAAACCTTTCAGGATAAGAACCACTCCAACAAAAGTGAAATGGGCGGATTTGTCACGGTGAGAAATACTTTCACGCACGGATTCTGGCGACACACCCCATCGACGCAAAGCCTCGACTTCCGACATAGTGGAATCCCAAATTACTGCGTTCGTGGAAAAATTGACCACCAGTGCAAAGTGTGACCAGTCACACGCCGGTCGTACTGTATTTGCATTTCAAACTGAGTAGACCAGTGGTCTGGTTGTTCAACGAACAACTAGGTTTTTCACCCCTTTCATACACCAGAGCTAAAATGAAGTGAATCGGAATAAACCAAGGGAAGCGGATACAGAAGCATTATGCCTGGAGTCCTACAAAAGTACCTTCATGGACAGTGATGTAGATTGATATATTGATTGTATTGACTATAAGGAAGGGCTGGCAGGGTATAACTCAACTTATGCTTCTTGGCTTTCTATTCACCAAAATTCCTATATATTATCCAGCGCTGTGTTCATGGGGGTGGGGGGAGAGGGATGGGGGAACTCACCCCTTTCCCAGTTTTCCTGGAAAACTTCAACCTTACGGTACAGCCACTATGGAATGGTCAAAATCCACGCGTTGGCAGTTTTGCCCAAGCACGGATACTTTTGTCATTCAATCATCTGTAGTTTTCAGCCAATTTTCAATGAAAGAAGCACCGGGTTGTACCCGGTGCTTCCTTCATGGAAAATATGAGGACGATTGAATTGTTTTATGCCGGAGATTCGCTGTTAACGCATGAGTTGAAATATTGCCCAGCAGTGGAATTTGACCTTTCCAAGACAGCCGTACTGTATACACATATATGCCCGAAATACTGTCAAGATCGATCCGAAATGGATATGATGTACATTATGAAAAGAAATGTGCTTTGGTTTGTTGATAGCCTAGCCATGCGATCAGTCAAATGTTGCATCGGACGATCGACATTTTATCTGTGCTGCAACAGGTGTTTTGTCTGCAAAAGGAGGCCACGCTAAAACCACGGAGATGTATATTATATGAAACGAATCACCTATATTTGAACCCAGCGTGTAGCTGTCTCGCTGTTAGTCGTTTTTATAGTACTCAACTAGCCCACTGATTATTATTACGCCCTTAACTGGTAGAGTCCTGGAAGCCCATATTTGGACTTCACTCTGAAGTAGAGCTGTTGGTTTTTAAATTTCTTGCTCGGTTTCGGTTTTGGTTTTTCAGGTGGAGTAAAACCTCGGTTCGGTTTGGTTTTCGGTTTGTTCATAAGGCCAAATAAAATTCAATAAAACTCATCTTAGATCCGGAGTCATAACTGAATGGCAGTGAAATTGAGTGAAACTCAATGAATACCCGAAATAAGCTATAATACATGAAGAATCAGGAAGACCAATATAATAATTACTTAAATATACAGAACTTTTAATGTTTTTGGCCATTTTTCGAGGTCTGACACCTACACGCAAGTTGAGGAAAGCTGCAAACACAACTAAACTGAAATGTCGGAAATTCACAGAATGTAGCATTCCCAGAGTCGTGAGAGTACCCAGACACTGCCATTGGCAGTGTCTGGGTACTCTCACTGCTCTGGGATGGTCACATTCTGTGAATTTCTGTAGCAAGAGAGTATTTAATAAAAAACGAAAAACCTTAGATTACGGGATGTCGACGGTTTCGGTTTTTTAAAAAAAACTAAAAACCTCGGTTCGGTTAACCTACAGTTCTACTCTGGAGTACAGTTACCACAACTTAAAGACCTCAAATTCAATGGATGTGCTTCACTTTATCTTTGAACTGAAATAATTTAGTCTTCTAGGATTTGCCTTGTTACAATTTATAAATTGTAACAAAGCAAAGACATGTGAACAAATTCTGATGATCAAAAATAATTCACCACTCTACCAGTTAAAGAAAGCCTGCTCAACTGAATCTGCGGGATTTCGGTTTGGTATTTTAGAAAGATGGAAAGATTGGGTAGTCAGTGTCCGCTCGAGGGCAAGAGCGGAACACCAACCAGGGGTTGTTTTGGCGATGGGCATCGAATTGGTTGCAGGGCTAAATGAATTCGAGAGTAGTTTTAATTGGCGAGAGACCGTTTAGGACATTAGCAGTTATTTGAAGTCAAAGCCCAGTTACCTTGGCGAGTCGTTAATCGCAGGGGTGGCGCCAGGGATTTCTGGACAGGGAGTCTGACCTCTCCGACAAGCAGGCTAGAACATTTGACCTCCCAAACGAAGGAAAATGAGTGAAAATTGGTAAATTGGAGAACCAAAATAGAAGCAAATTGAGTATGTTTGTTGATTATTTAATCCTTTACCTACCCTGAAAAGCAGTCGACTCTTGCAAAAATAATTCTTGAATAACTAATTTTTTTCATTTTTTCATTTTTTGTCTCAAAAACATAGGTTATGACCCCTCGTTGGAACGAGCTCGTTCCAACGAGGGGTCATACCCTATGTTTTTGAGACAAAAAATGAAAAAAATAATGAAAATTAATTGGAGATTTTTGAGAATAGCGCTGGCCGGTTTTGGCCGTAAAGGGTTAAAGTAAACATATTATAAGGTCGGGAAATATTTCATCTATAAAGCCAGTTTGACTACATTAAGGAATTTCGTGAGAATCACTATTCTCTATCAAAGTTCCAGTGCTGCACGGGTTCGAGACTGACAAGACGAGATGTCTACATTCGATTGTCGGAAATTTCTCGTGAAGTCGGGTTTACGAGACTCTCCGACGGACTGACTAAAAATCTCCGACGGGCGGGCTGGACCTCTCCGACGGGGTGGGGCTGTAGCCCTCCCTGACCCCCCCCCTGGCGCCACCACTGGTTAATCGAGTTGACAGCATGCATTGATGATGTACTTGGAATATATTATCTGTCGATACTTGAGCCATCACCAGTCGAGGAACAGTACAGTTTACCATTCCACCCTCCAACCCAATCGGTCTTCATCGCGACGCCACTAGATAATGATGTGATCACGACACATTGACAGACTCCACGTATGAAATATTGCAAAATCGAGGACGAACCAAGTAAACCAAACCGGAATAGAATCTGAGAAACCGTGGATGTGACAACCGTTACTTATTCCCGGTTCCTTATTCGAATTCGTAATCAACCGATAAAATCGGTTGATTTGATTATTTATTAAGGTTTAACGACACTTTAACGGCCAAGGTCATATAGTGTCGGTCACAGTTTTACTGGTGGAGGAAGCCGGAGTACCCGGAGAGATTCACCGTGCAACGACGAGCAGCTGCCAGCTCCCCAACATCGTAACTCCGCACTGTAGCACAGGCAGGGTTAGATTGGTTGAAGACATGCGCATCATCGACGTGAAGTACGCCTTAGTACACAGCGTCAACATGCTTCCATGTGGTCAATCGGGGTTAAGTGCCTTGCCCAAGGACACAACGCGGGAGACCGAATCGATCGCTCAGACGGTCACCCATCCAAGGACTAACCGGGTCTCGATGTTGCTTAACTTCGGTGATGTGACGAGAACCGGTTACCACAACGCCACCGCGCTCCCAATTTGTTGATAACGAATGTCGAAAGAAGGCTGTCTCGTCCTTAGAGATACCATGTCTTTGCTTTCCGTTTTCGACAGGTACGATTCTACCGTGTCCTTTTGAGGAAAAACTTTTCAGGAAATTTCGAATTGATCACGACCCAGAAGCTATCCGTACGAAATTATCTGTCTCATTTAAACTTTACTGTAAGATCTCCCGAAGAAAAACGTTGAAAACTTTCCTGAATGTTCGCGATGTTTTGTGAAAAAAAATGTTATTACGTTGAAACTAAATGTTGGAATGTCATCAAAACAAATGAGAGACTCTCGGACGAAGACAGGGACGGAAATATCAAAGTCTGTTTTTGTGTCAGTATTTGAGACTTTGTCGGAGACACTCACATTAACTCTTTCAACACGAGAGGCCGTTTTTTCCGGTCCAGCAACACGATACGTCATAATTTGAATAAGTAAGATGGCTACTGAGTGAACGTGTGTGGTAGAACAATTTCTATTTTCTGAAGGCTGCACGTTGAAAATTTTAAGTGCTCTACCCCCAAATAATGGATATGGACTCTTCCAATTTCTGCCATTTAACTGGCATGGAATATACCACCAGTGTTCAATGGGTTAAGATGACATTTGATGTTGGAAAGTATTATCTTTAATTTTACATACGACGATATATTGTCAGCAGCGTGTTTTGTTTGGAAAGCAATTAATGATAACTTGTCTGGACTTAATCTCTGTACATTACATACCCCACGGACTCCATTGAATTCGCTTCCAATCTTTCTCCGATTGGACAAATATCACATTGAATCATGTCTCGAGTGATCGGAAATTAAATATTTTGAAGCGAAGATTTCGTACTCAGTTTCCAGTTGGTTTCTTTTATTTTCCAACTCATTGCGGGGCTATCAGTAAACACATTTATCAAATCGTTTGGCCCTACAGTTAAAACTAGAAGTTCTGTCACGAATAGGGCGCTTATCTAGGCTTAATTGCGCGTTGGAATTGCGCGCAATTGCCATACCGAATGGCATCCAAAGCACGGCAGCTTCTCCTGGTTACTCATAGCAAACACATGCAATGTTTCTGCCAATGGACCTCCGGGTTACCCGGAGGTCCATTGGCTGAAACATTGATTGTGCACAGGCCATATGTACAGAATTTGGTATTTTTACTTGGGCCATAACGCGCACATTAACGCGCATATCAACGTGTTATTTTTGCGCATTTCATGACATGACTTCTAGTTTTAACTATAACTCATTTTCGGAGTTGCGAATACTCGGATAGTAGTGCTTCATCAGGTTCTCAACGGGAAAGTCTTGTTTTGGGTCACTCGTGTGTGTTATTTGAATGCTTGGTTGATAATTGTTGCAGTCACAGAGCGTTGACCCATTCAAACGAAAAGGCAATTATATACTTGCAGTGTAACATCTAAGAATTGTTGATTTCAGAATTGTTTATGTTTGTGTATTTGTTTGCTTATTGAGATACACTCAACAACACGGTTCACATTGTGTCGGACGCTTTTACGGATAGGGGAAGCCGAAAGACGTAACGTCGAATAATTGTCAAACTCAAGCCTGAAAATAAGCAATCTGCCATTTGCAGAATGAAGTCCCATAGGGTTAATTTGCTGGTGCCATCCCATTAAATGGGCTAGAATCCGTCCAAGTTATCCTGTGGATATCTCTTTCTGTTTAAGCCTGAGGCCTTGATTCAGATTGAGGTTCGCAGAGGGTAAATTTAGTAATGCTACCTTGCTATGCAGGTTAGCATCACCAAATTCACTTTCTGGGTACCTCATACTGTAGATGGCAGTCTGCTTATCTCCTGGCTTAATTAGACTCCCTAATTTACTATTCCGGCACAAGCAGGGTTTGCATAAGTCGAAAGCATGTGTACCGTCGACATGCTGCACGCCACTGTGTTCCCACTTGGGTAATCGACAATAAATGTATTTCCTAAGGATACGACATGGGTGGAAAGGATCCGGGTTAACCCTTTACCTAACATGAAAAGCAGACGACACTTGCAAAAAAAATTCTTGAATAACTAATTTTTTTCATTTTTTGTCTCAAAAACATAGGTTATGTCCCCTCGTTGGAACGAGCTCGACGAGCTCGTTCCAACGAGGGGTCATAACCTATGTTTTTGAGACAAAAAATGAAAATATTTTGAAAATTAATTGGCGATTTTTTAGAATAGCACTGGCCAGTTTTGGCCGTTACGTTGGGTAAAGGGTTAAACCGTCGACTTTCAATCACCAGCTCAAACCGCTCAATAATGATGCCCTGGATGGTGTCGTCTCATAAAACAATTTCTGTGGAGGACTTGGAGAATCCATTCTGAATTTGTGGAGAGATTCAGAAAAGAATAAATACTACAGCTCTATGCTGTGTTGAAAGGGTTAAGCCTAACGCGCCGAATAACAAGCCACCGTGTTACTAAGATTTGTTGAGAAAGAACAGTTTCACAGTTCTGGGTTCATACAGGGTTGACAGCTGATCTTTCCTAAGTTTACCACAGTCCACATAACGGCACTGAAGAAAAGTCCACACAGTGTAAAACATGTTACTTAATCACCCAGAAATTGGCCAAATACCTGATGGTAGAAGAAGTCCGGGAGGTTCCTCATCGGAATATATTTTGCTTCCGATTCTGGAATATTCAGCTTTTTTTATTCACTTGCCCAAACAAACATGTAGCTGTTGAATGCGATACTTGTGCGGGTACTTGTTCTCACGGGGGCTACATTGTGTGATTTTGTTATGCCTGCTGAGTATTTGAGTGACTAATTTCTGTTGTGAGACTGGTCACACAAAACATGATGACTCCTTGTCTGTTTCTGAAGCATTGACCAAAGGTGCCACAAAATAAAGACACTGTCCCCCAAAAATGTATGTGTCCAATTACGGAATGTTCCACTAATGCTATACGGACGCGAGCCATATACAAACCCTGAAAAATGAGATACTACCAGGTCTTTTTTAATTAGAAAATTGGAGAGTCGCCCTGATTGAAGTGCTTCCAAGACACATGTGTGACGACACGATGGTAGGCACACTTTTGAGTTTTTACATCATTTTAGAAGTTATTTCCACCAAAACAGCTGTTTAAATATTTACTACATATCTGCGCAGACGTAAGTTTATTACCGATAATGTGTGACACGCCACAATATATAACAATATAATCTTTCGAAATATTGTGTGTATTTGTATTAATTTTGTCAACTTGAAATCTATTTATAGAAATTATAATGCTGAACATGACTCTCAACCAAAATAAATAAATGTACTACACTGTAAATTGTTTGTGTTGTATAAACACACAAAATTTAAAGTGCATACTTTCAAACACATAATGCATCGATTGTCAGAACGTTTTATTAAACACACAAAATTGCACGGAGACCAGCGGAGACGCAAGAAAACACACAATGTATCATCTGTTAGAACACGTTTTGTTAGTCCCACAATGACTCTACAAAATAGCCAAACAATGCAATAGTCACACAATGTATCGTTCGTTCGTACGACTGTGCGGACTCCAGCAATATTTACTATATATCTTACCTCCAACAACTATCTGGGAATTTCATTGGTTCAAAGACGTCACATGCATACTGCACATAAAAGCATATACTGCCTGCCAACATCAATATACGCTTACAGCTATGGGTAATTTCCCCTTTCTTCATTGATTAATCAAAATGGCGGCAGCCGATAAACGCTTCAAGTTGAAAGATTGAGTGTTGGAAGCCCGTATTTGGTCTGAAGTGCAGGTTAGGCAACTTAAATGGCTTCATATTCTGTGGATGTGTGTCATGTTACCTTCGAAATGAAACTGTTTGGTATGTATGAATTTGCCTTGTTACAATTTATGGAAGAGTATCTGTAGACACTCTCCCATAAATTGTAACAAGTCAAAGATACGTGAACACACTGTGAGAATTCTCTCATTTAATTTATGATCGCTGTTGTTATTAGTTCTGTGCATCGATGCAGCAGTCGGTAAGATATATTCGTAACACAGTTTATTGTGGCCTAATATGGTATATATGGTGTCAGTTAATTCCACATTGGACTCGAGCTTCGCTCTCGTCCAATATGAAATTAACTGACACCATATATACCATATTAGTCCACCAACAAACTGTGTAACTAATAATAACACTTTTGTAAGTAGATTCAATTTCTGCAACTTTAAAAGAGGTGAAATTCAATTCGACGTTCGGTTCGATTCGAAATCCCCTCACTGATTCGTTTCGAGATTCGATTACATCCGTTTGGAGGTTCGCAGGGCGCAAAAGCGTAGGTTGAAAGACCTTAAAAACTTAACTCATTGATAAATGGCAAGAGTACATCAACGTGTAGTACGCATTAGAACACAGTGCCACCGTGCATCACGTGGTCAATCGGAATTAAGTGCCTTACCCAAGGACACAACGTTGGGCAGGAGCGTTCGGCTTCTTCTTTGAGCTTTGACTCCCTTCCACAACAGTACGTGTTTGTCTGTATGGAATTTCAGCTGTTATATTAGATAGTATTATAACCACACAGACGGGTGGTATAGTTACCATCTCTGCCACTGTGACTCTATATGTTGTGTCGGTGCTATGACTGTTTAAAACTCATTTGTTAAAGGAGTTCTATAGTCTTTCACTACGCTCAGCTTGGTCTCACAAAGAGTGCAGAAACCTTTGGTGCCAAAGTACCATTAAGAGAATGTCTCTGATTTGTGCCGTTCCATCCCTCCGGGGTGCAAAAGCAGGTACTGTCAGCTGAGAAACTTAATGATTTTCGCTTTATTTTCTTAACATTTAATTCTATGTGGAATGGGACACCTTTTCAGTTTGCCTTCCAAAGTAAGGGATTCTTAACCCTTTAGCCAACATAACGGCGAAAACCGGTCAACATTATTCACAGAAACGTCTATTCAGTTTTAATTACCTTTTCATTTTTGCTTGAAAAACATAGCGTATGACCCTTTATTGGATTGAGCTCATTTTTTAAAGGATTATTTATTTATTGATGTTTAATGTCACATATTTCTGCACAGTGGCTAATCGGGACCACGACAGTTTTTCAGGTGGAGGAAGTCGGAGTACCCGGGAAGAACCACCGGACAACAACGAGCAACTGTCAGATCCCCCACATACTAACTCCACACAAGCAGGGTTAGCATTGGTTGAAGACGGGTGCACCATCGATGTGCAGTACGCTTTAGTACACAGCGCCACCATGCACCCACGTGGGCAATGGGGTGAAGTGTCTTGCCCAAGGACAGAGTGAGGACCTCACGTCTTGCAGCCTGCACCTCTGCCAACTGAGCCACTGCGCCCCCATTTAAAGGATTAAAATGGAGTATTTAAAGGGAATATTTTAACCCTCTGAAGATCTTAATATGGGGGCATTATTCAGAAAGACTGGGAAATGCATTTTATTACACCTTAATGCATTTCTAAAGTTTATGAATGTATTTCATCACTCAAATTAGTGGGTAGAGCCAAAAATGTCCATTTCTGACTCGTGTATCAAACCCTTTGGATGCTGGTCACATATGCCATTTCTGGTTTCTTATAAAAATGTTCTGATTCCTGTATGAATATCTGTAAATACTGCTAACGAAAACCCATTTCTGATTTGTTCAAAAATATTTTACTCCCGAAAATAAGCCTCCATGAATTCTCTTTCTTTTTAGTTTATTCCTGATACTTTAACCCTTTTCACACAGACTTGAATTTATTGATGGTAGTAAATTCTGTTTCTCTAGTTTGCTAGTGTATTTATCTCCTAAAATATCAACTCATCCATCAAGTTGTGTAGAGCTTCCATTTCTGAAGGTTAAAATATCGTCGATATTATCTGTTCCATAATTCTACCTTCAGTCATTTGTTCTAAGTTCTGAGCTCATAGACTGTAATTTATATTACTTTTTCTTTTACCGCTAGGGCTTTATATATTCTCTGATTTTCAAGGGATCGGGAACGGGAATGAAATTACTCTCAAAACCGGGAAATATTTCGGGTAATATTAAGCAATTTACGAGAGTAACAAGACGTATTTATTTTAACGAAAATTAACATATTTTATTGACAATCTGTAATCCCCAAATGGAAAAGTTCATTTCCAAACAGAAGTGTGAACACCCAAACCCGCTACAAGCTCGTCTTCATTTTTCAGAATCACGAATATTATCACCTCTACATCCTCCAACATCAACTCCTTTTTCGCTGCAGTCACCTGTCTCCTCTGGAGACTGGTGACGAGAGAGAATAGAAAGTTGATGTTGAAGGAGGTAGGGAATCACTAGTGGTACTAGTGATTCTGAAAATCAAGAGAAGTTTGAACTTTGAAACGGGTAAACATCTTGCTGTTGAAGAGAGGAGTCCTCTAAGTTGAAAGCTGCAGTGATGTGGTGAAAAGGTTCGTCAGGAATAAGGATTGTAAAATTTCAGGCCCGGTGTAAAAGGAATGGAAGTCCGTAGGAACGTTAGTCCCTCTGGACTATTATTCCGCGGAATTGTAGTCCAAGGTCTAACATTTCTAGGAATAGTTGTCCGGCGGACTACTATTCCTAGAAATGTTAAACCTAGGACTATAATTCCGCGGAATAATAGTCCAGAGGGACTAATTTTCCTACGGACTTCCATTCCTGTTACACCGGAAGGGCTGAAGAAATCTTACAAAGTTACGTTGTGCAGTTTTCCAATTCAGAAAACTTCAGTTCAGCACACAAACAATGCCACGCTGGATCCACGTTTCCTTGCTATATAGATTTCCCGGATATCGTGACCGGTTTTCGGAACCGGGAATTCCAATTCCGGGGATTAAACCCTATTTGCGGCACACCATGAACGCCTTATATTTCAATGCAAGACCTTGCGCTTCTGTTCTGATACATTCTGAGTTAAGCTCTAAAATATTTATAGGAAAGGCTATTCCGTACCCCTATCATCCGAAGCGGTTGGGGCAGGGACGTGGCTAGAGGTTTCCGATTGGGGAGGGGGTAGGGTAGTGAATTTCCCAATAAGGGGAGGGCCCGGGAGGGGGGAACCCCTCCCGGTTCCTCCCCCTAGTTGAAAATTCACTACCGAGAAAACTTTTGAAAATGAAGCCATGAAAGGGGGCATGAAATTGATTCTAGTAACTGAAATGCCAACTCAATCATGATAGGATTATCAAGTTATTATTATTAGGTATTATTCTGGGAATTGAATATGTGCTAAACAAATGCTCAAGCTTAGAACTTCGAGTAATTCACAATGTCCTAACATTAAATCAGATCTTGTGCAGGAATGATCAATTTTCGATGTTTCATCATTTTGAATTTCTTGAAGTGCATTTCGGGGATTGTTTTTTTTACAATAAGTAAATGCACTATAGAAATCTCGTACCGATTGACATCATACATACTTATGAAGCTCGATATTGCGTACACTGTTGTTGTAAATAGTAACAGTTAGAATTTTTGCCGATTTGAAACCGAGTTTGAATTTTGGGAAGTAAAGGAGACATCAGAATCACTAAAGAAGCTCTAAAATCCAGAAAGATGGAATTTCCAGCTACTCATGACTGTCCCCACGTCCCTGGGTTGGGTATGCAAACCGTTTTATATCCTGCTCGAATTCAGTAAAGGTTCGTTTTAATCCTCGCCCACCATCCAACTGTGTTCGCTTCACCTCACACTGATTGTTTACACGCAGTTCACATCGTTCACATCTCTCAGTTAAACAAATCTTGCATTGATTATTGGCTTTCAATTGCGCGTTACAACTATCCTCTGCTCGTGGTTTTGTATTTAGGGCTCAAAAACAAAGGGGATTTATGGGCTCCTGTCCTCTTGGAGTTTAGCAACTAAAGCGTTTTTTTATGTTTTTTCCTTATTAGAGCATCTGGCTTTGGCGATTTTCTCTTCCAAGGGGTTTATCTGTAAGTCTGATCTCTGCTAGACATTGTCGTCGTTTTTTGTTGGGGTGGGAGTGGGGGTGAGTTGAGGCATTGTAGACTTTCTCTGCTTATTTTTTTACCTTCTGGGGTTTGGTTATTGTGGGTTTTATCTCCAACGCTTTTGTCCCACCTTCTTTATTATTGTCAGTAGTTTTACTGATTAAGTATGGAGGAATATTGATATTTTCAGATGTCGCTTATCTGAACGTAAATTAATCAACTATAAAGTGATTGAAACATTTTAGACTGTAAATTTTCTTACAGTTTGATAAAGTAGTTTCCATCGTAAGATAATTTCTAACCAGCTACAGATACGCAAATAATGAAATTTAAAAGAACGGTAAATCATTTAAAGCTTTTTTTCCTACAAAAATAATGTTGGGAATGTAGAAGATTCTTCGTACGGAGTGTTCTCAATAACTGATATCGATTTTTCAATAGAATGTTTGTCATAATGCATTTTGTATTAACCCTTTATCAAATACAATTATTTTCCACCAAGGTTTTTTTTTGTTTTAACCCTATAACCAATACAAACGATATAAAAATTTGTTATTTTAATTTTATTTTCAAATTTTATAATTTCAACCAAACAATATTATGTGACCCCCTCATTTGAACGAGCTCAACGAGCTCGTTCCAGTGATGGGGTCACATGATATAATTTAGTTGAAAATGAAGTGTTTTGAAAAAGTTTTTTTTGCAACTGTTCAGTTCGCAAATAACAGGGGCGGATGCGGCCGTGTCGCTAGGCGAATGGTTAAATGTTATTTCGACTTTTAAAAATATTTTTATCAATTTTTCTAGCGGTTTGCATCTGAATGAGTTATTAGGGTGACACTATTAGTACTGTTCTCTGTAACTTATGTAGGGAGGTGGGTTAAAATTTCCGCCATTTCGTTTGTGACTAATTATCAGGAGTCACTAAGTCGGCATGCGACCCCTTCGGTCTCAACACAAGAAAGCTACAAATGTTACAAACGGGTATATTTTACTTTCAAATAAAATATCGGTTAATAAATTCATCAGCATTTTGTCAAGTATGGTGGGAGGGATCTCCTCTCACCTTATGGATCTGAAGGTGGAAATAGAAAGTGACCTTATTATTCGGTTGATGCCGCGTGACACGTGGTTTGGCACTGTAGTGTGAGTGGCCATGCTGTGGCGTCATTGTCATGGTGATGGTTGGTGTTAGGGAGCACGCGCAGTTTGTTTTAAGATGATTTACGTGTTTTCATCGTATATTTTTTGCGGGATGCCATCGTCTTGGTTTCTAAGGCCGCACGTTATTTTCATGTGGTGCACGTGGTGCTATAGGCCCGATTGCGTGGTATGGGTGCTCAATTCTACATGTATGAGAGTACGTCAAGTGACCAGCACACGATTGGATGTCATCGGCTGAAAGTATTGTACCGTCGAGTACGGCTTAGCGCACTGTGACACTATGATCCCACCCGGGCAGTTAGGAGTAAGTGTCTTGCACAAGGACACCACGCGGATGACGTGAGTCAGGATTAAGCCTACGATCTTTAGATGTGATGTCTAGATTTTACCAATAAGGAATAAATGGCAATGTTATGGGAACATTTTAATTTCATGTTTGGAGATTTTAAGTGTCTTTCCTGTTCATTGGAAAAAAGTTTTGCTTCTGAAAAGTCTGTCCTAGACCTATTTTTCTTGAACTTGTCATCACCTCGCGGCTCTCTATGGGTACATGTCCTTAACTATACAACTCTTCAGTCTGCACTCGCAGCGGTCTTACAAACATAACTGATGATAATTATTTTATGAGCTCTGTTAAAGTGATTAAAAACACAATTTATTGTAATTCCCCTGCACTTCATTATATTATGTATACAATTAACTAAACAAGATGAACAATTTGAACAATCTTCCCTGCCCACTGTGTTTCGGTGAGTACCCACACATTCCTCTGGGAACAAATCTGGACACCACACATGTCCAGGTACTACACCCAAATTAACAAATGCTCGTTGTCATTTATTCTCTCCTCTTATGAATATGTCTCGCTGTACCCTGGTCGCTGTATTTTATCCCCATTATCATCTCCATTATCATAATAATGTGTATTATATTGAAGGCATGGAGAAATTTCACCAAAGCTATGGCTGTATTATCGTGTTTCTTTAATTATTGTTAATTACTCTGTTGCTTATACGAGACATTGCGCAATCACCATGCATAATTTGTTAAATAAAGTGTGGTGTAAATTAAAAATATCTAATCGATTATTGTTTCTAACCGATTTTTTTATCGATGTGATGATGTGCTGCGGATAAATGATTCATCACCTTTGATTAACTGGTATAGCACTGAACGCCCATATTTGGTCTTTATTCTGAAGTGCAGGTACCACAACCTGACCATTTGATATTCTTTGAGTACTTCGTATTAGCTTCCAAGTGCAGTTCTCTACTCTGCGTGAATTTGCCTTGTTACAATTGATGGGAGAGTGCCCATGGGGCACTCTCCCATCAATTGTAATAAAGCAAAGAGATGTGAACAAAATAAGTACAGAGCCAGGTAAAGAGATGAACTGAATTCATGTGATAACCTATAAAAGAGTCACTAACCTGACTAGGAATTATTTTGCTCACCCGAGATACCTTGAAAGAAGAATAAATGAAAGTAATATTAATTTATTATAATGTTGTAAGGTAAGGAGGTTGAATAAATTTTTACGACCAAAAATAATTACAAACAAACCCAGGTAAGGAGATGAAATGATTTCATATGATAACCAATAAAAGTATCACCCATCGGACGAGGAATTATTTTGGTTATTTGAGATACCTTCAAAGAAAAATAAATGAAAACTAAACATCTAATGTCAATTATGTTTTCATCAGCTTTCTATAGTCAGATATGACGTTGAAGAATGATTGAACTTGTGACTATGCACCAGCCATGAGGCTAGTAAGAACCCAAAGTCACTTAGACGGGAGAACATTGTGATCAATTTTCTTATTCCTTGAAGAAAAATTCGCCCAACATCGTCGTAATTGCCGCAGCTGCACATATCTCTCTGCAGCTATTTGAAAATGTGTCTTTCCGAATTGGATGAGCTTGATTTACGATGGAAATTGCCGTAATTTAGATGCAACGAAAGTTCGAATCCACTCAAAAAACGCAAATTTCCGAAAGATCGGGAAAAATAATTGACAAGAAGAACATGATAAAGTTTGTAATGAGATCATTGTCAGAGAGAAGACAGTGTATTCATCATTTTGTGTCTGTCACTGCAAATGTTTGCTTCCCAAGAAGAAACCCAGCGTTCTTGTCAGGTCCAACTGACTGCTTACGGAAGCTGTCATTGACTTTGTGGGAACTCTGCATCCGCTGTGATAAATGGCATTTACTAAACAGTCGATTACCAGCTTGTTGCTTGGAATTTCTTTCTCCGTGGAGTTAATATTGTGTCTGTCACAACGGGCAAAGGGAAATAAGCGCGACAGTTGGGATTTTCGACGGCTACAAATCTAATCTCTAAACAGTTTGAAGTGTGTCCTGCTGAGCCCGCGTTCTGAAATGAGAACATCTATTGAGACATACAAAAGTACGTCGGCATGTAACCGTCCTTCACGGGAGCGCGGTGGCTCGGTAGGTAGAGGTTCAGGCTGCAAGCCGAGAGGTCCTCGGTTCGAATCCCACCTGCGGCAACCGCGTTGTGACCCGGGCAAGACACTTCATCTCCATCGCTCGCGAGGGGGCACGATGACGCCGTGTACTAAGGCGCACTGCACGTCGATGGTACGCATGTCTTCAACCAATCTAAACCTGCCTGTGCTGCAGTGCGGAGTTACGATGTTGGGGAGCTGGCAGCTGCTCGTCGTTGCTCGGTGGTTCTCTCCGGGTACTCCGGCTTCCTCCACCCATAAAACTGTCACGGTCATGATTAGCCATTGTGCATAAATATGTGACCTTAAACATAAAATAAATAAATAAATAACCGTCCTTCACAATTACAAGACGTTTCGCTCTCTTAATTGGTGTGCGCGTTATAATTTATACAAAATCCACCTCGACTGCTAATGTAGACAAAATCGGTGTCGTCTCGTTATGCCGATGAGCATAAATAAACATACCGAGATCGGGATTAGTGAAAGGTGCTAATTACTTTTACTGGTCACTTTTACCCAGGATTTTAGATGAGAAAAAATTACAAAAAATTACAAATAACGAACATTAACCATTGCATGAAACATGGGCATTAATTAAATACTCTCAAAAAGGACTGGCCTTGGCCACGGCATCTAAAAATTGTAAAATGTTCATTCTACTTTCTCTGTATTCTCTTTGGTAATGCCGGATGAAATGTTCAATTTTTCGGTACTTTTTTCGTCGTGGGCAAACTTTACCACCGGCACGGAGTTGAAGTATTGTTGCTTCTGTGTAAGCCTGTTCCTGTTGAATAAAACTCACAACAGAGTACAAATTTGGATTACTTCCGTTGATTATTTTCTTCAATTTAGAATGCCATCCCTCCACGTGGTTTGTTGTTCTTGGGACATTTGTCTCAGAATGATTCCATATATTTTGATTAACTCCTTCAGCCCAGAATGAAGTTACATAGTCTGTGAACTTTACCACTCGCTGGTCAACATCCCTAGTATTTAATTCTTCTTCCCATGCAATCAGTACTTCAAACCAAGCATCGCTGACTTCTGGCACTGCCACAAATGGAAGAGCTATGGCTCGTCGAACTAATGTTCTGACTGCTGTGTCGTCTTTGTATTCATTTCTAAGGCTGCACTTGTCTGATGCAAAGCGATAAACCGCTTGACTGTAGTGGAAGTAACATCCCTTTACCGTTGCTGTTGGAAAGATGAGCTGCGCAGCATTCTGAGCAGCAATTTCAAAATCCATAAAAATCTGAGAAGGCTGGAGGGTCACACCTGCATCTTGACATTTATTTGAGATAAGTTCAAAGAATCTAACGTAAGTTGACTGCTGCTTGTCTGGTAGAAATCCATACACAAGTGGGAACATTTTATTGTCAACAAAAGCATGCACTGAATATAACTGGAAGAAGAGTTTAGGCGACTTCTCAAATGTTCCATCACAATATAATGCTGCCGCTTCACTGAGTAGTTGAAGATTTGCTGTGGTCGCAAAGATCATTATTTTCTTTTCTTCGCCATCAGAAGCAAGAAGAAAGTTGTCCCCTGCTGTTGTTTTCTTGCACATTTCTGGTAGAAGTATATCAGAATGAGATTTTGGAAGAGCTGGCCTTGTTTTTGCTCGGGATCGGTAAAGAGCTGATCGTACACTGTAAAAAGTTGGAATTTTAGCAATGATTAATGGGTCAGTTTCATCTCCTCTTAAAGATCCAACTAAGTCCTGGTAGATAGATGATACAGATTTAGAATCACGACGAACTGTTTTCTTCAGATCTGCTAACACGGCATCTGCACAGATTTTTGGTAAGTCGGGAAGATGATTATGTGTGCCCATAGGCGAACTAATAATGTCATCTCTTGTGTTTATTGTGGCTCCGCAACCGCGTTCACTACACACCCAGTGGATATTTGGTGGCTTCTGTGACTTTATTCGGAACTTAAAGTCATTGTAAACTAGATTTCTACCTCCTCTGTTATTAGGAATGAACATAACTGAAACTTGTTGACTTGCCATGACTGCGAGAACTATGTATGAGAGGGACTATGGAGATGTTCCTTTTTAAACCTTTCCCATGATCCCTGTTCACCCTGACGGGTATTAACGTCCCATATTCAACAATATGGAGATGTTCTTTTTTAAACCGCCTTCATGACCCCTGTTCACCCTGAAATGTATTCACATCCCGTATTCACTAAGAAAAAAAAACGACTAAAATTCTGGGTAAAAGTGACCAGTAAAAGTAATTAGCACCTCTCACTAATCTCGATCTCGGTATGTTTATTTAAGCACATCGGCATAACGAGACTAAACCACAAAATCCCCCTCTCCATTTTTTCTCGAATAATTGTGTTGTTTTAGTAATAAGACATGAATTTTGATTAGGTGTTTTCCTGAAGTCCAGATAATTAGCTTGCATATTTTATAACCAAAAATAACTGAACCTTAGAACATGGATGCCATTGGAATCAGTTCAATCAACCGGTTCCAATGACACCCGTATCTGTTTTAGGGCTGTCACGATTTTTAAATTTAGAAATCGATTAATCGTCCCAAATAATCGATGATAATCGATTAATTGTACCTAAATGCCCGCTCCACTCCCCCCTCTCCCTCTCTTTGAAGTCGATAAAATTGAAGTTCAAATCAGGTGACCTACCTCAAGGAAACAACGAATACGATCCTTTTTTTAGGTATATTCAAAGCTTTGATGTTCTGAACTTTTGAACCGTCAGTGTAACAATCAAGACCAGTCGGCAGTTGCGAACTTCGCAACTGCCGACCGCTCTTGATTATTACACTTACGGTTCAAAAGTTCAGAACATCAAAGCTTTGATGAATGTACTTGAAAGACAATTACTTCCAACAGCTTCTTGGGGGTTTAACATCGATGTTCTTAACTCTTTACCTTTAGAAACAATAGTTTTTTCATCAAATTTTCTTTTAATTATTAAACGTCTAAAACGGGATACAATTTACCGATTATTCGACAACGAAAAATACTAATCGATTTCGCCGTGACTGATCAACAGTCGATTAATCGATTAATCGTGACAGCCCTAATCTGTTTGATTTTAATGATAAAGCGGCAAGATATTTAAGGTCATGCCATTGTTAACCATACAGTCATGGATGCCATGGGAACCAGTTCAACGAACTGGTTCCATTGACATTCATATCAGTGTGTTTTCAATGACTTGAACGAAAGATATTCTTTTGGTTGTTGGCCTTATCTTTTGTTGGTTTTATCTAGCAAATCCAGGTAACGTTAGAGATTGTTGTGCTGTTGTATTTCAGTGACTTTTCTCACTCAGCTGCTCTTACAGTTAAAAGTAGAAGTTCTGTCACGACCTGTGCGCTTATCTAGGCTTAATTGCGCGTAAGAATTGCGCGCAATTGTCATATCGAATGACATCCAAAGCATGGCAGGTTCTCCTGGTTACTCATAGCAAACACAGGGAATGTTTCTGCCAATGGACCTCCAGGTTACCCGAAGGTCCATTGACTGAAACATTGCTTGTGCACAGGCCACAGGTACAGAATTCGATAGCCTTACTGTTGCCATAAAGCGTCATAAAGCGTAGATTAACGCGCAGATTGACGTGCGCATTTCATGCCGGGACTTCTAGTTTTAACTGTAGGTTGATTGATGTTTATCATATTTTATAGTTTGTGTAAATATAAAAAAATTTAAAAATTTGTGCCAATCAGTCATTTATTATCATGGGCGGTTTTGCCGAACATGTGGAGGGATTTTGTCAAGGGGGATTTTGTCGGATGGGATTATGTCGGGGGGGGGGGGGGGTGGAGGGATTTTGTCAAGGGGGATTTTGTCGGATGGGATTATGTCGGGGGGGGGGGGGGTGGAGGGATTTTGTCAAGGGGGATTTTGTCGGATGGGATTATGTCGGGGGGGGGGGGGGGGTGTCAGGCCTCCTAATTTAGTACTTCACCAACACACCACTCTTCAGGGACCAATACTATAAAACTTGTACAATTGTATTTTCTAGAATTGTATTTTCTTCTTATTAATATAACTGACTAAAATGAAACATCAGCATTTTGAAAGATGTGGCAATTGGCAAATTGCTACATCTTTGAAAATACTAATGGTTCATTTCAAACCATTTAAAGTCGTAACAAGAAAATACAATTATAGAAAATACAGCTGTAAAAATTTTATAGTATTGGTCCAAGATCTCCACATGCGTGGAACGGAGCGATATTAATGGTTATTTTCTTACATCATCGAACCGAATAGGAGAATTTATGGTCATCTATCCTCAACCGCGTGTACTTGCCTTATAAATGGCGTTTCCTTCGATATCTCTGCAAATTTTATACCTTTGATATTTAGCTTGTATGTACCTTATTATTCTCCTTTATTTATGACATATATAAGAACATATAAAATGTTTTATCAAAAATAAGAAATTTTGTCTAGACACCTCTTAACTCTTTGATGCAGCATCAGGATTACATAAATGTATTCTTTGATCCCAACTGAATGGACGATGTGCATCTCCCTATTTTCACCCAGACACCAACATGTAACATTATAGGTTTCAGTTGTATTAACCTGCCATATGAAGTTTTCTCCCCCCACTGCATGTGTAACATACGTCTGTCCAGGGTGAGAGGGCAGGGAGAGACAGATGTATCCCACCCCACCCACGTGACGTTATACATTTATAACGTTATTATGACGTTATGCATATCGTATAAGTTTTTTGCTACCCACTAATTCATATTGACGTCATCAGACTAGCGTGTGATCAAAGTTTGATGCTCTAAAACTCTTTAAACCCCAAGATGCCACCGTTCCTAATTGATTTCGTGGTATATACCTTTGGTATATACGTAACTTTTGCATGCTCTTTCCGATGGTGTCATTAGTTTTTCAAAACAACGAATACCAAATGAGTTGATTATATCAGCACGTGACCGCCGATTACCTCTGGCTAACGTTACCGCTGTATGGTGGGGGAGAAAAATAATCCCTGATGGGTACGGGTGTGGGATGGGAAAATCTCACCCTCGGGACAAGATATTTGGTCCAGACACTCGGCAAGCCTCGTGCCTGTCCCAAATATCTTGCCCTCGGGTGAGATTTTCCCATCCCACACCCGTACCCATCAGGAATTATAATAGTCCCCACCAGAAGTCATAAGTCGGTACTCATTCTGGGACCAATGCTATAAAACTTTTACATTTATATTTTCCCGAATTGAATTTTCTATAAATGAAGATATATATGACGGAAATGAACCATTAGCATTTCAAAAGACATGGCAATTAGCCAACTGGCAACTTGCCACATCTTTGAAAATGTTAATGGTTCATTTCAATTAGTTATTTCCATAAACAGAAAATACAATTCTCAAAAATACAACTGTAAAGTTTTATAGTATTGGCCCCTGTTCGAGGGATTTATTAGAATTAGATAAAACTCGGTCTCCGATTTACTGCCAGTTCTATTTGTGGCTCCCCCTCGTCTTGTTAGGTGATGTGTGGAGGGTAAGATGTTTGAACTGAATGTTGGCAGATAGTCGACAGATATGCAACTCGAAATGCATCAAAAAACGCTTTTAAAAAAAAAAGAAAATTATCCACTTACAAAACACGATAGGGTTGGTGGTGTGGTGGATATTGGAATTAAGGTATTAACTCGTTACCTGACACGACCATCAGACAACACTTGCAAAAGAGATTTCTCAAATTGCTACCCACCCTCATTTTTGTCTCAAAAACGTTGCTTATGATCCTATAAGCTCATTCCAATGAAGTGTCATAAACTACGTTTTGGAGGCAAACGTTGAAAAAGATAAAAACTGAAAGGCAATTATTGTGTATATTGTATTAACGTTGCTAACGTTCTGGTACTGAGTACTACGCCGCTAACGTTAATAAAAAATACTTATGAGACGGCCCAAGGCTATATCTTGAAATCAGGACGTCTTAAAATGACATTGCTTCATTCTCCTCCCTAAGGAACCCACAAGTACCATTACCTGCTGCACATCTTCGCTTTTTAAATTAAACCAGCACCCATCCCAATTTACAAATGTCCAGCTGAGCATCCAAACAACTTATGAAAACGTATTTATGTTATTTTTTTACCTTCCACTCACTCTGTTACCCCGTTCTGCCCGACTTAGAAAGCACATACAAAACTACGTCCGAGCTACATGAACGTAGCCGCGGTAATTTCACTCAAAATCAACTTCAGTCAACCAATATCACCCCACCATCTTTTTAATTTCTGCTGTCCATAACAACCGCTTACAAATGCTGAATTAAACATTATTTTCACAATTTACTGGACATATTTAAATGGAAACACCACTGTGAAAGAAATGTTCTTTCGTTGTAGCCATACCGACCTGTTTCATGTTCCTTTTGTTTCAGATATTAAAGCGGCTCTGTAAAAGCTACCAGCTTATTGCCCAATTCACAGCATGTTAGTTTTGGTTGCAATTGGTGAACAATTGTGAATTTAGAAATAAAAATTGTTTAAACTAGATAAAGATTAAATATTCACCACGTGTATCGTTCGTGTAAAAGTGGGATATTAACCCCCCCCCCCCCCCGGTAACCGTAATGCAACTTGTGGCTTCTAAACCCAACCACACGCTAAAGACTAAAGTGTTAAAAACTACACTTGAAGTGCTGTATTTAACATTTACTAAGTGCTGAACTAGCACTTTGTTCAAGTGTAGATATCCCAGAACTTGACAGGTGTTACAATAATACCACTTGACAAGTGTAATGTCGCGACACTTAAAAGGAAACAACGCAGATGACGCGGATCAGGCTCGAACTCTCGAGCCTGATCCGCGTCATCTGCGTTGTGTCCTTTTAATTATGTACCCACCAAGCGCAAATTAAATTACGGACGATTCTGGAAGAACCACCAATGCTATACACATGGGAAGTGCCATCCATTCAAGTTTCAGATATCTGACGATTGTAATGTCTAAGTGCTTAAAGCATTGCACTTTGAGTGTTAAAATCAAACCCTAATAGTTAGAATGGGTTTAACACCTTGAAAGTGTCAGTTTTAACACTTTAGTTTTTAGTGTGCATGTGGCCATATTGAGGTGACTAGAACAGAGAGTGTATTATCACTAAATCACCCGCAGAGTGGAGATTCCACCCAAGGAATAATTGCAATTTTGTTGCAAAGCATAACCAGCACCAGCAAAGTTTCAGGCAATGGACCTCCGGGTTAAACCCGGAGGTCCATTGGCTGAAACATTGCTTGTGTTCTTTGTCGATATGTACAAAATTTGAAAGTTATAGCCTGGGTGATAACTCCACTCCGCGGGTGATTTAGTTACAATCCACTCTCCACGTACTGTACAACAACACTAAAGCAATTCGCTGGTATGGCCAAAAATGGTGCACATCGTAAAAAGCAACTTAATCCTCACTCAATTCTGCTTATTTCTTTATATCTGTGGTATAATGTAACCGGTCTCCGATTCATGCTATTCCTAACTTTCTTCACCAACTGGGAACACTTGAGTAAATGCTTGCTAACAAAAATTACTTTTGCACACAATCAAATCTCGACAAAGCAAAATTTACATGTATCGCCAGGTAACGTAGAAAGACGAACAGGAACCCGCTCTACCTATGATTATAAAAGGCAACCATAGTATATGTATCTCTGTTATTATTTATGGTCCTCTGTCTTGTGATGATTGGCTTGTCTCTATGGTTATTAATCTTACATGTTATGGTTGGTGACATTGAGACAAATCCTGGTCCTGTAAATGTAACACCTTCACCCACAACTGATACATCATTTTCTTCTGTACCGTCCAGCTTATCACATGGTATCTCGTTCTACCATCTCAGTATCCAATGTCTAAAACCAAAATTGGACTCCCTAAGTTGTGAGATGCAATGCCACGATATATGTGCATTCACTGAAACTTGGCTTGACACTTTCGATAATAACTCGGACATAGAATTAACATAATTTTCAACTTTCCCTGAGAAATGATCGTGAATCCAGGGGTGGTGGGGTAGTCATTTACGTTAAAATAATATCACCTATAAACAGCGCCAGAACCTAAATACAAATGCCCTCGAAATTCTGTGGGTCCAGCTTTTTACTGACCAAGGGACAATTTTGTTTGGAGTTTTTTATCGCCCACCCAACTCTCCCAACGAAACTTGGAACCTAATTTCAACGGCATTCGGGAAAGCGCTAGATGCAAACATTCCGAACGTAATAATAACTGGTGATTTTAAGGACAACCAATTGAGAGTACAAGACGGAGCACTACAGCAATTGCTTACTGAGTACACTCTCACTCAAACTGTTAGGGAACCGACGCACCTCACGGAAACATCCAGCTCTCATATTGAGGTTTTTATAGTGAACGATCAAATACTTCCATATATCGCCAAAACTGACGTTATTGATCTATTCTCCCCAGAGCATGTACGATATCACTGCCCAATACTTTTGGTTCTGAAAATCCCCAAACATAAACCTACCATCATCAAGCGCCACATCTGGTCGTATGAAAGAGGAGATTACGCTGGCCTTAACAATGAACTTGACAATATAGCATGGGAAAATGCAGTATTTGAAACCCCACTTACCAAACCGTCGACAAGCTCACAAATATATTACTCACCGATGTGGCTAAATACATTCCAAATAAGATGACCTCATGCAGACCTCAACAACCTCCATGGATGCACAACAATATTAGAAAACTAATACGCCAACGCAAGCGCCTCTATCGGAGCGCCAAAAAAAACCCCACAACACTCCACAGTTATGGGAGAAATACCGCCAGATACGCAACCAGACTACCGCTGACATTCGGAAAGCAAAACTAACTTTTACTCTAAAATGGATACTAAATTGAATTCCCCGAACAAGCGCGATTCTAACTGGTGGAAAACATTTAGCCACTTAATCTCTACTAAACATACGCCCATTACAATGCTGGAGGTCGACAACAAAATGATCGCCACCGACTTAGAAAAAGCAGAAGCTTTTAATAACTACTTCTGCAGCATTTCCTTAGTCGGTGATTCAAACCATACCCTTCCCGAGCTCCACAAATGTCCTGGCCAATTGAAACTTAATGGCATTATACTCGCCTCTGAGGATGTGCTGAAGGCCTTGAACTCAGTCAATGTATCTAAAGCCAGTGGCCCTGATAAAGGCAGTCACCACCGACTAAAAAAATGCCCTTCCAGTTTAGCTAACCCCTTAACCAAGTTATGTAATATTATGTTACAGAGCTTGACTTTTCCGAAGCAATGGAAACTAGGTAATGTAACTCCCATCTCAAAACAAGGTGACAGCTCCGTGTTACAAAACTATAGACCAATTACGCTACTCAGCAGCTTGGGTAAAATCTTTGAAAAATGTGTTTTCGAAAAAGTACTATCGTTTCTGAAAACTAATATGCTTCATACCCCACTTCAGTCTGGTTTCCTTCCTTCTGATTCCACGGTTCTGCAATTAACTGATATCTATAATGCATTCAGTTCAGCACTCGATGATGGCAAAGAAATAAGGGTTGTATTCTATAATGTGAGTAAAGCTTTCGACAAGGCCTGGCACAAAGGCCTTTTATACAATCTCGAACATATTGGAATAGCAGGCCTCCTCCTAAAATAGTTTGAATTCTACTTGAGTGATCGACAGCAATGTGTAGTACTCAACTCTGTGTCATCTTCTTGGGCACTAGTCCAGGCTGGAGTGCCACAGGGCTCTATCCTCGGCCCCCTACTTTTTCTTATCTATATTAACGACAGTGGGTGATAACATATGTCGCTAGTAGTATACGCCTGTTTGCAGATGGCACTTCATTATATTTAATAGTTGACGACCAAAACGTTGCCGCTGAGATGCTAAGTACCGACATAAAACGAATTGAGACGTGGGCCAGCAAGTGACTTGTTAATTTCAACCCAAAAACCGAAACACTATTAATTACTCGAAAAACAAGGGAAAATGCACACCCAACTTTAAAAATGATCTAGCCGGATATCAACGAAGTCTCCCAATACAAACAACACCTTGGATTAACCTTCAACCCCATTTACTGTAATTAGAGCTAAAGCCTGGAAGCGTCTTGGTATTCTGAGGCGATTTAAGTATCGACTCAACCGTAAAACCCTTGAAACAATTTGTTATGTATTTGTTCTCAAAGTGCTTGAGTATGCTGATACCGTCTGGGATAATTGCACGGCGATCGAAGCCAACGAACTAGAACAAATCCAAGAGGAAGCAACACGCCTTGTAATTGGGGGTGCCAAAAGCTCAAGTAGAACACATTATATATCGAAACCGGGTGGGAAAAACTCGAGAGAGACCAAAAAGATGCATCATAAACTTATACAATATTTGAAATGGTTCACGATCTTCTCCCCGCCTATTCATCAGATATGATTCCGCCTCCCAGCTCCGGCTCACAAAGGTATAACTTTCGACATACTACTAATTTAAGAGCTCCACTTTGCCGAAACCACCTCCATCATACCTCATTACTACCTTCCACCACTCGTTTATGGAATGACGTACCCCTTGAAATCAGCCAAAATAACTCGTTGTCTAATTTTAAATCATATCTTAATAGGAACAAACGCGTTGCTCCATCCTACTTTTATGGACATAGGTCGCGTCGAACTCAAATCCTACATTGTTGCCTGCGACTCAGCTGTAATGGCCTGAACAATGACTTATTTAATAACTTCGTCGTTAAATCATTATTGTGCAACTGTGGCGCACGTGAAACGGTGGATCACTACTTTTTTCACATCAATACATGTAGGTACGCGTAGATACGACTACAAACTCTCGGCAGCATCCAGTACCATATTACCACTGACACCTTATTATACGGTAGCGAACATTATGGCTCGGAAATAAAGAAATCAATCTTTGAGAAAGTTCATGAATTCATTCTTCTTCCTAAACGTATTGACTGAACAACCCATCTTTTGTTTCTTCATTGTTCAAATACTGGTGGATCTCGATGTACACCGCGCAAAAATCTAAGCACTGGTCACTGTTTCCCTTGGGTCTTTCCACTTTTCGCCTCTACTCCAAAGTCCCTGTCCTCCTTCTGCACACTGCACCCCCACTATCTTTTTCAGATATCCAATTACATGTTTTTCTTAGTCTGTGGAAAAATTAAAAATCCCATGTACTGCTGATATCATCACATGTATATTTTCCTATGGAGACAGGCTTGTATCAGCTTTTTAGCTTCCTACTGAATCCATGTCCATTTTAGCTATGTACACAGCAGCAATATGATTGTATTCTTTTCTTATTTGTGTGGAAATAAATATTGTTTAAATTAACACCAAACCATGCGGAAAATGAAAATCCTTTCCGCACATATGTGAGGAACGGAAATCGTTGACGGACTATTTTTAAATAGAAACGAAATTTCACTGGAATTTTCTACAAATCGCGCAACGCAATTACAATTTGAATAGCTAGCGATCGATGAAAATCCTCCCCGGAGTTCCAATGTGTTCTATGTGTCAGTTGGCACATAGAACACATTGGAACTCAGGGGACGAAAGAGTAACACAGGTTCCCCTCGCAAATTTGGTTAGCGATAAAATGTGTTCTTTTTGTTGATAGTTGTCAAATGAATTGCTGAGTGTCCTTCTAGCGTGTGAATGGGTTAACCGATATGGCACATCTGCCAGCGCGGAAGGATAAAACTCGAGGGCTGCGGCCTCTCGTTTTATACGTCCGCGCTGGCACTCGTGCCATATCGATTAACCCATTTAACGCGTCAGTCTTTTTGTGTATTTATGCAATAGAGGATATAAGAATTCTGGCTGGAAATATGGACAAATATCAACCCCTAAGGACCAAGGGCGCACGAAGGAGTAATTTTGTTGTTTACTATAAAAAAGATAATTTGATGACATGCATTCGTAAAATGAATCGAAGAAACGGTTTATATATGGCTGATGAAAGACTTCAAAGAAATATGAACAGTTTATGGTGATTTCGAAGTCCGTTTCTGTGAAAGAAATAACAATAAGACCCACGTATCCTTTAACATATGTCTGGCAATCAGTTGACGAACTTAGAGATTGAAATTCCGATAATTACGTTTATGACAAAGGGATGCTAAACAGTTAGTCCCAATAAAAGTTCTTAGGATGTGAGTTGATCAAACAAACAAATTACTGACACGCAGTGCCTTATATAGATAGAGATAATAACACGAAATGAGGGTTCATTGATTTTTTTCTATCTTTGATCAAATACTATTAATGTTTCGAGGCCTTGAAGATACATCGTGCTCCACTTGAAACCATACCTCACTTGCCAAATAGATACGTTTTCTGTCCTTCGTTCATATTTCGCTTCTAGCCACAGAACTGGGCACACAAAATGCCAAGAATTAGGGTTGCACAGGCCTTAAACCCACAGCTGCAAAGTCATTTACCAGTTTTATAATTTGTATCACTATTTTATGCGGATTTCAATGAAAAATATGCTTGGGATCTGCGAATTTCGGGTCGAATCATGTTGATTATTAATCCAATCAAATCTCGAATAAAATGTTTTCGCTCTCCAGGTTGTGGACATTACAACGACATCTCGTCCCTGTCAAATCAATCAAAGGGGAGCGCGGTTGCTCAGTGATTACAGAATTGAACTTCAAACCGAGAAGTCCTGGGTTCGATCCCCGCCAGGGGTATGCGCTGTGTCCTTAGGCAAGGCACTTAATCCCAACTGCCCATGTGGAGGCATGGTGGCGCTGTGTACTAAGGCGTAATGCACGTCGATGGTGAACCCCTGTCTTCAACCAACGCTAATCCTGCATGTGTGCATGGAGTTAGTACTTTAGGGAGTCTGCCAGTTGCTCGTCGGTCCTCGGTTGTTCTCTCTGGGTACTTCGGCTTCCTCCACCCGCAAAACCGTCCGACACGAGGTGACCCTAGTTTCGAAAGTGTCGTTAAACTCCAATAAATAAATAAGTAAATCAGTCAATCAATCAAAAAAGCGGAATATTACGAAAACAGAATCAAAGTTGTTTCGGAAGAGAAACTCCCTTGAACGCTTTTTCTATCATCAGGTCTCCTAATAGGAGACCTGATGATAGAAGAAGAGCTCAAAAAGAGGAGACACTTGGTAGAATTTCGTCATTTCAAGAACATCGCGCAAGAGAATTTCCGAATCAGAACCTCAAGAAACGAAACGTCGAACCAATTTCGAATCGAATCGAATTTAGAACCCTCGTAGGTCTCTACCAGAGAGACGAAAATTATACGAAACCGGTTGGGCTACAACCGACTAGATAAAGGTTTCTAATTGTACTTCCTCATCTCCGGAAAAGCACTTAGTTGATCTTAGAGGGAGGCTTTAAGGCGATGAAATCCTTGATAAGTAGCATTTTTTTCAAAGCACTTTCCAGACCTTGAAAAGGTTGGAAAGTGACAGAACGCAGCAAGCAGTGTTTGGAATATCACACAGCGTGTTGAAGGTCATGGAATGTTGTATAAATAATGGCATCACGATAAAAGGTGCGACGAATAGGATTAGGTTTTGACTCTATAGAATTCTGTAATCCCCCACAACAATGCAAAGAAGAATCCACGTGTCACCTTTAATATTTCTGTAACATTTCTTGACATTGCAATCGTGACTTTTAGAACACCCAGGTGGACTTAAATAAACTGTTTTAAGGCCCTTCAAATATTCAATTTCGGATCGAATTAGAGTAAGGATTTCGAATCGAATCGCCCCCAGTTTATCTTCAGGCTCTATGCATGCGATGCGGTAGCCGAGAGCGTAACGCGTTGCGCTCGGAGCCCAAGGTTTGCGAGTTCGAACCCCAGCCGGGGAAACGTAACGTAATGCAATACCGGCGTGGATTCAAAACCACACTGCTCCTCCATAGTGTCATGTACGAGGATGGTGCTATGCTCGTCCTATCGGGTGAGGACGTAAATGGCTGTCCCGTGTGCAGTAATTACTGTGCACGTTAAAGAACCCTACTGTGGCAAAAGAGCTGCAGCTCGGCAAAATTCCCCCGATTCCCTCCTTGTATATAGTGTATAGAGTGTACTTCATTACCTGTATAAAGAACCCCCGCAATGAATCAATCAGGGTCCTCCGAAAAATCAACGGAGGAGTGACTGTACAAGCGCATTGAATCGTGCAACTACCGGAATAAAAAATCGTGCAACTACCGGAATAAAACGGGCGTAAGACGCGAATTGCAGCTTCAGTCCAACGAAATAAACCTGAGATGATTCTGGTGATGTGGGGTTCTCACAGGGTGCAGCGAAAAATTAACGCTGGGATTTCATAAGAAGAAGAAGAAGTTACTCTAGATAGATCTAGAGGTGCAGCGATTCAACGCTGGGATATCAATTTAAAGAAAGAAAGAAAGAAAGAAAGAAAAGATGCTTGAATCGATTTTGATTGTACTAGGCTATTCCATGCTGTCAAAGTCTGCTTTATTCCAGCTAATTTTAATTATTACAGTGGAGCCCACTTAATTGGATATCTCTTAATTGTATATCCCTGTTAATTGAATATAATTTTCAAACACAAAACCATTTACCATACCTTCAGTACAAATTTGATCTGTTAATTGCATATGGGTTGTAGAGTAAACTCCTGTTAATTGTATATAAATTTTTGTAATATGTCAGAAAAATTACTGTGACAAGCACCAAATTCCCCTTATTTATCAACCTTTTTGGCCTCACTACATCCAATACAGACATTTATTCTATTATATCTTGTTTGACAGAGCTCGTTCCAATGAGGGGTCATAACCTATGTTTTTGAGACAAAAAAGGTTTGAAGGTTTTTTGACAAATTATGTTTTCCCATGATTATGTATATAAGAGAGACAAGGTACACAACACCCTGGCTTGGAAGATTTTGACCCGCCTTATTCAAACTCACAGAAAAACCAAACGCGTGAATTTGTAGTCGAGATATTGATGTCAGTCGACAGCTTAGACATTTGGCTTTACGTTGGTATACAACTTGTCCAATTAAATACTTTTCAACGCTAAAACGGGTCAAATATATCTCGGGAACGAGTCACTTTTTACTTGGCCGGACACGGCTGTTGACTGGACGTTGACTGGGGCCGATCAAAACAATTGATCAAATCTATCGAACGAAACTACTCATTTTCTAACTACGATTTTCACTGTATCTAAACTTCACCACCATAATCATACACTATGGTACACTATGGTACTGGGGCTTCAGGACCTCTTGAATGTTATAAAGCTGAAAATTTGTATTGCAAATTCTCTTCAACACAAGTGGTAAATTCCTTCCGTCGCCATACTTGTACTATAGCGCATTGAATATGACCTCGCCAACCCATTGGTAGATAAACCTGATCTCGCTATCCCAATGGTAGATAATTAAAAATAAAATGAAGGATTCCCCGTATTTTTCCGTCACAAATATAGCAATCAATGGGAAGTCTACTCATTGTCAATAGCCGTGTCCGACCAAGAAAAGATATATTTGACCCGTTTTAGCATTACAGGCGTATTTTATTGGGGAAGTGGTATACTAACGTAAAGCTTAACGGCTTAGCTGTCTGATGACATCAATATCTCAACTACAAATTCACTCGTTTGTGTCTTCTGTGAGTTTGAATAAGGCAGGTAGATATCTTCCAAGCCAGGGAGATGTGTACCTTGTCTCTCTTATATACATAATCATGGGGAATTACATAATTTGCCCAAAAAACTTCAAATACACCATTTTTCATGATCTTTGGCACATGTCGAACACCTGTGGTCTGTGAGTATCTCCTATGGGTTCAGCCTAACTTCCCCTTAATCATTCTTAGGGGTTCTAAGGGAAAAATATTGTTGGAACTGTTGTGTTTGAAAAATGCATAAATGGTGGTAACAAATGTATAACACTTATCTAATCTACACTGTATTCTCATTGGCACATTTTCTCTCTCATTGACTCGTCCCGTGGACGAGTCAATGAGGGAGAAAAGGTGACATTGAGAACACGACGTATTCTCCCCTTCATCGCATAGACTAAGTCGCGAGAATCCATAGGGAGCACCGATCCATTTCCTTCCGTAAGGTAGTTTGATCTGTTTATGCACAGAAATGCATAGAAAAACTGTTCGGACGGTTTTTACCGGGCCTTGCGGTTTATTGTTGGTTTTCGGGTTTGCCGCAAAAACAGGAACCGAACCGGAAAACACCGAAAGAAAAAAAAAAGTGAAAAAAACGCCCAGCTCTCGTCGACGCCCCCTTTGTGGTGATCTCTCTATTTCACCATAGACCTCCACAATCTGGCAACAAAGTTGTTCTCCTTGCAATGTTTTGTTGTTGCTGTTAATTTTGGCATATTATCCACATGTTTGACGTAAGTTTTAGTATGATGTTGCGAGTGTACTTTTAATGCAATCCGGAAGGTACTTGAAAGACAGATGGATGAGATGAGTTCTGTTACACAATAAACAGATTTTCTCATTATGATTATTTCTATATAATCACACAGATAGGTAAACAGTCATTAGCGCACACTCGGGTGTCTAGACTAGCTTTCATAACGTTTAACTTTTTCAACACGGTTTTTTTTAGCTCTCGGGTCACCATGCGGTCAAATTCTTTAAGGAATCCGGCATTGTTTTGGGTCTCTTGTTCTGAATTTGACGCTGTTATGGGCTGTTTCTTTATGACACGCCCATTAAACTTTAACCCTTGTATTTGACGGAATCGCCGCTGTGACATAAATGTTTCTGTATTTAACTTGTGATGTATAAGCCGGACCCCCCCCCCCCCCACCCCCTCACCGTTTAGACAAGTTCATTTCCAGTCGAGTCAGAAGTTACGCGTCAAAAAGCTTCCAAATATCGTTATACAATTATCGATCGTCGGTCGAGTTGTATGAAAAAGTAAAAGTTCAAACCAAAATAAAGTGCTGTTTTGCAAATCCGTCCAAATTTGTACTTATATTTTTACCATCAGTAATAGCCACCAAATCGTTAGGCGTGAATGGACACCAGCCGAAGGGAAACAGCAATACAAATTTTTACAAACACACCCAATAGAAAAGATAACGAATGTAATTTAGTCTGGTTCCCTAAAAGTTGTTTTGATTTTTTATCGATCCATTTGATCAGTACCGCTTCAGACAAAAAAAAAAACAGACTCTTCACTTTTGGGTTTAAACATCGGAATTAAAATTTGCTTATTTAAATGAAATTTTAATGCATCGGGATGTGTAATAAACACAGAACGCGATGTGTGTTTGAATCGATGGGTGTTTTACATAACTCGTTGGAATGGCATGGTCTACGGCTCTCTCGAAATATGACTACGCGATTTCAACTCGTAATGTAAATACCCACTGATTCAAACACACGTCGTGTTCTGTCTATTTATCCACTTTTTGAGGAGTTTGCCCACAGACTACCGTTGATACAATGTGATGTCCCTTCACGCACATAGATATAGATATTCTTTCGTGCCTCATTTACAGATATTCCAACCAATATGTATTTTTATTACACACCTGTTTTATGAAATCCCCATCTATATGAACACTATACCATGCGGAAAATGAAATCCGTTCCACACACATGTGCCGAACGGAACCCGTTGGCGAACTGTTTTTAATAGAAGCGAAATTTCATAGGAATTTTCTACAAAACGTGCACCGCAATTACAATTTGAATCGCTAGCGATATCTAAAAATAGTAACACGGTTCCCCTCGCGACCTTGTTTGGCGATAAAATGTGTTCTTTTTGTTGATAGATCGTTCACTGAGTTTCAATGTGTTCTTTGTGTCCACAAGCACATACAGTTAAAACTAGAAGTCCTGTCACGAACTGTGCACTTATCTAGGCTTAATTGCGCGTAGGAATTGCGCGCAATTGCATATCGAATGACACCCAAAGCATGGCAGGTTCTCCTTGTTACCCATAGCAAACACAAGCAATGTTCCTGCCAATGGACCTCCGGGTTGCCCGGAGGTCCATTGGCTGAAACTTTGTTTGTGCACAGGTCGTATGTGCAGAATTTGATGGCCTTACCGTCGTCATAATGCGTAGATTAACGCGCAAATCGACGTGCTATTTGTGCGCATTTCGGGACAGGACTTTTAGTTTTAACTGTAGAACACATTCGAACTCTGGGGACGAGTTGTCAAATGAATTGCTGAGCGTTATTCTAATTGCTATTATAGACATGCAGGCGTGTAATAAACACAGAACGACACCCGTGTGTGAATGGGTTAATCGAAATGGCACTTGTGTCATCGCGAAAGTATAAAAAAGAGTTGCCTGTGACCTGCAGTTTTATCCTTCCGCAATGGCACTCGTGCCATATCGATTAACCTATTCACACGCCTGTGACATTAACACAATTAGTGGAAATGTGTGGCGAAATGATACAACTACAGCTGCCTTCCTTCATAATTATTCAGCAAACAAACATATCTAACAGTATTGGTAAATTCATTCAAAATTCTGTGAAATTTAAGACTCGATTGAGAGATATTTATTACGCTGATCCAAAGAAAATGGATGTATATGTTATTTTTTAAATTCAATAGGATGGAATATTTCTGTTGGCCGTAGGTTCGCTTTTCCGACCAAATAAAATATTTCGGAAAATTGAATCTAAACACAGACGATAAACTACTTGAGGTCTAGACGGGTTCAAGGTCGTAACAGTGGTGAAGTCCTTGCTGAAATTGACTCGTGGCGTGAGAGCTTCTCATATGCACATCTTTTGCGTAAAAAACAAAGCAGAATTTGATTACGAAATGATACAATCATAACACACCGGTGACACGCTTCAGTCATTTTTTAATCTTCCAACCATATAGGGCTGAAAGATTAAATTATTACCGAACTTTCCAATAAAAGATAGATTAGCTGATTTTGCTTTAAATTATATTGTTTTGGACGACAGACCATTCTAAGCTGCGTGGCTGAAAGGGCTGACTTCATCGGTGTCGCATTGACCCATCGAATTAGCCGGTGTGACCTTGTTCAGCAGTGCACACGGTTTCCCAGGATAAAATCTTTGTTACTGCGGCATAATAGATGCTACTGGTAGCGCATTCTTGGAGCGTCATTTCGGGTCTTCTTGTATCGGTAAAAAGATTTCTTAAAAAGTCCAACATTATGGGCATGGGGGTGGAAACTTGAACGCCCGTCTATGAATCTGAGAATATACGAGGAGAAAGCTAAATTACTCCTTCATTTGCCCACCCAGCCCATTCACAACACCAATCCAGCTTACACGATATGCCCATCTCAATTATTTATTTATTTATTTATTTATTTATTTATTTATTTATTTATTTATTTATTTATTTATTTATTTTATTTGTAGCATATTGTTTGTAATGTCAGGTGTCGGGGGCGCTTAATTTCAGCCCTTTAACCAGTTACGCAACGAAGCGGCAAAACCGGCCAGCGCTATTCTCAAAAATCGCCCATTAATTTTCATTATATTTTCATTTTTTGTCTCAAAAACATTGGTTATGACCCCTCTTTGGAACGAGCTCGTTCCAATGAAGGGTCATAATATATTTTTTTGAGACTAAAAATGAAAAAAAAAAGTTATTCAAGAATTTTGTTTTCAAGTGTCGTCTGCTTTTCATGTTAGATAAAGGGGTAAGGGCGCTTTGGTGATGTCCTTAATTTCAAGAAATTCCAGACAATGGTTTACGTTAGTGTAGGGTATGTCTTTCGGAGAAGGTTCACTTTCAAGGACTTAATGGGTGAGAGTTGTTGCATATGGACATGTTGACGAATGAGATATTTTTATTTCAAAATTAAATAATATAAAAAAAACAATCTACCCCAGAGCCCACACACTATTACATTCTTTTTCGGCGCTCATCAAGTTAGGAGAATTAAGTTATTCGATCAGCAAACGAAACTCAATTCCACAATCTCCACATGGTTTTCCAATCACCATTGTAGTCTCCAGAGAATGAATAAAATATGTTGTGTAGTTCAATTTATTTCCTCGTATATCAAATCTGAGGCAAGTTTCAAAACGTATTCAAATCAGCAATAAATTTTTTTCAAGAGTTTTCTGTCTTCAATACTCGTCAGTTCCTCCAAAGCAAACTATGATTGGTTCGTCAGACGGGACTGGGTCAGAATCACTGATCTCTATATAACTGGATTGATGGAAAGTCAGCGAAAAATATCGCAACTCATTCTACACCACCTACCCCCTCAAGAGGGCCCTAATCCAATCAACGCGATAAACCCCTCCTGTTGATGGCGTGGAAGACGTAATGCTGTGGCAACAGCTTTCACATCATCAAACATAAAACGAAAGTCTAGCATGGAAATTAACATGGTATAAACTTTCCACTTTCTTCACTTGCTCTTTGTTAATACTCCAGTACGACCGCCGTGGACTTGCCACTTTCTACGGGTGGACAATATTTACACAGATGCAGTAATATTAGATTCCAAACACCAATTATAGGAATAATCATCAAAAATTTAATTAATGAAGCACCGGGTTCAACCCGGTGCTTCATTAATTAAAATTTTGCTGATGATGATTTTATTACCTGATTTACGCATACGTGGACATCACTGCTCACGCGTGGATTACGACCAGTCCACGGCGGCTGACCTGTAACTAAAATATGTTGTGAATTTTCATTTTGCGTTGCCACGAAATATGTGCACCTCATCAACATATTCGTTTCTCACAGACATAAAAGTATACTCGTTAAAAGTGTTCGGCGATGCGAGGCGTCGGGAACATGAAAACGTTCGAGAATATAGTTTTTGTGGAACATTGTCTATATATAGCGAGTTCCGCGCCTCATCCTAAGATGGAGCGTTTGAGATACTTCCCTATGTCCCGATACCAACCGCAATACCTTGCAGTGATTGGTCAATGCCTCGTTGATTTTATTTTATGTCGCCGGGCACGCGCATATGTCTACTGTCAGCGATGCTTATGTCCACTGACAAGGAAAGCGTCTCGTTGCCATGAGCAACGGTTCATCGCAATGTCCTTTTTCACTTGAAATCAACTGAGACAAATACATTTAACTGAAGTAAAATACACACAAAAGTACCGTTATTACGTACAAAAAGATTAGTTATGTAAACATGGGTAATTATTTATGAAACCGATTAGATTATAAGGTCTCTTTTCATTAATTTACTGTAACATAAACTGAAACGAATCGAGAGCACCCCGCCCCGTTGATTGCGTACGTAAACATTGAATAAAGGGAAATCACTCCAGTCTGTTATGATAAAAGTTAACACCTTACCGAAACAACGTCTGCTTTCTAATATTCGCTGTACAACAACAAATTTTAAAATGAGTCGAATGAAGCGATTTGCGATCCACAATTCAATTTTACTTGTGTAAGATCGGGATATATACGTTATTTGTATATATCTGACGCCTGGGTTGAATATAAATTTCAGGCAGGGAACATGAATAACTTATAACATGTGGCGAATGAGCATTCCGGCAAACCAGTCGTATTAAGGTTAGTGGTAGACACCACAAGATAACTGTTTTCTCAGCAAATTACTCAACCGGTACAGTATGTTGCAACTTTATTCTTCAGTTACCCAGTATCAGACTAGGAATGATTAGGGCTAGGTTTAGGGTCATCTGTAAAATACACATTTGAAAAATGCTGGCCCATCACGTGTCGGATCTGCCGAACGCTTCCGCTCATATGAATATATTCTTATTTAATTCCCGGCCTATCTTAATGTTGATCTCAGGCCAGTACTATTTTCAAAAATCGTCATTCAATATTTTATTACCTTTTGCAAGATTTGTCCTTTGCATACAAAAATATAGCACATGACCTCCCACCATTGGAACGAGCACGTCGAACTGGCCCCTATGGGGTATCTTAAGCAATGATTTTACACAATGAAAGTGTCAATGACACTGTAGCTCAACTTGACAAACTTGAACTTGGTGAGTTATAAATGAAATGGCAAAATTGAAGATCATTGGTACCAATGTTATTTGATGAAATTTCTACATAACAGCATTGTGTGTGCACAACGTTAGAGTAATCCATGCATTTTGAAATGTAAACTGTAAAACTGGCTAAAGGAAGAATGTTGATACACAAATGCAGTATGTTCAGAGGTTATTGTAAATGGCAACTTTTTTTCACAGAAATGAATGCTAATCAATAGCTCTTATCTAAAGGTCTTGTCTAATGAGCACATCAAGTTCAAAAACAATCCTATGATAAATGTGGCCTGTAGGCCATGTCAAAGAAGAATGTTGATGCACAAATGCAATAAATTCAAAGATTGTTGCTAACAGCAACAGTTTTTGATGGAAAAGAAAAGAAAATCAATAGCTCCTATCTTTGTCACCCTGCATAAGCATACAACGTTTCAAAACAACCTGGTAATGAATGTACCCTCTGAGGCATGCCAAAGGAAGAAGTTAATGCACAAATGCATTAAGTAGAAGGTCATTGCTTGTGGCAATGTTTTTTTGTTTTTTTTTGCTTTTTTTATGGAAATTCATAAATATACCCTGCAGAGAGTGCAAAAGGGATAAGTTGATACACAAATGCAGTAAGTTCAAAGGCTAGTGATAACGACAATATTTTTTTATGGAAATAAGAAAAAGCAATAGCTCACATCTAGAGGTCACCCCGAACACACATACCAGGTTTCAAAGTGACCCGATCATAACTGTGCCCTGAAGGGTGTGTTAAAGGGAAATATTGAGGTCTGACTAATCTAAGTTCAAAGGTCAGCGGCAACATTTTTTGATAGAAATGGATGAAAATCGACAGTTCCCATAGAAATGTCAAGTCACACAAGCACACCAAGTTTGCAAGCGATCCAATCATAAATGTGCCCCGCAGGGTGCGTCAAAGGGAAATATTGATGCTTAACTGCACTAAGTTTTTATTAAGTTCATCAGAGGTTGTTGCCAATGGCAACTATTTTTGACGGAAATGGAAGAAAATCGATAGCTCCCATCTAGAGGTAACCATAAACAAACATACCAAGTTTCAAACCATCCTGATCATAAATTTGCCATGTAGGGCATGCCAAAGGAATAAGTTGATCCCTGACTAAACTAAGTTCAAAGGTCGTTGCCAGTGGCAACATTTTTTGATGCAAAATGGAAGAAAATCAATAGCTCCCATGTAGAGGTAACCCCAAACAAGCATGCCAGGTTTCAAAACAATTCGATCATAAATGTGCCCTGTAGGGTGTGACAAAGGGAAATATTGAGGTTTGACTAAACTAAGTTCTAAGAGTGTTGCCAGCGGCAACATTTTTTGACGGAAATGTCAGAAAATCGATAGCTCCCATCTACAGCTCACCCCCAAACAAGCATACCAAGTTTCAAAGTGATCTGGTCAAAACTGTGTACTGCAGGGTGTGCCAAAAGCGAAATATTGATGCATAACTGCACTAAGTTCATCGAAGGTCGATGCCAGCGGCAACATTTATTGGCAGATATAGAAGAAAATCAATAGATCCCGTTTAGAGGTAACCCCAAACAAGCATACCAAGTTTCAAATCGATTTGTCCAAAAATGTGCTCTGTGGGGTGTGCCAAAGGAGTATATTGATGCCTGACTAAACTAAGTTCAAAGATCGTTGCCATCGGCAGCATTTTCTAAGACGGAAATGGAAGAAAATCGATAGCTCACATCTAGAGGTCACCCCAAACAAGAATGCCAGGTTTCAAAGCAACCCTGTAGGTTGTGCCAAAGGGAAATATTGAGGTCTGACTAAACTAAGTTCTAAGAACGTTGGCCGCGGCAACATTTTTTGACGGAAATGGAAGAAAATCGATAGCTCCCATCTAGAGTTCACCCCAAACGAGCATGCCAGGTTTCAAAGCAATCCGATCATAAATGTGCCCTGTAGGGTGAGCCAAAGGGAAATATTGAGGTCTGACTAAACTAAGTTCTAAGAACGTTGGCCGCGGCAACATTTTTTGACGGAAATGGAAGAAAATCGATAGCTCCCATCTGGAGGTCACCCCAAACGAGCATGCCAGGTTTCAAAGCAATCCGATCATAAATGTGCCCTGTAGGGTGTGCCAAAGGGAAATATTGAGGTCGGACTAAACTAAATTCTAAGAAGTTTGGCCGCGGCAACAAGTTTTGAGGGAAATGGAAGAAAATCGATAGCTCCCATTTAGAGATCACCCCAAACAAGCATACCAAGTTTCGAAGCGATCTGATCATAAATCCGACCTGTGAGGTGTGCCAAACGAAATTGTGGACGTACGTACGCCCAGACGTACGTATATCGACGGACGAGAATTGATGGCAATAGCTCAGCTTGACTTTGTGAAGTTAAAAATGAATAGGGTTAATTATTCTGATTTTTTTTTTCTTGTTAAAAATCTCCCCTCCCAATCGTGCTGGATAACGAGTTAATAACGTGTTCGACAGATGACGATGAGAAAATGAACAAATTGATGACTTTGACTGGCAGTAATTTAAGCACACGTATATGAAAGGTAGAGACATTAACCACCGAGACACGGACGTCAAAATGTAAATATTCCAAACAACGAGTATTCCCTCATAATGCAACTAGGAATTTAACTAATTCAAAGTTGTCTGACAGTGCTCAATGAGCTCTGTCAGACAACATTGAATTGATTAAATTTTCAGTCGCATTATGGGAGAAAATTAGTTCCTAAAATTTTGATATTTAGACATCAGCCTGTACAGGGTAGAAATAGTACTAATTACATGTACGGGATGGGATCTGGATATATCTTAATACTAGGCACAGCCATTTGTACCCATACGGCAATCTTCTATAACACTGTCTCTGCAGCCACCATGCCGTTGGACACATAAAACAACAGAGAAATATGGACAAATATACAGTAAAGAACTTGTTCATTACATTTGATGATTTGATGCCCGACCTTTCATTACCACCTTCCCCAGAAATTTAGACGATGCATTGTAACCGGCGGAAAATGCATTGAATCTGTTTAATACTGGATGGGAAGAAAGAGGTTTGAAATCAAATGATGGTAACGCCGAGGCTGCTTCAATTAACACACCAACTCTAAAATTGGCACCTGTGTGTCCCTTAATTACCTGGAGTCAATGCTATAAAACTTTTTCAATCGTATTTTCTAGATTTGTATTTTCTACCTATTAATATAGTTGACTAAAATGAATCATTACAGTTACAACTAGAAGTCCTGTCACGAACTGTGCGCTTATCTAGGCTTAATTGCGCGTAGGAATTGCGCGCAATTGTCATATCGAATGGCGTCCAAAGCACGGCAGGTTCTCCTGATTACTCATAGCAAACAGGGGCAATGTTTCTGCCAATGGACCTCCGGGTTACCCGGAGGTCCATTGGCTGAAACATTGCTTGTGCACACGGCCATATTTACAGTATTTGATAGCCTTACTATGGTCATATCGCGTAGATTAACGCGCATATCGACGTGCTATTTGTGCGCATTTCAGGACAAGACTTTTAGTTTTAACTGTAGCATTTTAAAAGTGGCAAATTGCCACATCTTTGAAAATGCTAATAGTCATTTCATTTCATTGGCCAATTTCAAATCTAGACAATTTGATTGGCTGAACAAAATACAACTGGGCCACATTTTCCAAATCTGCACAATTAAAGTTGGGAGCTTTCATTGGACAATTTCAAAACTAGGCAATTTGATTGGCTAAACAAAATACAACTGGGTCACATTTGCATAATTTCAGTAGGGAGAATTTACGTTATCTCTCCGATTTAGGGTGGGTTAAATTGTATTAATCTTTTACCTACAAGAAAAACGCCATTCATTTTTTTATATATTTTCACGTTTTGCTTACAAAACATAGGTTATGACCCCTCATTGGAACTGGCGTGTCACGTTCGTTCCAATGAGGAGTCATAACCTATGTTTTGGAAGCAAAAAATGAAAATGTTTAGTTATTCGAGGATGTTTTTTCCAAGTGCCGTCTGCAACTCAAGTTAGGTGATGGGTTAAAAAGTCATACTTAGTGGCTAATTTGTGCGTGTGTGTGTCATATGATAACTAGAATACGAAATGAGTGTTTTTCTCATAAAATATTTATGAAACTCGTCCGAATTTTCCGTCTGGGCTCGCCAAAACGGACAATTCTTAGACTCGTTTCATTAATATTATATGAGAAAAACACTCATTCCATATCCTCTATTTATAACCCTTTACCTAACATAAAAAGCAGACGACACTTGCAAAAAAATTGAATAACTAATTTTTTTCATTTTTTGTCTCAGAAACATAGGTTATGACCCCTCATTGGAACGAGCTGGACGAGCTCGATCCAAAGAGGGGTCATAACCTATGTTTTTGAGACAAAAAAATGAAATTATAATGAAAATTAATTGTTGATTTTTGTGAATAGCGCTGGCCGGTTTTGGCCGTTACGTTGGGAAAAGGGTTAAAAGAAAAATACTCCTTTGACTTCCAGTAAAGGCTACAATTTAATCCAAAATTGGTCTTCTAGTGTTCAAACAATTTAATGGAACTCTTCCTGATTATCTCTCAGCACGTGTACGCGCCGAGACCGGGTGCTACGCGCGAGTGTTGATAACAGAATTATTAAGTGTGCCAAAAAGAATTTCAAATAGAGCTGTAGGTTTTTAAATTTCTTGTTCGGTTTCGGTTTTGGTTTTTCAGGTGGAGTAAAACCTCGGTTTTCGGTTTGTTCATGAGGCCAAATAAAATTCAATAAAACTCATTCTTATGTCCGGAGTCATAACTGAATGGCAGTGAAATTGAGTGAAACTCAATGAATGCCCGAAATAAGCTATAATACATGAAGAATCAGGAAGGCCAATATAATAATTACCTAAATATACAGAACTTTTATAGGGCTTGGCCATTTTTCGAGGTCTGACACCTACACGCAACTTGAGGAAAGCTGCAAACACAACTAAACTGAAATGTCGGAAATTCACAGAATGTAGCCTTCCCAGAGTAGTGAGAGTACCCAGACACTGCCATTGGCAGTGTCTGGGTACTCTCACTACTCTGGGATGGCTACATTCTGTGAATTTCTGCAAGCAAGAAAGCATTTAATAAAAAACGAAAAACCTTAGATTACGGGATGTCGACGGTTTCGGTTTCGGTTTTTTTAAAAAACTAAAAACCTCGGTTCGGTTTCGGTTAACCTACAGCTCTTCAAAACTGGAATGGCATATTCCGTATTCGACTCTTTAAAACAATTCGGGATTTTAGAAAGTGTCTGAAATCATTCTTTTCAAAAACTTACTCAATGACGATCTATATTGTTAACCCTTCTTTTACAGATTGTTCGTAACCTGTTTTTGTAAGACGCTTTGAACCAACTTTCGTGAGGAAAGGCGTCATACAAAATTAATGGTATATATCAGCATCATTAGTAATAGCATCTCTGTGATGGCATGCACAATTATCTCATGAATGTATGTATACGCGAAATGTATGAATTTTCCGAGAGGAGCCCTTTATCGAATGGAACAGCGTAATTTCTCTTGCCAACAAATGAGAAAATGGTAGAAGTTATCCAGGTATCCACGACACACAAAAATTAACAAAACACAAAAACCCCATTTTATCACATGTGCTTCTCAAAAGATTCCAATATTCACGAGAGGGCCGCTTACGAACCATTCAAAAGGGACAAATTAGACGATCCTTGCCGAACAATTCCCGGAAGGGTTTACTGAACCTCGCAACCAAATACAGCCCCACCCCGTTTCTTCTTGCAGAACAAATTCACAGGGAAATCACATCTATCACTGTTTGAGGAGAGGTGGGTAAATCCAATTTGACCCGACTATCATGACTCAATCCTCTACTGAAGAAATATTCGAAGGCATCCCTTGATGATCTTGTTGGAATATTTGTCAAAGGGTATAGTTGAAAAATTGGGTAAATTTGTTGGTGGCTAAATACATTTATTAGTCGTGATGCATTGGCTTCCCAATTTTTTATTTACTTAATACATACCGGGCTGAAAATTGGTCATGCTGAGACCCAAACACCCTCAATCAACCACAGACCTCTATTTTCATAAGATCGACTCCACGTGTGATATTAGTCTAAGAAGCAAATCTAGTCCCGTTAGAAAGTAATAATTACCAACATGACCGAATTGATACCTAAGATTCCATTCCAGATCAACACATCCCGATGGAAAATTATTGGGAGGTCACCCCACCCCCTTCCATAGTTACGCTCCTGATATCCATACCAGGTTGTAATTGCAAAAATTTAGGATATTTTATCTTAATTAACATTGTACGGACAAGTTGTACCGGATACTTGTTGCCATTCACTTATCGTGTTTCTGGTCTAAGAACCGATAACAAATGGATACCGACTGCGACTCCAGTAAACTTTCTTGCTATTTATCCAAGCTCTAGTAATGTAGCCGAGCGAAAACTAGGTAAAGAGATTTCTCTTGTGGCGGATGATAGGTGAGTTGAACGAGCATTTGCCCCATTTATAAAGCCTTAAGAACAATAATTTCAATCTAAAGCCATCTCTGGAACCGTACGGACTGCCGTCGTATAATTTCCGTATTTGTGTCTTGTGTTGTAAGTAAACTCCAGTACGTTTATGTTGAATCCTTGAACTTGCTGCAAAACACAATAAAAATATTTTGTTCTTCCAGTGTTTCATTTGACGGTGTCTTTTTGACAGATCTGGAGCTTTGTCAAACAAGATATGATTTCTAAAGCATTTCATTCTTTGTGCACAACGAATTACGCCGTCAGCGTGTTTGGAGTTCCCTCGCTTATATGACGTCGTTGGACTACACATGTCGTAAGCTCCACGGTTTATGGCCCTCAAAGTAGGAACACCCTCTGACATATTGGCTTCCTTCGGAGGTGCACACGCTAAAAACTAAAGTGTTAAAAACTACACTAGAAGTGCTGTATTTAACTCTTACTAAGTGCTGAACTGGCACTTTGTTCAAGTGTAGATATCCCAGAACTTGACATGTGTTACAAAAATACCACTTGCCAAGTGTAATATCGCAACACTTAAAAGGAAACAACGCAGATGGCGTGGATCAGGCTCGAACTCTCGAGCCTGATCCGCGTCATCTGCGTTGTGTCCTTTTAATTATGTACCCACCAAGCGCAAATCAAATTATGGACGATTCTGGAAGAACCATCAATGCTAGACACATGAGAAGTGCCATCCATTCAAGTTTCAGATGTCTGACGATTGTAATGTCTAAGTGCTTAAAGCATTGCACTTTGAGTGTTAAAATCAAACCTTAAGAGTTAGAATGGGTTTAACACCTTGAAAGTGTCTGTTTTGACACTTTAGTTTTTAGTGTGCACTCTGTATTGGTCAATACTTTCTAAAGAATTCACCAACGGAAGAACACCGTAGATAAATGTTTAAGTTTCAAATCGAACTGTTTGATTTATTTTAGATGATAGAAAGCCTGAGTAACGTCATCGTGTGTCTGGAATGTAAAACTCACCTGCTTCTAAAAGTGAATCAAATGAAAGTAAATTCTGGGTAAAGGGAAAATAATACTTAATGAAGAGTGTGTTACCATTCAACAGTATACAACACTCTGAAAAATGTTAATTAAAATTAATATTGAAAGTTGTAAATATCATCGATAGCATGAAAGAAAATAATAATGAAAGAGATATCGTTTTATCCCAAAATATACGTCATTTAAGATTTTGACAATAGGCCTAAAAAGTTAAAAATCTGTTTTTCAAGCCCTCCCGCATTGTCTTTTTAGCTGCCGCATGCTCTCTTTTTTTATAATCAATGCAACTTAAAAAATTAAAACTTAAATGGTTTATGTGTAATATTTTACCCAAGTTAATAAAACTGATACTTTTTTCCCTTGAGTGCAACAAGGCTTTGCAATGCTAAAGCATTGCAAAGCCTTTTTGCGCTCAAGGGACGAAATACACGCACCTGTGCTGTTCCGTAGATTATAAGGCCTAAACATAAAACAAACCAAGAACATGAGATAATTACAAAAATAAAAAATAAAATAAAAAACCGCATGCAATTTTACAAAACAATGGCCTGAGAAACAGAAGATTAACTTTGTAGGGCCATATTTCTTTATATTTAATAGAAAAAAATACTTACTCGTTCGTACAAGGCTCAACGGCCTTCAAATGTACTTGATCTCCAGATTTGATTTTCAAACCAGTTAACCCGCTCCCTAATACTGAATGGGCAATCCCAGTCACTGAACGTAAACAGTTAATACACTTTTAACTGTACCGTAAATATCAGTCATCTCTTACGTCAATATTTTGGAACAGTATTTAAATCCGAAATGATTAAAGCGTTTGCATCAATGATGCCAATATAACTTCTAACTTCTCAACCGACTTTCTGACGTGCTCACTCATAATAAACCGACTTACAGCAACATAAACGAGTACGACCCCCATATGTTTCTGTCATAAAATGTATTCATCAACACACTGAGGACTTTGGTAAGCACACGCGCCGATACATCATTCTTACTGTCATCGCGTTGCAAACATCTCAAATTGGTACTCTATCTTTTCCTGTCAGAACCAAGTCTATGGGAAGCAACAACACACATTTTATGTTAATGGTTGACCCAATAATCACTATTATGTCGCTAACACCATGGGAAGTGGAATTCCCAGAAACCTCATGAGGTTGTGAGACACATGCCACTGCCAATACTGATGTTGAATTTTCAAAGCCACCTCATTGAACGCCCCACATCTCATTATACAACCCCCACATCCTAACAAGCCCTCAATAAAATATCCATACTCCGAATCAAGCAAAATAATTCAACGCATTCACAATTGCCTAAAATAGAAATCAATATTGGACCAACCCTGCAGAACGTCAAACCAAACAAAACCAACTCCTGTGCGTTCATCCATATTACATCCTTTCTTGTTTTTAATACAATAACAAACAAAATTGCTTCAAATACTGGTCAATAGCTGCTGTTATTTCTTTCGTAAAACTTTACGGTAGATCTTGTTACTGGTTAAAGTCTCATCAAACGAAATACACGCACAGGACTGACTGCTCGTACGGTGGAGTAACCTCATGTTCAGAACAACACATTAAACTCTTCACCTTATACTCTTGAAAATGGCATCGTCCTTGTCCAGAGTTGCTTTGTTTTAGAAGAGTCGTTTGTTAAGTTCGACTAATTGATATATTTAACTGGCAGCCATACGACTGAAATCTAAATATATTAACCCTTTACCCAACGAATCGGCCGCATCCGCCCGCGTAATATGCAAATTCATCAGTTGAAAAATTAGTATTTTTCAAAAAAATTTCAACAAAACCATATCATGTGACGCCTCGTTGGAACGAGCTCGTCGAGCTCGTTCCAACGAACGGGTCACATGATATGGTTTTGTTGAAATTTTTTGAAAAAATGAAAAAATGATATTTAAAATAATAAATTTTGATTCGTCTGCGTTGGGTAAAGGGTTAACTGACCACTTCTTATCAACCAAATACCCAGCCTGTTCGTGTAAGAAGAGTAAATAATTGAATGAGAGTTACCCGCCTTGAAAAGTGTCAGTCGGAAGTGATGCATTGTCCCAAATTATGTTTGCCTTGAAAAGATTATTTCCTGGGAATCTCTAAAATTTTAGGTCCCAACGAACCCACAGCGGAATTAGTCAGAGGATTTCTTTCGCTCGTAAACATTGTAGTCTACGCTCAAGTATTGTATGCAACTCGTCTGTTTGGGCAAGTCATCCAAAAAGGTGGAATTATAGTCCAGGGCGGATTCAAGGTAGTGTCGGAAGCGGAGCCACATAGAACTCTTCGATTATCATCAGGTTTTCCCGTCCCACGTTGATGATGGTAGAAGAAGATTTCACGGGGAACAGTTGATAGGATTTTGAGAGCATCTCGACGGTTTGAAAATTTCCGAATCAGCACGACGCGAATCGAATCTTCGTGACACTTTCGACTCGAATTAAATTTCTAAACATCGCAGGGCCCTACCCGTGCTTGTTGAACGTTGCTGTGTTTTCTATTGGAACAATCAATTGTTAATTTCGGCTGATTAATATATTCATCTTACAGCCATACTTCTGAAGGTTTTAAACACGCTCATTGTCCGACTCTTTGTAGCAACTACACAATCCTCTGATAAAAACAGTTGTAAATAATTGAATAAATTGAACAGGTTATCCCTCTTCAAAAGCGTCAATCAGAAGTGATGTAATGTCCAAAAGTATGTTGCCTTGAAAAAAAGGTATTATTTTGGAATGCTGTGCAGCCTTTATTTCCATATATCAATGCTGAAAATTCCAGAGAAACGGAGTCTGATAGGGAGTGGAACAGCATATAGAGTACTTGAACAGATCGGACAAAATGACAAAACAAGTTGTGCTTATCCTCTCAATAACTATGTATGTCTAGGATTGAGCTATAATATTAGTTATCCCTGTGTTTTCCAGGGTGTATGGGAATTTACACCGGTTTGGAAACTCAATACACACTGAGGCGAAGCCGAAAGGTGTATGAGTTCCCAGACCGATGTAAACTCCCATACACCCTGGAGAACACAAGGATAACGGATTTAATTCCAAGGATTGTGTTGTACTGAATACTTTACATACATGGGCAACAACTGACAGAACATTTGTATTTTGTAAGTTTGTTAATAAAACCAGACAAATATGGATGTCAGTTCCAGTGACACCCATATCTCTAATATTTTATTGCACATAAGTATTAAATTTCCTGTATTTATATATATATATATATATATATATTTATTATGTTCTAACATAACCGAGCAGAAGGAATGAATTAATAATTAAAAATGGGTACTGTTTTTTAGCCATATAGCCTACTATTGTGTATTCTTGTTTTTACACCGTGGTTAACCAAGGTGTAAAAAAGCTACCGTGGATTGCAAGTTACACCGTACCTCTCAGCCAATCAAAATGCAGTATTTTGTATAATTTGGAAATAAGTTTGTATACACCTGTGCTAAAGAACTTTCCAACTGTTATGAAGACACTGGGTCGTTGTTATTTGAACAATCAGAAACAATCAAGTCGGGTAGAACTTGACAATTAAACAAAATATCCCCAGTCAGTGACCTTCCGAAACTGATCCTCCAATTACGATTCTCGCTGTTGGTTCAACATGCAGCGGTGTTCCTCTCAAAAATTATTCTAGCAATTCGGGTGATTTTGATTGCCATGCGACGTGGGCAAATGGGTAAATATACACAACAAAATTACAAAGCTTACCTTTTTAGTTTGCTCAGATATTTTTTCTTGAATTTCTTCTCAATTGATAAGCGGTCAAAAACTTAATTTTATGGTTAACTCAGACAGCTGAGTTTGTCGTTAAGAAATCAACAATAAAAGAACTACCCCCTCAGTATAAGGCAATAGTTTGTGGTTAGATACGTGATCATACGTCAAAATAAAAATCTGACCACCCGTACATGTAGCATGGAGTGTTTATTTATTTATTTATTTATTTATTTATTTATTTATTTATTTATTTATTTATTTATTTATTTATTTGAGTTTAACAACGCTTTCGAAAGCCAGGGTCTCGGACGGGTGGAGGAAGCCGGAGTGCCCGGAAAGAACCACCAAGCAACGACGAGCAACTCTCAGACACCCCAGCGTACTCCACACAAGCAGGGTTATTATTGATTGAAAACGGGAGCACCATCGACGTGTAGTACGCTTTAGTACACAGCGCCACCGTGTCCCCTCGTGGGCTTTCAGGATTAAGTGCCTTGCCCAAGGACACAACGCAGTTACTCCTGGTGGGGGTCGAACCTTGGACCTCTCAGTTTGAGGTTGAATGCCATACAGTTAAAACTAGAAGTCCTGTCATGAAATGCGCACAAATAGCACGTTGATCTGCGCGTTAATGTACGCGTTATGGCCATAGTAAAAATCAAATTCTGTTCATATGGCCTGTGCACAAGCATTGCACAAGCAATGTTTCAGCCAATGGACCTCCGGGTAACCCCGAGGTCCATTGGCAGAAGCATTGCATGTGTTTGCTATGAGTAACCAAGAGAACCTGCCGTGCTTTGGATGCCATACTATATGGCAATTGCGCGCAATTCCAACGCCCAATTAAGCCTAGATAAGCGCACTATTCGTGACAGGACTTCTAGTTTTAACTGTAACCTCTGAGCCACTGCGCTCCTAGGGAGTGTTAATAAAGAATTCTTTTCTCACCGTACACCCAACTTCAGTACTTGCGCTTCTGTTATGCATTGCAGTACGGCTAGAGTGGGTCAATATTTAACAATCATAGAGAGGAGCTTTAACAAGAAGACATTCTCAGTTTCTGTCAATTAAGCTTAATCAAAATTTCAGACAACTGTTCTCGGGTAGAACTCAGATGTTCGGTAACTAAAAGATGACATGCGCCTCTTTCTGAATATTACACATTGGGCCCAAAGCGAATGACCCGTGTTTCGTGTTAAAGTGATAAAGACAATAAAAACACTCGTTATTATTCTCCTCATCTTTCCATTTCGACCTCGTGTGTTGTATGTAATTTGAACAAAAACCGACGATAAAAATTACTTCACTTGGTCGAAAAATTGAAATTGAGAAATTTAATTACAGTTATAATTTCGAAGCAACGATTAATCGCATCAAAATTAAAACCGCGATTAAATTTTCCCTGATCTTCCACTCAGTTGGATTAATTGCTGACTTTGTTCTACAGCGACGCTTAAATTACATTTTCCAAACGCTGATGCATCCCTGACTTATATCGTCATTAAAATAGACTTTCGATAAAGTTATCTCCCTTGAAATTATTGAACCAGCGAGGAAGGTATAGTTAAGAAGGAAGTAAAAAAACAAGGACATGGGTAGAAAATAAAGCTAAATTTCCGTTTGTTACTTTTAATAAACGAAAACAACAGACAGCTCTGGGAGCTGTCTGTTGTTTTGTTTCATTAATTGTTACAAAAGGAAACTTGGCTTTGTACGGCAAGCTGACTAGAAGCAACCACTTCACAAACAATACGTCATTAGGAATATCTATCAGGATCACATCCACCAACATAAAGAAAAAGTACGCTTTGGCTTTTTATTATCAAATGTATTTTTACAGTAATTTGCAAGTGTTTTTATGTTTTCTAGGAAGAAATTATCAAATTTCATCAGCTAGACATTTATATTAATGGGAAGGACTCTGATCTGTATTGAATGTCATGATTTGCACATTATTAGTAAAATGAACAAAAACAAAGTTACACAATATCAAAAGATAAATATAGAATAAACGTATAGTGTGTTCAAGTAAAAAATGTATTCTACGAGTAGGATTAAGAATGAAACTGACGAGCCTCTGGCGAGTCGGTTTCATTCTTAATTCTACGAGTTGAATATTTCTTTTTACTTGAAAACACTATACGTTTATTTTGTTCATCCCATAAATCTTCTACAGGGCAATCGCGGCAAAATCGTGCTAAATTCGTTACAAAACACAGCGAGAAGTGAGGAGCACATTGGTCCAATTCGATCGACCAGCAAAATTGGCAAAAGTAAACAAGGCGCAGTAATACATTTCTCTCTAAAAATAATTCCTCTACAAACTTGAGCTAAACTTACAAAAATACTTTATTATATGAGCAGTGTGTGGTGTTTTCTACTGGCATTGTGTAATACTTTCAAAAAGATTTAACGAAATCAACAATCGAACTGTTAATTATGCTAGACAAATGTGGTAGAGGCCAGGGGTCAACAAGTCCGTCGCTACTTGGGGAATAAATTCTTTCAGTGCTAAACCTATGGGGAAAATTTATCACCCACTAGGTGAATAAAGCAAAAATTTATCCAAGGCCTTTATTGTTCAAATAAACAACCACCTATGGGATGAAACGCTGTATTCTTATTTTTAATTGGTTTTCAACACAGAATAGTCGTCAAACGTTCAAACTGATTGAGAGAAAATTGTAAAAAGCCAGCTTCTGTATTTTTATACTTCTCTACAGGCAAATACCAGAAGTTTACGAAATGATGCGCACACCGATGATACAAATTCGCTAACATGTCGTAATTTCAATTTTTATACCAGATTCCTAAACCCTCAGTGTTAAATTTACAGACAGCTTTATGGAATTAAGGGGAGCTAGCTTTTCTGTAAATCTCGTCCAATGACGAAACTTGTTAGCTATGATTTTGAAAACTGCAAAAGAAAAATCTCCAGTTAAATACGCCCAGTGTTTTACAACCCACATGTAGTTATTTTACACAAAATTTGAGTTACTGATTGGGCTGAAACTCCTCTCCTGTGTTGTCATATTAGTAATACACTCTTGGGTCAGTACATATTTTTCATTTTACAACAAGTACGACTTTCGCCCAGTATAAGTAAAAACGTTTAGTCAAAATACAAATCTGTATTGAGGGAAAACATCACGCGTGCTATCATTTGATTGAGAAAGAGAATGTGTTTTTTATCTCACTCAGTAAGCATTGAGTTATTACACATGTGTAGGCCACCGCGTTTGATAACAGTAATTGATGATAAATAAATCACCAGCTCAACGAAACAAGTTAGACTTGAATATTTTTTGTCATGATGATATTTCTTATATAGACATACCATGCATTAAACATGAAAAATAAAACAAACAAAAAAACACACACCTGGAACACAACAATAAACTTCAGCGGTTACAGTGCAAATCGCACAATGAATGGAGCTGACAGCCCAAGAACGTTTTCCATGACGTCACGTTCTTCATTCATAAAAAAGGGAGAATATTGTAAGATAAATTGGTTACTACCACCATGTGGGTTTCTGAGAAACCCACATGGTAGTAATAACCTATTTATACAAAGGCGTTATGTATATTAAGAGATTTTAATAGGTCTCTCTGCAACGCAGTCTTCAATTGTGTGTTGCTTATGTCGTAACATCGAGCTCATGTATACACGATCGACAAATGTACTCACTCTAGACTCCCCATCATTGTCATTTACGCAAGAAACTAAATCGATATCCCTTCTCTCTTAAAGAACCTCTTCACAGATGATGGAAATTCAGCAAGTCTGCCGGTTTCTGAATACTAAAATTGAAAACCAATTTATTTCTGTCCTTCACTGACAGAACTGACATTTCATGCACTGCAAGTGTCTTTGCGTATTGACTACAGGATGGAATACCGTTGAATTAACGAACATTTCGTTTATTAAATTTTCGTGCAATCACTCTTTCTGTAGCAGTCAGGATATCAAGATACTTTAGAAAAGATGGTGCAACTCGTGAGCGTGCGCAAGCCAAATGAAGTGAGGGGAAAATACCAAGACACTTTTGTTCAGAAAGAGTAGTGCAAATCAGCGTGAAGTGAGGGACACAGTAGTTTTCTGCTGCCCGTGGCAACAGAAAATTGTTTTCCCAATTTGTCTTCACTTCATGCTGGGATAAGATCAAGTATAGGGTCTTAAAAGAAGGACGTGGCTTTTATTACACGCCTGTTTTATGACATCCCAATCTACAGCAACACTAAACCATGTGGAAATTGAAAATACGTTCCGCACACATGTGAGGAACGGAAATCGTTGATGGACTATTTTAAAAAAAAAAAAAAACACTGGAATTGTCTTCAAATCGTGCAAGGCAATTACAATTTGAATCACTAGCGATAGCTGAAAATTGTCCCCTGAGTTCAAATGTGTTCTATGTGCCAGTATGTACAGAGAACACATTGGAACTTAGGGGACGAGATAGTAACAGGGTTTCACCTAGCAAATTTGGTTGACGATAGAATGTGTTCCTTTTTATTTATAGTTTTAAATGAATTGCAGAGGTTCTTTCTAATAATTGTTTTTTTTTATATAGACGGGAAGGTGTGTAATAAACACAGAACGACAGAAATACAGTAAAAAGTACAGAACGACCCGCGCCTGTGAATTAATGGGCTAATCGATATGGCACTTGTGTCAGTGCGGGAGGATAAAACTCGAGGCCTACGTCCTCTCGTTTTATCCTTCCGCGCTGGCACTCGTCCCCATATCGATTAGCAAATTCACACGCGCGTGTCGTTCTTTGTATCGCAAAATGACACATGGGAGTTTGGAAGGCCAAACGGTCTGACACCAAACAAAGAACAATCGTTTCATTTGGCCTGAACCACTGGTCTTAAAACAGCTGCATTGCTGGAACGTCGGCGAAAAAGGTCGCATCACAGTCGTCTCTCTCAAGATGGCGGCATGCCAATCAAGGCGCGAATTCGCTAAATCGATGAAGTTTGGTGACATAAAAGCTGCTGCTTTGTTACTTTCCAATCTCGGTGCTTGTTTTCAGGTGCTATATATGTAAGGACAATTTGACCACGAGTCGTTCACTTTTACGCTTAGAAACCGGGGAATCAGAATGAATTTATTGAACATGACATACGGCGAAAAACTTATAGTAAAGCAGGTGCTTCTAGTCAAGTGTCGTCTGCCTATTCAGGCAGACGACACTTGACTAGAAGCACCTGCTCAGTGTTTTATTCTCAAAGAGAGCCGAACCGTCACAGCCAAATCACCTGCCGTATTACATCACAGGCAAGAAAACTCGATATTTTTTAATAAATATTATTTCATTTTCAGTTCTGGTACGGATAGGGTAGCATCTTCCTGGGGGAACCATCAGCGCCTGCTGTCAAGTCCGTGCATTGCTTGCATATATTTTTCGTGTTCTATACGCCGCAACCTTCATTTGATGAATACTTTTTGCATTTTTCATTTGAATTTATGGAATATCAGAGGTGGAAATATCAAAGTAAACAAATTTCCTTTACTTATATAGCATCTTGATCAGCAATATCTATACAGTTCAGTCGTCGTGGGCTGGCGTGGACAGTGATGTACATGAATGCGTTTACCAGGTAATAAAACCATCATCAGCAAAATTTTAATTAATGAAGTACCAGGTGGGACCCGGTGCTTCATTAATTAATTTTTTGATGATTTTTCCTATAATTAGTGTTTGGAATCTAATATTATTGCGTTCGTGGACATATTGCCCACCCGTGAAAAGTGATCAGTCCATGGCGGCCGTACTGTATGCAATATGTTGTAAATATGCAGCGAAAAATGTGCACACCATTAACATATTCATTTGACACTGACATCAAAGTATACCCTTTGAAAACCGATTGGCGATTCAGAGGCGTCAAAAGATTGATTTCCTTCGAGAATTGTTCGATGCCAGCGGCTGGGTCACGTTTCTATATGTGACCAACGAGCGTTCCCGCAATGCAATTGTACAAAGATCAGTGACCCGAATACGTATTAGCAAATCACCACTAATTTCTGTTAATCCCACAATCCCTACCCAACATCAAGAGAAGGTAACTCCCCCATTCGACTTGAGGACGTTTTGAAAAAAGGCGCAATCTACTAGATTCTTACTAACAAGCAGCAAATATTATTTAGAGTAAACGGACAATGACGTAAGCAAAATCTAGAACTACCACCTTGTGAGGACCAGTACTTCCTTACCACCACCCCACACCTTGCATACACTTGAGTCAGGGAGGGTGAGTGCCTTCAACACAAGGATATGTTTATTTCGTTTGGAAATAAGGTTTCAACTGTCCTCTCGATTTTGAAAAAGTAGGGGACATAACTCGTGCGGGGGTGGGGGTGGGGTGTAAATTGAACCGGAGAAAATTTATCTCAGGCACATCTGAACTTTATTGTGATAATTTTATCAAGTCTCAGACCAATATCTTATGAAACGTAAAAGAAATTCGCTCCCCATGAGTTACCCATACTGTAAAACTGACAAATGCAAGGGTAATTATTCTGTAATGCTTAAATCGTCCTGCAACAAATTTATGTTTGCCTTATCTGCATGTTGATCGCGTGCCCTGTTTCAAACAATTATCTCAAGAAGTGAAGCAGTAGTTCGCGACACGAGATTGTTTTCACACTATTACACCTGCAGAATTGAAGGGAAATGACTCTTTAATGCTTAATCAAACCATGCCGTGGCAAATTGATGTTACCATCATCTTCACTCGATATTGATTACAAATTTCAAGTCGCAAATGAACATCTGAAGAAATGTAGAAGTTCGCTACACAAGATTTCAATAGATCGTCCAGATGATCAACCACCAGCCGCATTGACAACAATACTAATAAATTCCATTTTACCCTTTACTCAACGAAACCGCCCGCGTAATATGCAAATTCAGCAGTTGAAAAAATATTATTTTTCAAAAAATTTCAACAAAACCATATCATGTGACCCCTCGTTGGAACGAGCTCGTCGAGCTCGTTCCAACGAGGGGTCACATGATATGGTTTTGTTGAAATTTTTTGAAAAATTTGAAAAAATGATATTTAAAATAATAAATTTTGATATCGTCTGTGTTGGGTAAAGGGTTAAGGGAGAACCCCCCCCACCCCTCCAAAATACTTAATTTCTATCAAGATTATTTGTCTTGAGCGGGAATGTCCGACCGCTCGTCACCCCTTTCTCCACGCTACTACGTAAAACTGAAAGTCATCATAAACAGAAAGAGAATATTAGCATGTGTTTGAAGAGCAGGGACCGCGGAACGATTTTGAAAGTGAAGAGGTTGAATCTTAGACTCTATTCTGTGGACATGTGTGTGTGTGTGTGTGTAAGTGGGGTGGGGGTGACAGTGGTTATGTTTCTGCGTGATTTTCTCTCCCCACAAAACCTTCCACTTGAATTAACATGAGGCTGGAATGTTCAAAACAATTGTGAACTAGCTTTGCAACTTGGTTGCAACCCTTTCCGACTGCGGTTATTGTGGCGGTTTTGCGTCACGAAGAATCAGGTTTTGGCGACGTCAAACGCAATCGTTAGCGCTTTGAACCCTGGTGGTATCAGTTCGATGACAGCAACAGGAAGTGTCCATATTCATTATTTGGGGGTAGACCAATTACAATTTGCAACGTACTGTAGTACATGCACCTACTATCCATCCTATTTAAGGAAATTATGAAGTATCATGTTCCTGGGCAAAAAAGCAGCCGCTCTGGTTCAAAGTCGGCGTACGTATTACGTACTGTAGTCGCAACGCCCGGCAATTTTCGTGTGTAATATTACGTACCGTAGTCGCGAAGGGTTAAATATTGCACTCTCATGTTAACTCATGTTAACTCAACAAAGTCAATTTTACTCAATATACGAGGTGGGGCAAAAGAAAGTGGACAACAAAACGTGAGTACCTGTGAGAAGCTGGGCATAACCGGAACACCACGGTTTCTGAATGACTGGAAGGTCAGGTGAGACATTTTGGTTTGGTTCGACCGGTTAATGCCAACAGGACTGGCCTCGTCATGGAAGTTAAAATCTTCTTTGTTTGTATTACTTAGATCGAAACACTCTGATAAAACATTTTGGGTTCACGCCCCATCAGACCCCCGGCTTCGCATGGTCTGCTGAGGTATCGTGCTATACAATGAGTTACCACAGAAATATAATATTTGGTTTTCGAAGAAGGATGGTGAAAGGTACACGAGTGCATTTTGTAGCCCACATTAGAAAATTCATAACCTTTTGATGTAATTAACTGGTAGAGTGCTAAATTATTTTTGACCATCAAATCGTGTACACATGTCTTTGCCTTGTTACAATTTATGGGAGAGTGCCTATGGGCACTCTCCCATAAATTGTAACAAGGCAAGCCCTTACGGATTAAATAATATCACTTCAAATATAATGCAAAGCACATGCATTGAATATGAGCCTTCATGTTGTGGTACCTGCACTTCAGAATAAAGCCCCATTATGGGCTTCCAGCTCTCTACCAGTTGACAGAAAAAAGTTACAGAACTTCAAAAGATGGTGAAAACGCCGTGTACCAACCACTTTTGTAATACAACCACTTTTGTAATAAAGTTTATTGCAAAAGTGGTTGCGTACTTTCTTCAGTCACTACAATGTTTTAACTGGTGAATGGACACGTTATTCCATCGAACGACACACAAACATGTTTAGGTAAACTTGTCCCTCACCCAAACCCAATGTCCGACTATAAAATGGACGTCCGTGATTTATCACTGAAATGAGTTTATTACAACAATAATGGTTAGTTTATTACAAAAGTGGTTGGTACGCGATAACCACTTTTGTAATAAAGTTTATTGCAAAGGTGGTTGCGTACTTTCTTCAGTCACTACCATGATTAACTGGTGAATGGACACGTGTTATTCCATCGAACGACACACAAACATGTTTAGGTAAACTAGTCCGTCACCCCAACTCAATGTCCGACTATAAAATGGACGTCCGTGATTTATCACTGAAATTAGTTTATTACAATAGTGGTTCGTTTATTACAAAAGTGGTTTTATTACAAAAGTGGTTGGTACGCGTTAACCACTTTTGTAATAAATTTTATTGCAAAGGTGGTTGTATTACACAAGTGGTTGGTACAACACCGTTTTCTTATTTGTAAAATGGGTTTCAACAAAGAATAGTAAAACGTTCAAAAATGGTTGGAAAAAAATGTAAAAAGTCAGCTTCTGTATTTTTATAATACTCTTCAGGAAAAACCCGAAGTTTGTGAAATGATGCGCACATCGATGATAAATTTTCTCTAATAATTCGAAATTTCAATTTTCATATTTCCTTAAACTTAGTGTTAAATTTACTGACAGAGTCCCGTTTGCCCATGTTGGGACTCGATGAAGCTGTGTACTAAGGCCCTACTACACATAGCTGGTGAACTTGTCTTCAGCCAAAGCTAACCCTGCTTGTGTAGAGTTACCACGTTGTGGAGTCTGACGGTTGTTCGGCGGTTCTCTCCAGGTACCCAGGCTTTCTCCAACTGCAAAATTGTTCAGTACGAGGTGACCCTGGCTGTCGAAAGTTTCGTTAAACCCCAATAGAGAAATAAATAAATATCAACGGCTTCAGTAAATTAACCCTTTACCTAACATGAAAAGCAGACGACACTTGCAAACAAAATTCTTGAATAACTAATTCTTTTCATTTTTTTGTCTCAAAAACATAGGTTATGACCCCTCATTGGAACGAGCTGGACGAGCTCGTTCCAAAGAGGGGTCATAACCTATGTTTTTGAGACAAAAAATGAAAAAATAATGAAAATTAATTGGCGATTTTTGTGAATAGCGCTGGCTGGTTTTGGAAAATTCTTAGACTCGTTTCATAAATATTATATGAGAAAAACACTCATTCCATATCCTCTATTTATAACCCTTTACCTGACATGAAAAGCAGACGACACTTGCTCGGTGGTTCTCTCCAGGTACCCAGGCTTCCTCCAACTGCAAAATTGTTCAACACGAGGTGACCCTGGCTGTCGAAAGTTTCGTTAAACCCCACTAGAGAAATAAATAAATATCAACGGCTTCAGTAAATTAACCCTTTACCTACCAGGAAAAGCAGACGACACTTGCAAACAAAATTCTTGAATAACTAATTCTTTTCCTTTTTTGTCTCAAAAACATAGGTTATGACCCCCCCCCCCCCCCCATAGGAACGAGCGCGACGCACTCGTTCCAAAGAGGGGTCATAACATATGTTTTTGAAACAAAAATGAAAAAAAACAATGAAAATTAATTGGAGATTTTGTGAATAGCGCTGGCCGTTAACCCTTTACCTAACGTAACGGCCAAAACCGGCCATCGCTATTCTCAAAAATCGCCAATTAATTTTCATTATTTTTTTCATTTTTTGTCTCAAAAACATAGGTTATGACCCCTCGTTGGAACGAGCTCGTCGAGCTCGTTCCAACGAGGGGTCATAACCTATGTTTTTGAGGCAAAAAATGAAAAAAATTAGTTATTCAAGAATTATTTTTGCAAGTGTCGTCTGCTTTTCAGGTTAGGTAAAGAGTTAAAGGGTTAAAGGGAGATAAAATTCCAGTAAATCACTCCCAATGACAAAAATTGTCAGCCATGCTTTCGTGGTGCCATCAAAACAACATAATGACGCATAATCTCCATATAAAACAAATACGCAGCGAATTCGATGGTTGAACTATCAGCACGGATCTAATTTTGGAAATTTGTATATCAATTTCATATCTGGAATACGAAGTGATCGCAAACATTAACTTCTTTGAGTTATATAATCCAATTACGGCTGTTCCATTCCGCGTATTTCATCATAAGATCGATACACAGTTAAATTCGTCTAAGAATTTCATTTTGAGGTCAGGCGGGTTCATCAGCATTGCCATACATTTACAACGTGGAAATGATTTATTTGCTTGCCGGTGAGCAAGAAAGCAAATACGGCAATTTATCAGAATTAAATAGTCGTCTTCGAGTGTGAAACAAATTAAGTGAAATAACGATTGGATAAGTCAAATATATATATATATATATATATAAGTATATATATATATACTGAATTATACCATGCAATGCAGATGAAATCAGTGAGAATCAATCTCTTTTTCAAATTTCCTGCTTAAGGTACCGAATACAGAATTCGGCACTTCTGTTATGCATTTTTTAGGATGAAAGACTCTGACGCCGATGGGGATCGAACCACTGCCTTGATGAAAGTACACTTCTGCGGAACCAATCGCCTAGCGAAACTGGACCAGCGCCATAGACCACTCGACTACCGACAAGCCCCAAAAAAGTTTGGCTGCTAATTCAGGAGATCAGGAGTGTTTATACAAGAGAACAATTGACTAATCCGTATTGTCTGTTTCAATCTAGTGGGGGAATTTGTACTCTTAATCGGTTGCTCGTGGACTGTGTTGTTGAAGAAAAACGAACAAGTCTGTCATTTCGAATAATTTTATTTTAACTATTATAATCGTTTAAAATGGTTACAGTTAAAACTAGAAGTCCTGTCGCGAATAGTGCGCTTATCTAGGCTTAATTGCGCGTTGGAATTGCGCGCAATTGCCATATCGAATGGCATCCAAAGCACGGCAGGTTCTCTTTGTTGCTCATAGCAAACACATGCAATGTTTCTGCCAATGGACCTCCGGGTTACCCGGAGGTCCATTGGCTGAAACATTGCTTGTGCACAGGCCATATGTACAGAATTTGATAGCTTTACTTGGGCCTTAACGCGTACATTAACGCGCATATCAACGTGCTATTTGTGTGCATTTCATGACAGGAATTCTAGTTTTAACTGTACAACGGTTAAATGGTAATGATTCATACTATAAAATTTTTTTTAAAAAAACATTCCCCGACAACACCTTCAAAAATCAGTGTTTGTCTCTCACAAACTTTCCTCCTGATCACACAAACTGGTCAAACATTAAGATATGGACTATAATGACTATCAAAACACTCCTGATGAGGTGCAAAAATTAATTTTTCGACGTTCCGGGAACACCCCCATCACATATGTGCTGGACACACACCCATATTATACGCATCTGCCCTGTCTCCGAAATGTCAAAAGATACCAAAATGCGAGTCTTTCAAAGGAACTTTAAAGCGAGTGTTAAATTAGGATAGATCTTAGTGGCCAAGTTCAAGAGAAGCGATCAACTGAGAATAAATGTTCTGGCTATCTAAATAAAAATCGAGGGATTTCTCGAAAAAATCATTCCAGCCAATTCCAGTCGGAAGGTGTGTAAGGCTGTGGGTCGTTGCGAGTAGATGGGGAGGTCCCATGCTATAGGTTAGAGAAGGTGCCGCATCGGTGCGAAAGTAAAGGCACGTTGTGATGTAGGGCGAGCCACAGAGCTTATATTCAGAATAGGAGCAGTCGCCGGCCAAGTCGGTGGCCATGTATGAGCATAGGATCAGGAACAGGAAGTACGAGCTCAGGAAGCTATATGCATTTAGGTAAACGGCATTACCTGTTTTAGAAAGCAGAATTCTGAGAGGCAGTTGGCCTGAGGGCACTCAGAGAAGGTCCGAAGTTAGCCTTGGCCGTCGAGGGTCATAGGCATCGATATTAAAAGTCTGCGCATTGTCGTAACCCTGTGAGGGTTGTAAGGAACCGATTGTAGTTTGTTAACGGTTGCGAACCGTAGTGGCATAGTAGCCAAAGAAGTAAAAGCTGTGACGTTGAGGTCTAGAGACCGTATTAAGAGCTTGAGTAAGCGCTGGAATAGCTCGCGAGATAAGATAGTTTTAGGCGGTGCGAGAATTGGTGATGTTGAGAACACTTTGCAGAATATTTTTATGTAAGCTTTGTTAAGTATATATCTGAAGGCGAAGAATAACTTTTCCCCGTGAGAGCCAGGCAAAGCAAAGTGAACGTGAACTGTGGTAGACGCCGATTGAATTCTGATTGAACTGTGAGAACGCTGATAGAGTCACACAGGCAGAACATTATATGTGTTAAGCCCGACTGACTGTGCAGTTAACCCTGCGAGGAGGAAGCAACGAGAAGTGAATAAACACTTTGTATTTATCACAAACCGTGAGAGGATGAAGATGATGTGAGGTTGATCCAGCGGACACAGCTAGCTGTGGGAGACGTCGAGGGCTCTAAAGAATAAACTTCTATTCGTGTAATTAGTGTATTCATATGGATAATTTTGTGAGTAATTTGTTTTATATTATATTTCTTCGTACATGTAAATAAATAACCTTTCAGTGAATTATCGTTGATCACCCTTTGGCGTTGTAAGCCACAGGCACCTTCAGGAATCCTAAGAGTCCCAAGCGGATAAGGCATTGATAAGGGGGGCACGGTTTATGTTCGAACTGGGGTTCAGACGACAGTCACTGGCTGAGCACTGATAAGAACATAAATTTTCCTCCATCAATTTAACCCCCGTAATACTGCGACAATAGTGTTACATCTTTTTTACTGTGGTGTAATGTGAAGGTAATGTCGATTTTTGAGTTCAACAAGACGTCTTCTGCAGTGCTTTAGCGTGTTTTCAAATTTTGTTTGGTTTCAGGAAAAATACTCGGTTTCGGTTCAGTTTGTCTCTTTTAAATACACTTAGTGAATAACAATTCATTCTCACCACATTAACCCTTTAACCAACGCAGACGATATCAAAATTTATTGTTTTAAATATCATTTTTTGAAATTTTTCCAACAATGTCAACAAAACCATATCATGTGACCCCTCGTTGGAACGAGCTCGTCGAGCTCGTTCCAACGAGGGGTCACATGATATGGTTTTGTTGAAATTATTTGAAAAATAATATTTTTACAACTACTGAATTTGCATATTACGCGGGCAGATCCGGTCGATTCGTTGGGTAAAGCGTTAAGCCCTGTCTGTAGGAATCTCCTTTGTGTTCAGTCTAACTTTTTTCATCATTCTTAGGGCTTCTAGAGGATAAGTTGCGAAGTCGAGGGTGTCAGAAAAATGCATAAATTAAGGGAAGAAATGAATAAAGCTGATCTACGTTGTGTTTTCGCTGTCATATTTTCTTCTTTACTGGCTCGTCCTGTGAGCAAGTCAATGCGGGAGAAGAACTGGCAACGAGAACACGGCTTATTCTCCCAATTGCCGGGTAGACCCACGTTACGAGAGTCCATAGGAACCACTGGACCAATTCCCTCCCAGAAAGATAGTTTGATCAGTTTATCCACAAACACGTCTGGTTTTGCTATGCTTTGCGATTCCGTTTTCCGGTTTGCCTCAAAAAAGGGAACCGAATGGAAATACCAAAAAGTCGACAAACATTGATCCAACAGTGAACGCATCATTTCATAAACTGTCAATTTATTTTCTCTGGTGATATAAATAAATATAAATGATATCAAGTGGCCACTCAGACTTTTTTCCTTCGTTGTTTAATCCTTTGCCTAAAATGAAAAGCAGACGACACTTGCAAACAAAATTCTTGAATAACGATTTTTTTTCATTTTTTGTCTCAAAACCATAGGTTATGACCCCTTTTTGGAACAAGCTCACCCAGCTCGTTCCATAACCTATGTTTTTGAGACAAAAAATGAAAAATATTCGTTATTCAAGAATCTTGTTTTGGAAGCGATGAGCTCTGGCACCTTCTTGTTCACAAGGTACAATATGATCACACAATGTTGTTGAAGGTATTTATAAGTTGTTCATAAAGGCCATGTGACCGACAGTTCCACAAAATAGAAGTGTACAGTTAAAACTAGAAGTCCTGTCCTGAAATGCGCACAAATAGCACGTCGATTTGCGCGTTAATCTACGCGTTATGACGATGGTAAGGCTATCAAATTCTGCACATACGACCTGTGCACAAGCAAAGTTTCAGCCAATGGACCTCCGGGTAACCCGGAGGTCCATTGGCAGGAACATTGCTTGTGTTTGCTGTGGGTAACAAGGAGAACCTGCCATGCTTTGGGTGTCATTCGATATGGCAATTGCGTGCAATTCCTACGCGCAATTAAACATAGATAAGCGCACAGTTTGTGACAGGACTTCTAGCTTTAACCGTAGTTGTCGATTTAAATGTTTTAGTCCCTGAAGACCACACGTAAGTGTTGATGAACTATAAAGTTTCTGACAGAAACAAAGTGTCGCCTCGCCGTCGGATTGACGTTATTAATTAAGCAAGGTTTATTGATTTTTAAGGACGACTAGAGAGGACAATATTGTTGAAGTGAGATATATAACCGACTTTATGAAACAGCTGTTGTATACATTGACATTTATTATCACATGCATGTGGTCATCAAACTCGTTAATTTACTAAACTGTGTTGTTTATAGTCGTTTGAAACATATGTTGCAAATCGCACTTGCTGTTTATTCAATACGTCCAAATGAATGATTTATTGACGAGTAGTTTAAATAGTCTGGAGTTTATCAATAAGATGAAAATAACAAAATCATAGGTGGGCATTATGATTCTGCTGTATAATGGCAAATAACAAAAAAAAATACATTTGGTCCTCGGGTGATCAACTTTTCGTCCCGAGTTCGATCCCCGTCCAGGATGACCCGCGATGGGTCCTTTGGCAAGGCACTTTATCCCGGTTTCCTACATGGCGGCACGATGACGCCATGTACTAAGGCGTACTGCACGTCGATTTTGCGAATGTCTTCAACCGCTGTAACCCTGCTTGAGCGGAGCTTGAACATAGTTAGAATGTTGAGGTGGTAACAGTTGCTCGTCGTTGATCGGTTGTTCTCTACGGGTACTCCGGCTTCCTCCACCCGCAAAACTGGCACGGTCACGATTAGCCACTGTGCATACGTATGTGACTTTAAACACCAATAAAAATATATAATATATATAAAGAAATCAACTTTTCAAATCAATGAGGGAAGGGAAGGTTTTATTTTATTATTTTTGTTTTATTCGATAGCTGCTAGAGTGGTAGATTGTGTTTGGCTGGCATAAATTTTTTCACATTTTCTTGGTTTCTTAAAATTTATGGGAGAGTGCCTAGAGGCACTCTCTCATAAATTGTAACATGGCAAATCTATACAGACTTAACAATTTAATTTCACAAAAATATGAAGTACATCCACAGAATTGTGTTCACTAAAACTTGTGCACTGCTTTTCTACGGAACAGAGCAAACTGGATATTTACACAACAAATATTATAAATAGACATTATAAGTTATCTCCGCCAACATGTATGGTATATGGAGATTTAATTCCTGGATGTTGGTTTTTAAACACCGAGCCGCAGGCGAGTTGTTTAAATTGGACATCCAGGTATTAAATCTCCATATACCACACACGCCTGCGGAGATAACGTTTTTGTCAAGTTTGACGCACAATACAGACATAGTGGAAATAAATTTGTGGACGCATTTCTCACGCTCCGCAATCACTTGGACCAAATTCGTGAATAATTGTTTTGTTTTTATAAACGCAGAAGACAACAAATAGAGTTACATCCCTTAGGTCGTTAAGAAAACGAGTAAACAGTATTTTGTTGACATATCATCCCCTGAGTTCCAATGTGTTCTATGTGGCCACTGGCACATAGAACACATTGGTACTCAGGGGACGATATTTGCTCTTATTTTATATTTATCAAGCTCTTTCATTTACTTATTCGACTATTTAAAATATAACGGCAAAATATGATCGAATTGTGGGAAGTCTGATAATATTTGTGACTATTTTCAGGTTTGTTTGTTCAATTTTTATATCGAGGCGAGCGGAAGCGAAACGCTTTCATTTAAACCATATACTCCCGATGTTTCGCGTGCCCATATACCCTGGATGTTGCACGCTCTCATATACCTTGGATAATGGGTGCACCCTTTTCCATGGCTATTTGTCTAAGGCATTCTGACCAATCAAAAGACAAAATATATCGGGATATAGGGACAATGTATTTTAATTATGCTTTGTTGGAAACATGTGAAAATAGATGGACGTTGATCAAAAAGGTAGTTTTACAGTGGTTGGCTATTAGTGTCCCGTGTTCAAGCCCTGTGGGGGTAATGTACAGAAAAATATTCTTTCGAACAATTCAGTGCCCTCAGTTTACTTTTGTTGTACTAATTTATACTGATTTGTGAAATGCCTGTATCTTATGCACTCATGGAAGACATTCCTACTGTCCGATATTTGATATTTGATATATATTTATTCACCAGTATACTATAAATTACAATAAGATATACATCAACATATTTTAACAGTATTCATTTAAGAATTGAATGCAATTTTTATAATCTTTATTGGAGTATGAACGTGTGGGAATGGGTACAAATTATGTATGAATCCTGAAGGGATTCATACAATTGTACCCATTCCCACACGTTCATACTCCAATAAAGATTATAAAAATTGCATTCAATTCTTAAAATTACATTCCGTAACTGTTTAAACTACTTTTTACCAAACAACAAAGCAGAAAGACGAAATAAACCATGTACGGACGAATTAGGCGAAAAACCACCCTCACACAAAAGACAAAGCGCACAACTCTGAGTTGAGCGCCGGTTTTCGGCATTGATCCAAATTTGTCAAATTGCCGTCTTTCGCAACGAAACTTGAAATGTTCAAAACAATTTATTTAACATATCAGTAAACTATAATCACTGGTCGCTGCGAGAGGCGCTAAAAGTTATAAACCCGCCCAAACACCGCCCGAATTACATTCTGTCAACTGCGATCTACCGTACATGCGGGTCAAAGTTCGACCAAATGTATTCATTGGAAAATGAATTACATTTGGTCATGACGTTTTCATCCAGCTGACCAATGTGAATTGAGTATTTGGATCCAAAACGTATAACTACATTAACAATGTAATTATATAAAAACAGCAAACTATTATGTATAGGATACACATGGAAACTGGCAGGGGAAAGCATAGCCAGATTGGCTGTCTCCCTGCATTCCCCTATAAAAGAGAAAGAAAGAAATAAAAAGTTAGAATGGAAAGATTGGAGAAGAAGGAGAAAGAACATGCACGTGCAACATTGGGGCTTCTTGTAACTGGCTCTAGTAAGTTTCCACTATAGGGAGAATATGTTTGATACATCCACGAATACATATGCACATCGGTCAGATGGTGGCTGGTGCCTCCAACGGCCTGGCTCTCCTGAAGAGGTCTCAACCATTCAGACGTTTTACTTCGGGGAATTGAGGTATTTGTTCTATATCCTTGGGTATTTATTTACTGGTACTCAATGTCATAAGTTTCTGCACAATGGCTAATCGCGACCACACAATAGAGATAAAATCGGGCTCGAAAACCCGTTTATACCCATGCTGCCCATTTTAGAGGACTTCCACCCCAAAGCATTGACGACTGGGTCCTATTTTACCTGTAAAACAGATCTTGTTTACCGCAGTAAATAAGCACTGCTTCCGTTCCCGGGGAATATCCTTGGGTCATTGCGTCCCTACAAATTAACGGCAGAGACCAAATCAAGAGGCCAACAGGACCAGAATACCAGGGCTTTAGATGGCACATTCAGGACAATACGGATTAAAACATGAAATGTTGTCCAAATAAGATGAAATAAGTTTGGTAGTTAATCTTTTCTTCAAGTCTATCCTGTAAGGTGATTCTTGAATATCATTTTCTAGTTCATTCCACACTTTTGGAAATGCAAATACCGGAAAGCTATCTAGAGTTTTAATTCTAGTTCATTGTCGGCGAATGAGACCAGCCTGGCGTGAATTCATAATAGATTCATTGTTCTCTGTAGAGAAGAAATTAGCAAAAGATGATGGAAGATTTCCATTGTACCAGTCGAACATAAATAAAGAAGCGTGTAATTTGTGTAAATATGGTATTTTATCTTTGATAAATAAGGGATCGGTGTGAGAATTATACTTCTTATTATTTATTATTCTTAATGACCGTTTCTGTAATTTATATACACGACTACACGCCTTTGATGCCCCCCATATGGGAATTCCATAAATGAAATGACTTTGTACATGCGAAAAATATAAGGTTTTCATAACCTTGTGTCGATGCATACTAAGAGGCGATCTGGGATGAATAAATACCAATGCGAAGTTGAAAATTAAATGTTATGCCTGTATACTTCAATAAGAGACAGGGAGTGTTAATTCACTGATTGGATAACGTATAATTCGTAAGGAGGTGTCTAAGTTGTCTTTCGTAAACCAAGGTTGAAGAAACAATCTGAGGGTTTCAGTTCACATTGTACTGAAGTTTCATTTCTTCTTATACAGTACGTGGAGAGTGTATTATCAATAAATCACCCACAGAGTGGAGATTCCACCCGAGAAATAATTGCAAATGTATTGCAAAGCATAACAATCACAAGCAAATTTCCACCCAATGGACCTCCGGGTTGAACCCAGAAGTCCATTGGATGAAACATTGCTTGTGTTTTTTGTCCATATGTATAGAATTTGAAAGTGATGCTTTGGCTGGTAACTCCACTCCGCGGGTGATTTAGTTACAATCCACTCTCCACGTACTGTAGGTCAGGTCACCGTTTTCAATGTTAATGACGCAAACCCCCTCCACATGAATTTAGTTTCCAAACAATTAACACGTGGAACATTAGCAGGGCTTTTGCCATGTTAGGAAATGGCCGCCTTGAACTCGACGCAAAGTTAAATAAATTGATTTTGGTAAATTAAGCGCTTAGAAATTCGTGTAATTCTAATAATAAAATCTGAGTTGTGAAGAAAACTTTAGTTAAACTGCACATTACAATGTGACTGCATATAGTCTGAATCAAATTACGTATGTTTGTTGCTTTGCAAAACGAAACTATGAACTTCCATTACAAATGTCTAACATTCTAAAAGAATTAATATTAGGGCTGCGACGATATGCTTCCCTGACGATACGATATGTATCACAATTCAGTGTACACGATGGGATACTATCATGATACACGAGCTCTCTCATGGCATGCAACTTCCGATGTCAGCTACTTTGGGGACTGCATGTATTCATTTCTAGTAGCCTTTTTGTATTACAAATTTGGATGCACTCTTATTTATTTATTTATTTATTTATTGGTGTTTAAGGTCACATACTTACGCACAATGGCTAATCATGACCGTGGCAGTTTTACGGGTGGAGGAAGCCGGAGTACCCGGAGAGAGGTACTAAGTACTAAGGCGTACTGCACGTCGATGATACGCATGTCTTCAACCAATCTAGCCCTGCCTGTGCTGCAGTGCGGAGTTACGATGTTGGGGAGCTGGCAGCTGCTCGTCGTTGCTCGGTGGTTCTCTCCGGGTACTCCGGCTTCCTCCACTCGTAAAACTGTCACGGTCATGGTTTGCCATTGTGCATAAATATGTCACCTTAAAACATCAATAAATAAATAAATAAATAACGCATTGATATAAATAAAGTATTGTCAGGTTCCAGTTATTTACGAGTTTGTGTAGTGAGTTGTACGGCAGAAAATAAGTGAAATATGAAGAGACGGACGATAACCGCGGTCGATATCTGCCCATTTTGTTTCCAAAGTGTTTGTTGTTTTGTAAATAAAGTTCACGTGGGGGAAATCGTTATTAATATGCAGGATGCTGATAAATGTATTCCCCCTTACTTTGCATATATTTGAAGAAAATATATGTTTTTTCTAGTTTGTTCAGCGGCCAACTAAAAGAAGTTAACGAGGGGTGGGGGGGGGGGGGGGGGGGTCATTTTTCCTCCGAACCGCATGTTTTTAAATATTGGAACGTCTTCATCATCGACTCTAGAACTAATATGAAAATTTACATCGCTCAAATGTCATGACTTCTTAAGACTTCTTATTTATTAAACATGATTTTGCAGAATAGTGGTGGTTGATATCGTTGCGGGCGAGGGGGGGGGGGGTTACGATTTCGCTAGCGGTACAGCTGCCACCCAGAGGCTGTCGCCTGGCCCTCGGTTCAAACATATACATGTATCTTGCCATCCTATAAACGCCCTGCCTGTTTTGGGAGTGTTTGTACTCCAGAAGGGGTAAGTGACTTTAAATATTTAAAGGTGGTCGACTTTAACGCGCTGGGAAGATAATTTATTACACGTATGGAGGAATATATGTTACATTTCATTTCCAAATTCACCAGTTTGACAATATATATATCGTTAACACACAATTACAATTCGTACTATAAAGGCCCATGTCGTCTTCCCCTGCTAGCTGTGTTCTCCGGGTCAAGTACACATCTTTGCTTTCGGCCACCGCCACCACACGGATTTGTTCCAGGTGTTTATGATAATGTTTTCTACGGGGTTAAACTCACAGTCGCCTGGACTCACTTTGCTTAAACTTCTGCTTAGAGTACGCCACCGTCGGCGTCTTCACACACACTTGCTAGTTTCGCTACAGCTGCCAGCGCGGTTCCGTCTTGCACAGTTCAGTTATAAATTCACTGGTCTTGTCTTTGCAGGGTTAACTAGGTCTCCAACTGGCAAGCAGGTGCTTTGTGGATATTCACGTATAGCGTTCTCCCACTGTATTATCAACCTCTGTCAGCTCTCTTTCTCGCCAAACAGTCCTAACTAGCTCACGTGTGTCGGAAACCGAGTATTATCGTTTCTGGGAAAAACATATTCACACCGAGTATTCAGCCGAGTCTCAATGAGTGTCGCTGAATCTGTACCTGAACGTATGTCTCACCGCATCGGACTTGCCCGTTTCGTTTTTGTTGGGGTGGTTCTTATCCTTAAAGGTGGTGGGGGGGGGGGGGGGGGGGGGGGGGTCAGTGAGTTTTCACCAAAAAGCATAATCAACCGATCTTCACTGAAAATAACAAGTTTAATTCATATAGAAATATTTAGTAACTTGTGACTTACATGAAATCCAATGAATAAAACACAAAACGCCAATCACCCCCCCCCCCCCCCCTCCCACACACACACAGATTTTGAGTCACCTTGCGGGCCCGCGTTCTTTGTTGTCGCTGATTGCTTCTTCCTTGTCGCTGGTGGTTTGATCTTATCGGCCCAAAGTAGTGTCTACGAACTCTGGTCGCCTTTTCACGAACATATAACGGAATGTCACTCTATTACTGCCGTCGAACGTCCACTAACGTATTGTCACTTTACTGGACGACTTTACTCTAACAGCCGCTATTTAGAGGGTTAACTGCTTCCCTCTAGGTTTCTCAGACTAATGCTCATACCAGCAAAGCCTACTCTGTCTACGTATGGCTTGCCTTGTATAACAGGTAATGCCGTCTACCTGAATGCCAATATTCGTGAGCCCCCGGAGCTCAAACTTCCTATTCCTGATCCTCCACTCATATATAACCACCGACTTGGCCCGCGACTGTTCATACTCAAAATATGAGCTCTTTGCCCCCCTTACTTTACAACGTGCCTATAATTTCGCACCGATGCGGCACCTCCTCAAACCTATAGCATGGGGCAGCCCCAGCTCCTCGCCTACGACCCACAGCCCTATACATCTTGAGACTGGAATGGAATTTTCGAGAAAACCTCCGACTCTTATTCGATCGCACGGATCTTAATTCCCATTTTACTTGCTTCTGTTGAACTGGGCCGTTTAAAATTCTCTTTCAAGTTTTTTAAGGTATCGTACTTTCACTATACATTGACATTTGTTACTGTGTTCGTACAATACAGGCAATACGTGTGCGCTTCTCGTTATTGGGGGATTATCGACACTAATAACCATATGTCTGGTCATCTTCGACTGATAAACGAGTGTCTTTTGTTTGAAGCTTATCAGGTAAGATCATTGTAGTAGAGCAGATAAGCGCCAACTGGCGTTTCAGGCACCCATTGAGAATCCGTTCCATTAAAGTTATCACTTTTATTGCACCTTCGCTGATTTATTTCTGATTAAATACACAGATGGCTTACTTGACATATCGGTTTTTCGGGGCCATCACATACCTATTCTTGGCTTTTATCCCGAGCGAGGAAGATTATAAAAATATATATATACACTTTAAACAACAAAATCGTAAATTTAAGCTATCACCTTGACAACGTGCTTAACAAGCTTTTAGCTATTTAACACTTAGGGCTAGCGCTCATGAATTCTCCGTGGTTTATGGTTGTCCATTGGAACGACGTTGTGGACCTTGACAACGAGTTCCCCCGGAGTGTGAGAGACTGCATATACCGGGTCTCTTCCTCGAATATATGCAGCTTGGAAAGAAATTAATTTTAGTAATAATTGAATTCTTTGAAATCGGGGATACCTAGCTAAATTGATGCATTTTAAACTGGACTTACTTTGAAGTTCCCAGTCTTAGACATTCCTCGCCATAACAGGGGACATTTATACGTATCTGACGACCCTTGCATCTCTATCCTAAAGACAATAACTACCTCTTTCAATTAGAATACGATTCCTTTCTGGTCGTTACAAAGCGCATATGGCTGTACAGATGACATTTTCTCGTCGTTATACGTAAAAAGATAATGGTCAACTTGCGTTAGCTGGCATGTACTATTTACTTCATTTAAACGCACGTGGACATTTATACGCAACTGGACTATTCGTTAATTATCGCCACACTTTTAAAAGATAAATTGACATAAACCGATTTAGCCTTCACTTATCTTGCTGTTTATAAACGTCACAATATTGGCTACTTCCTGCAGTTATACGAACACATAAACTTTTAATCCAAGATGTTTACAAAAAATAAAAAAAAACATCTGTCTTGTCATATCAATTCCTCGACACGTGAAAACACTTCCAGTACGATCCAAAACCTATTGTCCAGACTGATACAGGGGCGGCCTAACTGGGGAGGGGGGGGGGGGTGCAGGGGACTTAAGCCCCTCCACGTGTTTTGCCGGGCCATGTTTTTTTATATGCATATATTTTAACACAACCAATTACTGGTGAAACAAGGAGCGGATCCAGAGCCTCCGCCATATTTTCACCAGCTATGTTTCTCTCGTACTGGTTCAGTTTCGATGGATTTCGGATCATTTTTTTTCAGTATGTGGCAGCAAACGCTAAAATGTATACAATCTGTTAATAAATCGGTTAACTGAAGTAGATCGTAATCTCACAGACATACACCAAATCCACCCCCAGACAAAATAATCCACAGACAGTATAATTGATGTAAACGTCTGGTAAAGCATACAGGTGAGGTCTATTTATCAGCTTTGGTCGTGACGACCAAAGCTGATAAATAGACCTCACCTGTATGCTTAACCGACGTTTTTAACGGCTCTTAAAGTGTGAAATCTTTCAAATACATCTCCTGAAAAATCTCAAAATGTCCATTCAGATGCATGGAAATGGGGGTTTGGGAACCCTAAAATTTAATTGTGTTCATACCGACGACCATACATCTCCCGATCCAGCCTCCAGCCCCCCCCCCCCCCCCCCCCACACACACACACTTTGACAATCATTCCGCCGCCCACCTGATAGGTTCTGCTCCCCAATTTTCCGAACATTTTCGAACATGACTGTCAAGTGCTCTCTTGAAACGTGAATAATATCAAACTTTGCTGCCGAACCAATCCAGTGTCATGGATTACATTTTCTGCATCCACAAAAAATAGTGAATACATTCCCATAAAGTAAAAGGAGAGAGGATCTCCAATACTTCAAAATCTGACTATGAAATTTCTAAACCTGGTTCACTGCCGATGTTCGGTGAGACTCAGATCGATTTCAGTGATTTAGAAAAATCAACTCGTGACAATTTTGAAACTTTTTGTCAAGCTCTCAAGCCACCAGTCTAATTCTGTAAAAACATCGAGGCTGCTATGACACGAAACCAGTCTAGGCCTGAGACAGGTCACCGCCTGTGTTGCGATTCTCACGTCAAGAATATTTCAGTGTGTGTGTGGAGGTGTGTGTGTGTGGGGGGGGGGGGGGTGAGGGGGGTGACAAGTCACTGTCAAACACAAAGACTCAAACCTAAGTATGTTCCGTAATAATGTAATTTATGCAGCTTCACAGGACAGCATTATTATAGTGACCCCTTTATTTAAAGTACGGATAGGCCTATATCTGTCAAACCTTCATAAAAATCGCTTTTCAAAGTTGAATATTTTTCATTTGTTTCCTCAAAAACATTATTTATGGCCCCTCACTGGAACGAGCCTGCCCCTATGAGAGATCATCAACTACGTTTGTAAGGCAAAAACGTTTTTAAAAAGTTATTCAAGAACATTTTTGTGCAAGTACCGCCCACTGATTGAGTTTGGTAAACGACTTAATAATGAACATCGCCGCCAGTTTGTTGATCACAGTGTCGTCTGCGTCGTCAGAAATATTTTTTATTAACGCCAGAAAGAAAATCATGCTCAGCCAGTGGCATGCGAAGGTTCGCAATTCGATTTCATTCGAAATCGTTCCGATGATTCGATTCGAGTCCTGTTTATTAAATTTTCGAATTCTCGAGGTGTTGTACTAAACATTACCACTAAGGGTATCCCCTTGCACACTTCTTCTATCAACGGGTCTCCTTCATAGGAGACCCGATGATAGAAGAAGAGTTCAATGGTGTCCGCTTCCGAGACTACTTTGAGTCCATTTCGGAATATTCCGCATTGTTATTAATTCCCAAAACAGACGAGTAACCATTGCATACAATACTTGAGTGCATACTGACAATATTTACGGTTGTGAAGAGGTGCAACATCCACAACCTGAAGGGCCGTGAGATGCGTTTCGATATTTGATTTGATTTAGGATTCGTTACGACCTAACATTTTGGATTCACAAGGGTCGTAAGCTCAGCTCGCTGAAAGGTTACATGAAACAGACTGAATATCGAAGCCATACCCATAGTCCAACCTTTCACGTTGCCCATAGCAACAAGACCACATCGTATAAAAGATATTAGAATATAATTGCACTCAAGAGTTTTAGTGGTAAAATGGGAACCGGAACCAATGCCAGGGGCGGAAGTCCACAAATATGGGACGCATAGGTATAAGAGTTTGCTGGACTTGACATCACGTCCACACGTTGTGCAAAGCATGTGTTCGATTCGAGTCTTGCTGTTTAAGAAATTTTCGAATTGTCGAGGTGTTCTGCTAAAACAATCCAACTAAATGTATCCCCTTGCACCCTTCGTCTATCAACGGGTCTCCTATGGAGGAGACCCGTTGATAGAAGAAGAGTTCAATGGGGTTCCGCTTCCGAACCTACTTTGAGTCCATTACGGAATGTATAAAAATAAATAAATAATAAATAAATAATAAATAAATAAATCAATCAATCAATCAATCAATCAATCAATCAATCAATCAATCAATCAATCAATCAATCAATCAATCAATCAATCAATCATTGCACTCAGAAATGCCATACTCCAGTGCTTCAAAGAAAAGGAATGACTCAAAGATGTTACGATTTCCCATGTTACATCAGTAGTCTTTGCACGTTCAATTTTATTCAGATTGTCGAGCTTGGATATAAATTGTTGTTTGAAGCAAAATTCGATTCAAATTTTCATTAAATTACACAATTACGAGTTTGTTAGCGGTTAATGAAAATTTATTCTTGTTACTCCTGTTAAATTAACGTAATTCCCGTCGGTGTGGTGCCGTGAATAGGAATTAAACTTCCCTGCAGCTCTAATTTAAATTGGTGCTCAATTTAATAGTCCGTAACAACCGCTAAATTGATTGTTGAGTATTGCTGACGAGTAATAAGTGAACACAAAACGACCACCTTTCTGTACCATGCACGTGACGTAAGTCCGTATTATATCACATGCTTGCAGGGCGCTGGAATCGGGAGGGGAGCATGGGGCACACGACTCACTGATTTTGTTCCAGACATGCTGCATGCTTACACAGTGGGTTGAACAATTTGGGGGTATGTAGACATGTCCGAATACATACATAACGGTAATATATTAACTGCTAATGTAAACAATTTACGTTCCCTTTGGTCGGTGAATTTCACGTCTAAAGGGTCCGGTCTATTTCTTCAGTTTCTTCGGATTGGAAGATGGTTATGTCAAGATGGAATCTAAATTAATATGTAAATAAATGTATATTATTGAGTCGTTGGTATTGTATTCCAGGCAAGCTAATAATAAAATATTGCCTCGAGCGATCGACATTTTATCCATCCGGCGACATCCGGATATTGTCTCACACCAGACATTTCAATACAGCTGAAAGAATCCATTAATAAATGTTACGTTCTTCAAAGAGGGATCGCCCAATTGACTCTTAGGATTTCCTTTATAGCATTTAAGGATTACGAGAATATTGGGTAGCCGCTTGAAGAATGCCTTGGACTCTAGCCAGGAGCTGCTGTTGGTCATATTCACGCGTGGGCAGCGATGTCCATACATGCGTTTACCAGGTAATACAAAGAGTCAGCAGCAAAATTTTAAGTAATGAAACACTGGGTGGTACCCGGCACTTTATTAATTAAATTTCTGAAGATTATTCCTATTATAATGTTTGGTATATAGAGGATATGGAATGAGTGTTTTTCTCATATAATATTTATGAAACGAGTCTAAGAATTTTCCGTTTTGGCGAGCCTCTGGCGAGCCCAAACGGAATATTTGGACGAGTTTCATAAATATTATATGAGAAAAACACTCATTTCATATTCTATTTATCATATGACACACACACGCACAAATTAGCCACTTAGTATGACTTTTTAACCCATCACCTAACTTGAGTTGCAGACGGCACTTGGAAAAAACATCCTCATATAACTAACAATTTTCATGTTTTGCTTCCAAAACATAGGTTACGACCCCTCATTGGAACGAGCTCTTTGAGCTCGTTCCAATGAGGGGTCATAACCTATGTTTTGGAAGCAAAAAATGAAAATATAAAAAAAAATGAATGGCGTTTTTCTTGTAGGTAAAAGATTAATACAATATAACCCACCCTAAATAGGATAGATAACGTAAATTCTCCCTACTGAAATTATGCAAATGTAACCCAGTTGTATTTTGTTTAGCCAATCAAATTGTCCAGTTTTGAAATTGACCAATGAAAGCTCCCAACTCTAATTATGCAAATTATGAAAATTTGGCCCAGTTTTATTTTGTTCAGCCAATCAAATTGTCTAGTTTTGAAATTGACCAATGAAATTGACGGAAGGCTTTATTTATCACTGATTAATATGAAAACAAAATATCAAATGTTTTAAAGTGAACAAAACGTACGAGTCATATGATAACTAATATTATTGCGTCCGTGGAAATATTGCCCGCTCGTGGAAAGCGATCAGTCCACAGCAGCGACACTGTAAATAATACATCCCAAAGAACAAAGGTAGGAGATGACAAGGAACGAAGAGGAACCTTGAACGGAAGTACATTTGGAAGAACCAAAACACTCTGGAGTCACTCACGCTAGCGGCAAAACATTGACATTGTATGTCGCCACTCAACTCAACAAAAAATAACACGTTACTGACAACAAAATTCTACAAATATAATCAAGGCAATCGACCACACCTGAGTTGAACAACACATTACTCTTTTACCGGGAGTTGTACTTATAAAGCAGGTGACGCACTAGAAATACAGTATTCCTATAGAATGGATGTCAAAAGCCTTCAGTGTTTTGAGTCTGAGGCGAGCGATCGCACCTGCACCCTTATTACACCCCACACACATTTAAGAGGGGTGTGAAATAAACACCATTTCCAAATCGCACGTCTGCACACATCAAAACTTGTTATTATAGCTTCAGACTTGTACAACTAAAAAAATGGCCCATGTTCAACTGCTGAACCCCAGACGCACACATACACATGAAGAAAATTAAGAAAGGCCTGCACAAAGGATCGACCGTCCAGTCAATCTCACACTGGGACAGTTTCCCACTTCTTATGTACACGGTGGTAAGAAATGAATATATAGAAACGTTCATTCTCTTTAAATTTTTACTGTAATAATAATAATAATAATGCAATGTTAAGGCCTAGAATGCACCGCAGTGCTCTCTGACTTACATTATTACCCCGTATCACATGTATTCACACCCTTTATTCATTCTATGACATTCTCAGCTCAATTCAACGTAGCATACTGCCGGTGCTCTACAGACGGGCACACAAGGCAAGCGCCTCAACAGGTTCCTATTTTACACCTAGGTACGGTGAGTCTGCCGTGGACTGGTCACTTTCCACGGGTGGGCAATATTTCCACGAACGCAATAATATTAGATTCCAAATACTAATTATAGGAATAATCATCAAAAATTTATTCAATGAAGCACCGGGTACAACCCGGTGCTTCATTAATTAACATTTTGCTGATTATGATTTTTTTTACCTGGTAAACACAGGCATGGACATCACTGCGCACGCGAGGACTAGGACCAGTCCACGGCGACTGTGCTTTATCACTATATTCACCTACCCAACCTAAAAGTCCTCAATGAACTTGGCTGTCTAGTTCTGTGGACTGGAAATCACTGACCAATAACTGACAGCCAACAGAGTGATGTACGAAACCTTAAAACACAACCTCTAAAAATGATATCAACAACTTGTCACCAAGACACGGTGACACGAAATTGTCGATCGCCAGGGTGCACAATCCCTCAACATGACTCATGTTGAGGTCTAGAAATAATAGTCCTAAGACCCTCCGGTCATTACCTTCTCCTCCCGCTTCCCTGATGTGTAGTTAGGGAATGTAATGGCCAGAACGTCCTCGTTATGACCATAGAAATAGTACACCTCGACCTATTGAGAGGTGCGATTTTTCGCACCTGTATGGATTTGAGACTCTTAGGACTACAACCGTCGGCAAAATCGGGGGCACAGAGATGTTACGTACCCTATCTCCACATATTTTTTCCAGACAAGAATGTAATTGTGTCAGTATACGGGAGTTGTAGTAAAATATTTCTGAAAATATATACATTTTCAGTTACATTTGGCCAATAAATTCAACCCGCGGTCGTTTGAGGTTCAAATATGGTTGAAATACAGCAAACAGAACGAACGATAACCCGATGGTTGCATTAAAAACAAAAACAAAAAAAAAACTAAAAAAAAACAACAACAAAACAAAACAAAAAAAAAAAAAAAACTAAAAAAAATAAAAACGTTTATATGCACATTTGCTGTTTTAAGATTTGGCAGTGTGCTCGGTGCGTGAGATGCAAATGAAAACTCTAAAGATTTCAGAAGTCGACCCCGACTGGAATCGGTCTCGTGGATAAAGCACCGAATCATCGCCTAGCCCAACCATTCCGCCACCATATCAACTGAGCTAACGACAACCCCAGAGAGTCCCGTCAGGACTGACTTCAGAAAACTTTAGAGGTTTTCAGTTCAGTCCCGAGGACCTAACACAATACCCGAAAGAATTCCTGGGTGGAGTAGGTAATATAAAATTAAACTTAAGCAGTTGCATCTTCACGGATCTTCCATTAATTGAGATTCATGTTTTCAACTGGTAGAGTGCTGGAAGCCCATATTTGGGCTTTACTCTGGAGTACAGTTACCACAACTTAAAGACCTCAAATTCAGTGGATGTGCTTCACTTTATCTTTGAAATGAAATAATTTAGTCTCTCAGGATTTGCCTTGTTACAATTTATGAGAGAGTGCCTATTGGCAACAAAGCAAAGACATGAAAACTATATATTATTTATTGGTGTTTAAGGTCACATATTTCTGCACAATGGCTAATCATGACCACGACAGTTTTACGGGTGGAGGAAGCCGGAGTACCCGGAGAGAACCACCGCGCAACGGCGAGCAACTGTCAGCTCCCCAACATACTAACTCCACACAAGCAGGGTTAGCATTGGTCGAAGACAGGTGCACCATCGACGTGCAGTACGCCTTAGTACACAGCGTCACCGTGCCCCCACGTGGGCAGTTGGGGTGAGGTGTCTTGCCCAAGGACACAACGTGGTTGCCGAAGGTGGGATTCGAACCGAGGACCAGTCGGCTTGCAACCTGGTGGTCCTCGGTTCGAATCCCACCTGCGGCAACCATGAAAACAAATTCATTTATTTATTTATTGGTGTTTAAGGTCACATACTTATGCACAATGGCTAATCGTGACCGTGACAGTTTTACGGGTGGAGGAAGCCGGAGTACCCGGAGAGAACCACCGAGCAACGACGAGCAGCTGTCAGCTCTCCAACATCGTAACTCTGAACTCTGCACCGCAGCATAGGCAGGGTTAGATTGGTTGAAGACATGCGCACCATCGACGTGCAGTACGCCTCTGTACACAGCGTCACCGTGCCCCCATGTAGTCTTGCCCAAGGACACAACGCGGTTGCCGCAGGTGGGATTCGAACCTAGGACCTCTCGGCTTGCAGCCTGCACCTCTACCTACTGAGCCACCGCGCCCCCAAAACAAATTCTGATGACCAAAAATAACTTAGCAGTCTACCAGTTAATATCTGAGACTATGGACCTCTTGTATGCTGTTATAAGATAATATTAGATGTCACGTGACTTTCCCGCGTTCTGATTGGTTGAACAGAAACACCCTATTTTCCGATAGTTCGTCAGCGTAATGGCACAGACCTCCTATCATTTTTGAAAAAAGAATAGTGCACGGCAATAGTGCACGGTTATAAATAGTAACATTCGAATTCGCTTAGAAAATTCCATTGAAGCGTAAATACAATACAAGACATCTCGTCCCATATACATTATTACATTTAGTTTGGAGAAATAAAAATATGCGTATCGAAAGTGATGTTTGTAGTAGTGTTGGGGGCGGGGAGGGGGTTAATGGAATAATGGTATTGTGTTTCTTGGGGTTTTGGTTCTCTACCTCTCTACCCCAGAACTATGAGTGGCAGAATTAACTTAGTTTACCTGTTTAAACCCTGAACCATTTTCTTTTGTCTTTGGCTGTGAATAAGAATATTATCTTGCATATATGAGCGATGAAGACCCCCCCCCCCCCCCCCCCCCCACACACACACACACAGACACACACATCTAATATAATAAATATAGCTACGCGTCGGGACTATCCTCTCCTCGAGGACCACTATTTTGGCATAGTCAACGAAAAGTCGTGCTATATTTATTAAATAATAAGATAATATCTTTTCTATGGATCGCCCCTTGCCCATCGAGATACTTGTGCCAAAAAAGTAACTGGGAGAAAAATTCGCGGTTCTCATCACTCTCCACAGCGATGAAAAAAACTCTCCCCTTACCGTTTCATTTCTTGTGTGCAATCATACATGGTGAAGTCAAGGAATGTGAAATTTCGTAACCCATTTTTCGAAGGATTTTACATCGCCCACAGAACAACTATCAAAAACATTTATTCATGTCCAGAAAAGCAATTTTAGAATGCATTATGTCCTCCTCTGGCATTCAACATTTCCTGACTGCGTTTCGCCATTCTTGGACAAAGTTAAGAATGTTTGTTGTGACATATTGTCCAAATCATCAAAGGGGTTTGTCCAAGTTCTTGGAGCGTGTTAAGATGGGTATAAGAGGCTCCGTTGTAGCCTGGATCCTGTCCCTTACATGGTCTAATGAGTTGAGGTCGAATGGGCATTCTAGCTCGTACATCCACTCAATTTATTTTCCCCTCCATTTAATGCGTCACCAATATGGATCTGGCATTATCATCCATTAAGATTAAGTCTGAGCTTACCGCCCTTACATACGGTGGCCCGAAGTGTTTCAGAATCTCATTTCTGTACAATTTTCCATTCTAGTTCTCATTCTGGATGAGACAGATGTATGTGTGATCATCCAAACACCTCCCAGCATCATTACTGAGCCACAATCATACCGCCTATACCCCGCCACATTAACATCGGCTACCCTCTTGTTGGCACTTGGAATCTGGATCCAATATTATAAAACTTTTACAATTGTATTTTTAGAATTGTATTTTCAGGTTATGACTCGAAATGGGTTGAAATGACTCATTAGCATTTTAAAAGATATGGGAATTGATCGCCTTTTACTCCCCAAGAGAGACCAAGGACGATTGCTCAAATAAAAAAAAACAAATTAAAGGGTCAGAGGAGAGTTTTTATTTGTACTATGGTGAGTGATTACAATTTTTCATGTACCTTCTATGTATCCATGTGTCGATGAGGAGGAATGATGCTTAGTAAATTGTGAGTAGTATTTTAAGTACATGGTGCGACACGTCTGGTCACAAACACACGTTGTGTGGCACTCAGTAAACATCCAGAACCGTTACACTCTTGTTAAAGCATGACCGATCCGTGTTATCGTAGCAAACACGACAAACAAGCAGGAAACTGGGTGTGAGGTCACGCCCAAGATCCAGACGAGATGAAGCATTTCAGTCTTTCCTGAGCACTGACGCAATTGGAGATTTTGAGGCGTATTGCAGTCGACACTATTCATCGCCTGTCTACGCGGCGTTGATAAAATCGCTACTATCTTGTGAGATTCTGACACATTAAAACACAGATAGTGCTTCCGTCCTTAATCCTTTCTACACAGATGGCACTAATATGAAATGTCTTCCGTTTTCTGCACGAGAGTAAGGCATGACAAATCTGATACTTTCCGGTTATAATATGTGTGATTCATTATCTGTTTTGATTTACCAAAAGGTTTTTGTTACATTAGTTTGTCCCCAAGACATCTCCACTTGAAAGATTGTCAATCTGCTTAAACTAAGAAGTGCACTCGTTTCCTTCCTTAGAATGCAAACCGTTGATTCCCTAAAACCGAGTCGAGACTAGAGAGATCGATGGCAGGGACCGAAACCACAGATCATTGTGTAACTAAAAGGACTTTGCGTGCTGTACAAGGCAATGTGGACCCATGTAGTGCGAACACTTTTAGTGTAATGTTCCAATAAGAGTAAAATTCTCGCCCTCTGATTGGATAAGAGCTGGCGTAATTTCTTTTATGTTTACTAGAGCTATAGGTTTTTAAATTTCTTGTTCGGTATCGGTTTCGGTTTTTCAGGTGGAGTAAAACCTCGCTTCGGTTCGGTTTTCGGTTTGTTCATGAGGCCAAATAAAATTCAATAAAACTCATTCTTATGTCCGGAGTCATAACTGAATGGCAGTGAAATTGAGTGAAACTCAATGAATGCCCGAAATAAGCTATAATACATGAAGAATCAGGAAGGCCAATATAATAATTACCTAAATATACAGAACTTTTATTGTGCTTGGCCATTTTTCGAGGTTTGACACCTACACGCAACTTGAGGAAAGCTGCAAACACAACTAAACTGAAATGTCGGAAATTCACAGAATGTAGCCTTCCCAGAGTAGTGAGAGTACCCAGACACTGCCATTGGCAGTGTCTGGGTACTCTCACTACTCTGGGATGGCTACATTCTGTGAATTTCTGCAGCAAGAGAGTATTTAATAAAAAATGAAAAACCTTAGATTACGGGATGTCGACGGTTTCGGTTTCGGTTTTTAAAAAAAAACTAAAAACCTCGGTTCGGTTTCGGTTAACCTACAGCTCTAATGTTTACTTCTCCAGTAGCAAATGTTACGTCAGAACGCGAAATATTTGAAATGACGTCTCCCGTTTCGTAATTGCTTTATCAACGGAGTGACTAGCAAGCGCTTCATTTTTCTTGATTTTTCACACGTGCAGCAGATGGTATTCCGAGTTAAGTGTTGCTTAGATTACAAACCGATTTACGATTTGAACTGAGATGGAATAAGTTTATCTGTTTTTTGATTATTTATCCAGTGCCGTCGTGGGTACGCGAGAGCCTTATTTACTAAACCTGTGATCACTAAAAGTTACCTTGAACATGGCAACTGTTTGCGATCACAAGTTTAGTAAATAAGCCTCTCGTGTTTCTCGATGTTGGTTTGGGCTATCGGTAGGGTAGTATTGTAACATACAGTTACAACTAGAAGTCCTGTCCTGAAATGTCGATTTGCGCGTTAATCTACGCGTTATGACGATGGTAAGGCCATCAAAATCTGCACATACGACCTGTGCACAAGCAAAGTTTCAGCCAATGGACCTCCGGGTAACCCGGAGGTCCATTGGCAGGAACATTGATTGTGTTTGCTATGGGTAACAAGGAGAACCTGCCATGCTTTGGGTGTCATTCGATATGGCAATTGCGTGCAATTCCTACGCGCAATTAAGCATAGATAAGCGCACAGTTCGTGACAGGACTTCCAGTTTTAACCGTATACGTTATTTTTATAAATTGGCGGTAACATGGTCTGAGGTTTGCGGCTCGGGGCGTATGTTCAACCTCGATGCTTCGAGTCTCGTTTGAACAGAAGCTCCGACCGAGTCGCAAACCTCAGACCATGTTACCGTCAATTCATCACAATAACTTATATTACACATACAAATTTTCTGGCGTCTGATAAATTTGTAAGTAAGTGATATCAAATATTCATGTAAAAAAATTTTCAATAAAATATGGTCGATCACCTTTAAATAATTAAAGTAATTGACTCCTTCAAGAGTACTAACTGTCTCAAACAGATAGATTTGAGATTTCCGTTCACACCAGGGCACGGGCGAGAGCATTTGGGTGTCAGTAGTAGTGTTCGTATGTTTCACCCCCATTCTGGATGACCCCGGTGGATGACCCCGGAAGTGACGTCATAGTCACGTGACCTAGTGCCGCCATGTTTGGTTGTCATGGTAACCCGCGCGAGCGGCCATGTTGTGACGTCATCCCCATAGTGATACGTGGAGTTAGTGCGCATGCGCAGCGCGTGTTGTTAGGGTGATACGTGTTTCCGTCGTCCATTTTGTATACTGGAGGCCGCCATCTTGGTTTCTATGGTAGCACGTGATTGCTATGTTACCCAATTTTTCTGCAATAAGACGGGGTATGTTCGGAGGGTATGTTCGATTGAATCGGAGTATTTTCTGGAACGACTTTACTGGATAATTACCACAAACAACCCGACAACTTGTATTATTTCTAATTCTTTCAGAATTCTCTGCTTCTATCTGAATATGTAATAGTTTTCCTCTACCTAGGCATGTTCCTTTGTTCCGGAGTATACTCCAGTAGCGTAGAAGAGCCTATTAGTTGGAACAGTTTACCTTATTATTGCTATATTTAGCAATTTCTGGTCTATTCTTGTCAGTTCTGACCCTATTCCAAGTACTCCTGTTGTTTCATTTATCTAGATCCTATTTATAGATCATAACTAACCAAACAGATTGCTTGATTTCCGATAACCTGTATGCAGAGTTATCTCCCTTCTGTGTAACAAAAGACTACATCCAATGGCCATATCCCATGGAATCCCATTTTTTGCAAAACACCTGTGGCTATGGAATCCCTTTTTTGTCGTATGAGGCCATGAGGGCTATGTAAAAGCCCTCAATGAGTCCTCATTTATTATTCTTCATACCCTCATTGAATTTTGAGGTTATGAAGACCTTGAAAAATCCCTCAATGAGGTATAATTTACTACGACTCTTATCCTCATTTCAGTATTTAACAGGTATATCCTATGGAATCCCATTTTGGAAAATGCCTGTGACTGTGGAATCCCTTTTTGTCGTATGAGGCCATGAAGGCTATGTAAAAGCCCTCAACGAGTCCTCATTTACTATCCCTCATAGCCTCATTGAATTTTGAGGTTATGAAGACCATTAAAAATCCCTCAATGAGGCATAATTTACTACGACTCTTAGCCTCATCTCGGTATTTGAGGATACCCATGGCCTGGTATTGTATTATTCGAAGATACCTATCGAGGATAACTTTTATAGGATACTTATCTGAGGATACTATATAGGCTGTACATATCCCTATAGGTCTCTTGCTGGTCCTTAGTACTATTAATCCACCTGATGCTTTATGCTATCCTATGACTGGTATAGGTAGTATGCAATGTTAGGCATAGGGGTATTGTGGGTAGGGGTACTGCCTGGTAATTTAGAACGGTACTATAGTATGGCGGTATATACACCTATAGGCCCCTGTTAGTGCTTGGTATTATTAACCAACCGATTGCTTTGTTTTATTATATGGCTGGTATATGTAGTACCTTATGGTAGACCTAGTGGTTTTGTGGGGGTGGGGGTAATGCTTGGTAGTTTAGAACGGTAGAATAGCATAGGCCGTACATATCCCTGTAGGTCTCTTGCTGGCCCTTGGTACTACTGATCCACCAGATGCTTCATATTATTGAGCGGTATTCTGGGGTGGGGGTCAATGCCTGGTAATACAGAACGGCAGCAGAGTATGGTTGGTATATTTCCCTATAGGTCCCATCCTAACCGTTCATAGTATTAACCTACCAAATGCTTTGTATCATCCTGTTACTGGTAAGGTGGTACGTAATACCAGTAGTTCCTACCTTATTCCGAGTACTCTTGTTGTTTCATTTATCTAGATCATTTATATAAATTATAATTAACCAATTAGATTGCTTGATTTCCGATAACCTGTATGCAGGGTTATCTCCCTTCTGTATAATAAAAACCTATATCTATGGCAATATCCCCGGCACCCCAATTTCGGCACCCCTTTTTTTGAAAAACATATGGCCTTCGGCACCCCTTTTTCTGAAATGAGGATAAGAGTCGTATTAAAAATCCCTCAATGAGGGACTCTTGACAAAAAAGGAATTCTCCAGAAGGAATCCCAATTTGGGCACCCCTTTTTTGAAAAAACATATGGCCTTCGGCACCCCTTTTTTCTGAAATGAGGATAAGAGTCGTATTAAAAATCCCTCAATGGGATTCCATAGGATATACCTGTTAAATACTGAAATGAGGATAAGAGTCGTAGTAAATTATACCTCATTGAGGGATTTTTCAAGGTCCTCATAACCTCAAAATTCAATGAGGGTATGAGGAATAATAAATTAGGTCTCATTGAGGGCTTTTACATAGCCCTCATGGCCTCATACGACAAAAAAGGGATTCCATAGCCACAGGTGTTTTGCAAAAAATGGGATTCCATGGGATATGGCCATTGGATGTAGTCTTTTGTTACACAGAAGGGAGATAACTCTGCATACAGGTTATCGGAAATCAAGCAATCTGTTTGGTTAGTTATGATCTATAAATAGGATCTAGATAAATGAAACAACAGGAGTACTTGGAATAGGGTCAGAACTGACAAGAATAGACCAGAAATTGCTAAATATAGCAATAATAAGGTAAACTGTTCCAACTAATAGGCTCTTCTACGCTACTGGAGTATACTCCGGAACAAAGGAACATGCCTAGGTAGAGGAAAACTATTACATATTCAGATAGAAGCAGAGAATTCTGAAAGAATTAGAAATAATACAAGTTGTCGGGTTGTTTGTGGTAATTATCCAGTAAAGTCGTTCCAGAAAATACTCCGATTCAATCGAACATACCCTCCGAACATACCCCGTCTTATTGCAGAAAAATTGGGTAACATAGCAATCACGTGCTACCATAGAAACCAGTATACAAAATGGACGACTGAAACACGTATCACCCTAACAACACGCGCTGCGCATGCGCACTAACACCACGTATCACTATGGGGATGACGTCACAACATGGCCGCTCACGCGGGTTACCATGACAACCAAACATGGCGGCACTAGGTCACGTGACTATGACGTCACTTCCGGGGTCATCCACCGGGGTCATCCAGAATGGGGGTGAAACATACGAACACTACTACTGGTGTCGACTGCATCACTAGTGAGAACGCAGATCCCCCATCTTTCACTAATTTCACAAATACCCCTCCATTCCATGATAGTTAATTTCGCATTGAGTCGCCAGAATTTTCTTCACGAAAAATATATGAACATACCGCAATGAAAAATTTCACCCGTGTCTCTTCCATTGGCACGTAATAACTTGTAACAGTAAAACGACTCCAAATGGTATGATTTGTTAAAAAACACACTAAAGCTACAGACGATTGGCCATCCACCATGACATCACTGACAACAAATCTAAAGTGCTTCGATTGTATTCCCTTCATCAAGAAACATTCACAATGTAAAAGACAGAATTTTGGAGTTGTGGCTCTCACCTCTAAAGTGTGGGTGGGGAAGGGGGGGGGGGGGCGGTGTAAGTCCAGGAGGCCACTGGCTCCAGGTGACCTCCAAATGTTTGAAAAAAAAAAAATTAAAAATATTTCGTTTTTTTTGGTTTAAAGGATATCGGAACACAATTTATTTTATACTCCATCCATTCCCTCTAGTATTTACATTGCAAACAGCCAATTGAATATTTACGCCGAATATTAACGTAGATCTGGCAAACTTTTGGTGTTGGATGCAAGCCTTACAAGAATATAGGATCAAGGATTTGGCGAGTTTATTACTTGAAAATCATACCTAACATGGTCGGCCCGCTTGGTCGACTCCTATCTTTTCACCAACTCCGATGCCCCTCAAATGTCACTGATTCTATCAGAGTAATAGCAAGTAACGTTAACCCTTTCAGCCCTGACACCCTGAATGGTATATTTTTATGCGCCACTATCGACGGGGTAACGGGCGAGTATATTTTATATTTTCAGGGAGGTTCAGCAATAATTTAATCCTACAGCCCTTAAGGGGTAGGGCTAAATTATTACTGACCCTCCTTTCAAATTTGGTATTTACCTTGTTACTTGATGTTCGTGGACAGCCAGCAAACAGTGCAGTACTAATTGAATGGGTTAACTAGGCCTCATTCAGAAGGAAATAAGAGCTGCAGTACCGTAAAACATAGCTAAGATGAAAACAAACGTTGTTATATTTTTAAAACGTAATATTGTGTAAATCGTTTTTATCGATCGTTTCGTTTCCGTTCTGCAATTTTTGATCTCAGAGGAAACTTCCGGATTGAGCTATTGTGAAATATATAAGAAATGGCTATATTTAGAAGTTCAAGTCGAAAAGAAGGTTATGAAAAGGTTATGAAATATTGGTCAGACTAATTTAACGTAAATGAAGAAGTGGCAGGTGATTGAGAATCTCGGTCAATTAGAAGGAAATAGACTCCGAGTATGGATGCACCACAAATTGGTTTGTACACATGCTAACGGCTTCAGTGATTAGGCAAAGCTTACGATCCTTGACATTTCTGCCCATTCCTTGGATTTCGTTCAGGGAAGCTATGATTCGATGTTATTTGCAGGCAAAGCTACTAAAAATGTCTCTGAGACCTATTTCCAAGAACGTTTTGACATTGATATCTCCCCGACGCCAAAAATCCGTTCTTCCCCCGACGGTATCGGAAAACCAGTTTCCGCCAGCCGCTTACGTCCGTAAAAAGGCAAGAGGCCGATTGTGTTTGTAGGTAGACATCGGGTCGATTTAAGTCTTCAGAACCAAAGCCAATTGTGCCTGCAAGCCACAACACGCAAGGCGATTACGCCCCATACCTGACTTATATCGCCATGAAAATTGACCTCCCTTGAAAGTATTAGATGCGCGAGGGAAATCCAATTAAGCAGCACAAACTTGTTGAGAAATCACCGGTGACACCAGTAGAAAATAACGCTGAGTTGACTTTTGTTGCTTTTAATAAACGAAAAGACATACAGCTCTCAAAGCTGTCTGTTGTTTTCGATTATTAAAAATAACAAAAGGCAGCTTGGCTTTTTGATAACAAGCTAATTAGAACCAACTACTTCACACATATAATTATTATTATTATTATTTATTTATTGTTGTTGAACGCCACATCAGCAGTTAAGGCTATATATTGTCTAGAGTCCACAGATAATCTGTCATAAAAGAATTCCTAGTATCACACCTACCAATACTAAACTGACCACTTTGTCTCTTTATTTATCGAATGTGTTTTTACAGTAATTGGCGTGCTTTTCGTCTTCACAGGAAAAACAAAATTAGCGAACCCCATCCCATAGAAATTGGAAAAAATATTAAAATTTAATAGTGATTTTAGTGAATAACGCCGACAGGATACCGAGAAGAATCTCGCTGCTCAGCTGATTTCCAATCCTAAATACGCTGTCCATTGTCAAACACCTAGCCCAAGAAGGGGCGTGTCATGTTCTGTCTGTCGAAACAGAGAATGGAAAAGATATACTACTCAAAGTTTACTAAGCACCAAGTATATCCAACTACCTGTTTTACGTTTTCGTTGAAATATTGTAATGAAAAGTGTATATATTTTTTTTTTAATTATATCTTTAATGATTTAAGTACAGAAATTAAGATTTTAATTGTGTTTGAGATTATTTTTTAGCTTTTGAATACGATAACCATGGAAAATAGATATTATCGGTAAAAGAGGGAATTTTTCAAATTTGCCAAAAAGTGGACAGAGCGAACTGGTATTGGTTCAGCATCGAGTATGAGACCCATTACTGTTAATTACAGCTTGACAACACCATCTCAGACACCCCATCAGGTTCCTGGAGGTCCTTTGTGGGATGTTGTTCCATTCTTGGACTAGGATGGCACCAAGCTCCTGGACACTTCTTGGATGTACTGGACTGGCTGAAATTGCAAGCTGCCACTCATTCCAGACATGTTCGATTGAATTGAGGTCAGGGGATCTTGGTGGCCAGTCCATAGCTCAATCCCCTCCCTCTGTCGGTACTCCCCGACACCATGGGCATCATGAGGACTGGCATTATCGTCCATCAGAATGAATCTATCACCCACTGCACATGCATACAATCTGACGTAGACATCCAGGATCTCGTCAATATACCGCTGTGCAGTAAATGTACCACGTTCAAGGACACAGAGCTCTGTACGTCCATCCCTGCTGATGCCGCCCCAGACTATGATTGACTCTCCACCATTGCGGTAATGCTCAGCAATGTTGGCTGCATGGAATCGCTCTCCTGATCTTCTCCATACCCTAGGACGCCTATATGTGTGGTCTAGGCAGTACCTTGACTCAACTGTAAAAAGGACAGGTCGCCAATATTCACTTGTCTATCCAACGTGGTCCATGGCCCATTCATATCGTGCCTGGCGGTGGTTCTGGGACAGCGGAATGCGAATACATGGTCTTCTCGATCGGCGACCACCTTCGTGCAACCTTGCCCGGATAGTCTGCGTCGAAACATTTACCCCGGATGCATTCTGAAGGTCACTGCGAAGCTGGGTTGCTGTGGCAAAGCGCTTCCTATGGGCCTGAATGATCAAAAACCGGTCTTCAGCTGCAGATGTTGCTCTGTCCCTGCCACCACCATGCCGTCTTACTGGTGTGTCATACTGTTAAAATCTTGCCCAGGCTCTGTTGATCACCGTATGGTGCACACGAAGGGCTTCACCAACCTGACGATGGGTAGCCCCTTGCTCCATCATCCCTACAGCCCGCCACATTTCTGCTTCAGACAAATGTCTTCTTACATTTATATTTGCCATATTCCATCATTAAATCACAAGGGTCTGTGTTGAAATGAAGATTGAATACCCTACACATGTCATGTACATGTAGACATCACACGAAAACATCACGAAAATCAAGGGGTGTATGCTTTCTATAACTGTAACGAAAAGTCTGCCTGTCAAGAGAGCTAATGCAAACACTGGGGACCATCTCAATACATTCCTCAATCATGTCCACCAAAAAATATCGCAAATAGGTCACAAGCAAATTTCACAATGATGTGTCAAATATTTGGTGCTTAGCAAACTTTGAGTAGTATATAATATAACAATATATCGCTATTACTGAGTACTGAATTTACCTATCCTGTTCGAAAAAAGGAGAATGTTAGTAGACGCTATGATTGTAATTCGCCTCATGTTCATTTACAGTAGAAATCAAGCGGAGTTTCCCTTTGTTACTTTTAATAAAGTGAAACAACAGACAGCTCTCGGGGCTGTCTGTTGTTTCCGCTTATTAAAATATACAAAAGGAAACTTTGCTTTCTATGTCAGTTAACCAGAAGCAACTAAGTGACCGTCCCCTTCGACTCTTTGGTTAGCGAATGTGTTTTTACAGTAATTCGTAAGTTTTTATTCTTCCTAGGACAAAAGTTACCAAATCTTACCTCCAAGACTTTTTATGTTAATGGAAGGGACAGTGCCTGTATTATAATATGTCACGATGCACACGCAGTTGATATAATGGGAGGAAATCAATACAGAACATCAAAAGATGTGAATACGCCGTTTTCGTATTCTTAAATATTTTTTTTTCTTCGTAGAAATCTACTTTCAGGAAAGTTATCTCCCCTGATATTATTAGACTGGCGAGGGGGCGCGGTGGCTCAGTAGGTAGAGGTGCAGGCTGCAAGTCGAGAGGTCCTCGGTTCGAATCCCACCTGCGGCAACCGCGCTGTGTCCTTGGGCAAGCCACTTCACCCCCATTGGCCACGTGGGGGCACGATGGCGTTGTATGCTAAGACGTACTGCACGTCGATGGTGCACTTGTCTGCAACCAATGTTAGCCCTGCTTGTGTGGAGTTAGTATGTTGGGGAGCTTACAGTTGCTCGCCGTTGCTCGGTAGTTCTCTCCACGAGTACTCTGGCTTCCTCCACCATATTGGGATCCATCTTGTCTGAAAGGGAGTGGGCAGGGTGATCACAAAAAATAAAATAGAAAGGAAATGGACAGGGCGATCACAAAAATAAGACAGAAAGGGAGTGGGCAGGGTTATCACAAAAGAATAAGACACAAAGGATGTGGGCCGATGGTTACAAAAGAATAAGACCGAAAGGAAGTGGGCAGGGTGATTACAAAAGAATAAGACACAAAGGATGTGGGCAGAGTGATTACAAAAGAATAAGACACAAAGGATGTGGGCAGGGTGATTACAAAAGAATAAGACCGAAAGGAAGTGGGCAGGGTGATTACAAAAGAATAAGACACAAAGGATGTGGGCAGGGTGATTACAAAAGAATAAGACAGAAAGGGAGTGGGCAGGGTGATCACAAAAGAATAAGACACAAAGGATGTGGGCAGGGTGATTACAAAAGAATAAGACCGAAAGGAAGTGGGCCGGGTGATTACAAAAGAATAAGACACAAAGGATGTGGGCAGGGTGATTACAAAAGAATAAGACACAAAGGATGTGGGCAGGGTGATTACAATGAATAAGACACAAAGGAAGTGGGCAGGGTGATTACAAAAGAATAAGACACAAAGGAAGTGGGCAGGGTAATTACAAAAGAATAAGTCACAAAGGATGTGGGCAGGGTGATTACAATGAATAAGACACAAATGATGTGGGCAGGATGATTACAATGGATAAGACACAAAGGATGTGGGCAGGGTGATTACAATGAATAAGACACAAAGGATGTGGGCAGGGTGATTACAATGAATAAGACACAAAGGAAGTGGGCAGGGTGATTACAAAAGAATAAGACACAAAGGAAGTGGGCAGGGTAATTACAAAAGAATAAGTCACAAAGGATGTGGGCAGGGTGATTACAATGAATAAGACACAAATGATGTGGGCAGGATGATTACAATGGATAAGACACAAAGGATGTGGGCAGGGTGATTACAATGAATAAGACACAAAGGATGTGGGCAGGGTGATTACAATGAATAAGACACAAAGGATGTGGGCAGGGTGATCACAAAAGAATAAGACACAAAGGATGTGGGCAGGGTGATTACAAAAGAATAAGACCGAAAGGAATTGGGCAGGGTGATCACAAGAAATAAAATAGAAAGGAAATGGACAGGGCGATCACAAAAATAAGACAGAAAGGGAGTGGGCAGGGTGATCACAAAAGAATAAGACACAAAGGATGTGGGCCGGTGATTACAAAAGAATAAGACCGAAAGGAAGTGGGCAGGGTGATTACAAAAGAATAAGACACAAAGGATGTGGGCAGGGTGACTACAAAAGAATAAGACACAAAGGATGTGGGCAGGGTGATTACAAAAGAATAAGACCGAAAGGAAGTGGGCAGGGTGATTACAAAAGAATAAGTCACAAAGGATGTGGGCAGGGTGATTACAAAGAATAAGACACAAAGGATGTGGGCAGGGTGATTACAATGAATAAGACACAAAGGATGTGGGCAGGGTGATCACAAAAGAATAAGACACAAAGGATGTGGGCAGGGTGATTACAAAAGAATAAGACCGAAAGGAATTGGGCAGGGTGATCACAAAAAATAAAATAGAAAGGAAATGGACAGGGCGATCAAAAAAATAAGACAGAAAGGGAGTGGGCAGGGCGATTACAAACCAATAAGACACAAAAGGAGTGGACAGGACGATTCAAATCGCCCTGTCCATTCCCTTTTTGTCTTATTTTTTTGTACTTGTATCCACCATCTCTTTATTATTATGTCATGTTTTCTGCAAATCTCTTATTGTGTACATTTTCAAAAACATTGTCGCCACTCTCCCGTATACTATGTTTATTGTTTATTGTAAGGGGAGTGTGGAGAATTCGAAGGGGAAAGCCCTTGTCGTCCAATCGTCGCTCTGCACCATTAATGGCAAATAAAAATATGTTTAAAAAATCATGCCTGAAAGCATAAAGGAGTTTGTCCATTTGCATTATATATTTGAAAAATGTCTTTCAGAAAGATTTGATATGTTGGGATGGGAGCACGGGGGCTCACTGTCAGGCTGTTGGACTTCTATGCTATAGGTCCCGAGTTCGATCCCCGTCCGGGACGACACGCGTTGTGTCCTTGGGCAAGGCACTTTATCCCGGCTGCCCAGGATGATACCATGTACTAAGGCGTACTGCACGTCGATGGTGGACACGTCTTCAACCGCAGAGCTTGAACAGAGTTAGAATGTTGAGAAGCTGACAGTTGCTTGTCGATGATCGGTGGTTCTCTCCGGGTACTTCGGTTTCCTCCACGCGTAAAACTGTCACGGTCACGGTTAGCCATTGTGCATAAGTATGTGACCTTAAAACACCAATAAATAAATAAATAGATATGTTGCGATCCGGTACTGAGTTATCGGTCTTTCCTGGTATGTTTCTCAACTCAAATCTATATTGGTAATTTATTTATTTATTTATTTATTTATTTATTTATTTTTATTAATTTATTTATTTATTTATTTATTTATTGGTGTTTAAGGTCACATATTTCTGCACAGTGGCTAATCATGACCTCGACAGTTTTACTGATGGAGGAAGCCGGAGCACCCGGAGAGAACCACCGAGTGTGGTTTACAGCTGTCAGCTCCCCAACATATTAACTCCACACAATCATTGGTTGAAGACAGGTGCACCATCGACGTACAGTACGCCTTAGTACACAACGTCACGTGCCCCCACGTGGGGGTAAAGTGTCTTGCTCAAGGACACAACGCGGTTGCCGCAGGTGGGATTCGATCCGAGGACCTCTCGGCTTGCAGCCTACACCTCCACCTAATGGGCCACCGCGCCCCACAGTCTATATTGGTTCTCAAGAGGATAAGTGCTTAGGGTTACAATACACTAAATGATTCTCAATGGCGATAGTGTTAGCATTTCTCTGCATCTTCAGCTCATCAAGCTCATTTCGGGAATAACAATACTCTATCCATGTTGTACATCATCTCATTAAAAAAATGAACAGCAAGAAAAATATATGTTGCCGTGTATTTTTTGATTTCAAATTTGGAGATTCCCCTTCTACCTCCCAGTTTTGCACCCAATTGAAAAGACATACTTTTCTTTGTCTCCACCTTTGTTTTCAACTTTCACAATTTAAAAAAGGACAGCCAATGCAATAATTGCAAGTATTTTCAAAAAATATTTTTTATTGAGGATTCCAAAATTAATAAGTATTACTCCAATCAACTCGTCTACTACATGTTATGCTGCATTATATGTTGAGGTAAAAACCACTGGGGGCGGGGTAGCTCACATATAGCCTATTGTAACATTAGACTATCGCCAAAAGAGAAATGTTTACATTATTGCAATCTAGATATGTGACATCCATCAGCCGATGGATGGATAGAGAACCATGATCGAAAAGGCGGTCTTTTTCACGATCGCATCACCAAAGGACTACTTTCTGCAAGTGACATATCCGATTTTGTAATTACAGTGCAGTCGCCGTGGACTGGTCGTAATCCAGGTGTGGGCAGTTATATCCACGTATGCATTTACTAGGTTAAAAAAATCATCAGCAAAATTTTACTCAATGAAGCACCGGGATATACTCGGAAGTTCATTAATGAATTTCTGATGATTATTCCTATAATTAGTGTTTGGAATATTATCGCGTCAGTGGAATTATTGCCCACCCTTGGAAAGTGACCTGTCCACGGCGGCCGTACTGTACGTCACGTGTAGTATACGGATAAGACACGCCAATGATCTTTATTACGTTCAAGTGTTCTTATTAATGCCATTGCACCAACATACATGTATCTGTCGGAGCTGATATCGTCTCCTCGTTCCGAGCAAAAAACCTCCGTTCATCTGACTCAAACAACTTGTCCAAACAGACTTCTAAACTTGCCTGAGCAGGTGTTGTTTAGCTTCCTACCCAATTCGTCTCCTGAGTGCTAGAATGTCCTACAGTTAAAACTAGAAGTCTTGTCACGAACTGTGCGCTTATCTAGGCTTAATTGCGCGTAGGAATTGCGCGCAATTGCCATATCGAATGCTATCCAAAGTACGGCAGATTCTCCTGGTTACTCAAAGCAAACACCGGCAATGTTTCTGCCAGTGGACCTCCGGGTTACCCGGAGGTCCATTGACTGAAACATTGCTTGTTCACAGGCCATATGCACAGAATATGATAGCCTTACTATGGTCATAATGCGTAGATTAACGCGCAGATCGACGTACTATTTGTGCGCATTTCATGACAGGACTTCTAGTTTTAACTGTATTTCTCATATAGGACATTGCATTGAGGCGACGAATTCTCTGGAATTCCCTACAGAATAATCTAATATTCAAAAGAATATCAACATGTCATGTGAGTTTTGGGCTATAGGTATGGTATTATTGGAAAATATACGTTATTGTGATGAATTGACGGTAACATGGTATGAAGGATGCATAAACTCCGCGCCCCCAACCTCAAGACTATGTTACTGCCAATTCATCACAACACCTTTTAGTATGTAGGAGCCTACGATAAGACGTAACGTCATTCGGTGGTACTGACGTCGTGTATCCGGATCCTGATATAACTAGGTGGACCATATCAAGTACGATATTCTTCTGGTAAAATCTAACAGCGAATTCTGTACTTTCGGCCTACAGGTTCAAGACCGCGTATTAGAAACAGTATGTGTTGGCGTGATTATGATTAATGCCTTGGATCCCACGAATGGTCCTATTTCGTGAATCATTCTTCTGTTTTGGAAGGTTGCATGACTGTATGCATTAACTGGTGGTCTGAATTTGGGTGGTCGGAAATTGTTAAGCAAAATTTGTTTTTTTTTACAAATTATTGGAGAGTGCCTGTGGGCACTCTCCAATAATTTGTAATAATACAAATTTATATGAATAAAATATCTTTTGCGTTTGACTGAATATGGAACATGAGGAAAGAAAATGGATTTTGCTCTGGAACCCTCATTTTTTGAAAGCCCTGATAGTGGTTTCTAGCACTCAAATTGTTAAGAAAAAGTAGAACCAAATTATTAGGCATACAGATATTAGGGCCATCTTACCTTTAGGTCCTTTTCACTGAGTTTAATTTTCTGACACAGTATAAATCCATTAAGAATGTTCTGTAATCTGTAACAGAAATAGAAAATTACGATAAAAACCCTGCCAACTTCAACCCTGCTGCATCATGAAACCTATCTGTTTTATGATTTTGTTCAAGGGTTCTGTGTTCAATTTCTTCCACAGTAGCAGCAACTGTTATTGCAGTAGCAGCTTCGGCAGTAGAAGTACAAATCTGAGAGGAATATATATATTAATAGGCACAGCAGCAACCGTAAAAGTAGTAGTAGCCGTAATCGTAACAGTAGTAAGTAGTCAATATCATCAAGGAAGTAGTGAAGTACTTGTTGTGGAAGTAGCGGTAAGAGTAGTGGGGATAAATAGTAGAAGTAGCAGTGTGTAGCAGTAAGTAGTAGTCGCGGTGTTCGAGGGGACGATTAGCAAACTGGTAGTAGTAGTAGTAGTAAGGAGTAGTAGTAGCAGTAGTAGTAGTAAGTAGTAGTAGTAGTAGTAGTAGTAGTAAGGAGTAGTAGTAGCAGTAGTAGTAGTAAGTAGTAGTAGTAGTAGTAGTAGTAGTAGTAGTAGTAGCAGTAGTAGTAGTAAGTAGTAGTAGTAGTAGTAGTAGTAGTAGTAGTAGCAGTAGTAGTAGTAAGTAGTAGTAGTAGTAGTAGTAGTAGTAGTAGTAGTAGTAAGGAGTAGTAGTAGCAGTAGTAGTAGTAAGTAGTAGTAGTAGTAGTAGTAGTAGTAGTATTAGTAATAGTAGTAGCAGTATAGTAGCAGTAGTAGTAGAGGTAGTAGTAGTAGAAGTAGTAGTAAGTAGTAGTAGTAGTAAGTAGTAGTAGTAGTAATAAGAAGTAAAAGTAGTGATAGTAGAAGTAGCAGTAGAAGTAGCAGTAATATCAGTAGCAGTAGGAATGTAGGAGGGACCAGTCAAAGACACAATGGATTTCCAATAAACCTAAATTTGCTTACGAATGTAGATGATTCATTGCAGGAATACTTAATTTCTCACATTTGCACATTCTCATTATTATTAAACGCAATGTGTACAGTCATGGGACATACCTGTTAAAAAGTGGAAGTTGGGCATGGTTCCGTCGCCCCGGCCCTTCTGATTAATGTTAATAATACGTTCTTTTCATATGTTTATAATTAAACCTTTTTTTCTGCTCATGCATTTTCAGGCAAAATGATTGGCTAAAGTATTTCTTTTTATTTTCATAACACAATGAACTGAAAAAAAACGCATTTAGACCCGTCCTAAACCACGCCCCCATTATCTGTCTTGAAAATTACGTTGCACAGTTTGAATGGAAAAGAACTTATTGTTTCAACATGAAAAGTAATTAATTTTTATCTCACCTTATTAAAAAGACTTTCAAAATAAAATTTAATAAACAATGAAATCCTTATCAAGCTTTTTTATTCCATGTTCAATTTGTTTATAGGCAGTAGGTGGTCGTCTACGTTCACCATTTACCTAAATCAAACGTAAACAATGGCCGGTCATAATAATCCACAAACGAAATTTACGCGAACAAAACTTCCCAATTTCCAAATAGCCTGAACGAACTCTATCTGAGACAAAGTTCAACCAACTTCATGTCATCTGTGTTTATATCGAACTCCACATTTACAAACTGTGTTTTCAGTTTCTCAGGAAATGGTCAAAATCAGAATTAGATTTAACTCAGTGTTGCTTTGAATGACAGCACCCTCCCGTCAAGTGGAAAAGGAAATTGAAGTTTTTGTGTAGGCGTGGCCTATTCTATTCCTTTTAACTTACGCAATCCATTGGTCAATAAAATGTTTAATGACACAAGAACATGTTTTCAGCGAAATGTATCCTTATTTCAAACAAAATTTTTAGAAAACTATTCTTTTTTATTCAGTTATCACTGGGAAGCGTGATGCGACCTGGTTTTTTATTTTAACACCGCAAAGTAGACAGTGTTTAAATTTATTGCACCTCAAGTTTAATTATCAGGAATGACCGTTTGTTTCTGTCTATTTCTGGAATTATGAGCCCCAAGAAATACACAGAAACAAACGACCATTCATTATATGATTTAACCCTTTACCTAACATAAAAAGCAGACCACACTTGCAAACAAAATTCTTGAATAATTGATATTTTTTCATTTTTTGTCTCAAAAGCACAGGTTATGACCCCTCATTGGAACGAGCTCGACGAGCTCGTTCCAAAGAGGGGTCATAATCTATGTTTTTGAGACAAAAAATGAAAATATAGTGAAAATTAATTGGTTATTTTTGAAAATATGACTGGCCGGTTTTGGTCGTTATGTTGGGTAAAGGGTTAACCCGTTCAATACTGGCACCCTGAAAGTTATAACGTACATACTACTGTGTCCAACGAAATAGGTGAGTCTCTCTAGCATTTATGGGGAGGTTCAGTATCCCAAAAGGGCTGTGTGTTCAAATTACCACTGCTTTTTCTTTTCACTAAGATGTACATTGTGCTCCCTTGTCATGGACAGTCATTTTTTGTGTTTCGCACGAATATACAGAACGGCCGCCGTGGATTGGTCACTTTCCACAGGTGGACAATATTTCCACGGACGCAATAATATTAGATTTCAAACACTAATTATAGGAATAATCATCAAAAATTTAATTAATGAAGCACCGGGTATAACTCGGTGCTTCCTTCAGTAAAATTTTGCTTATGACGATTTTTATTACTTGGTGTACGCTTACGTGGACATCACTGCCCACGCGTGGATTACGACCAATCCTCGGCAATTGTACTGTATGCACACCGATTTTTTACGCCCACTTTTGTAATAACTGACCACTTGTATCATAGCTGCCACTTTTGTGATAGGAATCAACACGTTTTGTCGCTGATCGCCATTTTTGTTATAAATTTTTGCCATTAACCGCCAAGTGTGTTATAATAAAAATCGACACGTTTTGTCACAAACAACAAACTCATGATGTTTGCCATAGAAATAAACAAGTTTGAGCCTGAGTCTTGACCATGGCCGACGTCACCTCAAAAGGTAACGTCTGAGACGGTCGATGCCTAGCCCTTGTTACTATCGGGACAAAATTGCAACTAAAATATGAAGAAATAAAGAATTGTATAATCTGATGTTTTGTCGTTATATGATGTCAAAAGTAATATATTACAGAACCTGTTGATTTCTGTGCTCTAAGTAGTAAGCTTTTTTATACAGCCTGTCGTTATTACAAAAATAGGGCGTAACGCAAATTTGGAGTGTTAACAAGAGACTTTCTGCCATCTTATTGTCTGGATATTCTTTTCTTTTATTTTACATAATATACTTCTCATGGTATGAGTCACTTTATTCTTTTACAAATCCATTAAACCTTAAACCCTTGTATTTAACGGAATAGGCGCTTTGAAATAAATGATTCTGCTTTCAACGGGTGATGTACAAGCCGAACTTTTTCCCAGCACCGTTTATACTAGTTCCTTTCCCGTCGAGTCATTAGTTACGCTTCAAAAAGTTTCCAAATTTCGTTACACAATTATCGATCGTCTGTCACGTAGGTGAAGATGAAAACGCCCAAAGCAAAATAAAGTCGGTTCACAAAAAATTAGTTAACCAAAAATGAGATAATATTAATAAAACCCAATCATTTCCAACCACATTAACCACTACTCTAGGGAGGCTACATTTTGTGAATTTCCGACATTTCAGTTTAGTTGTGTTTGCAGCTTTCCTCAAGTTGCGTGTAGGTGTCAGACCTCGAAAAATGGCCAAGCACAATAAAAGTTCTGTATATTTGGGTAATTATTATATTGGCCTTCCTGATTCTTCATGCATTATAGCTTATTTCGGGCATTCATTGAGTTTCACTCAATTTCACTGCCATTCAGTTATGACTCCGGACATAAGAATGAGTTTTATTGAATTTTATTTGGCCTCATGAACAAACCGAAAACCGAACCGAGGTTTTACTCCACCTGAAAAACCAAAATCGAAACCGAACAAGAAATTTAAAAACCTACAGCTCTAATAAACACAGAACGTGATGTGTGTTTGAATCGGTGGGTGTTTTACATAACTCGTTGGCGTGGTGTAGTCATATTTAGCGACTCGCTAAACATGACTACACCACGCCAACGAGTTATGTAAAACACCCACCGATTCAAACACACATCGCGTTCTGTCTATTTATGCTATATTTGCACTGATATTAGATGTGCTTTGAAATGCTTTTGTAATTTCCTCAACATGTTGTAAAACTACTTTTTTTAAGGAGCTTAATCTTTTATTCATGGAAACTATTCCATTAAGCCAGTAACTTGAAATGCAAATAGCAACAACATGCTAAAATGAACATCACCAAAGACACCATCTCAGACATAAAAGAGTTGGAGAATAAATAAATGTATCATCAATACCAATATCAGATACGAGGAAGAAGAAAGGGAAATCGTATCTGCGTCTGAATACATATTGTATTTATTAAACCCTACTCTGTTATTTCTGGAGCTGTAGTATTGAATCGCCAAATAATTTCCCGAATCCATTAGTACCAAAACTGCTGAGGAATACTATATCCTACTTGTATTGGTGGATACAAACAATGAGAAACACTCAAAATGTGACAACTGAAAATCTTGCATAAAATTCTCAGGCCTGACAGAATTAATTCATACAAATCTCGCATAAAATGCTCTGGCTTGGTGGTCAGTTGTTTTACAGTACAATCGCCGTGAACTGACCTTATTCCACGTGTCGGCAGTGGTGCCCACGCATGCGTTTACCAGGTAATAAAAATCATCAGCAGCAAAATTTTAATTAATGAAGCACCGGGTGGTGATTGTTCGTATAATTAGTGTCTGGAATCTAATAATAATAATAACACTTTGGCCGGCCGCTGATTTGTCGCGGTTCTCTGATGAGAAGGCCTTGGGTACCCCTGTACTCCCAACTGCCACCCTATTCCCACGCTTCTTCTCTCCTCCCAACACTCGGAGACGAACTGCTTGATGACATCCCTTGTCCCATTCTTACCAATCTCTCCAATTAGCATATTAACCCTCTCCTCTGAGTCTCACATTAACCGCGTGTCCTTCATTCTCCCTTCCCACTTCCCCATTATACTCCCAGTGAATCTTATTCTGTAAGACTGGTATTTTGGGCATTCTAGAAGAAAGTGTTCCAGGATCTCTACCACGCCCAAATTGCACATCTGGCACTCCTTTTCACTGTTTTTCCCATTTTTTCCCCTCAGCTCCAGGGACCGCGACCTCAGCTTGAACAACAGTGACCCCCAAAGGTGCCATCAAGGTACTCTTCAAGAGCAGGTTTCTCTTTATCACGCAGGCCACCCAAAGACCTCTTTGATTTGACCCCACTCGCCAATTACGGTTACAATCCTCCATGACACTTTCTCTGACGATTTTTTTTACCCTGGTTTGCCCCAACGTCTAGGTCCGAGATCTCCAATGAGTAGTTCTCTACTCGCTTCCTCACTTCGACCATCCACCCCGTCTTGATATTTGAGTTGAAAATTCTCAGGAACATTACTTTACACCATCGGCTGTCGGAGAGATTTACCAAATAGTTAAGATAACCTAGTTTCAATAGGTCTATCCTGTCCTTGATCCTCATCCACCCAAGCTCACCCCTGATTGCCTCTAGCGCTGCGGCATTACTCGACCCCGTTATCCATCGGCCTGCATCGTTCTGCGGGATTTCCAAGCTCTTTACGGCCGTCTGGTTTAGGGGTACCACTTCCGTACCGTATTTTATACTTGGCAGACCCACCATTTCCCAAATGGTTTTCCCCACGAAAACCTTATTGAAACTGTTTCTCCCTATAAGTTTCATTTGGTTAAGGATTCTCTTCCTCTTCGGAATCAATTTATTTGTGTGGTGTCGGTAGATGCCTCTTCCTGTGATGTTTATAGTTACCCCCAAATACCCGTAATCACCTTTTTCTCCTACACTAAGCAGTTTGCTGCCACCTTCCTGAATGCAGAACTCCCCCACTCTACACCTTCGAGTGGGGTCCACTTTGCGGCCACATGTATAACTTTGCTCTTGCTTTCATTAAGTTCGAGTCTCCATTTGCACCCATATTCCCCAACAATTCCCAGCATTTTCGCTAGCCCATTTTCGCTTTCTGACAGTGGCACCATATCGTCTGCAAACAAAATCGCCCTGAGATCTTCAAGTCCCCAACTGCTACCCCCCTCGTCGCTATGCAGGAGTTCATCTCCTAAACCTTTGTTGTACAATGCAAAACGAATTGGCGAAAGGATACACCCCTGGTTTATGTCTATCTACATAGGCACACGTTCTGTGTAATGTTTCCCAGGCTAAGTTCACTCTGTACGTCTTTATATAATGCTTTCATAATTCCAACAAACTCGCCTCCCAAGCCCAGAGCCTCCAGCTTGCGCCACATACGCCCCCTCCGTCTCTATCGTATGCCCTTTTAACATCCAAAAAGGCCATACACATTTTTTTCTTTTTTTGCTTTCGCGGATTCTATCATTTGGGATAGCGTGAAAAGATGGTCAGTGACTCTCCTTCCCTTCCTGAAGCCATTCTGGATTTCTCCCAAAAACCCTCCTCTTCAATCAACTCCTCTAGTCTCCCATACAGGACTTTACAGAAAACTTTACCAATGTTGCTACTGACAGAGATCCCTCGATAGTTATCCAAAACGTCTTTTCCCCTTTTTTGTGAATAAATGTCACTTTGCTTTCTTTCCACTCCTTTGGGACTTCTTGGTTTTCGATGGCTGAATTGAATAGGGCACTTAAGCTTTCCAGGAATTCCTCTCCCCCTTTTTTGATAAACTCGTTAGGAATTTCATCCACCCCTCCCGCTTTTCCATCCCTTAATTTTGAGATCTCTTTCGCACCTCCTCCGTTTAAATTCCGCTGCACACGAAGTTCGATTGATTTTTTCCTCGACCTGATTCGAACACCCGGTTGGGCTCCCCATGCCCCATCGCTTATCGTTTACCTTTCCCCAGTGCTTGACTAGTTCTGATGCGACTTGATCTTGCTCGTCTGTAACTCTGCCATCTACTCTAACATTCTGTGGGTTACTTCCTTTGTTACGTTTATTCGCCCATTTCCAAAATACCTTCGACCCCCGCCCCCTGTCGTTCTTATCGTCCTAATAAGACTTTTATTTCGCACTCTCCGATTATCGTCTTTAATGTTATTTACTTCATTTCGTGCTTGTTGGTATTCTTCCTTTGCTGCTGTGGCCTCGTTGCTTTCCGCCCCCTAAGTTTTCTACTTCTGTATGCAGCACATTTAGCTTTTGTACCCTTTATGGCACTTTTCAGTTCTTCGTTCACTCTGTACCGAAGTTCCCGTGTTGGCACCCTGATCTGTCCTACACTTTCCTTCCCTGCCTCCACTAGGCTCGCAACTATGGCGTCGACCATCTTCTGGACACTGCCCCCTTGTGTACAAGCTTTGGTTTCAGTTTTTCTTCGAACTTCGCACAGTCAGCATCCTTTTTGAGTTCCCAAATCTCCTTGAAGCTTCCTTTGCTTTTTACTAGGTATTTGGCCCTGATCGCCACTGTAATCAAGTTGTGATCACTATCCACCTCCATTTTACCCCCATCATCCACTTCTACCCCTATCACCTCCCTCCATAAATTAATATCTGTGAGAATGTAGTCGATTATTGATTTTCTGTCGTTCTTCTCCCATGTCCATTTCCCCTTACACCTCGCGCCCCTTTTCAAAATCTTTAGACCGAGCTCATTTGTGAAGTTCAACAGGTTCCTTCCATTCCTGTTGACTTTCTTGTCCCCACCCTCTATGCCTTCTTCCTTATCACCTATGTGGCCATTAAAGTCACCCGTCAGAATTATACCGAGCCCCCTGCTTTTTAGTTCTGTGATATTGGACCTTAGTGTTGAATATATCGAGTCATTCCATTCAGGTTTGCTTCCATCCACCGCACAGTACACAATCCCAAGGGCAATACTTTTGTTTCTCAGATTGATCTTTACCCTTCCAATTTCTTTCGATACCTCAGCCGTGGTGCTGACATCTTCCAGGTCTGTGATCAGCGACAGTTTTAAATCCTCTTTAATGTGCATGCCTACCCCTCCCCCTTTTTCCCTTTTTCCGTGGTTCCGTTCGCCCTACACCTATCCACACGTACCCCTTTACTTGGCCTACCCGTTCCTCGTATCTTACCCACGTCTCGCTTTAGCCCATGGCATCAAACTCCTCTGCCTGGATCAAAGTAGCAATTTCACTTACTTTCGGTGGAGACCCTGGATGTTGCTATAACCCACTTTCAGAGTACCGAGATTCATTGGCTTCCGCCTACTGGTCCTATTGTTATCTGGTCCCTGTATGTTTGTATATTCTATTTTGTATACCTGTGCTTTCCTTGGGATGCTATTCCTATTGAAGTGAATTTTTGGTCCCTTTTCCTTATCCCCTTTATCCCATTTTTACAACTATGGTTCATAATACATTCCCTGAGTTCATCCCCCCCCCCCCTTCTCTGTTACCCCTCCCCTCCCTATACCAAAAAAGGCTCCACCACCTGCAACATATTTCTTCCTAACACCTCTGTTCCCCTTGGTCTTAGATAGAGACCATCCCTTCCATATAGGTCCTTCCCCCCCCCCCCCCCCAAAAAAAAATGATCTCCAATTGTCTACAAAAAGTATCCCAAGTTCCTTACAATACTCCCCCAATTCCTCGTTGACCCCAATGATCCGCGAATTACGCTCGCCCCCACCACCTAGCACCGGGAGAAGCCACGACACCACTACCTGTGCATTCTTAGCATTCAGTTGAGTTATTAAGTCCTTGTTAATCTCAATAAGCTGATCTGATTTCCTCTCTCTGATGTTGTTGGTCCCCACGTGTGCAACAACCATTGGGTCTGGGCCTGACCCTTTTACTGGTCCACCCACTCTGTCCCTTAGGTCCTCCACCCTAGCCCCCGGAAAGCACATATTGGTCCTGTTGACACTGTCGGACTCACACACCACCCTATCTAACCCCCGCACTATACTACTCTCTGCAACCACCAACTGCGTCTTTCCTGTTCTACTACCACTGTTACCACCTCTGTTCCCACTGGACCGGCTCGCAGTCTTGCACTCCGCCACACTAACCCCCATGCCTACCTTCACCTCTTCAGACGCCGCCCGCTTCTCAGAATTCTCGAAACTACCTAACATTTTCTAATCTATTTTGGACACTGCACTCCGCTTTTGGCCCACTCCCACTACAAGCCTCCTTGTCCTCGTTTGCCACATTCCTAACCTTGACTCCTGCCTTGTCATACGCCACGTGGTTCTCGCTATCCCCCTCACTATCCGACTCTAAGCGAATACGCCTTTTGGCCCCCGACACACACTACTAGCCTGGGGATTTGACACTCTAGCCTCTACCATTCCCCTACCCTCAACCCGACGCACCTTCCTATTCCCAAAAGATCCACTATACACATCAAAAGCTCACTTCCTGCTACCCACCACCTTCCATCCCCCATAGAATGCCACCCTAACTGGGGTCAGACCAGACTTTCCTGCCTTTCCCAGTTTCACCTAACCTCCTGCACCTCTTCCTCCAACTTTACATAGGTCTCTAACAGCTGCATTAACTCTGCGCAGATAGAGCACATCCCCAACTCCCCCAGCTCACGCCCATCCATATACACCATATCACAGTGCTTACACACATTCGACTGCTGGCCGTCCGTTGATATCTCACTAGCCCCCCCCCCCCCCCCCACCCCATGTGCAGTCCTCAACCACTGCTCCCACCTGTACACCTATACTACCCGTCTCTACACTACTAGTCTGAATATCTCGCGCCGAGAAACACTTACCGTCCATAGTAACCATAGCCAAAATTAAAATGAGAAATTTTAAATTTTAAATTTTGAAAAACGGGTCGAAGTCGTAAACAAAACAAAACACCGAAAACGACCCGCGCGAAGATAGGGAACAAGCCACTTATATCCGATAGAAAAAACTAAACTAAACACTAATATAACTATCTTTAATTAAAAATCACATCTATACAACACTAAAACAATATATATATCTACAATAATACCTGGAAGAAAAGTATGGATACGTGAGCTAACTTTTGACAACTGAATCGAAAATACTCCCTGTTGGTTCCGAGATGGACACCCTGGCACCGATAACGTTCCCAAACTAATGGTAAATGTCTATACATATGGATCTCTAGGATTTGAATGAGACATCATCCTGGAAGTAAGAGTGGGTATCCTTCTGAAAATCAAATTAGCAATATCATTGCGTCCGCAGAAATACTACCCATTCGTGGAAAGTAAACAGTCCGTAGCGTCCGTACTATATCTAAGATTTGCAGAAGTTAAATTGTTTTATTTCCTATTGTCTTGATCCACTAATACACAGAATTCCACACGTCAGCCATAGGTGAATGGTTAACCGTAGCGAAAAACACTGTAAAGGGTAACCCTGCAATATACTGAAGCGACAATAAGCCACAAACAAATAAGTTTACCATTTAACAACCCCCACACCCACTCCCACCCCTCGTGATTTACATATTATTCTTTTGAAAGCGTCCGATTGGATTAACCCTTTACCTAACATGAGAAGCAGACGACACTTGCAAAAAGAATTCTTGAATATTTAATTTTTTTCATTTTTTGTCTCAAAAACATAGGTTATGACCCCTCGTTGGAACGAGCTCGACGGGCTCGACGAGCTCGTTCCAACGAGGGGTCATAACCTATGTTTTTGAGACAAAAAATGAAAATATTTTGAAAATTAATTGGCGATTTTTGAGAATAGCGCTGCCGGTTTTGGCCGTTACGTTGGGTAAAGGGTTAAATAAATTAACTTCAAGGCGGGAATTTATCGGACGTTTCAAAAATGCTGCCATCCTTTTTTCAATCCGAACTGGTTAGTCGATCATTCAAGGAAAATTCCAAGGCAATGTCAATTTCCAAATTCCATGAAAACAGCTTTCTCAGAAAGACAAATGTGATGTCTGTGTTCAGCGGGTCTGTTTATAGCGCACGCTTCAATAAAATCAATTTGATTGCCGTTGTCGATAAACATTCTGCAGGTTTTATTGGGCACAAAACTGCAATTCATTTGAAATAATACATAAGTTTTTCTTATCTAATTATGCTCAGTTAGTGCTAAAATAATGCACAGTTGTTGTTCGTGGCCGTCATTTATTCGAACAGAATAAAAATTAAAAGTAGAAACCAAGTATTTTCAGAAATGATGACACGAGGAATGCCGGATTTGTTTACCTTCGATAACTTTCGGGTAACTTCGTTTATATCTTGGCAATGTAGGTTTTTTTTTTTAAATTTCGTCTGCATTAAATCTGTTTAATTGCCGATTTGATTTCAATTATTTTGCGTTGCTTCTTATGCCTCACACGTTGCATGCAGTATTTTTATGCATGCTCTTTTACATACATGTACAAGAAAAATATGAGAGTCAGTATTGTTTTTAGATTAGTGGCTTATTGTTTCTTTAAGAGAAAATGTGAACATAACTGACCATTGAATCTTAATTTCGATCGGTTCGGTTTATTTTTTCTACATTAACTACACCTCAACAGCGTAGCACTTCATACAAAACTTAACACGCTCATCCCAGATTGATACTCCAATAGAGCGACAGATAATTCATTTCAATTGTTATAATTTAATTTAGAGTATTTGCTAGTTTATAATGCACAGTTACACTACCGAAGCATCCGTCATTTATATCATTATAGTTATATCAATCTTATTGCACACTACAGTCATATTATTTTCAACACGCGGTCGGGAATGCTGTAAGGGAAATACCGTGTGAATAACCTACGCTAATACCAACTAACAACCCCCAGCAGCAATTAGGGTTTAACTTTTAATCCGCCGAGTATTTTCTAGGTATTTTTCATCAAATCAAGCCATGGCTGCTTCAAAGCAGCCATGACTAGACTGATGAAAAATGAATTTAAATGTAACACAAGAAATCATTGGTAAAAATTTCCATTCCATTTACGGGGAGACAATATGATTGATTATGCACAGATTATACTTATCTGAGAGACAATAGAATCCCTGTGCTGAGCGGGAATATCAGCCCGCGACATGCAAAGAGTTAATTGCAGCGTTGGAGAGGCCCATAATTTATTCATTTGACAAATGAGCGGAACAAACCAAAAGTTTCAAATGATAGAAATTTTATTCATTGTGTTATGAAAAAAGATTCTCGATCAATCGTGTGCATGGAAATAGGATATCATTAAAGGGAATTAAATTATAAGATGGTTGAAGTAAAAAGAAGCCCAAACCATTACTCAGTGTTGTGGACAACAACAAATACAACGGGGTGTTTGTACACTGCTGCTATACAATACGTGGTATGACAGTATGATAACAGGAAATGAACTTACAGCTACAACTAGAAGTCTTGTCACGAATAGTGCGCTTATCTAGGCTTAATTGCGCGTTGGAATTGCGCGCAATTGCCATATCGAATGGCATCCAAAGCACGGCAGGTTCTCTTGGTTACTCATAGCAAACACATGCAATGTTTCTGCCAATGGACCTCCGGGTTACCCGGAGGTCCATTGGCTGAAACATTGCTTGTGCACAGGCCATATTTACAGAATTTGATAGCTTTACTTGGGCCATAACGCGTACAGTAACGCGCATATCAACGTGCTACTTGTGCGCATCTCATGACAGGACTTCTAGTTTTAACTAACTGTAACAGCTGTTTCAAAGGTATAGTGCATAATATCATTAGCTCCAACCATCCCCCCCCCCCCCGCCCCCTGCTTGCCGATAATGAGTTTACTAAAGTAAGCCATGCTCATCTACATAGACAAGAAGATGAAAGAAAATCGTCAGTTCTGCTGTCCCTGTACGGATTGCAGATGGCGCCTTGCTGCCCTAAACGGACGAAATCAGATTGAATGTGAGTCAATTATCCCAACCTACCCATTCCTTCCGAAGTTCGTCGCGATTTCTTATTTGAAATTCAAATTCGCCGTTTGTAAAAGGAATGGAAATATTCCTCGTAAGCATAGAATATATATATCCGCGTCAAGTCTTTAGAATCATGACAGATGTGGATGCATTATCTTGTTCATTTGAATATCACATCTAAACTCTTGGGTTTTATGAATACAAATTGAAAGGCTGCGGATTATGTTACTTGTGAAATAACGTAGCCAAACTTACAACACTAACGTGTACAACCAACTTACGCGGACTTATGCGGAGAGCTATGTTATTCCTTGAGTAAATAGATTTTCTGTTCGATGTTAGTATTTTATCAATGTTTAAAATAATAATTACAGTTAAAACTAGAAGTCCTGTCACGAATAGAGCGCTTATATAGGCTTAATTGCGCGTTGGAATTGCGCGCAATTGCCATATCGAATGACATCCAAAGCACGGCAGGTTCTCCTGGTTACTCATAGCAAACACATGCAATGTTTCTGCCAATGGACCTCCGGGTTACCCGGAGGTCCATTGGCTGAAACATTGCTTGTGCACAGGCCATGTGTACATAATATGATAGCTTTACTTGGGCCATAACGCGCACATTAACGCGCATATCAACGCGCTATTTGTGCGCATTTCATGACAGGACTTCTAGTTTTAACTGTATACACATGTATGGAATATGAAATTAGATTTATTCATTCACAGAATGATCCAACGGTACGTTACAGTATTCTGTTGACTTACTTGGTCAAAACGTTTTAATTTCGTATGAAATTTATTCGATCCATGAACAAGGTTGATCTTTGAAAAATCAAAAAATTATGTGATAAAATTATCTACTCAAAATTTGTTGGACAAGCATTTCTCTAAGAAAATTGTTAGATGATGTTTCTTTCAGCATCTCAATTAACCCATTACATAACGCAACATAACATATCAAAGATCGACGATTCTTTCCTCATCCGCGCCATCTGCTCTGTGTCCTTCAGTAAGACACTTGATCCGGGTATCTGCCACTATTATAGGCGTGTTCAAATACCTAGCCCCCACATTAACTTAAAACTGCCATGTCTGGTAGCTATTTCGGTGAAACGTGGTAGCTAGGTGGAGTTCAGTACTAAGACGTGCTGTACATCGATGATGCACGCATCTTCAACCGCTGCTAACTCTGCACATGTTGGAGAGTCTGACAGTTGCTTGTCGCTGCTCAATAGTTTTCTTCACCAGTACAACTGTCCGACACGATATCGCTTTAGCTGTTGGAAGGGCCGTTAAACCCCAATAAACATAAACAGTGCCAGCGCTATTCTCAAAAATCGCCAATTAATTTTCATTATTTTTTTCATTTTTTGTCTCCAAAACATAGGTTTTGACCCCCTTGTTGGAACGAGCGCGTCGAGTTCGTTCCAACGAGTGGTCATAACCTATGTTTTGAGACAAAAAATGAAAAAAGGTAGTTATTCAAGAATTTTTTTTTTTTTGCTAGTGTCGTCTGCGTTTCCTGTTAGATAGAGGGTTAAACGTGTCGTCAAATACCAACAAACAAACAAATAATACTCCCGCTGCAACAAATTTTATCCTTTTTCTTCAATTTTAGCCTAAAAGAAGCTTATGAACCTTCACTGGAAGGAATTGAATGAAGGGTCATAAGCGATGTTTTTGTGGTAAGAAACGAAAATATTACAGTTGAAACTGGAAGTCCCGTGACTCTATTATGCACTATTTGGAAATAATAGCGCACTAAGTAAGTACACTTTTGTCCCTATCAAACTGCAGCATTAGACTCAATTCCTGTAGGAAAACAGCGAGCCCAACTCTGTACAATTCTATACTTAAGGAATAGTGCATGACTTAGAGATGACTACGCCCATATAGTGCCCGCGAAGCGGAGGGAACTACACCACCTCACTGGGCACTATATGGGCGTAGTCAACGACACGACATGCACTAATCCTTATATTATATCGAACACCCATCAAGAAAAAACATCTGTCCGATTTGTTAATCTATTACCAAGGTAGCAGCCCTACCAACCAGCGTTATATAGAAAAAAATACCATGTAGTTTTTAAAAAACATTTCTTCTTCCAAAACACGGCTAACTTGGATTATTGATATGAGCAGAAGACAGATTTTGAATCGGTCGGCAAGGGTAAACAAAACATTTCCCCCAAACGGAACTGTGTAATTTGATAACGCAGTTTGATAATTTCCACACATTTGTCATACATATACATTACCGAATGAGTCATCACAGGATACAAACTCCGAAGATTCAATTAAATTCCATTATTTATTCGTTTACTGCCTAAAACACACAATTATTTATTCGTTTACTGCCCAAAACATACAATTAAACAGCGAAATAATATGAGCAGCGAAACAAACGATTTTTCATATCCGGACGCGTTCTCATGAAAGTTGGACCCAGGTATGGATCGTTCTCTTCAAAACGAGATATGGATAATCTTCTCAAGGAATAAAATGAACGCCTCGAAAAATGTGACTTCAACAATGGAAAAGCGATACATTTTTCCACAAAGATTTCTTTCCGGGTCTTTTTGTGGATGTTGTGCCTCTGTGAATCGATTTTTAAATTTAGCCTGATCAGTTTTATTCGCCCAGTATGAAAAGAAAACTAATATAGTAGTGTCCTAAAAATAGGAAACGTGTAGTGCCTGGGTGTAGTGCCTGGTCCGTTCTGTGGATGCAAACTACACGAAATAGGGTATCATCTTTCAGCCAATCAGAATGCAAGGAAGTCACGTGAGATATAATATTAGTAAATAGAGATTATTAACATCATTCCTGACCTCTACTAGGATAAATGTGCATGTAATGGCGTAAATAGATTTTAAAATTCGACTACACATACAGAATGAAGAGAGTGGATTACTATTTAATCGCCGCGCCATACATTCTCCACTCGAAAAGTATTTATAATTGTTCATAATAGCACTAGAAACACTTGCAACCCGGTGGTCCATGTGATGGAAGTTTGCAAGTGCTTCTTGTGTTTTGTCTTCAGAGATTGTAAATAAATACAAGGCTATGGAAAAACTATGGAAAAGCTATGGAGAAACGTACTACGAGGCACGTATGAACCCTGGTGACTGTATTTACGCTATTGTGAAGTAATAGAGCGCTGAGTAAACGCATTTTGTCCCTGTCAAACTGCACCATTAGCAGAATTCAATTCCTGTAGAAAAAACAGAGTACCATCCTCTGTACAATTCTACACTAGTAAATAGAGATCATTAACATTATTCCTAACCTCTACTGGGATACATATAATGACGTAAATAGGTATTAAAATTCGACTGCATGTACATAATGAAAAGAGTTGCTTACTACTTAATCGCAGCGCCATATATTCCCCCCTCGAAAAGTATTTATAATTGTTCATAACAGCACAAGAAACACTTGCAAACTTTCATCACATGGAAGTTTGCAAGTGCTTCTTGGGTTTTGTTCTCTGAAGCTATAAATAATTACTAAGTGAAAAATCTATCCCACAGTGATTTAGTAGTAATCCACCCTCCACTCTCTGTAGTATCAATATTTTCTTCCCGTAATTTCACTACCGACCTCGCCAATAGCGCTTTATATTTTTCATTGCATAGCACAAACGCTTTTGTGAATTTCAGACTGTTTCATTCTTCTGCAGTGAATTTTTTCCGTACCTTCCTAAATGACGTCGTCCTGAAACATAACTGTTTGCAGTGAAATTGGGCTGAATATTGCACAGTAAAATTCCAAGTGGCATATAATAAAAAGTAAATCTACTCTATTTTAGTGAATATCGGGAATTATCTCATTCGTGTGGACCTGAAAGTATTATTTTTCACTCGCGCAATCGCTCGTGAAAAATAAAACTGTCAGGTCCACACGTATGAGATAATTCCCGATATTCACTAAAATAGCGTAAATATCCTCTATATATTTTATATTGCACAGCGCAAACACTCTTGTGTATTTCTGACTACTTAATTCTTCTGCAGTAAGGAGCGCATTAACTAACGAACATTTTCTGTGCTAATTGTGGCAGGACTTCTAGTTTCAACTGCATTTAAGAAAGTGTTTTGTGAGTGTTATTTGTCATTCGCCTTATATAAGGGTTAGCAAAACTATCGTTATAGTCACACAACCCTTTACCTAACAAATCGTGCGCACCCCATTGGAACGAGTGGGGATCACATGATAGGGTGTGTTGAAATTTACCGTATGCGTTGCGTAAAGGGTCAACGCTTCAAGAGAATGCGGGTTTGTTTGATCATTCTAAATTAATTCAACACAAAAGCAACTAGATTGCAGAATGAAAAGCTTTCGGCTTACAATTAATTCGCTGCAAACACCAAATGTTCTGAACGGGTTGACTCCATTGGAGAAACTACAAGATTCTATCAATGATATAGTCTACTGAAGCTGGATAAATCTGATGAATATATGACAATGAACTTTCCATATACATTATCTAAATAGAAATCTTAGTAGTAATTTCTCTGTGGTTTGGAACAACGCGGCAAATAACGAATGCATAAATAGTCAATGTAGTCTACCATCCTATGGTATAGCTTACATTGGATGATTTTTTCTAGTCATCCAAGGGTCCAGTTACGTAGGGCCCTGCGAAATTTCGAAATTCAATTCGATTCGAAATAGATCAGAAAAATGGTAGCTTCGGAAATTTTCTACTCACGAGGTAAGGGAACAAAACCCTTGCTTAGTCACATTCTGGAAATTGGCTGAGACAACTTTGAATCAAAGGCTACAATAACATTTTTTTACACTTTTCATAATTCTTCTAAATTGAATGTTGCTGTGTTCAATGTCGTTATTGTGCACGTTTAAAACCAACGGACTTCTTTGGATTGGGCTGTAAAAATAAATTATTAACCGTTCCTATTTTTCTACCAATTTGTTTTCTGCTGTGTGGGCCGCTCGTCGACTGACAACTCTCATTTTCTCGATTTGCAAAAGTACTTGAGTTTTTTTATCAAAAGGTGAACAGTTTTAACCGTGCATGTGCTCTGAATAACCAATACCATACAGTTAAAACTAGAAGTCCTGTCATGAAATGCGCACAAATAGCACGTTGATATGCGCGTTAATGTACGCGTTATGGCCCAAGTAAAGCTATCAAATTCTGTACATATGGCCTGTGCACAAGCAATGTTTCAGCCAATGGACCTCCGGGTAACCCGGAGGTCCATTGGCAGAAACATTGCATGTGTTTGCTATGAGTAACCAAGAGAACCTTCCGTGCTTTGGATGCCATTCGATATGGCAATTGCGCGCAATTCCAACGCGCAATTAAGCCTAGATAAGCGCACTATTCGTGACAGGACTTCTAGTTTTAACTGTACAATAATGTAATTATAAGCCATAAAACGAAATATAATTAATTTATACTGACCACTCTGCTCATCTGAACCCAAGTTTTAGGTCGCAAAATTGTTTTGTGGAGAATTTTGAAAGGATTAGTTCACAGGTTTTTTAAAAAAGTGATCAATACAAACAGGATGTAGAAACACCAACATGCCAAGATGATACAGCGTTTGCCAAGTTTGAGAAGCCATTAATAACACCTGGAAAGTTAATCTAAAGTACATTATGTGCCTGCCTTATTTGTAATGTGCTGTGAGATGTCAACAACTAGGTAAATTGAAATTTTGAACAATACCTCGGCGCTCGAAATAATTAACGACGACCAATAATGTTGTTGCCGTGGTAAAAGAAGTGACAGGTTGCTATATGCAGATTGACTTACCGCATCACAACAAAGATTACACGAAATAAACGAAAATACCGTCAGTACCTTTTCAAGAGCCCAAAGAATAAACGGTCCAACAGTCCGAAAGAAAGACATCTCTCGACACAGTTTTCTGATCACTTAACAGAATTCCCGATGCCCGCTTCTGCTATGAGCAACTTGACTCAAAATAGTGTTTGCGTTGATCACATTCAGCAACTGCTAATGTTGTTTGCGGTGATAATATTTCTGATAAATAACGATTTTAGCATTTCGTATGAAAAGAAGAAGCTCGTGGCGGAGTAATATTACAGTTCAGGCCTACAGAGTGTTGTCACACATCCACAAAGTCTTTGCTTAGTCGATGAATAGTTTGGCACGAGGGTCGTACAGCAGTAAATGGGCAGTCGTTCGGCATTAGTCGAGCGGTATTTTTTTATAACTATAATTTTATTTCTTTTTAGAAATTGGGTTCGGCGAACAAAGATAGCCAATATAAATGCTTTTCCCGTATACAATGAACTTACAAAATAGATTTTAACGAATGTGCAGGTGCATAGAGAAGCAGTATTTTTCAGTGGTGTATTCTGAGAAAATAGTAGTCCAAGGAAAACAGTTACTATTCTCTTCAGCCTTTTCCCATAGATTCTCTCAGTTACATTAATGACAACTTCCTTCTTATTTTTGTTTTTGGTTAACACTCGGACTACAGACCTAAATAGGGGAGAAGAAAACACCCAGGGCAGCGTAAAGGGAGAGGAATCAAAGATCCGACTTGGGATCGCCCTCAAGTAGTCCACGGACGCCAAGGGTTCAAGGGAAACACAGGCAAATCCCCGATAAGGAACGCCCATTCCCGCCCTGTTGACCGCATAGTCCGACAGTCGTTCGGCATTAGTCGGGCAATCCGACAGTTTTCGCACAGAGAACCGATAATACTCTGTCAACCTTGCTCGCCTATCTTAACCCTTTCAACGTGGCAGACATAAATGTTTGCGTAAAATAAATTTTATCATTGGCTGATAAAGACAACAAGACAATCACTAAATGGTGAGAAGATTCAGTAACAATTTAATCCCACAGCCCCATAGGGCCCCATAGGGCCCCATATGGCCCCATAGGGCTGCGGGATTAAATTATTACTGAAACGTCCATAAAAGACAAAATAGATTCGCTCATTTTGATAATTCCGATGAAGAATGCCGGTGTAACAGGAATGGCAGTCCGTAGGAAAATTAGTCCCTCTGGACTATTATTCCGCGGAATTATAGTCCTAGGTCTAACATTTCTAGGAATAGTAGTCCGGCAGACTACTATTCCTAGAAATGTTAGACCTAGGACTATAATTCCGCGGAATAATAGTCCAGAGGGACTAACGTTCCTACGGACTTCCATTCCTTTTACACCGGATCTCAGTTGGAAGGCTTTTACAATTAGTAATTAAATCTGAGAGGGGAATTTCTCACATGGATTGGAAATTCGAATCAAATTTATTGAAAAAGATATTAAGTTGGAAAATGTTTACTTCCCAAGTTTTTAAGCATGTTGAGTTAAAGGGAGGGGACCATGTGTCTCTGCGACAAAATGTTACCGGTACGCCTGGAAAGAGTTAATGAGAACAGTTGTTCACAGAACCGTGGTTAGACCACATGGTACAAGATAACCGCATAGAAAGCTTAGCTGCCTGGGGGATCTACCACTATTAAAGTCGTGCGTCCCAACTTCGCTTATTTAAAGATCTCCTCCCACATTAGCTTAAAATTGTCACAGGTGGTAGCAATCTTGATGATATGTGAGTCGGCCCAGCCCTAACTTATCACGATATTCGGCAATATCGACATTACCGATTATTTAATAGATGTGATTTTCTTTCCCAGAACTGCCCATTATCTCGGCGGATACGACTTCAAACTCGGCTGACATGACATTTCGGGTCGAATCGATTATCGAATCAAATCAGCACCAGATTTCGAATCGAATAGAATCTCGAATTGAACCTCAGCGCTTCTCACGTTATGGATATTACACCTTCTTACAACGGAAAATACTCTCATTTTCCACTCAAGTATTGTGTGCAGGGGAGCGCGGTGGCTCAGTAGGTAGAGGTACATGCTGTAAGCCGAGAGGTCCTCGGTTCGAATCCCACCTGCTGCAACCGCGTTGTGTCCTTGGGCAAGACACTTCATCTCCATTGCCCGCGTGGGGGCACGATGACGCCGTGTACTAAGGCGTACTGCGCGTCGATGGTACGCATGTCTTCAACCAATCTAACCCTGCCTGTGCTGCAGTGCGGAGTTACGATGTTGGAGAGCTGGCAGCTGCTCGTCGTTGCTCGGTGGTTCTCTCCGGGTACTCCGGCTTCCCCCACCCGTAAAACTGTCACGGTGATGATTAGCCATTGCGAATAAATATGTGTCCTTAAACATCAATAAATAAATAAAATTGTGTGCAATGGCGACACGTGCAAATCAAGCAAAAATCGGAATATTATAAAACGGAATCAATGTAATTTCGGAAGTGGAACCTACTTGAACTCTTCTTCTATCATCAGGTCTCCTGTTCAGGAGGGGGGGGGGGGGGTGTCCTATTCAGGAGACCTGATGATAGAAGAAGAGGTCAAAGGAGACACTTTGTAGGATTTTGAGAACATCTTGACTATTCGGAAAGTTTCGATTCGGCGCAATTGAAAATGAATCGAATCATGGGGACTATTTCGAGTCGGATCGAATTTCGACGCTTCGCAGGGCCCCAGATATGAACCAAGGTAGAGTTTCCCCTTTGATGTGTTACCAGATCAACTAATTTGTTTATTTTGAAATCGTTCCTAGTTATACATCCAGCGCAATCAAGACAAATGGCGACACCAAGCATAAGGGGTTAGTTCGAAGCTGAGTTTTTGTATGGGGAGGAATTAATGATGGTAGTCTGTAATTATTAGGTGGATAGAGAGAAGAAAGAGGAGCGTACAAAAAATTCAACGCAAACTAAGGTTTAGAATCGTAAGCGGAGATTTGTCGAAGTGGTAGGAGAGATAGTTCACCTATCCAAACGTCGCGGCTCCCCAGTGGGGAAGCCGGGACGTTCGGATAGCCTGAACTAGAAGAGCAGATTTCAGATTTTATGAAAAGAACGAAAAAAGAATAATAGGCCTGAGAACATTTTATAAATTATTTGTTGTGGTTTAATAAATAAAGAGGTTATACTCCGTTAGTGTCAATTCGACCACGATATTCGCACCCGGTAACTTCACATCAACCTTCGCTCTTCGGTCTGAAGCTGATATGAAGTTACGCATGGGCTGATATGTCGGTCAAAATGAAACTAACCAAGTAATAGCCCCTAGTTACTGTGGCTAATTTCTGTGATTACAGGCGGTTTGTTTGAATACCTTGTCAAAAAGCATAGGTGTGTGTAAAGGAGAGTAGACGGGCAGCTTAAGATCACTAAAGGGTAACCTAGGTCACTAAGACCCCCTCTTCCATATTATATGAAAATAGCTAAAGACCTCTTCATGTTTCATTTTCAACATATCAGCAGTCAAAGTTTTTATTTTTCAATTCATAACTTCGATGCTAAGAATCTATGACACAGTCTAATATTGGTACAGCAACTCTGTTTTTGTTTGCTTCAGCATAGCAGTGAGTATAATGTGTGAGTTTGGGTTTAAAAAGTTTGTCAGACATCATGTCTGGAATGTTAACCCTTTACCCAACGAATCGCCCGCATCCGCCAGCGTAATATGCAAATTCATCAGTAGAAAAAAAAATTTCAACAAAACCATATCATGTGACCCCTCGTTGGAACGAGCTCGTCGAGCTCGTTCCAACGAGGGGACACATGATATAGTTTTGTTGAAATTTTTTTGGAAAAATTTGAAAAAATGATATTTAAAATAATAAATTTTGAAATCGTCTGCGTTGGTTAAAGGGTTCAATACGTAAAGTACAGATGTATTCAGGTTTTGATTATTCATAAAACACGTTATATGAATTGATAGTCTTACAACTGTGAGAATACACTGCAAAAAATATAGATTCTCTTAAGAACCAAAACTGGTTCTAATCTTGTCCCTGAGATGGAACCAGTTCTGTTTAAACAGTATTTATTTCAAATCAAATAAATTTACCAAGATTACCATTCAATTTTAACAGAATATTACATGAACTGAAGTAGATTCAGCACTAAACTTGGAGCTTATTCAACGCAGTCGCCAAACATTTTGAAACAAAGGAGATATAAACAGTTGGCATATCGAACCAGTTTTGGTTCTGTATAGAACCAAAACTGGTTCGATATGCCAACTGTTCATATCTCCTTTGCTTAATACTGATTTGAGACAACATCGTATAAGCTCTAAACTTACGGCTGAAACCCCCTCAATTTATTTTAATTCTGTTAATATTTAATGTTAATCTTTATAAATGTATTTGATTTGACATAAACACTGTTTAAACAGAACTGGCTCCATCTCAGAGACAAGATTAGAACCAGTTTTGGTTCTAAAGAGAACCTATATTTTTTGCAGTGTATGGCGTAATTTATGATTGTTGAGAAGCACTCCAAGGCCGTCGCGAAGACGAATGATTTGGAAGAAATTGGGCGTATAAAGTTCGTGGGTTCCAACTGTGATGGCTCATAGTTCGACCAATAAAATATTCTAATTCCATCAGCAAGACACATGTTCGTCGAAAACACGCCTTGATAATGTAGTTGGGATCTTGGTAAGTCTGGATTATGGTCCCGACGCATGGATTACCAAACTTCTTATCTAATTGTCACGTACCATACTCCAAATTGTGCACGCTGGGCACATAACAGCCCACATCGGATACTACAGACCGCCATTTATATGACCTACTGAGCTTTAAATAAGTCCAAGTGTCAAACTGTAGTCTTGAAAAAAGTACAGAATTATTAGCAAGAGCAAATCTATATCAAAGACAACATACCACCCAGGGTGGAGTAAAAGGAGATGAAAACACCCAGGGTAGAGTAAAGGGAGATGAAAACACTCAGGGTAGAGTAAATGGAGATGAAAACACCCAGGGTAGAGTAAAGGGAGATGAAAACACCCAGGGTAGAGTAAAGGGAGATGAAAACACCCAGGGTAGAGTAAATGGAGATGGAAACACTCAGGGTAGAGTAAAAGGAGATGAAAACACCCAGGGTAGAGTAAAGGGAGATGAAAACACTCAGGGTAGAGTAAAGGGAGATGAAAACACTCAGGGTAGAGTAAAGGGAGATGGAAACACTCAGGGTAGAGTAAATGGAGATGGAAACACTCAGGGTAGAGTAAAAGGAGATGAAACACTCAGGGTAGAGTAAATGGAGATGGAAACACTCAGGGTAGAGTAAATGGAGATGAAAACACCCAGGGCAGAGTAAAGGGAGATGAAAACACTCAGGGTAGAGTAAAGGGAGATGGAAACACTCAGGGTAGAGTAAATGGAGATGGAAACACTCAGGGTAGAGTAAATGGAGATGAAAACACCCAGGGCAGAGTAAAGGGAGATGAACACCCAGGGTAGAGTAAAGGGAGATGAAAACACCCAGGGTAGAGTAAAGGGAGATGGAAATACTCAGGGTAGAGTAAAGGGAGATGGAAAAACTCAGGGTAGAGTAAAGGGAGATGGAAACACTCAGGGTAGAGTAAATGGAGATGGAAACACTCAGGGTAGAGTAAATGGAGATGGAAACACCCAGGGTAGAGTAAAGGGAAATGGAAACACTTAGGGTAGAGTAAAGGGAGATGGAAACACTCAGGGTAGAGTAAAGGGAGATGGAAACACTCAGGGTAGAGTAAATGGAGATGGAAACACTCAGGGTAGAGTAAATGGAGATGGAAACACTCAGGGTAGAGTAAAGGGAGATGGAAACACTCAGGGTAGAGTAAAGGGAGATGGAAACACTCAGGGTAGAGTAAAGGGAGATGGAAACACTCAGGGTAGAGTAAATGGAGATGGAAACACTCAGGGTAGAGTAAATGGAGATGGAAACACCCAGGGTAGAGTAAAGGGAGATGGAAACACTCAGGGTAGAGTAAATGGAGATGGAAACACTCAGGGTAGAGTAAAGGGAGATGGAAACACTCAGGGTAGAGTAAAGGGAGATGAAAACACTCAGGGTAGAGTAAAGGGAGATGGAAACACCCAGGGTAGAGTAAAGGGAGATGGAAACACTCAAGGTAGAGTAAATGGAGATGGAAACACTCAGGGTAGAGTAAATAGAGAGGAAAACACTCAGGGTAGAGTAAATGGACATGAAAACACCCAGGGCAGAGTAAAGGGAGATGAACACCCAGGGTAGAGTAAAGGGAGATGAAAACACCCAGGGTAGAGTAAATGGAGGTGAAAACACTCAGGGTAGAGTAAAGAGAGATGGAAACAGACAGGGTAGAGTAAAGGGAGATGGAAACACGCAGGGTAGAGTAAAGGGAGATGGAAACACCCAGGGTAGAGTAAATGGAGAGGAAAACACTCAGGGTAGAGTAAATGGAGAGGAAAACACTCAGGGTAGAGTAAAGGGAGATGGAAACACCCAGGGTAGAGTAAATGGAGATGAAAACACTCAGGGTAGAGTAAATGGAGATGAAAACACTCAGGGTAGAGTAAAGGGAGATGAACACCCAGGGTAGAGTAAAGGGAGATGGAAACACCCAGGGTAGAGTAAATGGAGATAAAAACACCCAGGGCAGAGTAAAGGGAGATGAACACCCAGGGTAGAGTAAAGGGAGATGAAAACACCCAGGGTATAGTAAATGGAGATGAAAACACCCAGGGTAGAGTAAATGGAGGTGAAAACACTCAGGGTAGAGTAAATGGAGGTGAAAACACCCAGGGTAGAGTAAATGGAGATGGAAACACCCAGGGTAGAGTAAATGGAGATGAAAACACCCAGGGTAGAGTAAAGGGAGGTGAAAACACTCAGGGTAGAGTAAAGAGAGATGAAAACAGACAGGGTAGAGTAAAGGGAGATGGAAACACCCAGGGTAGAGTAAATGGAGATGAAAACACTCAGGGTAGAGTAAAGGGAGATGGAAACACTCAGGGTAGAGTAAAGGGAGATGGAAACACTCAGGGTAGAGTAAAAGGAGATGAAACACTCAGGGTAGAGTAAAAGGAGATGAAACACTCAGGGTAGAGTAAAAGGAGATGGAAACACGCAGGGTAGAGTAAAGGGAGATGAAAACACTCAGGGTAGAGTAAAGGGAGATGAAAACACTCAGGGTAGAGTAAAAGGAGATGAAAACACTCAGGGTAGAGTAAAGGGAGATGAAAACACTCAGGGTAGAGTAAAGGGAGATGAAAACACTCAGGGTAGAGTAAATGGAGATGAGAACACCCAGGGTAGAGTAAATGGAGATGAAAACACTCAGGGTAGAGTAAAAGGAGATGAAAACACCCAGGGTAGAGTAAATGGAGATGAAAACACCCAGGGTAGAGTAAAGGGAGATGAAAACACCCAGGGTAGAGTAAAGGGGGGTGAAAACACCCAGGGTAGAGTAAAGAGAGATGAAAACAGGCAGGGTAGAGTAAATGGAGATGAAAACACCCAGGGTAGAGTAAAGAGAGATGAAAACACCCAGGGTAGAGTAAAGGGGGGTGAAAACACCCAGGGTAGAGTAAAGAGAGATGAAAACAGACAGGGTAGAGTAAATGGAGATGAAAACACTCAGGGTAGAGTAAAGAGAGATGAAAACAGACAGGGTAGAGTAAATGGAGATGAAAACACCCAGGGTGGAGTAAAGGGAGATGAAAACACCCAGGGTAGAGTAAAGGGGGGTGAAAACACCCAGGGTAGAGTAAAGAGAGATGAAAACAGACAGGGTAGAGTAAATGGAGATGAAAACACCCAGGGTAGAGTAAAGGGAGATGAAAACACCCAGGGTAGAGTAAAGGGGGGTGAAAACACCCAGGGTAGAGTAAAGAGAGATGAAAACAGGCAGGGTAGAGTAAATGGAGATGAAAACACCCAGGGTAGAGTAAAGGGAGATGAAAACACCCAGGGTAGAGTAAAGGGGGGTGAAAACACCCAGGGTAGAGTAAAGAGAGATGAAAACAGACAGGGTAGAGTAAATGGAGATGAAAACACTCAGGGTAGAGTAAAGAGAGATGAAAACAGACAGGGTAGAGTAAATGGAGATGAAAACACCCAGGGTGGAGTAAAAGGAGATGAAAACACCCAGGGTAGAGTAAAGGGAGATGAAAACACTCAGGGTAGAGTAAAGGGAGATGAAAGCACTCAGGGTAGAGTAAAAGGATTTGAAAACACTCAGGGTAGAGTAAAGGGAGATGAAAACACTCAGGGTAGAGTAAAGGGAGATGAAAACACTCCGGGTAGAGTAAATGGAGATGAAAACACCCAGGGTAGAGTAAATGGAGATGAAAACACTCAGGGTAGAGTAAAAGGAGATGAAAACACGCAGGGTAGAGTAAAAGGAGATGAAAACACGCAGGGTAGAGTAAAAGGAGATGAAAACACGCAGGGTAGAGAAAAAGGAGATGAAAACACACAGGGTAGAGTAAAGGGAGATGAAACACACAGGGTAGAGTACAGGGAGATGAAACACACAGGGTAGAGTAAAGGGAGATGAAAACACCCCGGGTAGAGTAAAGGGAGATGAAACACACAGAGTAGAGTAAAGGGAGATGACAACACGCAGGGTAGAGTAAAAGGAGATGAAAACACGCAGGGTAGAGTAAAAGGAGATGAAAACACCCAGGGTAGAGTAAAGGGAGATAAAACACACAGGGTAGAGTAAAGGGAGATGAAACACACAGGGTAGAGTAAAGGGAGATGAAACACACAGGGTAGAGTAAAGGGACAGGAACACACCCAGGGTAGAGTAAAGGGAGATGAAACACACAGGGTAGAGTAAAGGGAGATAAAAACACGCAGGGTAGAGTAAATGGAGGTGAAAACACCCAGGGTAGAGTAAAGAGAGATGAAAACAGACAGGGTAGAGTAAATGGAGATGAAAACACTCAGGATAGAGTAAAGAGAGATGAAAACAGACAGGGTAGAGTAAATGGAGATGAAAACACCCAGGGTAGAATAAAGGGAGATGAAAACACCCAGGGTGGAGTAAAAGGAGATGAAAACACCCAGGGTAGAGTAAAGGGAGATGAAAACACTCAGGGTAGAGTAAAAGGAGATGAAAACACTCAGGGTAGAGTAAAGGGAGATGAAAACACTCAGGGTAGAGTAAAGGGAGATGAAAACACTCAGGGTAGAGTAAATGGAGATGAAAACACCCAGAGTAGAGTAAATGGAGATGAAAACACTCAGGGTAGAGTAAAAGGAGATGAAAACACCCAGGGTAGAGTAAAGGGAGATGAAAACACTCAGGGTAGAGTAAAAGGAGATGAAAACACCCAGGGTAGAGTAAAGGGAGATGAAAACACCCAGGGTAGAGTAAATGGAGATGGAAACACTCAGGGTAGAGTAAAAGGAGATGAAAACACCCAGGGTAGAGTAAAGGGAGATGAAAACACTCAGGGTAGAGTAAAGGGAGATGAAAACACTCAGCGTAGAGTAAAGGGAGATGGAAACACTCAGGGTAGAGTAAATGGAGATGGAAACACTCAGGGTAGAGTAAATGGAGATGGAAACACTCAGGGTAGAGTAAATGGAGATGAAAACACCCAGGGCAGAGTAAAGGGAGATGAAAACACTCAGGGTAGAGTAAAGGGAGATGGAAACACTCAGGGTAGAGTAAATGGAGATGGAAACACTCAGGGTAGAGTAAATGGAGATGAAAACACCCAGGGCAGAGTAAAGGGAGATGAACACCCAGGGTAGAGTAAAGGGAGATGAAAACACCCAGGGTAGAGTAAAGGGAGATGGAAATACTCAGGGTAGAGTAAAGGGAGATGGAAACACTCAGGGTAGAGTAAAGGGAGATGGAAACACTCAGGGTAGAGTAAATGGAGATGGAAACACTCAGGGTAGAGTAAATGGAGATGGAAACACCCAGGGTAGAGTAAAGGGAAATGGAAACACTCAGGGTAGAGTAAAGGGAGATGGAAACACTCAGGGTAGAGTAAAGGGAGATGGAAACACTCAGGGTAGAGTAAATGGAGATGGAAACACTCAGGGTAGAGTACATGGAGATGGAAACACTCAGGGTAGAGTAAAGGGATATGGAAACACGCAGGGTAGAGTAAAGGGAGATGGAAACACTCAGGGTAGAGTAAATGGAGATGGAAACACCCAGGGTAGAGTAAAGGGAGATGGAAACACTCAGGGCAGAGTAAATGGAGATGGAAACACTCAGGGTAGAGTAAAGGGAGATGGAAACACTCAGGGTAGAGTAAAGGGAGATGGAAACAATCAGGGTAGAGTAAATGGAGATGGAAACACTCAGGGTAGAGTAAATGGAGATGGAAACACCCAGAGTAGAGTAAAGGGAGATAAAACACACAGGGTAGAGTAAAGGGAGATGAAACACACAGGGTAGAGTAAAGGGAGATGAAACACACAGGGTAGAGTAAAGGGACAGGAAAACACCCAGGGTAGAGTAAAGGGAGATGAAACACACAGGGTAGAGTAAAGGGAGATGAAAACACGCAGGGTAGAGTAAATGGAGGTGAAAACACCCAGGGTAGAGTAAAGAGAGATGAAAACAGACAGGGTAGAGTAAATGGAGATGAAAACACTCAGGATAGAGTAAAGAGAGATGAAAACAGACAGGGTAGAGTAAATGGAGATGAAAACACCCAGGGTAGAATAAAGGGAGATGAAAACACCCAGGGTGGAGTAAAAGGAGATGAAAACACCCAGGGTAGAGTAAAGGGAGATGAAAACACTCAGGGTAGAGTAAAGGGAGATGAAAACACTCAGGGTAGAGTAAATGGAGATGAAAACACCCAGAGTAGAGTAAATGGAGATGAAAACACTCAGGGTAGAGTAAAAGGAGATGAAAACACCCAGGGTAGAGTAAAGGGAGAAGAAAACACTCAGGGTAGAGTAAAAGGAGATGAAAACACCCAGGGTAGAGTAAAGGGAGATGAAAACACCCAGGGTAGAGTAAATGGAGATGGAAACACTCAGGGTAGAGTAAAAGGAGATGAAAACACCCAGGGTAGAGTAAAGGGAGATGAAAACACTCAGGGTAGAGTAAAGAGAGATGAAAACACTCAGGGTAGAGTAAAGGGAGATGAAAACACGCAGGGTAGAGTAAATGGAGATGGAAACACTCAGGGTAGAGTAAATGGAGATGGAAACACTCAGGGTAGAGTAAATGGAGATGGAAACACTCAGGGTAGAGTAAAGGGAGATGGAAACACCCAGGGTAGAGTAAATGGAGATGGAAACACTCAGGGTAGAGTAAATGGAGATGGAAACACTCAGGATAGAGTAAATGGAGATGGAAACACACAGGGTAGAGTAAAGGGAGATGGAAACACCCAGGGTAGAGTAAATGGAGATGGAAACACACAGGGTAGAGTAAAGGGAGATGGAAACACTCAGGGTAGAGTAAATGGAGATGGAAACACTCAGGGTAGAGTAAAGGGAGATGGAAACACTCAGGGTAGAGTAAATGGAGATGGAAACACACAGGGTAGAGTAAAGGGAGATGGAAACACCCAGGGTAGAGTAAATGGAGATGGAAACACTCAGGGTAGAGTAAAGGGAGATGGAAACACGCAGGGTAGAGTAAAGGGAGATGGAAACACTCAGGGTAGAGTAAATGGAGATGGAAACACCCAGGGTACAGTAAAGGGAGATGGAAACACTCAGGGCAGAGTAAATGGAGATGGAAACACTCAGGGTAGAGTAAAGGGAGATGGAAACACTCAGGGTAGAGTAAAGGGAGATGGAAACACTCAGGGTAGAGTAAAGGGAGATGAAAACACTCAGGGTAGAGTAAAGGGAGATGGAAACACCCAGGGTAGAGTAAAGGGAGATGGAAACACTCAGGGTAGAGTAAATGGAGATGGAAACACTCAGGGTAGAGTAAAGGGAGATGGAAACACCCAGGGTAGAGTAAAGGGAGATGGAAACACTCAGGGCAGAGTAAATGGAGATGAAAACACTCAGGGTAGAGTAAATGGAGATGAAAACACTCAGGGTAGAGTAAATGGAGATGGAAACACACAGGGTAGAGTAAAGGGAGATGGAAACACCCAGGGTAGAGTAAATGGAGATGGAAACACTCAGGGTAGAGTAAAGGGAGATGGAAACACGCAGGGTAGAGTAAAGGGAGATGGAAACACTCAGGGTAGAGTAAATGGAGATGGAAACACCCAGGGTAGAGTAAAGGGAGATGGAAACACTCAGGGCAGAGTAAATGGAGATGGAAACACTCAGGGTAGAGTAAAGGGAGATGGAAACACTCAGGGTAGAGTAAATGGAGATGGAAACACTCAGGGTAGAGTAAATGGAGATGGAAACACCCAGGGTAGAGTAAAGGGAGATGGAAACTCTCAGGGTAGAGTAAATGGAGATGGAAACACTCAGGGTAGAGTAAAGGGAGATGGAAACACTCAGGGTAGAGTAAAGGGAGATGAAAACACTCAGGGTAGAGTAAAGGGAGATGGAAACACCCAGGGTAGAGTAAAGGGAGATGGAAACACTCAGGGTAGAGTAAATGGAGATGAAAACACCCAGGGCAGAGTAAAGGGAGATGAACACCCAGGGTAGAGTAAAGGGAGATGAAAACACCCAGGGTATAGTAAATGGAGGTGAAAACACTCAGGGTAGAGTAAAGAGAGATGAAAACAGACAGGGTAGAGTAAAGGGAGATGGAAACACCCAGGGTAGAGTAAATGGAGATGAAAACACTGAGGGTAGAGTAAATGGAGATGAAAACAGCCAGGGTAGAGTAAAGGGAGATGAAAACACTCAGGGTAGAGTAAAAGGAGATGAAAACACTCAGGGTAGAGTAAAGGGAGATGAAAACACTCAGGGTAGAGTAAAAGGAGATGAAAACACCCAGGGTAGAGTAAATGGAGATGAAAACACTCAGGGTAGAGTAAATGGAGATGAAAACACTCAGGGTAGAGTAAAAGGAGATGAAAACACCCAGGGTAGAGTAAAGGGAGATGAAAACACTCAGGGTAGAGTAAAAGGAGATGAAAACACTCAGGGTAGAGTAAAGGGAGATGAAAACACTCAGGGTAGAGTAAAAGGAGATGAAAACACCCAGGGTAGAGTAAATGGAGATGAAAACAGCCAGGGTAGAGTAAAGGGAGATGAAAACACTCAGGGTAGAGTAAAGGGAGATGAAAACACTCAGGGTAGAGTAAAGGGAGATGAAAACACTCAGGGTAGAGTAAATGGAGATGAAAACACCCAGGGTAGAGTAAATGGAGATGAAAACACTCAGGGTAGAGTAAAAGGAGATGAAAACACCCAGGGTAGAGTAAATGGAGATGAAAACACCCAGGGTAGAGTAAAGGGAGATGAAAACACCCAGAGTAGAGTAAAGGGGGGTGAAAACACCCAGGGTAGAGTAAAGAGAGATGAAAACAGACAGGGTAGAGTAAATGGAGATGAAAACACTCAGGGTAGAGTAAAGAGAGATGAAAACAGACAGGGTAGAGTAAATGGAGATGAAAACACCCAGGGTGGAGTAAAAGGAGATAAAAACACCCAGGGTAGAGTAAAGGGAGATGAAAACACTCAGGGTAGAGTAAAGGGAGATGAAAGCACTCAGGGTAGAGTAAAAGGATTTGAAAACACTCAGGGTAGAGTAAAGGGAGATGAAAACACTCAGGGTAGAGTAAAGGGAGATGAAAACACTCAGGGTAGAGTAAATGGAGATGAAAACACCCAGGGTAGAGTAAATGGAGATGAAAACACTCAGGGTAGAGTAAAAGGAGATGAAAACACGCAGGGTAGAGTAAAAGGAGATGAAAACACGCAGGGTAGAGTAAAAGGAGATGAAAACACGCAGGGTAGAGAAAAAGGAGATGAAAACACACAGGGTAGAGTAAAGGGAGATGAAACACACAGGGTAGAGTACAGGGAGATGAAACACACAGGGTAGAGTAAAGGGAGATGAAAACACCCCGGGTAGAGTAAAGGGAGATGAAACACACAGAGTAGAGTAAAGGGAGATGAAAACACGCAGGGTAGAGTAAAAGGAGATGAAAACACGCAGGGTAGAGTAAAAGGAGATGAAAACACCCAGGGTAGAGTAAAGGGAGATAAAACACACAGGGTAGAGTAAAGGGAGATGAAACACACAGGGTAGAGTAAAGGGAGATGAAACACACAGGGTAGAGTAAAGGGACATGAAAACACCCAGGGTAGAGTAAAGGGAGATGAAACACACAGGGTAGAGTAAAGGGAGATGAAAACACGCAGGGTAGAGTAAATGGAGGTGAAAACACCCAGGGTAGAGTAAAGAGAGATGAAAACAGACAGGGTAGAGTAAATGGAGATGAAAACACTCAGGATAGAGTAAAGAGAGTTGAAAACAGACAGGGTAGAGTAAATGGAGATGAAAACACCCAGGGTAGAGTAAAGGGAGATGAAAACACCCAGGGTGGAGTAAAAGGAGATGAAAACACCCAGGGTAGAGTAAAGGGAGATGAAAACACTCAGGGTAGAGTAAAAGGAGATGAAAACACTCAGGGTAGAGTAAAGGGAGATGAAAACACTCAGGGTAGAGTAAAGGGAGATGAAAACACTCAGGGTAGAGTAAATGGAGATGAAAACACCCAGAGTAGAGTAAATGGAGATGAAAACACTCAGGGTAGAGTAAAAGGAGATGAAAACACCCAGGGTAGAGTAAAGGGAGATGAAAACACTCAGGATAGAGTAAAAGGAGATGAAAACACCCAGGGTAGAGTAAAGGGAGATGAAAACACTCAGGGTAGAGTAAAGGGAGATGAAAACACTCAGGGTAGAGTAAAGGGAGATGAAAACACTCAGGGTAGAGTAAAGGGAGATGAAAACACGCAGGGTAGAGTAAAGGGAAATGGAAACACTCAGGGTAGAGTAAATGGAGATGAAAACACCCTGGGCAGAGTAAAGGGAGATGAACACCCAGGGTAGAGTAAAGGGAGATGAAAACACCCAGGGTAGAGTAAATGGAGGTGAAAACACTCAGGCTAGAGTAAAGAGAGATGAAAACAGACAGGGTAGAGTAAAGGGAGATGGAAACACTCAGGGTAGAGTAAAGGGAGATGAAAACACGCAGGGTAGAGTAAAAGGAGATGAAAACACGCAGGGTAGAGTAAAAGGAGATGAAAACACTCAGGGTAGAGTAAAAGGAGATGAAAACAGCCAGGGTAGAGTAAAAGGAGATGGAAACACTCAGGGTAGAGTAAAGGGAGATGAAAACACGCAGGGTAGAGTAAAAGGAGATGAAAACACGCAGGGTAGAGTAAAAGGAGATGAAAACACACAGGGTAGAGTAAAGGGAGATGGAAACACCCAGAGTAGAGTAAAGGGAGATGAAACACACAGGGTAGAGTAAAGGGAGATGAAAACACGCAGGGTAGAGTAAAAGGAGATGAAAACACGCAGGGTAGAGTAAAAGAAGATGAAAACACACAGGGTAGAGTAAAGGGAGATGAAACACACAGGGTAGAGTACAGGGAGATGAAACACACAGGGTAGAGTAAAGGGAGATGAAAACACCCCGGGTAGAGTAAAGGGAGATGACACACACAGGGTAGAGTAAAGGGAGATGAAAACACGCAGGGTAGAGTAAAAGGAGATGAAAACACGCAGGGTAGAGTAAAAGGAGATGAAAACACCCAGGGTAGAGTAAAGGGAGATGAAAACACCCAGGGTAGAGTAAAGGGATATGAAACACACATGGTAGAGTAAAGGGAGATGAAACACACAGGGTAGAGTAAAGGGAGATGAAACACACAGGGTAGAGGAAAGGGAGATGAAACACACAGGGTAGAGTAAAGGGAGATGAAACACACAGGGTAGAGTAAAGGGAGATGAAACACACAGGGTAGAGTAAAGGGAGATGGAAACACCCAGGGTAGAGTAAAGGGAGATGAAAACACCTAGGGTAGAGTAAAGGGAGATGAAAACACCTAGGGTAGAGTAAAGGGAGATGAAAACACCCAGGGTAGAGTAAAGGGAGATGGAAACACCCAGGGTATAGTAAAGGGAGAGAAATCAACGATCCGACCAAGGCCGCCCTCAAATGGTCCACGGGCGCCAAAGGTCCAAGTGAAACACAGGCAAAGCCCCTCCCTGTTCACCGCATAGTCAGACAGTCGTTCGGCATTGGTCGGGCAGTTTGACCGTTTTGGGGCAGGGAACCGACAATACTCTTCCTAACTGGCTCGCCTATCTTAACCCTTTCAACGTGACAGGCATAAATGTTTGCGTAAAATAAATTTTATCCTTGAATGATAAAGACAACAAGACAATCACTAAATGATAAGAAGATTCAGTAACAATTTAATCCCACAGCCCTATGGGGCTGTGGGATTAAATTATTACTGAAACTTCCATTGAATACAAAATAGATTCGCTCGTTTTCATTAATTCCGCTCATTTTGTTAATTCCTTTGAAGAAACGAAAACGTCCTAACTGGAAAGATATTGGAAGTAAAACACCGCTACACCACATTCACGTCTGCACATCGCTATTCCATATTCACGTTTGCAATCGAAACGTTCGATTTTCGAATCTGTCGTAAAACAAGGACAGCCAAGGAGTCACGTGACATAAGAGAATTGTAACGCGCTAAAACTAAAAGCAATAACTGAAAAGAAAAGTTTTGTCTTTCTTGTTTACACTTTTGCCTGGCAGTCGAGCACCATTTTCTCTTATAGATAAAAATAAGTGACCGGAGACAGAATGACCTTTGGAAAAGATCGCAATGGGAGAAGCAAATTGCATTCGAAGTTCTTACGTCGGTCCCTGGGGATTCTAATAAATGTGGTACCATATAGAAGACGGAATTCTATTTGGTCTGATTACTCTATAGATCAATACCAAGGGATACGATTACAATGTAACACCGGGTCAAGTAAACGTGTATATTCCACTCATAATTAGCAGAGAATGATTCCTTTCACGACTCTAATGCAGTTACTGGACAACCTGCGTGCCAGAACTGTGAGATCAGATGAACGTGTGATATACATGTAATATCGACATAAGAACCATATCAAAGTTAATTTTTTATTCGTTACAGTCACCAAGACCTTCACACAGGGCCCGGCGAATCGTAATGTCTACCCTCGAATCGAATCCAGAATTGAAGCAAGGGTCCTATGTGGACAATGAATCCGGATCGAATCGGAAATAATGCGAAACATTTTTTGTAAACTCACTCGTCATTTTACCAAACCTCCTAATTACTATCATCGTATCCTTGAAGATTGCGCGTGTCGCAGATAGTATTAGTACTCGAGTGCAGTGGTCACAAATGCATTTATCACAAGACGGGTGGACAAGCTTGTTTTGGGTCCCTGCTGTCAGGCTTGTCATTTTGAAAATTGCAGGAGGGCCATTATAGTTCGCCTCAAATCACCACAGGAGGGCCGTTTTGTGTTCACCTAAAATGACCCCAGGAGGGTCATTTATGATTTGCGGGGGCCATTTTGTTTCAGCCTGCTGGGTAGACAACTAATATCATTTTAAGGTACAGTATGTGGAGAACGGATTGCAACTAAATCACCCAAACTGTAACTTTCAAATTTTATACATATGGACAAAAAACACAAGCAATGTTTCAGCCAATGGACCTCCGGGTTTAACCCGGAGGTCCATTGGTTGAAACTTTGCATGTGCTTGTTATGCTTTGCAACAAATTTGCAATTATTGTTTGGGTGGAATCTCCACTCTGCTGGTGATTTAGTGATAATACACTCTCCACGTACTATGCATTTGTGAAATTATGATGTACGTCATCACGTAATGTATATTTGGAAAGTTACTTATTCTCTCTGGGTGACTGCGTTGACGACACACTACAAACTTCACAAACTGCGCTTTTGTTACATGTACCTCCTTAAATCCGCGAAAATTGTCGTTTGAGGCGGCCGATTTTGAGGTGTCTTCGACTGAATTAATGGGCCGCAGAAATCGGGGTTAGGCGGACGTTTACCGTTCACGGAAATTTGAACTCAGGTGGGCGACTGCGGCCCGGGGCGATTGCCCGCCTCAAAATGACAAGCCTGCTGCTGTTTTTATCAACTGATTGTTGATTTGACGTTGTGTGACTGGGTTTTCATCAGTATGGGTATTGTGTAAATCCCAATAGGCGATTTGTATGGACAAGGCGTGCAATGGTCCATCATTGGAACCGGCTACTCAACAGGAAGAGGGGGAGGGTCATAAGCATGTGTCGTGTTCTAGACCTGTTAGATAAAAGAGATTCGACCTGACAAAGGAAAATGAAAAAAAAATGCTCAATATTGGTGATTTCGGCTTAACACACTCACTGCCGAAAGCGACTATTGTCACCTATTTTATGATGGTTATCTGTACGTTCTGGTATGCGCAGATCAAACCTGCTATCTGATTGATTGTTGGAAAGGGTTCTCTCCGGGTACTCCGGCTTCCTCCACCCGTAAAACTGTCGTGGTCATGATTAGCCATTGCGCTGAAATATGTGATATTAAACACCAATAAATAAATAAATAATCTTTATTAAACGTCCTCGAATAAAGGCGTTCATAGAGGGCCTCCATATATGGCTAAAATGGGCGTGGCAGTGACAGGGTTAATGCGTTTGTTGGATCTGAATGATTTCTAGGACAGACAGAGGAAGCGAGACAGAACACTTTAGCTACTTGGCTTTAATTAAATAAATGAGGTTTGAAAGTTTCCTGGAGCTAAATGACTGAATAATTGAGTCGACTAATTTGGCATTTCTGAAGAGAATGAACAAAACTATCTTTTACACCACATCTTCCAGACAGTTTGACAGACGCTCTTAATTTACAGAGATTCCGTGTCCTGAAAAGTTTCTGTATTGCATACCATGTCAATCGTCTTCAATTAAATTCATCTGCTGTGCGTGGTCGTGTGTGTCTCTGGAGAAACTAGAAGGTGATGGAGGAGACGTTTCTTCACGCATTCAATATCTCCCGATCTTTATAGAAACGGACCTATTTTTAATTAAGGCCATTTATCCGGAACCAAAGGAACCCATGAGTGTCACCTGACACACACACGATAAGAGATTTCTTCTTTTTGGTACATAATGAAATGTTGTCTTACGACGTAATAATAATAATAATAGTAACAATAATAATAATAACAAAAATAATAATAATAATAATGTTCTTTGTTGTCACTGGTTGACCCTTCCTTGTCGTTGGTGTTTGGTCCTCTCTGCTCAATGTAGTGTCTCTGGCCTCTGGCCGCCTTTTCATACAACTGGAACTTCACTATACCACTGCCATCGCATGGCCACTAACGTATTGTCACTTTATCTGGATGCCTTTCCTTTAAATGCGACGGAATGTCGCTCTGCCATTGCCGTCGCACGACCAATAATGTAACGTCACTTGTCTGGACGCTTTTCACTCAAGCTGTCGCCACTTAGGGGGTTAAGTTCTCCTCTCCTTTTATCTCAGAATAATGTTCATACAGGCAAAGCCTACTCAATCTATGTATGGCTTGCCTTCTGCAACATGTAATACCGTCTACCTAAATGCCAACCTTCGTAAGCTCCAGAACTCGTACTCGCTATTTCTTTCTGCTCCTACACTGATCTATGGACGCTGACTTGGCCCGCGATTGTTCCAACTCTAAATATGAGCTATGTAGCTCCCCTTACAGTACAACGTGCCTAGACTTTCGTACCGATGCGGAACCTCCTATAACGTATAGCATGGGACATCCCCATCTCCTCGCCTAAGACCCACAGTCTTACATGCCTGGAGACTGGAATGAAATTTTTGAGAAATCCCTAACACTTATTTGATCGCAAGGACATTAACTCCCACTTTAATTGCTTCTCTTGAACTTGGCCGCTACAGATCTGTCTTAACTTGAAATTTTCTTTTCAAATGTTTTCAGGTTTACTGTACTTTGACATTTCTGACGGTACCCTGCCAAAAGTTGGGGAAATGCATATAATACAGACATTACACGTGCGCTACGAAAGAATAGGAGATTATCGACACTAATGACCCAACAATTAGATGACTGATTACCTTGGATGGCTAAATGGGTGTATTTTGTTTGAAGCTTATAAGGCAAGATCGTCGTTTCAGAGTAGATAAGCGCTAAGTGGCGTTACAGGCTCCGATTGAGATTGCTATCCACTAAAGGTATAACGTTTGTTTGATTTACTTGTATAAAGATACACATATGGCTCACTTGACAAATCGGTTTTTTGGGGTCCGGCACATACCTATACAGTTAAAACTAAAAATCCTGTCATGAAGTGCGCACATATAGCACGTTAATATGCGCGTTAATGTACCCGTTATGGCCCAAGTAAAGCTATCAAATTCTGTACATATGGCCTGTGCACAAGCAATGTTTCAGCCAATGGACCTCCGGGTAACCCGGAGGGCCATTGGCAGAAACATTGCATGTGTTTGCTATGAGTAACCAAGAGAACCTGCCGTGCTTTGATTGCCATTCGATATCCCAATTGCGCGCAATTCCAACTTGCAATTAAGCCTAGATAAGCGCACTATTCGTGACAGGACTTCTAGTTTTAACTGTCCTTACGCTTTTACCCCAAGTGAGAAAAATTATCAAAAATACATACACTTTTAAAACAACAAAATCGTAAATTCAAGCTATCACCTTGCCAAACAGCATATATTTTGAGATCTCCACCATCAAGACAGTTAACTAAAAGAAATAGCGTCCAGTGAAACATTGGATGGTGACTGTCGTTGCTCAACGGACCATTCTATGTAAATAAAAGCCCCCGAAAGAGATAATAATGATAATAATAATAATAATAATAATAATAATAATAATAATAATAATAATAATTTATTTATTTATTGTTGTTTAAGGTCACATACTTCTGCACAATGGCTAATCATGACCATAACATGGAGATAAAGTCAAGGTCAGTCAATCGTTTATACCCCATGTTGCCTATTTTAGAGGACTCTCACCCCAAGGATTAGTGACTGGGTCCTATTTTACCAGTGAAACAGAGCTTGTTTATCACAGTAAACGAGCACTGCTTCACTTCCCGGGGTTCCCACGTGGGTAATAATAATAATAATAATAATAATAATAATAATAATAATAATAATAATAATAATAATAATAATAATAATAATAATAAAAATAAAAATAATAATAATAATAATCATATTTTATATAGTGTAAATTCAAAAGTATGTGCTCTTAAGCGTTGTGGAATACAATAAACAAAATGAGCTCCAAATCATTAACCCTTTACCCAACGTAACGGAAAAAAAAACGGCCAGCGTTATTCTCAAAACTCCCTAATTACTTTTCATTATTTTTTTCATTTTTTGTCTCAAAAACATAGGTTATGACCCCTCATTGGAACGAGCTCGTCGAGCTCGTTCCAATGAGGGGTCATTACCTATGTTTTTGAGACAAAAAAGAAAAAAAAAATATTCAAGAACTGATTTGCAAGTGTCGACTGCTTCTCATGTTAGGTAAAGGGTTAAGCAATTCATCAGAGATCATTCATATTTCCTTTCTATGAACACAAAATGCCATTCAAGTTTTGGTATCCTTCATTTCTCTGCAAGCCTTAGCAAGTAAATACAGTTGTCACTAGAAGAACTGTGACTGTTTTGTCCACTATTTTGAAGTAAAAGTGCACTGAGTAAGTGCACTTTGGTCCCTGTTAAACTGCACCATTAGCGTAACTCAATTCCTGTAGAAAAAACAGCGTAAAAACAGCGTGTCCAACTCTGTACAATTCTATACCAGTAAATAGATAGAGAGTAATCGCTTGACTGGACTGGTTACATGAAATAATTCATGAGAGGTGAGGAACGTTGTACAAACACGAGTGCGGGAATGCGCATGAGTGTTTTACAATATAGTCCCTTGCCTCGAATGAATTGTTTCACGTAACCTGTCCAGTCAAGCGATTACTCTGTTTATTACTTTTCATTATTAACGATAATTATATTAGTTAACCCTTTACCTAACGTAACAACCCAAATCGGCCAGCGCTATTCTAAAAAATCGACAATTAATTTTCATTATTTTTTCATTTTTAGTCTGTAAAACATAGGTTATGACCCCTCATTGGAACGAGCTCGTCGAGCTCGTTCCAATGAGGGGTCATTACCTATGTTTTTGAGACAAAAATGAAAAAAAAAAAAATTCAAGAACTGTTTTTGCAAGTGTCGACTGCTTTTCATGTTAGATAAAGGGTTGAGTCATTCATCACGGGAAAAAGAAGCGGGTACTATATGTCGACAGTTAAAAGTTGCAAAAAAACGTCCGTAAAAAGGAGAGATTTTTTATTCTTTTGAAATGGTCGAGATTTTCTGATGTGTGAACTTGAATAGATAACGCATTCCATTTTATCTCATAATCACCACCAAATAACTGATTTGGGAACATATCGTTGACAACATGACTAATACGAGAATAACGTCAGAAGTCGACGCCATAACGTTTTAAGTAAGTTGGGTGCAGCAGTAGAATTGAATTAATCTTGTCTTATATTTCGTTATAAGTGAATTATAGTTTAGCGTGTGATACAAAGAGCAGACGATAGTTGCAAAAAAGAACAAAATATCCTGAATAGCTAAACATAATCATTTTTGCTTCGGAAACATAGCTTATGACACCTCATCGGAACAAGTTCGGTGAGCTCGACACAGTGAGGCGCCATAAGCTATGTTTTCAAGGCGAAAGCTGAAAAAATGATAAACTTCGTTTGACGACTTTTATGAATAGCGCTGACAACTCACGTTAGGTAAAAGGTTAAATTATACATAATGTGATAAAAAGAATCGCAAATTCTTCACGATTTGACCTGAAATCTCTGAACCTCGGCCATTCGATATGACAATTGCTCGCAATTCTTACGCGCAATTAAGCCTAGATAAGCGCACAGGTCGTGACAGGACTTCTACTTTTAACTGTAGGTGCAAAGAATGTAAAAGCTCTGCTGTTCATCAGTGTTGAACTGGAAAAGTGCACATACAGTCAAATATCCAAGGAGACATATATCGACGAAGATGGCTGAGATTCCTCGAGGCTGTGGTGTCAGAATATATATTAGTTTCTTGTAAAGTAGCTAACTACGGGGTTTGAAGTGGCTAGGAGCTGTTTTGGGGCTCAGATTCTACTGGGGGGGGGGGGGGGGGTGAGCAAATTACGTCATACTTCCAGGGATGCAGAAGATCAGTGGTGATTGACAATTTTTCAGGTACCACTGATGTGTTGAAGTCCCTTGAAGTGAAGTACTTAAAACAGCTCTGGCAACTAACTCAAGACAAAACCATGTGACGACCTGTGTTTAATACATATGCCTACAGGACAGTCACCGTGGACGGTCGTAATCCACGCATTGGCTGTGGCGTACACACATGTGTTTATCAGGTAATAAAAACCATCAGCAGCAAAATTTTAATTAATGAAGCACCGGGTTGTACCCGGTGCTTCATTAATTAAATATTTGATGATTATTCCTTCAATTAATGTTTGGAATCTTATATTATCGCGTCCGTGGACATATTGCCCACCCGTGGGAAGTGACCAGTCCATGGTGGCCGTATTGTATGCGTGTAATATGCCAAGTATTTTAAGGCTTTTTAAATTTGATTACTCGTAGGTTGTTGGACAGCGAAAACATTGTCAGTTAATTCAATTTAGAATTTTATTGTGTATTTTTCACTGTTAAAGCTTATACTATTAGTAATATTGGTCTTTGAATAAGTGTTTGTTTACCTTGGTAAACAATCTCTCTTGAATTGGTAAAATAAGTCCCTTTCATCTGTGCTTTGGGTAGAAGTCCTCTAAAATGGGCAAAATTGGTACAAAAACGATTGGCTGTGCTTGACTTTATATCCATTTTGCGATCCCGATTCGACATTGTGCAGAAATGTGTGACCGTAAACAAATAAATAAATAAATAAATAAATAAATAAATAAATAAATAAATATTTACAACCCCATGCTCCAGAAATAAATAAATATTTATAGCTCCATATACCTTGGCAGAATTTTATGTACCCACAGGCAGAGTGTATGTAAAATTCTGACAGGGTACATGGTGGTGTGTGTCAAGGTGATAGCTAAAAGTGGCGATTTTCTTGTTTAAAAGTGTAAATATTTTCGATAATATTTCTGCCTGGGTTAAATGTAAAACGTAAAGATAGGTATATGACGGACCCTGAAAACAGATTTGTCAAACTAACAATAATTCAAACTCTGCGAATTAGGCATGAAATTTAATGTCCATTACGGCGCACGTGTTCAACGCCATGTGGGCTTCCGATAACAGATCAACAGTAAGAGAGACAATATTCTCTTCTGTATCATTATCTGGGTAATTAAGACCAGTTAAATTGTAATTGTTGGAACCAGTGCATCACATATGCTCTGGACACACACCCATATTACGCATCTATCCTGTCTCCGAAATGTCGAAAGTTTTCATCTCAAACAAAATTCACATTTATATCTCTATCCATATCGAATTACAAAGCACTCGTTAAATCAGAATTAATACGTTTAAACTTTGCGTCCCGACTGTATAAAGGAGGCAGTTGGCCTGAGGGCACTCAGAGAAGGTCCGAATTTAGCCTTGGCCGTCGAGGGTCATAGGCACTGAGATTGAAAGTCCACGTATTGTCGTAATCCTGTGAGGGTTGTAACGAACCGATTGTAGTTTGTTAACGGTTGCGAACCGTAGTGGCATAGTAGCCAAAGAAGTCAAAGCTGTAACGTTGAGGTCTAGAAACCGTGTTAAGAGCTTTAGTAAGCGCTCGAATGGCTGGGAGATGAGGTAGTTTTAGGCGGTGCGAGAATTGGTGATGTTGAGAACACTTTGCAGAAAATTATTATAAGCTTTGATTAGTATATATCTGAAGGCGAAGAATAACTTAACCCCGTGAGAGCCAGGCAAGGCGCGAAGTGATCGTGAACTGTGGTAGACGCCGATTGAATTGTAATTGAACTGTGAGAACGCTGATAGAGTCACACAAGCAGAGCATTATATGAGTTAAGCCCGACTGACGGCGAAGTTAACCCGGCGAGGAGGAAGCAACGAGAAGTGAAAAGACACTTTGTATTTGTCACAAACCGTGAGAGAATGAAGATGATGTGAGGTTGATCCAGCGGACACACCTAGCTGTGGGAGACGTCGAGTGCCCTAAAGAATAAACTTTTATTCGCGTAATTAGTGTATTCTTATGGATAATTTTGTGAGTAATTTGTTTCATATTATATTTCTTCGTACATGTAAATAAATAATCTTTCAGTGAATTATCGTTGATCACCCTTTGGCGTTGTAAGCCACAGGCACCTTCAGGAATCCTAAGAGTCCCAAGCGGACAGGGCATTGATAAAGGTGGCAAGTTTTACATTCGAACTGGGGTTCAGACGACAGTCACTGACTGTCGGCTGAGCACTGATAAGAACATAAATTTTCCTCCATCACTTAACCGCCGTAATCCTGCGACAGTGTGAATCCAGCCAAAGACCAGTAAAAAGAATTTGTGATACTGGAAAGCATTCGTAATATATTGAGAATTAGTGATTTTCTATTCTTAGCCATCTTCCTTCCTGACATCCATGTGACAGAAAGAATCAATTGTTTTTGCGCGCCGAAGCAAGCCACTTTCGACCCCAGTAGCTTATAAGACGGTGTGGGGCAAGTCCCTTTCGATCCTCAGTAGCTGTATAAGTGTTCCTGTCATGTCTGGCTGTGGTAAATGAGGAAAAGATTGCTCTCTCATGTTCTGCACACTAAAAACTAAAGTGTTAAAACTGACACTTTCAAGGTGTTAAACCCATTCTAACTCTTAGGGTTTGATTTTAACACTCAACGTGCAATGCTTTAAGCACTTAGACATTACAACCGTCAGACACTTGAAACTTGAATGGATGGCACTTCCCATGTGTCTAGCATTGGTGGTTCTTCCAGAATCGTCCATGATTTGATTTGCACTTGGTGGGTACATAATTAAAAGGACACAACGCAGATGACGCGGATCAGGCTCGAACTCTCGAGCCTGATCCGCGTCATCTGCGTTGCGTCCTTTTAAGTGTCGCGACATTACACTTGTCAAGTCGTATTATTGTAACACCTGTCAAGTTCTGGGATATCTACACTTGAACAAAGTGCTAGTTCAGCACTTATTAAGTGTTAAATACAGCACTTCAAGTGTAGTTTTTAACACTTTAGTTTTTAGCGTGTATAGTGGCATTTTACGAATCTTATGTTGTCGTTCACGGTGCCGATAAAGTCGAGCTTTAGACTGCCATATGTCTTTTTTGGCCAGCAGGTCGAAATATTCGGTGAATTGGGCTGATGGCAGGCCTTGTTCGTCGTCGTCTTCTTCTTCGCCCTCTGGGCTGTGGTCTGATTGGTCTGAGCTGATAGGAGATCCAGGGTCAGCTTGGGTTACTTACCTCCGTCTCTCCCTCCGCCTCCTCCATCTCCATACCTCCCGATCCTCTGGGGAAGGGTGTTGGTTGGCGTGGGAGGGGAAGGTGGTGATGATGGTTCGATGGTTGTTTCTCTCTCCTTCTCCTGGTTCCCTGTCTCGGATCTTCTCCTCTCAAGCCACGCTTTCAGTCGCCTGGAGTCCCAACATTTGGTAGCTGGTGTTTTCATTCTCTTCTTCTTTTTCTTCTGTGGCCCTTATTCAAGATTTCCAGACAAGGTGTCTTGACCCTTCTTATGGTGTGGGGCAGTGCGTGGCAGTATCCCGAGCAAGGTTCTACCACCACCTTCGGAATGTTCTTGTTGCAGGTGTTCTTGTTTCAATTTAATGGTGAGCTGAACGAAGTCCACTTCAAGATGGATAGACCAGTTAATGGGTGTTCAGTACCATCAAGGTTTTTTACTGTTTGAGTGGGTAAATAGCTGCTTAACTTTACTTTTTGACGTAATCGTCTTCTCGGTCCAAGTTTCAAGCGGGTTTTATCTCCCTTGAAAACGTAGAATCTCACGTGATTTTCTGTACCGCGGCAAAAATACCTAATCTAGTTGTAAGTAGCGGCAAGGTAACCAATCACAATGTGACAACTCTCAGCATGACAATTTCTTATGATGCTGAAATTATTGACGAAATGTCAATGTTTATACAGTTTTGTGTACGAATATTATTATTTTTTCGCTTACGTTATTGCAGGGACGTAACTAGAGGCCTTTTAATGGGGGGGGGGGGCGGGGGGGGTAGACCCTTTGAAATTCTAACTGGGAATCCCGACACATGAGCACCGTAGGATGGTAGGCGCGAAACTGCGAGCGCCAAAGGCGCGAATCTTTAGCAGGGGGTCTGGGGTCCTCCCCTGGAAAATTTTGAAAAATTGATGTGCTCAGATGCGTTTTCATGGGTTCTGGTAATAGTTGTAAGGCTAATTTTCAGTTCCAAATTCAGTGATTTTTTTGTAGGGAAACATTTTTAATTCGAGTTGGATACAAATTTTCAATATCTTGCTTTGCCCGAATTGTCCCCAGTGGCTCGTACGCCTCCTGTCTGACGGACAAATTTGAAACATCGCCTTTGGGAAAGTGTGAGTTTTGTGTTTTTAGAGTATTTCACAGGCACTTGACATGACAACAAGTACTTTTTTATTAACCCTTTAAACCCGTAAGGCCGCCTTTCCAGTCCAGGATCATGACACACCATACATTTAAAAAGTAGAATGGCTGCTCAGTGAATTTGTAGGGTAGACCAATCAATATTTTCAACATGCAGGCCAAAGGCTGCACGTTGAGAATATGGATTGGTCTACCCCAAATGGTGATTATGGACTCTTCTAATTGATGTCATTCAGACTGCAGGCCGCGTGGAGTCAGAATTCTTTGACCCGATTTTCACCCGAAAGTCTCGGCAGTTGGAATATTTCCTTATTAAGGTCCTCCAGTCGGAAAAATAAGTTTGTTAGTGAATTATACCGTATATTCAGTAGTTTTTAAATTTCTAACTCTTGATATTTTTGCCCTCCGAATTTCCAACTATTGAGGTTTTGACAAATATTGGGGGGGGGGGGGTGAGACACCCCCACACCCCCACACCCCTGTCGCGACGTCCCTGCGTTATTGGCTCGCGTTTTCCTGTACTAATGTAATGTAGGTAATAGTTTCTGATGATTTTCAACCCTGGGCTTCAGATTCGCCAAGGAGACGTGAGAAGAAAATAAATCGAAACCGCTATGAGCCCTCAAAAGATTTAAGATTGACAAAATAATCAAAAACCTTCATTTTCGCTAGATTATATTTATATTTGAGAGGATTCCTGCGCCCCCGAGCGGTATCTGGCGTGTCAATGGAATGGCGTCATTCGGGACTCATCATTTTGGGCAGACTCATCAATATATGTCAGGGAAAGACAAATCGTTATTTTCAACGTGCAGCCCGAAGGCTGCACGTTGAAAATAACGATTTGTGTTTCTCTGCCTTTCACCGAGAACTCCATTTATTACACGCTAAACGATAGATTATTGAAAAAAATTGTGGAAAGATAGAAATCGTACCTCCACTGTGAAGATATAGACATTTTCACGTTCACGGTATCAATCAAAATGACGGCTTTCAAATCATCACTTCAAGGTGAATACGAGTCAAATTATCACTGGAAATGATCAATTTGTTCTAAAATCGTATCATGAAAAGAAAATCTAATGTTTTTGAGTGGATACTGATCATTTTCGGCAATAGTTCAACACGTATTCACCTTGGGTTGGTGCATGAAACCCGCCAGCTGAATCAGATCGTAAGACGCTACCTGTACCGAGTATCGATCAAATCACTTCGGCGTATCAATGCACACCGGCTGTTTACTTCCATGAATCAATTCAAGGTTGAAACGAGTGGAATTAATGACAGGAATGATCTGGTTCTTATAAAAAGCGTATAATAAAAACATTTTTTTTGGGGGGGGGTGGCTAGCGGGAGCGAAAATAACCATTTGTCTCGGTCACGAGAAAAAAAACTAGATATCCCCTGTTAATTTATGGAAATAGGGCATCTCATGACCTCAGATCTTAAAAAATGCTATCGTGTTCAAAGGGTTGAGATGCACTTAAATCCTTTATTCATATGGTGGACTGGATACTCACGCTTTGAAACGCACAGATTTTAAAAGAAACCTGAATTTCTGACAGATAAATTCAGTTAATAATGAATATCTTCTTTGACAGCTTGGTTGCCTCTTATCGGCAGGTGGCACACTTTCTTGCTGATTTTAAAACACCGACGAAATGAGAGACACTGACGGGATTTGACAAATAAGTGACATATTGGGAAGAAAAAGCTATTATCTCCGTCACTATAGCGTTGTTCTTCGCCGCATATCTAATAACTTATTAATGAAGTTCTCTTTAAATTCATTTCATTATCTCCTCTCCGTGCGGTGGCATATGCAACAAAACGACACTTGTTAGAACAGGAAACTCTCAAATGGAAGCTTCTCGAAACAAATATTGGAGTATTAGAAATATGATCTGGTTGAAGCGATAATTTTTCCGTATTATTCATAAGGCTGACTATGTGAAGCATAGGGGCCTGCAGGGACAGGGGGGGGGGGGGCAAGTTTTACTTTTTTTGCTGAGGCACAGTTACCAGCGCCTTAGGCCTCCAATGGTTAAAGGCACTTTGCACTCTGCGCCGTAGCAATACATATACATATGTATTTATCCGTATATATACTCTCATAAGGATACTATATTTATTTTTTTTCAGTACATTATTTTAATGCTTATTTAAATAATACGTCAAGTTGTGAGTAGAATTCTTCAGGAGACCCGTAAAATAGATATAAGGCTATATATGTACTGCGCAATAGTGCCTACCGTACCAGGGTCAGGCTGTCAGCTGTAGTGGGGTGAAAGATTGAAGTGCCGGAGGGGGCCCCGTCCCGAAGTACCTAAAATGGGTTAATACGGCACTGGGCGATAAGCATTTCACGCTAAAAACTAAAGTGTTAAACACTACACTTGAAGTGCTGTATTTAACACTTACTAAGTGCTGAACTAGCTTTTTGTTCAAGTGTAGATATCCCAGAACTTGACAGGTGTTGACAATAATACCACATGACAAGTGTAATGTCGCGACACTTAAAAGGAAACAACGCAGATGACGCGGATCAGGCTCGAACTCTCGAGCCTGATCCGCGTCACCTGCGTTGTGTCCTTTTAATTATGTACCCACCAAGCGCAAATCAAATTATGGACGATTCTGGAAGAACAACCAATGCTAGACACATGGGAAGTGCCATCCATTGAAGTTTCAGATGTCTGACGATTGGAATGTCTAAGTGCTTAAAGCATTGCACTTTGAGTGTTAAAATCAAGCCCTAAGAGTTAGAAAGGGTTTAACACCTTGAAAGTGTCAGTTTTAACACTTTAGTTTTTAGTGTGTACGGCACTGGGCGATAAGCATTTCTAATTTGCTCATTATCACAAATTTGGTGGCAACGATTGATTGTGGTTCTCGTCGAGATCAACTAGCGATTTTGATAGCAGGTGGTTGGTGAATCGTGTTTGTGAATGGTGTGTGAGGGTTTTATTATATCCGGTGAACGAGTCAATAGGGGAGAAAATATGACAACAGGAACACGAATTATCTAACAATCAACTTAATTTGTACTCCAAAACTCGAAAAAAAACGTTTGTATCAGCCCTCACCCTCCGCTCCGATTCCGAATCAGACAGATTCAATTTCCTGTAAACAATATCGACGATTCACATACAGTTAAAAATAGAAGTCCTGTCATGAATTGTGCGCTTATGTAGGTTTAATTGCGCGTTGGAATTGCGCGCAATTGCCATATCGAATGGCATCCAAAGAACGGATGGTTCTCCTGGTTACACATAGCAAACACATGCCATGTTTCTGCCAATGGACCTCCGGGTTACCCGGAGGTCCATTGGCTGAAACATTGCTTGTGCACAGACCATATGAACAGAATTTGATAGCTTTACGTGGGCCATAACGCGCACATTAACACGCATATCAACGTGCTATTTGCGCGCATTTCATGACAGGACTTCCAGTTTTAACTGTACATGCATTGCTATTACGCATTAAAATATAGTTACTGAAATTCAAAATTTTGATCAATTTCAACCCAATTTAAACTGAAAAATGGGGGAAACGGGCTTTGTTTTACGGGATTGTTAGACATATGTATTATCATGACATGTGCATGTCCTGTAATCTGTATCAGAATCTCGGTCGTGTTTATAATCGGATCGCGACGAGCCCGTTACTGCTCGTTGCGATCCGACTGTAAACACGACCTCGAATATCCGATACAAATTACAGGACATTCACATGGTCATGATAATATATTTGTATTCGCCCCTTTGCCGGATAGACTAACTGACAATAATCCAGGTGGGGGGGGGGGGGGAGGGGTGGGGGGGGGTGGGGCAGTAGTCCAGTTCTCTCCCGTGAGATAGTTTGATCAATTTATGCACAAACACAATAAAAACGATCGGATGGTTTTTGTTGGATCTTGCGGTTCAGTTTCCCGGGTTGTCGTAAAAATCGGAAAACCAAAAGACCCCTCAGCTCCCTTCCTGTTACTAAAAGGATATAGCGCCGTCACCGAAGGTGGAATCGTAATGGCATTAGTAACAAAAGCAAGACTTCGATACAAGTTCATGCACAGGCAGATCATGGTGATAACAATTTTTATCATATGGCTCGTCCGTTTTGTTCACTTTAAAACATTTCATATTTTGCTTTCATATTAATCAGTGATAAATAAAGCCTTCTGTCGATTTCATTGGTCAATTTCAAAACTAGACAATTTGATTGACTGAACAAAATACAACTGGGCCATATTTTCATAATTTGCATAATTGGGGTTGAAAGATTTGATTGGTCAATTTCAAATATGGACAGTTTGATTGGCTGAACAAAATACCACTGGCTCACATTTTGCATAATTTGAGTAGGGAGAATTTACGTTATCTGTCCTATTTAGGTTGGGTTGTATTGCATTAGCCCTTTACCTAACACAACGACCAAAACCGGCCAGTGCTATATACGATTTTTTTTCATTTTTTGCTTCCAAAACTAGGTTATGACCCCTCATTGGAACGAGCGCATCGCGCTCGTTCCAATGAGGGGTCATAGCCTATGTTTTGGAAGCAAAAAAATTAAAATTTTTAGTTATTTGATGATGTTTTTTCCAAGTGTCGTCTGCAACACACGTTAGGTAAAGGGTTAAAAAGTCATACTAAGTCGTTAAATTGTGCATATGTGTGTCATATGATAAATAGAATATGAAATAAGTGTTTTTCTCATATGATATTTATGAAACTCGTCCGAATTTTCCGTTTGAGGCTCGCCCAAACGGAAAATTCTTAGACCCGTTTCATAAATATCATATGAGAAAAACACTCATTTCATATCCTCTATGTATCTTACAATATCTCCCTTTAATCAGGAGATGATAGCCAGTGAAACAAAAATAGTTAAAGAGTAATTAATAAAAACAAACACCCGTGGCCTTCCGGGTAAATTTGGTCAGTACCCTCGCCTTCATAATTTTATTTCTTCTCTTGAATTTCTTTGCTTGGAATAAATCGGTGCTAGCATTATTGTGAAATTTGTTAACAAACGACAATGTTGAAGACATTAGAAATGGATTTACGCTATTTGTGCGCATGTGTGAGTGAATTGAAGGATTTTGAATTGGTGTCGGTTTTCTTTTATAACTTTCTTCAAGTTCAACAACATGTTTGTGTCAAATGTCCCCATGAGGGGGACTGCGTTTTTCGGCATACATTTTGCAGAGAATATCAGAAGTTTTCCGTTTGCATTTTTAAACAGATTTTCGGTAATGAATAGACAGCTTCGGAGGAAAAAAATGTTATGATGGTTTATTTATTAATGATAGGTTTGTTTCCTTTACTCACCTACACTCGTGATTAATAATAATAATAATAACGTAATTGTTGTAAGTTCCATACAATGGTACATAACAATGACATAAAGCTTACAAAAGGATAATAGACAAATAATACCATACAAGATCAACGGACAGGAGATAGCATCCTTATACCAATATATGACTTACATCCTACAAATATCTAGGAATTTCATTGGTTCAAAGACGTCACATGCAGACTGCATATAAAACCATATACTGCCTGTCAACATCAATATACGCTGACAGCTATGGGTAATCTCCCCTTTGTTCATTGATTATTCAAAATGGCGGCAGCCGATAAACGCTTGAAGTTGAAAGATTGAGTGTTGGAAGCCCATATTTGGTCTGAAGTGAAGGTTAGGCAACTTAAAAGGCTTCATATTCTGTGGATGTGTGTCATGTTACCTTCGAAATGAAACTGTTTGGTATATATGAATTTTCCTTATCACAATTTATGGGAGAGTGCCTGGCACTCTCCCATAAATTGCAACAAGGCAAAGACACGTGAACACATTGTGAGAATTCTCTCATTTAATTTTGATCGCTGTTGTTATTAGTTCTGTGCATCGATGCAGTAGTCGGTAAGATATATTCGTTACACACTTTGTTGGTTGCCTAATATGGTATATATGATGTCATTTAATTTCATATTGGACGAGAGCTCTTCGCTCTCGTCCAAATGAAATTAAATGACATCATATATACCATATTAGGCCACCAACAAACTGTGAAACGAATAATATATGAAGAACCACACTCATGTACATCCACCCTTTCACACATTAACACACACACACACATTTTAGTCATTCAACGAATTGACAGAGGCAGGTTCACGAACATGGGTACATGCAACCCCCTCCCCCTCCGACAACCCCCCCCCCCTCCCCACACACACACACAGACAGACACGTACTTCCAACACACACGAACACTCCTACACCTACACACACACCCTCCCACATACAAAACACACCACCACCACTACTACCACACACACACATTGTTTGATTAACAGGTTGAGTACCTGAAGTCCACATCTGGGCTCTATTCTGAAGTATAGGTGCCTCAACTTAAAAACTTCATATTTTGTGGATGGGCTTTGAATTATCTATGACGCGAAGTTATTTTGTCTATAAGTATTTGGTCTGTTACAATTTATGGAAGAGTGCCAATTCTTCCAACCAAAACTAAATCAGCACTCTCTCAGTTAAAGAAGATACCATTCATATCTTCGTTTATGACGTACGAGTAGTAAATTCCTTGGATTACGTTTTAACTCTGCTAGAACTCGGTTTGTGTTACAGCGTGTATTGTGGTGATTTAGCTTTAGTTCCAAAAAGAACCCTTTACCCAACGCAGACGACATCAAAGTTTATTATATTAAATACCATTTTTTTAATGTTTCAAAAAATTTCAACAAAACCATATCATATGACCCCACATTGGAATGAGCTCAGCGAGCTCATTCCAAAGAGGGCTCACATGATATGGTTTTGTTGAAATGCTTTGACAAATAATATTTTTTTCAGCTGCTGAATTTGCATATTACGCGACCGGATCAGGCCGATTCGTAGGGTAAAAGGTTAATGAAACTTTGTTGTCTTCAGTCGACAAATACTGGTTTTTAAAACGTAAAATCACTCGTACCAATACTGCGAATTTCTATTCCTGCATTTTATAAGCTATGTTGCCTTACCCCCGTGGGAAAACCAAGAAGTGAAGCAGTGCTTATTTACAATGGTACACAAGCCCTGTTTTATTCGTAAAGTAGGAGCCAGTGACCAAATACTTGGGGCTGAAGTCCTCTAAAATGGGCACCATGGGTATAAGCGATTGACTAAACTTGACTTTATCACCATGTTGTGGTCATGCGTAGCCATTGTACAGATATATGTGACCTTAAACACCAATAAATAAATAAATGTTGTCCGTGGGGCTTTACGCTTGATTTAACCCTTTACCTAACGTGAAAAGCAGACGACACTTGCAAAAAAAATTCTTGAATAACTAATTTTTTTCATTTTTTGTCTCAAAAACATAGGTTATGACCCCTCGTTGGAACGAGCTCGTTCCAACGAGGGGTCATAACCTATGTTTTTGAGACAAAAAATGAAAAAAATAGTGAAAATTAATTGGCGATTTTTGAGAATAGCCCTGGCCGGTTTTGGCCGTTACGTTGGGTAAAGGGTTAACACTGTTCGATTCTTGGTGTATTTCCGAATATGTCCATGTTGAATGTCAACTGATCCAAGCACGCGCTTGTACCCCCCTTCCCTCCAGGGGTGACACGAGTATGTTAGATTGGGTGTGCAAACTAGATTTGTCCCCACTGTGATGGCTCAAGTCCCGAGTGTCCAAATATCCCCACCACATTATCAAGGCATGCCTTCGTTAGTCGGGTTTATTATTAAAAAAAATCCCAAAGACTTCTTTGAGGCGTTGTGAATATGACGATTGAGGTGGGGGGGGGGGGGGGTGGGGGCTGTGATGTCCCAAATTCGGACTGATCATATATTTCAACTACATTATCAAGGCATGCCTTCGATGAAGGCATGCCTTGATGATGTAATTGGAATATTAGTTAGCGGGATTATAGTTCAAAGACTTCTTTGAAATTTATTTTTTATTTTTTTAATATAGAAAATATACGTGTAGTAGTCGTGAAGCAACATTTTATTTAATTAATACGTATCGTGCTGATACTCCAAATTGATGACGCCGGACCCTCTCTCCCACCCCATGGGTGCACGGTGATGCTCTGAACAAAAACGTACTGCACGTCGATGGAGCACTTGTCTTCAACCAAAGCTCACCCTGCATGTGTTGAGTTAGTACGTTGAGGAGTCTGACAGTTGCTCTTCGTTACTAGGTGGTTCTCTCCGGCTTCCTCTGCCCATAAAACTGTCCAACACGAGGTTACCCTGACTGTCTAAAGTGTCGCTAAACCCCAATAACTAAATAACTGAATAAATAAATAGTCTTCTTAGAAATGCTCGTCAGAAAAAGTAAGAGTGTCTAAGATTCCAATCCAGATGAAAATGTTTCGACTGAAACAATTGTTTGCGGGATACGCTCAGTAAACTCCACATCCCCTTATCGACCCCTCCACACATACACAAACCCGATACGATGCATGCTGATCATTATGGACTGAATGCATACTTTATGTAAGATAAAAATTTTGAAGTATTATTGCTAAAAATATTCAGTTTTCTTTAATGGTTACTATCAGCGTGGGGCCGCGGTGGCTCACCGGTCACGGCTTGGACTTTGTCGGAAGCTGTGATTTTGCGTTGCTGTGGGAAATAGATTCACGCCGCGTATTCAGCCAAAACTCACAGAGTGTCCCCCGAATCCGTGTGCGAACTTATGTCTCACCGTGATGAACCCACCCGTTTCGTTTTTGTTGGAGTGGTTCTTATCCTGAAGGGGTCAATAACTTTTCCTCAAAAAGCATAAATCAACACGGTTTCACTGAAAACAACATTTTAATACTTAATAAAGGTATATTAACTTGTGACTTATATAAAATCCAATGAATCAGGAAAATAAAACGTTAAACACACCCCACCCACGCAGTTTGTTAGTCACTTGTGGACCCGCGTTCTCTGTTGTCGCTGGTGTCTTCTTCCTTGCCGTTGGTTTGGAGTCTAGTACCATTTTCAGGAACTTTACTCTCTCACTACCGTCGCACGGCCACTAATATATTGTCACTTTACCGTACGCCTTTGCTCTAGCATGTGACGGAATGTCACTCTACCACTGCCGCCGCACGACCACTAACGTATTGTCACTTTTCTGGATGCTTTTCCTCTAACCTGTGACGGAATGTCACGCTACCACTGCCGCCGCACGGCCACTAATATGTCGTCACTTGACTGGACGCTTTTCACCCAAGCAGTCGCCACTTATGGGGTTAAATGCTCCTCTCCATTTATCTCAGAATAATGTTCATACAGGCAAAGCCTACTCTGTCTACAAATGGATTGCCTTCAACAACAAGTAATACCGTTTTATTGAAATACAAACGTCCGTGAGCTTCTGATCCTACACTCTTATATGACCACAGACTTGGCACGCGACTGTTCTTACTCTACATATGTGCTCTGTGGCTCCCCTGAATTACAACGTGCCTTTACATTCGCACCGATGCTGCACCTCCTCTAACCAAAATCATGGGACGTCCTCATCTCTTTGCCTGCGACCCTAAGACTTTCACACCTTCAGACTGGAATGAACTTTTCGAGAAATCTCCCGACTTTCGTTTCGAAAGCCAGAACATTAATTCTCCTTTTAATTGCTTCCCAAGAACTTGGCTGCTTAGATCTGTCTCAAATTAAAATTCGCTTTTAAGTTCCTTTGAAAGTTTGGCATTTTTGGTATACACTGACATTCGGTGACAGGCCAGATACGTAATATGGGTGTGTGTCCAGAACGTGTGAGATGTACTGTTTTTACAACAATTACCTATTAAGTGGCCATAATTCCCTAGGTATTGCCTGCAGGAGAACACCGGTCTACTCTCGCTTTAATCTTTTACCAGACCACACGGGAGCGCGGTGGCTCAGCCGTAGACTGCTGGACGTCTATGCTAGATGTCCCGAGTTCGATCCCCGTCCGGGACGACCCGCGTTGTGGCCTTGGGCAAGGCACTTTATCACGGTTGCCTACATGGGGGCACGATGACGTCGTGTACTAAGGCGTACTGCACGTCGATGGTGAACATGTCTTCAACAGCTGTGACCCTGCTTGAGCGGAGCTTGAACAGAGTTAGAATGTTGAGGAGCTGACAGTTGCTCGTCGATGCTCGGTGGTTCTCTCCGGGTACTCCGGCTCCCTCCACCTGTAAAACTGTCACGGTCACGATTAGCCATTGTGCATAAGTATGTGAACTTACAAAAACGCCAATAAATAAATAACCAGACCGCTCAATATGGCGTTAAACAGAAACGCGGTAATGGACATAAAGTTCCATGCTCAATTAGCTGCGTATGAATTATTGCTGGTCTGTTTAAGTGGCAAATCGGTTTTCCGGGTCCGTCAGATACCCATCTTTTACGCTTTACATTTAGCTCGAGTGAGAAAGATTATCAAAAATATATACACTTTTAAACAAGAAAATCGCAACTTTAAGCTATCACCTTGGCAGACTTCATACCGAAAGGCCCACGCCGGATCACGGTGGCGCTGTGTACTAAGGCGTACTGCACGTCGATAGAGCACTTGTCTTCAACCAATGCGAAGCCTGCTGGTACGAAGTTAGCGCGTTTGGGAGTATGACAGTTGCTCGCCGTTGCTCGCCGTTGCTCGGCTTCCTCCACCCGTAAAATTGCCCGACACGAGGTGGCCCTGGCTGTCGAAAGTGTCTTTAAATCCAAATTAAATAAACAAATAAATAAATAAATGGTATCAGCGTAGTATCAATATAAAAGTTGATAGAATAGCGAATCTCTACATAACCCTTTACCCAACGCAGGCGATATCAAAATTTATTATTTTAAATATAATTTGTATAAATTTTTCGTTCCAACGAGGGGTCACATGATATGGTTTTGTTGAAATATTTTGAAAAATTTTATTTTTTCAACTGCACAATTTGCATATTACGCGGGCGGATGCGGACGATTCGTTAGGTAAAGGGTTAAACCTGTAATGTATACCTTGTAACGAGTTTGGTTCCATCTAATTTTGTTTTCACTAGATCATAGATCACGAGTCTAGGGACTAATTAGTGGTTTCATATTGTCAGGCCAGATGTACAATGACTTCGGAACAACCAAATCTTACAGGATACCATTACCTAATCCTTCCGGCGGATTATTGTGAGTGTTTATTCTCTGGTTTAATGGAACCCCAAACAACATCGTATCTGTTCGGTCGGAGGAAATCGGAATACCGGGACAGAACCACTTGGAGCTAGATTACCATCGTCCGTTCCAGCTAACTCTGCGGGCACACTCGGTAATGATTGAGAACGCATTCCTGCACGTCACAAGGTCGTGTTTCCACTTTCGAAGCATCAAGTCCGCAACACGCAAATCAAAGAAGTCTTTCGCAGGCCTGCGTGATAAATAGAAGCCAGGTTTTGAAGAGTACCTTGATGGAACCTTTGGGGGCCACTTGTTCAAGCTGAAGTCGCGGCCCCTGGAGCTTAGGAGGAAAATTGGGGAAAAGAGTGAAAAAGAATGCCAGATGTGTAATTTAGGCGTGGTGGAAACCCTGGAACACGTTCTACTAGAATGTTCAAAATACCAGTCTAACAGAAAAAGATTCACTGCGAGTATAATGGGAAGTGGGATAGGAGATTGAAGGACATGTGGTTAGTGGGTGACACAAAATAGAGGATTAGTATGCTTATCGGAGAGACTGGGAAGAGGGTGGTACTGGTACCATCAAAGAGTCCGTTTTCAGGTTTTGGGAGGGGAGAGGAGGAAACGGAAAAGGGATATGGGGCATCTGTAAGCACAGGGTTAATCAAAGCGTTTTCATCTGAGAACAGCGACTAATCAGTGACCTGCGAAAGTGTTATTATTAGTGTCATGAATTTGCTTTATTGTCACTTACACAATCTAACAAATCGAACCCCGTTCGGTTATTTCCAAAAATATTCAAGCACGATCAAAAGCGAAGAGGTCAACTCCAGATCCGGGCACGGGATCTCATCAAGCAGTTCGTCTCCGAGTGTTGCGAGGAGGGAAGAGGCTTGTGAATAGGGAGGCAGTTGGGAGCACAGTGGTAACCAATGCTTTCTCACATGAGAACCACGACAAATTACAGGGCGGTCAAAGTGTTATTATTATTACATGACTCCATTCCGATTCAAACTCACGACTTTTTTGGTCAAACGGTCGACGGACTAACCACTGATAAAAAAACACAGGACTGTAATCATATCAGTGGGCATCTAATTTTGACAGAATCGCGATTTCGTCAAATTCTCTTTGCATTTTTCTTACCACAAAACTAGAATTTCACCTGTCGAAAAATGAAAGGCGACATTTGCGATTCTCTGACTGGTATTGTTAAAACCCCAATAAAAATCACTGCTTGCTTTTCTTGATCTTGTCGCAGTTTTGCAAAAATTGATGAAATATCGATTCACCAGTGTCCAGGGGCCAATATTATAAACCTTTACAATTGTATTTTCTAGAATTGTATTTTCTATTTTCTCGTAATAACTTTAAACGGGTTGAAATGAATGATTAGCATTTTAAAAAATGTGGCAATTTGCCAGTTGGCAAATTGCCATATCTTTTAAAATGCCAATGATTCATTTCAGTCAATTATTTTCTAGAATAGTATTTTCTACTTATTAATATAGGTAGAAAATACAATTCTAGAGAATACAATTGTAGAAATTTTATAGTATTGTGTCCTGATGGCAATCCCATCAAAATCGGATCCAGGAGTAGTCGTTTTTACCAATAGAGTACCGTGCGTACATCTTCATGACAAACGTTGCGAACAGTCCTTATGTACAGAAAAGTTCGTCTGAAACGAAGTCGTTGGCATTTGATTTTGAGGTCACCAGTTAGAAACTTGCCAGATGCGTTTCCACCCTGTCTCCCAGCAAGACCCGTCATATTACATGCTTCGTCCTAGCCCAAATATCTCCAACCACACTTGAAAAGCTGCAGAAGAAAATTACCAGCTGTTGTAGTCAAATCTCTTCATAAATGTTTTTTTTTTCCCATGCCAGTTTTCACATAATAATAACTGTGGAGTTTTATGCAGGCCATTTCTAGTCAGTACACCTGTAATCAGTGTTTAGTCTGTTAGAAAGCTTGTGGGCAGCTTATCAACTGAATAATCCCAACATTTTTAACACATCTTTTCTCACATACATGTAGACATTTGTGGATATAAGTGATAACTGAGAGTTGAGTTACTGACAATGTACTGAATAGATGGCATTAGAATAGATTTGTTTATTTATTTATTTATTAACTTATTTATTATTTATTTATTGGTGCTTAAGGTCACATACTTCTGCAAAATGGCTAATCGTGACGGAAACATGAAGATAAAGTCAAGTCCAGCCAATCATTTACACCATGTTGTCCATTTTAGAAGACTTAGGCTACGGGTCCTAACTGACCAGTAAATATAGTTTGTTTACCACAGTAAACAAGCACCGCTGTGGTTCTCGGGGCTCCCACGAGGAAGACCCCCATCATGGTAAAGAGCAAAATACTTAACCCTTTAAAACGGAAAGGCCGCTTTTTCAGTGCAGGATCGTGATACGACTTGTAGACCAATCTAGAATGTACACGCTAAAAACTAAAGTGTTAAAAACTACACTTGAAGTGCTGCATTTAACACTTACTTAATGCTGAACTAGCACTTTGTTCAAGTGTAGATATCCCAGAACTTGACAGGTGTTGACAATAATACCACTTGACAAGTGTAATGTCGCGACACTTGAAAGGAAACACCGCAGATGACGCGGATCAGGCTCGAATTCTCGAGCCTGATCCGCGTCATCTGCGTTGTGTCCTTTTAATTGTGTACCCACCAAGCGCAAATCAAATTGTGGATGATTCTAGAAGAACCACCAATGCTAGACACATGGGAAGTGCCATCCATTCAAGTTCCAGATGTCTGATGATTGTAATGTCTAAGTGCTTAAGTCACTACACTTTGAGTGTTAAAATCAAACCCTAACAGTTAGAATGGGTTTAACACCTTGAAAGTGTCAGTTTTAACACTTTAGATTTTAGTGTGTAGTCCCAACTCTGTACATTGAAAATATTGGTAGGCTGTTCCCCAAGTAACGAATATAGACTCTACTAGTTGATGGCTCTGAACGGACATGGGGTATACCATCAGGGTCCAAAGGGTTACCCTTCATGGAGTGTTATAATATCACTTGAACAATCGTCTCACTTACAGAATTTGGGGAAACATGCAAGAAATTATGCAGCTTCTGTCTTGGTATCGTATCTTGGCGGCGTTGTTTTTCAAGACTTTACCGTCTCTAAAGGCAGCCAAAAATCATGAAGCGGACGCTTGCTGTGTTCAAAACTGTGAAAAATGTGGGGTGTTCTAGGTGAATCGTGGCGTCAGGTTACTTTGTAACGGAGTTCAGGAGTTAAATAGAGTTCATTCCCTGGGTTTATTCTGTTAGTTATACATAGTCAAAACGCTTTGGGGGTAGCACGTGTTGAAGAACATCCAGGTTCATTTGTGAAAATGCCTAAGCGGCGCATTTTCATCAGATTTAGTAGCCAAACAGGCAAACACAGTTAGAATTAAGTAGAGCCCGGCGGATTCCTGGCTGCAATTTCGTGAAAACAGTTTGATGTCATGGACATTAGATACTCAAGATGTTAAGACACGTCACGACATTTCGTTCGCCAAGTCTCTCCCAAAGTACATTTACGATTGATGGCAGGATCATACCATTAAAACAGAGCTTGTTTACCACAGTAAGCAAGCACTGCTTCACTTCCAAAGGATCCAGCGGGGCGATATATGTATAAAGTTCCAGTAATTAATCACAGACTTATAAAATATATATAACTACGTCAGATTTTGAGAGGAATAAAAACTACCCGGTGTACGGTGAATTGATATTTAGTACAGGGCTAACTGGATCTCATAGGAATTCTTGACTTGGACGATCACACTATCCAATGTCGGATCCCCACAATATTTTTCATTCAATCTCTTTTTTGTCAAAATGAAAGTGTCAATGACACTGTAGCTCAACTTGTTAAGGCATGTACATGTATAGTATGTGACACAGCAATGTCAAACATCTAGGTAATGACCTGATAACAAAGGTACATATAAAGTATTGTAACGGTCTGTATATAAATACTGACCGTAGCCTGTAACAAATGTATAGGTAAAGTATTGTAAAGGTGGGTGACAGCCAGATGCTAAACTAGAAAAGAAATCTTTGAGTCCCAGAGTAGGACTGACTGAACCCCAAAATATTTGTTCTCATAGCACAATGATAACAAAGGCACCCCAAAACTCTCTCGTTCCTGTCCCAAGGTGAAAACAAATGTACCCAAGAAGTTTCGTGAAGATCAGTTCATAAATACGAGCCGTATAGAAGTTGTGTACAAAAAACTGACCTAATTTCGGTACAAAATGGCCACTGGTAGCCATCTTGAATTTTGGACCGCACCCAGAAACACTCGTTCTCGTCACAAGGTGATAACAAAGGTACCCAAGAAGTTTCGTGAAGATCGGTTCATAAATACAGCCTCTAGCCCGAGCCGTATTGACATGTGAACTTACAGTGTATAAGTAGCACTGAATAAATCAAAGTTCATCTAATTTGCATAATTTCTGCACGAGAAAAAAACCCGTACTATATGTGATGTATTCCATGTTACTAAACATTCATACAGAAATTTATTCAAATCAGAACTTTCATACAGAAGTTCTGTACAAATGACTGATTGCACTAATTTTGGTACAAAATGGCTGCTGATGGCCATCTTGAATTTTGGACCGCACCCAGAAACATTCGTTCTCGTCCCAAGGTGATAACAAAGGTACCTAAAACGTTTTGTGAAGATCGATTCAAAAATACAGACTCTAGCCTGAGCCGTATTGGCATGCGTACTTACTATGTGTAAGTAGTACTGAAAAAATCAAAGTTCATCTAATTTGCATAATTTCTGCACGAGAAAAAAAAAACGTATTATATGTGATGTATCCCATGGTACTAAACATTCACACACAAAATTATTCAACTCAGCGCTTTCATATGGAAGTTCTGTGCAAAAATCTGATTGCACCTAATTTTGTACAAAATGGATGCCATCGGCCACCTTGAATTTCAGACCGGACCCAAAAACACTCATTCTCGTCCCACGGTGATACCAAAGGTACCCAAGAAGTTTCGTAAAGATCAGATCATAAATACGGCCTCTAGCCCGAGCCATATTGGCATTTGCACTTACAGTGCTGAAAGTAACATTAAATACACCAAAGTTAGTCTAATTTGCATAATTTACGCACGAGAAAAAAAACCGTATTATATGTGATGTATCCCATGGTACTAAACATTCATACAAACAATTATTCAAATCAGCGCTTTCATATGGAAGTTCTGCGCAAAAATCTGATTGCACCTAAGTTTGTACAAAATGGCTGCCAGCGGCCAACTTGAATATCGATCGGATCGGACCCCAAAACACTCGTTCTCGTCCCACATGTTATTTGGTCATAACAAAGGTACCCAAGAAGTTTCGTAAAGATCGGTTCATAAATACAGCATCTAGCCTGAGCCGTATTGAATTGTTGACGGACAGACGGACAGACGGACGACTGGCCATGGCATAAGATCAAATTTGGCTTCGCCAAAGTTGAGCTAAAAATGAAAATTAATAGATTGCCCTGGGTATTTATTCGTTAACCTCTTCAGAACTATTACCTATTTTAAAAACAGAATTTGAGTTTGTTGGTGGTATGGTGAGATGTTTCCAACAATGTTTCACGCCACAGTATATCACTGGACAGAACAACAAATAGTTAAAGATCATCAGTAATAATTTGATCCTACAGCCCTAGTGGGCTGTAGGATCAAATTATTACTAATACGTCTCCATTATTAGGCGAGCAAATTCTCTGTGTACAATTTAGAATCTCCCTAGAAATGCAATGAGCACTGTCCCAATCTGAGCAATATATTATCCGGCGATCCTATTCATAAACACGGTGTTGAAATGGTTAGTTTAGGATAATAGTTCCATTCACTGAAATATTTTATGTTTTTCGTGTTTTTATTTTGATCGGGCTGTAATGAGGAAATATTGGTTATTTTTGTATGTTTAAAAGGCTATTCTCCAGTCCTGCTCTCTCCTATGGACTTCGGGCAAGGGGAGTAGCGATGCCATCCATTGGAAAGGGGTGCCGGTGCCGCTGTCATCGGGTCACTGAAGTAAGGCCAAGACATAGGTAGGAGTAGTTTGAATTTCTAATCTCATCCTCTCATCGTAGATAGATGAAAGTATTTATTGCCGTTCTCTGGCTTAAAATTGGAAAATTGGGTGGAAATCTATTAAAAAAAGAGTAGTAGTTTAAAACAAAATTAGATAACCTTTTTACATAACACTTTAGTTTCCATTCTGTACCGATCTGTCGCTGGACATGTCGAAACAGGTGCACAGTCACCATGTTATAAACTCACAAAGGCTTGATAGATTATTCACGGAAGATGAATCCACAGCAACAGATAGAGAAAAACAAACTAAACGAAGAGCATACTGCATTATGGGCATTACGTTTGGGTTATGTTTATTTACACAACAGATATTTATATAATAAAATGCATCTGGCAATATCTGACGGATGTGAACGAATCAGGCCAAACACACGCAGTTACATTATATATGATATAGTTTATAACATACAGATAATCATAGACACGTGGTGCATAGATATTAAGCCAACCAAGGACACGTGTGTTTGTAATATAAAATGTATAGTTTATTCTCAGTGCATAACAGCCTCAAAGCATTCCTGCTGGTGAAAAAACGTTTATTATTGGTGTGTTTGTAGCTATTAATTTCTGATCTAGTGAATGTAGTTTGTACTTTTTACGTCCCAAAATACATGCAAGGAGTTGAATTTGCATGTACGTTTTTGTGACTGAGTTATTTTGGTTGCGAAAAAATGTGGCAAAAACGCACTCAAAAAATGTTGTATTCTGTGTAGGAAAATTATTCATTCCATGTTTTTCATGATGACTCATTTTTTATGAGCGTGGAATTAACCAAGATACAGCCGAAAAGCAAACTGTTTATCTCGGTAATAACCCAGTGATTACACCAACAATAGTGGTTTCATGATCGACAGTTGCGAATTCAGGCGTGGTCGAAACTAATTATAATTTGCAATTGTCTAAAAAGTCTAAAAATTGTCTAAAAATGTTGCTCATATTGTACTTCACAAACGGATTATAATCCGGACATTTACACGCTGAATACTAAAGTGTTAAAAACTACACTTGAAGTGCTGTATTTAACACTTACTAAGTGCTGAACTTGCACTTTGTTCAAGTGTAGATATCCCAGAACTTGACAGGTGTTACAATAATACCACTTGACAAGTGTAATGTCGCGACACTTAAAAGCAAACAACGCAGATGACGCGGATCAGGCTCGAATTCTCGAGCCTGATCCGCGTCATCTGCGTTGTGTCCTTTTGATTATGTACCCACTAAGCGCAGATCAAATTATGGACGATTCTGGAAGAACCACCAATGCCAGACACATGGGAAGTGCCATCCATTCAGGTTTCAGAGGTCTGACGATTTTAATGTCTAAGTGCTTAAAGCATTGCACTTTGAGTGTTAAAATCAAACGCTGAGAGTTAGAATGGGTTTAACACCTTGAAAGTTTCAGTTTTAACACTTTAGTTTTTAGTGTATATGTTTATAAAGTTATTCTAACTACCCCGCCCAATTTCACCCCGCTTCAGTACACACATCCGATGTCAATAACCAAGCACCTATGCAAAATAGTGGTTGTGAATATACCTGACAATTTCTGAGAAAAAATACCGTGATACACCCCATCTTTTGTATGGGGTATCAGCATACCGATATCTTGTGAAACCTCATTAGAACGAGCTCGTTCCAATGAGGGGGTCAAATGATCATTTTGTTTTAAAACAACAATTAAAATAATATTTTTTGATATCCTGTGCGTTGAGTAAAGGGTTAACATAATAATAACTGAGTATTTCAAAACTTTTTAGGGCAATACCCTAGCACAGTATGCTATTAATATTTTAAGATCATTCAGAGTCCACCAGCATCCGCAGAACGGTAATTTTATTTATTACACGTCTGTTCTATGAAATCCCCATCTACAACAGCACTAAACCATGCGGAAAATGAAATTCCGTTCCGCACATATGTGCCGAACGAAAAACACTGAAATTTTCTACAGGTCGTGCACTACAGGTCGTGCACTACAATTATAATTTGAATCGCAAGCGATGGCTAAAAATAGTAACACGGGTTCCCTACGGAAATTTGGTTGGCGTTAAAATGTGCTCTTTTTGTTGATAGCTCGTCCCCTGAGTTCCAAATGTGTTCGATGTACCTACTGGCACATACAACACATTGGAACTCAGGGGAGACGTTGTCAAATGAATTGCTGAGTGTCCTTCTGGTAACTGTTTTTATAGATGTGGAGGCGTGTAATAAACACAGAACAACACACGTCTGTGAATGGGTTAATCGATATGGCACGAGCGTCAGAGTGGACGGAAGAAACGAGAGGCCGTATTGAATGGGTTAATCTACGGCCTCGAGTTTTATCCTTCCGCGGTGGCACAAGTGCCATATCGATTAATCCATTCACACGCATGTGTCGTACTGTGTATCAGGTAACTTGGTTTTGATTTTTAATGAATAATTTAGGCCAAAAAGTGACTATAAACCAATGCCAAGACGCTTACTGTTAAGCGCTCAGGCAACCAGTTTAATTGTGTGCCACCAGTCTAATTGTGTAAGGAATTCGATGCCGTTATGAACTGTTTGTTTACTCATTTTTTCGTGGAGTTTGCACGAAAACTACCATTGATATATACAATTAAAACTAGAAGTCCTGTCACGAATAGGGCGCTTATCTAGGCTTAATTGCGCGTTGGAATCCTGCGCAATTTCCATATCGAACGGCATCCAAAGCATGGCAGGCTCTCTTGGTTACCCATAGCAAACACATGCAATGTTTCTGCCAATGGACCTCCGGGTTACCCGGGGGTCCATTGGCTGAAACATTGCTTGTGCACTGGCCAAATGTACAGAATGTGATAGCTTTACATGGGCCAAAACGCGTACATTAACGCGCATATCGACGTGCTATTTGTGCGCATTTCATGACAGGACTTTTAGTTTTAACTGTACTGATGTTCCTTCACTCAAAAAGATTTACAGATAATCTTTTGTTATCCAGTTGTAAATATTCCTGTCAAAAGTATTTAATTCGGTTTGAAACTATCAAGATATTGCTACCATTAGTGGAACTACGCGGCGTAATCATAGTCCTACGGTTGTGGGGAGTCTTCATTCATTAGTACAACGGCTAGTAGAACATTGCAAACATTTTGTATACGGTTCTGCAAAACATCATTAAAATGTTCCAAATATATATTAAATTGAAAATGTTGATGTTTGCATTTTTTTTGCCCAAATGAGGCTTGGTTTACGCAAATTTCAAAACTGCCACTGACTTTACTTAAATATACATCTTATCACAAATGTAATTTTAATGGGACAACGTTTTGTTATTTATGAGGTTACTGTGAAGATTCGAGGTATGTGCAGCCTTTTTAATAATGAAGATATTTAATGAAGATGCGTATTTTATGTCCTGAGAAGGATATTTTATAACACAAGACAGCTGTCATTGCAGCTCTGTTATGACAAAAGTGTTCGTGGTTTTGTATTTGAAGTTTGAAAGTTCTGAACATTTATTTTGTATTAAACATGTTAATTCTTGAACACTGGTGACCAGTCGAACCAGGGACACCGGAAGCACGGGGAAGAGGGGGGAGCAGCCTTCCTTGCCTTCGGACCCCGGGGCGAGGGAGCTGACCAGGCCCTTCCCAGGTTCGTCACTCGATTTTTCTCAATGATTTATCTCGAAGTAAAGTTAAAAAACACCGCAAGTCCGTTCTGGGAGCTTTCAAAATTCAGTTGGAAGTTGGGAGAGTTTGGGAGGAGGACTCCCCTCCCGATGAGAGGGGGGACACCTCCTCTCAAACTTCCCCATTTCGGATTTTCGGTCTTCGAGACATGCATGTTTCAGCTTGTCATGGCGGGGCTACTAGTGTGAGTAAATGCCCTCTTCCCTGCCCTGAAGTGCTTACGGGACACCTCAGTTGAACATCAGACAAGCTTGTGGGATAATCTGTATACTTCACCATTGGTATAAAAGAGAATCATCATTCAAGGAATAGTATACACAAAAAAAACAGTTGCTACCGTTCGCTACATCGTGTACGTAACATGGGAAATTTAACTTGTTTCTTGTTCGTGCATTACTGAGCAAACTCCCTGATTTGGAGCGACCATATATAACTTCCATGCGTATATTATCAACCCAGGAGACTTTCCCTTTCTTCATGACGAAAAAAGCTTTTCTTTCAAAGTCACTTGTGTTGAATTTAGTGGTTCATTCCCACTAGACCAATTCCCTTTAGACCAATTCCCACGAGGCCAATTCCCAAAAGACCAATTCCCCTTAGACCAACTGATGTGTTCTTATTTTAAAATAATTCTATATAATTTGATTTGATATATTTATAAATATTTATAAATGTATTTAATGTTATTTATATTCAAGCCTGAAAATAAGCAGTCTGTCATTTGCAGATTGAGGTTCATAGAGGGTGAATTTCCCGATGTTATCCCATACAGTGGGTCAGTTTATCCTCTGTGTACCTCTTTCTGTTTATGTTTGAGACCTTGATTCGGGTTGAGGTTCACAGAGGGTAAATTTAGTGATGCTACCCTGCTGTGCAGGGTAGCATCACCAAATTCACCCTCTGGGGACCTCATATTTCAGATGATAGTCTGCTTATTTTCTGGTTTGTTGATATTTTATAGATGTTGGGCAGATTTTTCTTGACAATTGTTATAGTAATTACACACTTTCAAAGGCTGTGATTCGTTTTATTATAATTTTTTATCAAATAAAGTGCTTATCAATAAATAAATGTTTTCTTAATTATCCTTAATCAACCCTTAATCAATAACAGTATGTAGTTGGTCTAAGGGGAATTGGCCTTAAGGGAATTGGTCTAAAGGGAATTGATCTAGTGGGAAGACACCAAAGTGATTGAGTATGAGGCGTTACATATTTTGCACGAAAACGTCACGTACATTACATCTGCAACTCATGGTCATATTTCTCAATGTTTTGGTGCTAAATCAAACTTTTTGGTGCAATGAATGAACATAGTCAACATGTCTCTGGCATTTCAAAAACTTAAATTCAATTTATACTATATATGATTACCTATTCTACTGTATATGCCTATGACATAAATTTTAGCTTTCCACACCAACTGAGGTGAACACGTCAGCAATGGGATCTCAGTAGTTAAATGTTACATCTACAGAGTAGAACTGACCTTGGGTGACTTCGACCTGTATGCGAACTTGTCTAAATTTGTCGCACGCTGCTTCGCGAAGAGTGAAATGAAAGTGGCAATTATTTATTACTTTTTTATATGAGTTTACCCCATAAGACACCAAAAGTTAACAAACATGCATCGTCTGATATTAATAAAGCATCCATAACTCGAAATAGTATGTTATTATGTTACTAAAATGAAAAAAGAGCCGTTTCTTTTTCCATTTCGTTTCGGTGATAAAATTGACAGCGGATGTAATGCCCACAGTTGCTCATGTAAACAAAAACAGATTTGCACACATGTGCGTCTGCTGCTTAGTAAAATTGAGAAAAAATAATAGCGACTCTTAATAAACTGACGATCATGATATAAATAAAATATACCCAAAGTAGCTTGGTGTACCAAATGTTCATCATCCCTCCTGGCGAAGTAGTGTTAACCGCGCGCCAAGGGCTCGCGGTTAACAGCACTTCACCACTTGTGGTGGTCATTTGGTACACCAAGCTACTATGGGTATATTCAATATGTACATGTACCTCGTCCATTCAATTCGATGTGAGTCTGGGTAAACATGGGCTGAAATCGAACTAAGTAAACTCTGTTTCTAAATTCCACATAACAAAAGAACTCACTTGACATTCTCTTAATCTGTGTAAAGATAAGAAAGGTTTCATTCCAGTTCAATCATACTTGTCAAAGAATTACAAGACGGGTTATTAATTTTTAGAGTAAAAACGTGGAAATGTGCGAGTTATTATTTATTGCTGAGTGATCAAGATAACCTTCCTTGATTGAGTAGAAATAACTCTTTGTGGGTGTGTAAGATATGAGGCACCTATGCATTTGCAATGAAGGCGCCCTGTTGTGTTTGATGGTGCTAACTCACGATTAAACAACAGGAACCTGTCATTTTAAATGTAGATTTGTGGCATTTTTATTGGCAGTGATCTAATCAGCAATAACTGCATTTTGAACGATTACATCTCAAAGCATTGCAGAAAGGCTGTAAACAAAACGCCACGCGAAATTCAATGCTTTTATAACTTTAAATATTCGTGAAGTTATGTAAAGTCTCCACAAGACACCAAGAGACGGAATACAAAGAGCATGTGCTCATCCGTATTCACCAAAGTAACCCGATATCAAACAACAGCGCCACATAAAAAACCAAAGTCGTCAAAAACAAAGGTCGCAAACTTGATCTGCCTACTTTTGATTCTTCGAATTTATTTATTTATTTATTTATTTATTTATTTATTTATTTATTTATTTATTCATCACTCTTGTTCAATTTATATTGGTTTCACTCTTAACCCTCTGAGTAATTTTAAGATATTTTTCATTAAATCTAGTCATGGCTGCTGTAAAGCAGCCATGACTAGACTGGATTAAACAATCAACTAAATTTAACACAAAAAATCATTTGTGAAAGAATCTATTCAATTTACAGGAGAAAAATTGATTAAATGTGCCCCGATTATACATATTTCAGTGGCACGAGAAATCCTGTCCTGGGCAAGAATATCCCCCAGCAGCATGCAAAGAGTTAACCACGTGTGACGGACACTTTTACGTGTAGAGGAAGCCGGAGTTCTCGATGACAAATGCGAGCAGCGGCGAGTAATGTTCAATATCTCCTACATATTAACACCACACAACCACGGCTAGCGTTGGTTGAAGGAATGTGTCCAATCGACGTGCAGCACGTTTTATCACAGTATTTCACTCAAGTGCAGATGCCGCAGGTCAGGATCGAACAAGTGACTTTCCGAACTGGAAATGAGAGGATTTACATGAAATGTACTTGATAATCTGTTAAGTCTTGCGGTACCCTGATCTGTTTTCTAATACAGTCTAATTTAATATATATATATATATATATATATATTAAAAGGTAAGGTATACACAAAAAAGGTAAAGTAATTTACGATAATTCACAGGCTAGCATTATATATATTTGTGATACTAGCCTGTGAATTGTCGTAAATTATCTAAAAGATTTCTCTGGTATCCATCGACTCGATGGATATCGAGGAATATCACAGTACGTAGAGAGTGTATTATCACTATATTACCCGCGGAGTGGAGATTCCACTCAAGCAATAATTGCAAATTTGTTGCAAAGCATAACAAGCACCAGCAAAGTTCCAGCCAATGGGCCTCCGGTTTATACCCGGAGGTCCATTGGCTGAAACATTGCTTGTGTTTTTTGTCCAGTTGTACAGAATTTGAAAGTGATACGTTGGGTGATACCTCCACTCCCTGAGTGATTTAGTTACAATCCACCCTCCACGTACTGTAAATGATGTCACGCCTACGCTTCGGCGCGTGACGTCGTCTTGAAGGAACGGTCAGCTGATCTTTTTTATTGTTTTGAAACTTACGCGTTTGCAGTCGAATTGGGCTGAATATTGCACAGTAAAATGTCACGTAGCGTATAATAAAAAGAACATCTACCCTATTTTGGTGAATATCGGGAATTATCTCATGAGAGTGGACCTGAAAGTTTTATTTAAAAATAATATTTTCCGATGCACACGAATGCACACTAAACAACGTGCTCTGGGGTGACTGTTGTGCTTCATTGTAGTTTGTTTTCTTCATAACATCGTCTTCTTTGATTAACATGAGACTGGAAAGGTTAAAACAACTGTGTATTGACCTTGCAACTTTTGCTGTAATAGTAGTACACAGCTGTTTTAACCCTTTGCCCACCACTTGCAAACAAAATTCTTGCATAACTACTTTTTTCATTTTTAAGCCAAAAAAATAGCAGATGACCACTCATTGGAACGAGTTCAGTGAGCTCGTTCCACTGTTGGGTCATAAGCTATCTTTTTGAGAAAAAAAAATGAAAATTGAATGGCATTTTTGAATAGCGTTGGCCGGTTTTGATCATTACGTTAGGTAAAAGGGTTAAATCTTCTACGCGCAAGTAAACTCAACATGACAATTCGACTCAAAGTGTGAGGCGTGGCAAAACGAATTGGTCATCGAGCCATGAGTAGCCAAAGGTAATCGAAAAACCACGATTTCTGCGTGGCTCGAAGTTATGATCGGACATTTCACTTTTCTTCCACCTGTTAATTCCACCATTACTGGCTCTGTTACCAAGGTTCTATACTACCTGGACTGTATAATTTGTGAACAAAGATTGATGCCTTCTGAAAAAAGTGAGGTGATCAAGCTCTCCTCCCCCCCCCCCCCCTCTCCCTCGTAACCCCGGCTCCGCAGTGCCTGCATCCGAGACATACACAACTGCGTGGAAAGGTTGCTGGCTGACAATTTGAATAGCTGACGAAAGGATTGGGCCTTTTTATACTGAAGGAACTTTTGTATCGAATTTAAAACTTCTGCAAATGGCAGGCGCTGGGACTTGACAACCGATCATGCCGGAGTCGGTGATCAAGCTTTTACGCCGCCGAAAAGTGTCGCCGAAAACTGGTCTGTATTTCCTGAAAGCAAAACATGAGCAAAACAAATCTTCTCTGTGGATATGGCTTCAATAAAGTTCTTGTTTGTAACAAAATGAAAAGTGTTGGAATGAAACACATTATCTTAGAAATCGATGTTTTGCACATTTATCACGAAACAGCTGAAACTGAAAAAAAAACGTAATGAAAAACTGGCTCGATTTGCAATTTGATAGAAAACATTTTATATCCGAGCACAACTATTTGAAGTGAGTCATCGTTCTTACCCGTCTGAACTAAAGTCCAGCTAGAAGAATGTTCCATCAGTGGCAGAGCTTGGTTTTTGTTTTTTACTTGGGGTAGACAAGAGCGAGGCATACGTTCTGGCAGGTTTATGTCTTTACAAACGGCAGCATTTAATTAGATAAATACAGATTATTATGATAATGTGCATGCCCTGTGATTTGTATCAAATTTGAGATGGTGTCCAGAATGGGATCTCAACGAGCCGGCTTTGCCGGCGAGTTGTGATCCAATTTTGGACATCACCAAGAATCGGATGCAAATCACAGGGCATGCACATTATCATGATAATTCATTTATCTAACAATTCTGTCACATAAACAGATTAAATTATTCGCTCTCATTGTCACTTCCCATGATGATCCGCTTGATAAAAATTTACTAGTTTGCGAAGTAGGCACATCCTCAGGAACCGGGTTGGTATAATATTGAATTGTGCAGTTTCTGTTTATCGTAAATTTTCTAGACAATCGCCCGTAACTGTCATTGTCGCGTTACCGGAAACGAATCGTCTATATCATACGAAATAGGAATGAGTCGTCTATATGATACGGAATCGGAACACATTATGTGATACGTACCATTTCTCGTGGTTTTCAGGCCAAAATCTATATGATTGTTAGATAAATACTGCATACCGTCGCGAGTGACTCGCGACGGTATGTGAAGTATTTATCTAATTAAATACTGCTGTTAGTAAAGTTGATAGCCTGCAATGCTTATTGAAGAAAAAAATGCCCTATTACCACTCACTGACAATTAACGTTAAAAATTGGTTCAAACACTATTTATAACGCCATACCGTCTAAATCACTGGGTCTCCATGCGTATTTTGTTTGCCGCCATTCATAATGCTCTTGACTGCTGAAATGGCTTTCCTTCACAAGTGAGAGAACTTTTTGTTGGTGCCAAAATTCTAGCCAATGGAGACTATTTGGTGCCAAATTAAAATTGTTAATATAAATGGGTAAATTGGTTGGTACCCGACAGTGTGAATGCTGATAGACTCGAAAATTTAAATCGCTCCGCATACAATGAGACGGTCAGATATAACATGAGAAAGCTCTTGTCCTTGGAAATGGGGACACGGTACTCACTGGTTAAGGAGACATATTCACCAAGAGGTTATCAACACAAATTCCATGTTGTTTGGCGATTTGAACCAGAGTTTCCTTCGACAGGATAGCCCCACATACACTCTTCGGAACGAGGTTCGCTGTCAGGGCATAAGAGTATCTTAAGAGTGGTGAATTTGTTAATATTGTTTACTTGAAATAACTCGCAATGAACGAATGTTGAAAACGTAGTTACTTAACTTAAAGATTGGTAGGTTAAAATTTCGAGTCGAAAGCTTCATTATTTCGGTAATCAGATAAAATAAATAGTAAAGTCTGATTGCAGGGGTAACTCCCTGGTCTCCATACAACTGGATTTCCGGAACGCTCATTGGTTACATACTAAAAAGTGTCACCACCGCTGGAATCTTGGGGGAGGGATGGAAGTTGTTGACTGCCACATTTCCCATTGTCTGAATTCACGAATACGGAATATTTCTAAACTTGTCTCGAGTAGACGGTTAACCAGTTTTGAAAATTGTGACCGGTAAAAGCTTGTAACAGTTCCGGAACAAGTTAATCGAGTTATCGTTTCAACACCACAGTGTACCGGAAAAAGATTGTTTTTCGCTCGTCTTTTTTGCTCTGGAGAAAAAATCATTATTTTGAAATATTTTGATGTGTTCTCCCACGCAGATCAAACTGACTAATAAATGTTTTCTTTCATTGGAATGATTAATTTTAAAATCCTCTTAACCAAATGTCACTGGATCTGGGCAATAAGTAATTGCGGATTTCATATCCATTATTCTGTACATTGATACTCGTTGGGGAATTCTCATTTATATAGTGTCGACAGAGGGTCAGCGTCTTCCGGGATGTTAATATGTTTATAAAGAACAAGAAACGGTCGTAAAGGGAAATATTATTACTTTTTCTAATCCCAGTCAACTGACTGTTTTCTAAAAGGGTCAGGTCACTTGGGAGTAATATATTCCCAATGAAGACCATAGTCGCAGATGTTTTTGAGATGCGCGACCGCGGACATCCGGAAAAGAGAAAATTATAACTGGGGTGAACTTGCATTTTAGCAATATATTCAGTATTGGGCACAAAACTATCTAGAATCGCCGATTTTTTACGTTGCGAGGGTGAGTGGGAGACAGGTTCTCGGAGAGGGGGGAGTTTATATTTATATTAATCTTTTACACAACACGAACAGCAGACGACATTTGCAAGAGGTTGTGAAGTCCCGAGCCTTAAAACAGCTATTGTATGGAGTGGACGGGACGGGTTTTTTCCGGGGGGTGGGGGGGGGGCACATTTTTTTTTCTACTGGAAAATATCCCTATGTCCTCTTTGAACCACCGACACTGTTTGAAATTATTAATAGAGTCTTTTCCTGATAGAGGTCTACTGTGAGTCATTTTTAGAAAGGGACAACTGAGTCTCCTTCAGCAACGTGTTAACCCTTTACCCAACGAATCGCCCGCATCCGCCCGCGTAATATGCAAATTTAGCAGCTGAAAAAATATCATTTTTCGAAAAATTTCAACAAAACCATATCATGTGACCCCTCTTTGGAACGAGCCCGTCGAGCTCGTTCCAAAGAGGGGTCACATGATCTGGTTTTGAAGACATTTTTGGAAAAAAATTAAAAAATGTTATTTAAAATAATAAATTTTAAAATCGTCGACGTTGGGCAAAGGATTAAACGGTTATATCAACAGCCCAATGATATAAATTTATGACTAGAATATACAGAGAGGGCGGAACCAGGAGGGTGAGGCACAGCCGACACGTGACCATCCAGTTTTTTTCCACAGATATGTTGCGCGGTTACACAATGATTTAAAATGGGCGCACGTAAACGTGTCAATATACAGGCATTCCTGTAATATATATATATTTGCAAATCCAAGCAACGTTTACTAAAAAAATCCCACCTTCGGTTGCTTCGGTCCGTTTCTTCTTCTTCATCCATCGTCCAACCCGAAGGCTAGCCTTCGGGTTGGAAGATTATTGAAGTAGAAGAAAAGGACAGGACAGGGACCACATACGCGGCATACTCATCTAAACTAGAGACTTTAGTATGTCACTGTACATTTACTGATATACGATCGTAACTTTTCTTCCATTGGGCTGAACTATGGTAGCCTGAAAAGTTGTACCCCTCCACTGCTATCGAGTTTCTCCTGCCTCTGAGAATATTATTAGTTACCCTGTCTGTTAGGGATCTAAGACGGTAAATACCATGTCGGTTACACGCAGAACGTCAGGATGTGTGAACGTCTTTCTCAATATGGCACGAGTGCCAGTGCGGAAGGATAGAACGAGAGGCGCAGCCTCGAGTTCTATACTTCCGCGATGACATGAGTGCCGTATTGACGAACGCGTTCACGCATCGCGGCGTTCTGTGTTCATTACACACCTCACTGATAATTATCATATTTTTTATATTCAACTTTGGTTTTATTTGTAGAATTTGACAGTTCTGGCGTCTTCTTGAAATAAAAATAATAAAAAAAACACGTTTGACTGATCGATTCGTAAACAGAAATATATAAATGAAAATTGTCTACAAATATGTTATTGGTTCCGATTTTTAAGAAATTAGTTGACATTATCTGAGAGATATTCGCTTCAAAGTCAAAACTATTTATTTTTCGTTAACTTGGTAGATTTGAACAAATACATATATTTTCCAATTGGCATTCGATTTATCGGCAGTCACCACAGCGTCCGCATTGATATGAGTCAGAATGCGACGTTTCGATTGGCCGAGTAAGAAAGTGGGCAGAGTTTAGTTGATGGATCTATGACGTCAATTGGAAAAATAGCTCGTCAACGTAAATCCGTATGAAAATCGAGATCAAGTGCTTGTCCAAGGAAACAGCGCAGTTACCATTGGTCAGGATCGAACGGTGGGCCTTTCTGTTTGAAGTTCAATGCTTTAACCCTTTACCTAACGTAACGGCCAAAACCGGCCAGCATTATTCTCAAAAATCGCCAATTAATTTTCATAATTTTTTCATTTTTTGTCTCAAAAACATAGGTTATGACCCCTCGTTGGAACGAGCTCGTAGAGCTCGTTACAACGAGGGGTCATAACCTATGTTTTTGAGACAAAAAATGAAAAAAATTAGTTATTCAAGAATTATTTTTGCAAGTGTCGTCTGCTTTTCAGGTTAGGTAAAGGGTTAACCACAGAGCCATCGCACCCCCTGTAGCCCGATATGGAATTAACTGACACTGTACATACCATACAGGGGCGCGGTGGCTCAGTAGGTAGAGGTGCAGGCTGCAAGCCGAGAGGTCCTCGGTTCGAATCCCACCTGCGGCAACCGCGTTGTGTCCTTGGGCAAGACACTTCACCCCCATTGCCCATGTGGGGCACGGTGACGTCGTACACTGAAGCGTACTGCACGTCGATGGTGCACTTGTCTTCAACCAATGCTAACCCTGCTTGTGTGGAGTTAGTATGTTGGGGAGCTGACAGTTGCTCGCCGTTGCTCGGTGGTTCTCTCCGGGTACTCCGGCTTCCTCCACCCGTAAAACTGTCACGGTCATGGTTAGCCATTGTGCAGAAATATGTGACCTTAAACACCAATAAATAAATAAATAAATAACATACCATACTAGGTCAATACAAGCCGCATAACGAATAAAACTTACAGCCTTGTTTTTTATATGATTTATTTATTGTAGTTTAACGACACTTTCGACAGCAAGGGTCATCTCGTGTCAGACAGTTTTACGGGTGGAGGAAGCCTGAGTACCCGGAGAGAGCCATCGAGCAACGGCGAGCAACTGCCAGACTCCCCAACGTACTACCTGCACACAAGCAAGGTCACATACTTATGCACAATGGCTAATCATGACCGTGACAGTTTGACGGATGGAGGAGGCCGGAGTACCCGGAGAGAACCACCGAGCAACGGCGAGCAATTAATTGGCAGACTCCCCAACATACTACCTGCACACATGCAGGGTTAGTATTGGTTGAAGACAGGTGCACCATCGAAGTGCAGTACGCCTTAGTACACAGCGCCACCCTGTCTCAATGTGGGTAATCGGGATGAAATGCCTTGCCCAAAGACACAGCACAGTTACCCCTGGCGGGGATCGAGCCGTGGATCTATCGGCTTGAAGTCAAATTCCGTAACCACTGAGCCAGGGTGTTCCGAATATAGTGAATTAACAAAAGCGATCAGTAATAGATGGTTCTTTCTTTTTGTTTGCACGAAGCGGTTATCACATGTCGACATTTAGAAAGAGTAATGGAGAAAAGGTACATCGGTCTTAACCCTTTGAACACTAGTAGTATCTTCCATGCCAGTCCAATGGCAGCAATTGGAAGAACCCATATTCATTAATTGGGGAAGACCAATCAATATTTTCAACGTGCAGCCTCGCGGCTGCACGTTGTAAATATTGATTGGGCTATCCCACACATTTACTGAACAGCCATCCTATTTAATGACGTTATGACGTATCATGTTCCTGGACTGAAAAGCGGCCGCTAGGGTTGAAAGGGTTAAATGTCAGCCGTGTATAGAATTCAACTGACTGTATATAGATTATATGCCGGTGGTAAGATATACAAGTATAGAAACAATACTTCACTGCTGGATTCGAGTACAAATTTTATCCTCGAATCCGAGCAGTGAACGTTTGTATTTATTTTATTTTCCCCTTATTTGTTTTCAGAGGCGTAGATAGCTTTTCGCTGGCGGAGGGGTAAGCCCAAAATTTTCCGACAGACCGAAAATTTTCCGACAGTGTAACAACAACAAAAACCCAAACAAACCGAAAGAATCTGTTGTTTACTGCAAATGTACTGAAAATTGGTCTTTTTTACCCAAAATTTACCCAAAATGGCATGTTTTTATCCCCAAAGCCAGAATTTTAATGTTATTAGGCATAAATTCGCATAAAAATGGTCCCAAAAAATTTCCGACAAAACTTCTGGTGGAGGGGGGGGGGCTCCGCCCCTCCCCCTTTATCTACGCCACTGTTTGTTTTGCCAAATCGACCCTTTATAATTGATTCAAATCGACCGATTTGTAAACAATAAAAAAATAGTCCGTCATCGCTGAGAGTGGAATACGATTCTGGGATTGGACTACCATTTTCTTCGAGTGGGAGTGGGGATTCGATTTGTTTTGGGGAGGATAAACGAATGCAAATAAAATAAATGAAGGATCTCAACTCAGTTCAGTAAATTTCACCCGGAACAAGCTAACGTTTCGCTCTTCCAAACCCAATTTACTGGGCGAGTTTCATAACGAAATGTGTCAGTGGTGTCACGATCTGAGATCAAATTTATCACGTGAGTTTCTTGACATGTTTTATTGAAACGCTTTTGTATGGGGAAAACTCGCAAATCTGCACAGACAGTGACGGATCACACACGGATACAATTGCATGCATTTGCAATTCATCTTAAATGCGTTCCTGACAAAATGAGTTCTTCTAACATTCAAACATTACAGACATTAAATGAATTGTTGCAAAACTGTTAAGGCAATAATATTGTTTACACGAATAGAGATGGATGAATATTCAACTACAAATTGGATTTAAAACATTAAATATTATGTTTGAAATAAACCAATGCACTGCAGACCAGTAATGCTTAACCCTTTCCGGCTATGGTTATCGTGACGTTTTAACGTCACGAAGAATCAGGTTTTGGCGACGTCAAAGGCAATCAATAGCCCTTTGAACTCTGGTGGTATATTCCATGTCAGTTCAATGGCAGCAGCAGGAAGAGTCCATATTCATTATTTCGGGGTAGACCAATTAATATTTGCAACGTGCAGCCTTGTGGCTGCACTTTGAACATATTGATTGGTCTACCACACACATGCATTTGGCATCCATCCTATTTAATAAAATTATGAAATATCATGTTCCTGGACGAAGAAGCAGCCGCTCGGGTTCAAAGTCGGAGTACGTACTAATACGTACCATAGTCGCAACGCACGGCAATTTTCGTGCGTAATATTACGTACCGTAGTCGCAAAGGGTAAAAGAAACGTTGTAGACATGCTGAGGTCACTCATAATGTGTTCGTGATTCACATTCAAGAATATATTCAGTGCGTATCTGCAACGCAGAACTTTCATCGTTATTTCAGTAGAGGGAAGCGACATTTGTTACACCCAACCATATGTGAGTGTACATCGGTGATAATGGGGAGCGCGGTGGCACAGTGGGTACGGCATTTAACTTCAAGCCGAACGGTTCCAGGGTTCGATCTCCGTCAGGGGTAACTGTGTTGTGTCCTTTGGCAATGCACTTCATCTCGACTGCCCGCGCGGGGGCAGAGTAGCGCACATCAAGGGTGCATCTGTCTTCAACCAATGCTAACCCTGCTTGTATGTAATTAGTATGTTGGGATGTCTGACAGATGCTCGCCGTTGTTCGGTGGTTCTCTCCGGGTACTCCCGCTTTCTCCACCCGTAAAACTGTTCGACAGGTGACCCTGGCGGTCGCAAGTGTCGTTGAAATTCCAATAAATAAATAAATATCTGTGATAAAGTATTTAAAGTGCTGTGATCACAAAAGCGGACAAAGAATTTCGGCCGGATCACGACTATGTCGCGATCAAGTCGAAATTTTCTGTCTACTTTCCTCCACGCAGAACCGTACAATTTATTTATTTATTGTTATTTATTGATGTTTAAGGTCACATATTTATGCACAATGGCTAATCATGACCGTGACAGTTTTACGGGTGGAGGAAGCCGGAGTACCCGGAGAGAACCACCGAGCAACGACGAGCAGCTGCCAGCTCCCCAACATCGTAACTCCGCACTGCAGCACAGGCAGGGTTAGATTGGTTGAAGACATGCGTACCATCGAAGTGCAGTACGCCTTAGTACACGGCGTCATCGTGCCCCCACACGGGCAATGGAGATGAAGTGTCTTGCCCAAGGACACAACGCGGTTGCCGCAGGTGGGATTCGAACCGAGGACCTCTCGGCTTGCAGCCAGCACCTCTACCAACTGAGCCACCGCGCTCCCCGTACAATTCTAACTGTCGAAAAAGAAATACGAGAACTTGAAAATTGTGAACTTTAAATCGAATCTCTCCGATCATCAGGCACCTTCTTACAATCATAAATATTGCCTGTCTCCACTCAAGTATTTCATTCAACTTCATCTCGTGTGTTTTAGCAAATCAATCAGAAAAGCAGTATATTTCAGGAACGGAAACAAAGCAGCTTCGGGAGCGGAACCTTGTTGAACTCTTCTTCTATTATGAGGTCTTATGTACAATTTCAGGAACGGAAACAAAGCAGCGCAATAGACTCGGATACGGGGAACAACATGAAACGGGGAACAACGCGTTTGAACAATTCGGATCAAGGAATGGTTGAATGTGTGAATACTGCATGCGAACTCGTTTCTGCCTCTGTTACCAGGGCGAGGTTGAGATAAATGATTGAATGCTCCTAATTCTAAGGCTGAGAACAAAATTTGCGCGTAATAACGCGGAATATATCTCCACTTGTTACCACCTAAGGAAAATATGATACGGTATTGTTTGTCTATAATTTACAATTAAAAACCGTGAACAACGTGTAATGCGGAACATATGTTTACTTGTTGCCACCCAAGGAAGATATGCATCGGCGATTTTATAGACGGGTTCGTGATTAGGAGCTAGGCGGCCACTTGCCAAATAATAAATCGATCTGTAAGACATACGCGTATCTCGATCAATTTTATAATTCCCATTCAACAATTAGGATCAGCGTGACGCTAAATTTTACGTTCCCATGACGCGATACACATTGGTACGGCACTTAACGTAACGGAATAAGAATTACACAAAAATGAAAGCCGCTCAGAAGAAAGTAAACTTCCGAGCATGACGGCAAATTGACGAAGTAATAAAATATTTGATGAAGTGTATAAAAAGCCTATGATATACAGACAGAAGGCGATGTGTGTTTGAATCGGTGGGTGTTTTACATAAAACGAGTTGGAATGGCGTCGTCATATTCTCGCGAAATATGATTACGCCATTCCAACGAGTTATGTAAAACACCCACCGATTCAAACGCACATCGCGTTCTGTGTTTATTACACAACCCATGCATTAAAATTCATTTAAATAAACAAATTTTAATTCCGATGTTTAAACCCAAACGTGAGGAGTCTGTTTGTTTCGACTGAAGCTGTACTGATCAAATGGATCGATAAAAAAATCAAAACAACCTTTTTGGAACCAGTTTTTGTTGAAATTCGCCTCGCTGTTTCTCTTCGACTGGCGCCCATTCACGCCTAACCATTTGGTGGCTATTACTGTTAGTTAAAATATAAGTACAAATTTGTGCAGATTTGCAAAACAGCTGGGATAAACATTTTTAGAAGAAGTTCGAACCAAGTCAAGATGTACGAAGATTTACCGAAATAAAGTTGACCAATTTAGATATAACGAATCTACAAAACGAGACGGCCAAGAAACTGGGTCAATGTTCTCGTTGGAAATGATTGAGGTTTTTTTGAAAATATTTTATCTCACTTTTGGTTAACTGATTTTTTTGTGAACCGACTTTATTTTGCTCTGGACGTTTTCATTTTCACACTACGCGACAGATGGTCGATAATTGTATAACGAAATTTGGAAACATTTCGAAGCGTAACTAATGACTCGATGGGAGAGGAGCTGTTATGAACGGTGCTGGGAAAAATGTTCAGGCTTATGCATCACCCATTGAATACAGAATCATTTATGTCATACCGGCAAATCCGTTAAATACAAGGGTTTAAAGTTGAATGGATGTGTAATAAAAAAAATTAGCGTTACACACCAACCGTGGTGAACACGCCAGAAATGGAATTTCAATAGTGAAGATTTACACCCACAGTGGAACTACATCCAAGTTGACGTTTGGTGACCTCGCCTTGAATGCAAACTTGCCTAAATTTATCACTCGTCGCCCCGCGAAGAGTGCAATGAAACCGGTAATTAATTATTACATTTTTGAATAGGTTTACCTCATAAGATACCAAAGATTAACAAACATACGTTGTCTCGTGTTAATAAAGCATCCATAACTAAAAATAGTATGTTATTATGTTATTAAAATGAAAAAAAGGACCCGTAATTTGTGCGTCTATTTCGTTTCGGCAATAAAATTGCCAGCCGAAGTACCGTCCACCGGTGCTCATGTAAACAAACCCAGATTTGCACAAGTGAGTATTGTATTATTTAACATTGAAACCCTTATTAATCTGACGATCATGGAAAAATAAAATATACCCAAAGTAGCTTGGTGCAACAAATGTTCACCACTCGTGGTGAACATTTGGTACACCAAGCTACTAAGGGCATATTCTATAATATTAGCTGAATCAGATAATGAGAAAAGTGCAGTATGTAGCATATGTAAATCTGTATAAAATATTCGAGCCTAAAAATGTGTAAATCTCACATAAAAAAAACTCAAGGCTGATCAAAAACTAGGATTGCACGGTATATCGATAAACCGATATATACCGGTATTCAAACCAATATCGATTGAATACCGGTGTAATTACAAAAATATCGGTTTATCGTCATTATTTACCCACAATTTAATTTTCAAGATGTCTTGAGTTTTTTAACTGTAGCTCCGAATGAATAATATTATCCCTTTACCCAAAGAATCGTCTGCTTTCACCCACGTAATATACAAACTCAGCTGTTCAAAAAATTATTTTCAAAAATTTCAACAAATCTATATCATGTGAACCCTCATTGGAACGAGCTCGTTGAGCTCGTTCCAATGAGGGGTCACATGATATTGTTTTGTAGAATTTTGAGGAGAAAATCTGCTAAACTAATTTTTAAAATAATAATTTTTTTCAATATCGTCTGCGTTGGGTAAATGTTTTTCGAACCGCATCATCAAGGCGTGCTAATTCGTTCCGACTGTGATTCCTCAAACCTCGCTTGTGGTACTTGTGTTCATATATTTGAGCAGTTTTCGATATACCGGTATACCACGGTATTTTTTTTTTGAATACCGATACCGGTTTTCAGTTATGAATATCGTGAAGCCTTATCAAAAACTTCTGAAAATGTTGTATAAAATACCGGAGCCTGACATAATGTAAGTTTTACAATCTTGCATAAAACACTCGGGCCAGACAGAATGTGATCAGGTCCGAGTACTTTTTGTAATCGTTTCTCAAGTTACAGTATGCGTATTTCCCATGGTCTGAATCCATTGATACAAATAGGTTATTACGACCATGAGGGTCTCCGGGATGGTATATTGAAGTCGAGACTCGGTCTCTGGGTATATATCGACGAATATGTCGAGGCGAGGTCGAGACTTCAGTACACCACCTCGGAAACCCACTTGGTCGTAATAACCAATAGTCAATTTATCTTATCATATTCCTCCCCTTCTTGACTTGTTCGCATAATGAAAGGATTGGGTACAATTTTAACCCTTTACCTAACCTGAAAAGCAGACGACACTTGCAAAAATAATTCTTCTTGAATAACTAATGTTTTTCATTTTTTGTCTCAAAAACATAGGTTATGACCCCTCGTTGGAACGAGCTCGACGAGCTCGTTCCAACGAGGCGTCATAACCTATGTTTTTGAGACAAAAAATGAAAAAAATAATGAAAATTAATTGGCGATTTTTGAGAAAAGCGCTGGCCGGTTTTGGCCGTTACGTTAGGTAAAGGGTTAATGGCGTCAGTGTTGATATCATTCAGCGTCTTTGATTTGACTTTTTAATGAATTAAGATCGTGACGTTATCGTATTACGTCCTTGCATTGCGCAGGACGTATTCCTCACTAGCTGTTCGACTTGTATTTTGGCCACTGAAGTTAATACTAGTGTTTCAGCTGTGTGTTTCTTTGTTTTAATTTGGTGTTTAATCCATAGCATATGTAGGCCTATATAAAAATATCATTATGGCAAAAACTAACAACGTTAAAAAATTTGACCAAGTTAATACCGTTTAACTTTGAAGATTATAATTGTAATATGTAGCATTGCGTCGTTATCTTGTGCTTACCCCAGCCGGATCGCGCGTGCAGATGACGTCGAATTTTACGCCATTTGACGAAATTGAAGGACACGAATAATTTAGATGTCCATTGATTTGGTGGAGAGACCATGAAGCCCTCCACCTAACGTTGGCGAAGTTGGCCCGCCGATATTTGGCGATATAAAAACTAATTTATTCTAATTTATTTCGTTCGCTGGTGATGTATTTATCATTGAATTACTATTGTCATAAACGGTCGTATCGACATGTGCAGTAACTCGATGCCAGTTGAGTGCAAGTAAAAAACGTTCTCTTTCTAAATTGAAAGATCACACGTGCGGTTGCTACCATCAATACAGATTTGTATTGTGTCTAGATGTTTATACTTTTCTTGGGCGAAATAAGTTCATGTTGTTACATACATCAGAGTACATCGGTCACAACCAGGGCTGGGAGTAGTTAACGTTTCAAACGTTAACCGCTAACGTGTTAAATTATTTTAACAACGTTTAAAAAATTTGACCAAGTTAATAACGTTTAACTTTGAAGATTATAATTGTATAATATGCAGCATTGCGTCGTTATCTTGTGTTTACCCCAGCCGGATCGCGCGTGCAGATGACGTCGAATTTTACGCCATTTGACGAAATTGAAGAACACGAATAATTTAGATGTCCGTCAATTATAGACCCATTGATTTGGTGGAGAGACCATGAAGCCCTCCTACCAACGTTGGCCCGCCGATATATGGCGATACAGCAATCTCAACTTCATCCGAACGCCTATTTTCTATGTAAGGACTGTATTCGAGCAACGGTGGGTGTCTCTATCTATGGATACGGCCGTAGCGATTGTATTCTTAAATGAAAACATTGCTGAATGTTAGAATTTACGATAACCTGTGAGAACTATATTAACTATTCGTCTCCTGAGTTCCAATGTTTTCTATGTGCCAATAGGCTGCCAGTAGGCTGCCAGTAGGCACATAGAACATATTGGAACTCAAGAGACGAACTACATGTACATGTAATAAAAATGGCTGAAGTTATTAAAATTCTGTACATGTTAATATTTGACGTCATTTAACTCGTTAACGCAGAATTATTTAACACGTTAACGTGTTAAGGAAAAAATTTATCTTCTCCCAGCCCTGGTCACAACTAGCATTTTCAAAGATATGGCGGTTGGAAAATTGCCATATCTATTAAAATGCTAATGATTCATTTCAACCATAAAGTCATAACTTGAAAATCTAATTCTAGAAAATACAATTGTAAAAGTTTTATAGTATTGGCTCCAGATCGTAATCGTATCGCTTCTCTGATCGCAGTACTAAACACAATATCACTGGGTGATCTCTGAAGAATTTGGCGCCTAGTGAGTTTTAACTTACTTTTAAGGCCAAGAAAGTAATAAATGAAAACGAGAAAATTTATGTCCTAATACCTATAAATCATAACTATTATTGAACGTGTGTGATATAAGATCTGAAAGTGTGCTATTAAGACAAATAATCATCACAGAATAACGATCAAGATATCAGATACATCCAGAAAGAACATTTGATCTGAGTTCAATAAATTTTCCTATCTCAGTACATAAACTTAATGAGAATTTTTCAGTCATCTATCGCGTATTCTATTGCGCTTCAAATTATAAGCGAGTTTGGCTGAACTTTGATGAAAGAGTACAAATGGAATCTTACATCGAAGTATTCTCACAGAAGTTCTGTGAGAGACTTGCAACAGTACATTACCAAAGCAAGAGAGGAAACATGGACAGAAAATTGGCATAAATTATGTTGTTATACGATACATATTTTACTACTCTTACAAAAATCAAGAGTGATGTCATGCCGAGATTCTTTAATGGTGGGCTGATTTCTACGACAGATGAGGCCAACATAACCCGGATCCATAACAACAGGATGATGTTATCACCTTGCCAAACCTTCGCAATCTCAGCGAAAAGGTGCATTGGGAACAGGGCTGGGAGGAGTTAAAAGTGTCCTTAACATGTTAACGTGTTGAATAATTCTGCGTTAACGAGTTAAATGACGTTAAATGTTAAAATGAACAGAATGTTAATAACTTCGTCCATTTTTATTACGTACAGTTCGTCTCTTGAGTTCCAATGTGTTCTATGCGCCCACTGGCACATAGAACACATTGGATCTCAGGGGACGAGTAGTTAATATAGTTCTCGCAGGTTATCGTAAATTCTAACAGTCAGCGATGTTTTCATTTAAATACAATCGCTGCGGCCGTATCCATAGAAAGAGACACCCGCCGTTGCTCGAATACCAGTCCTCACATGGAAGTAGGCGTTCGGATAAAGCTGATATTGCTGTATCACCAAATATCGGCGGAACAACTTCGCCAAAGGTGGTAGGAGGGCTTCATGGTATCTCCACCAAATCAATGGGTCTATAATTGACGGACATCTAAATTATTCGTGTTCTTCAATTTCGTCAAATGGCGTAAAATTCAACGTCATCTGCACGCGCGATCCGGCTGGGGTAAACACAAGATAACGACACAATGCTACATATTATACAATTATAATCTTCAAAGTTAAACGTAATTAACTTGGGTACATTTTTTAACGTTGTTAAAATAATTTAACACGTTAGCGTTTGAAACGTTAACTGCTCCCAGCCCTGATCGACATGTGCAGTAACTCGATGCCAGTTGAGCGCAAGTAAAAAACGTTCTCTTTCTAAATTGGAAGATCACACGTGCGGTTGCTACCATCAATACAGATTTGTATTGTGTCTAGATGTTAAAACTTATATTGAGCGAAATAAGTTCATGTTGTTACATACATCAGAGTACATCGGTCACAAGTTGGGAACTGTCTGCGATAGAATCCGATGTGTTAAGTCTTAAAATGGTGAGGGCTCTCATCTCCCATAGTTTGAAGTCCCGTCATGCATTTGAATCTGTCATATCTTCTGAATGCTACAGTTCATTTTGACACATGCACTGTTCATACAAGAAGAAGAGACAGAACACGGGGGTTGACGTACGGGGAGGTGTTTAATTCACTGGTTGCCGCACATGCAATTACACACTGAATTACAAAATTTGAGCGAAATTTCAATATACAGTACTGCGATCAAGGGCGTTACGAAGATGATCAATAGGGTTATGTAAACCAGATTTGTCCCGACCGTGGTGGCGGAAGTCCCGACTGACTAATATTCCAACTACATCATCAGGGCATGCCTTCAACGAAGGCATGCCTTGATGGTGCAGTTAGAATATTGGTTTGCGTGGATAAATATTAAAAAAAACTCTGTGAGGATTAAAATAAAAAATATACACGCAGTGCTCTTCTAGTCGTGACGCAACTTCTTATTCAATGAACACATACTGTACCACATCCCCAAATTGGTTTGTCGGGCACCCGATAGGCCGAAAGAGGTACAACAGCCCCCACCCTCCCCCACCCCATTTATATGACAGACTGTGCGTGTGACTGAAATCCAGGTATCAAATCTAGTCTTTTTAAGAAAGTGAATGACTATTAACGAGAGAGATAATTGGTATCTAAGAATCCAATCCTTACGAAAATGTCCCTACTGGAAACTGATTGGGGGTGCCTCCTCCCCTCGAAAGTTACGCCCCCGGTTGTAATTACAAACGTGGGAAGAGAATTTCCATCGGAGAAAATTGAATTTTTTTGTTGTTCCTGATGCATTTTGGTTACTGAAACTCAACCTACTGGTGTAAATATGTCGCGATTGCATCGCGAAAGAACTCGCATTGTGACCACAGTATTTTACAGGCATGTTTCTTTGTTTATTGGAGTTTGACGACACTTTCACCGGCCAAGGATACATCGAATCGGACAGTTTTACGAGAGAAGAATGTCGGAGTACCCCGGAGCAGAGGGAAGCAACTTTCAGTCTCCCCAACTTCCTAACTCTGCATAAGCAGGAGTAGCAGCGGTTGAAGGCTCGTACGCCATTGACGTGCAGTACGCCGAGCGCCTACGTATGCAATCGGGATTAAATGTCTTGCCCGTGTACGTAAGGCAGTAGATTCTGCTCAAGGATCGAATCAATGACTTTCGGTTTAAAGTCCAGGTTTCTATCCACTGAAAGATCTACTTTATTGACATTCTGGTAATATTTGAAGTTCAAATTCGAAAATATATCACACGTGTTCCATATACTAAATCTTTGATGAAAATTCTTTCTACGGACATAGAAGGAAATAATTAAGTTTACGCTCTGTACTTCGACAAAAATCTAATTTGGTTTCACTGGTCGGATGGGAATACGGTAAAATCAAACGAAGAGTAAGGATGCCTGAATTAATACTGTGTACATGCGCAGTAAGAGATATATTGATTGAAGATTTTAGTTTATTGAACAAGTATTTGATACTACTGTACTGTTTCGTTGGCCTGTGAATTAACAAGTACTACAATTGTCATTCACTCAATGCTGTCCTCAACAAAGCCGTAATCTGATAAATACTTTGTCGGAGTTGAGATAATATTTGTATGAGGAAGTTTAATTGCTGGTATCTTGCAAATAACTGTACCAATCGATGAAGACGAGAAATACGATGGAACGTATAGAGGATGGAAATACTGCCGTTTCATCAACCTGTACCCGACCATACTTGAAGATGATGTTTGGTGTCGGCAAACGTCATCTTCATGTATGATTGGGCACATTGAAACGTTTTCTTTCATTCTCATCTTTCTTCTGTTTCATTTCATTCATTTATATTGGTGTTTTCTTCCTTAGCAATATATTCTTAGGTCAATATCCACATTAAACGATGACTGCCCAATCCATAAATTACCGATGGGGCTCGCAAACCATGTACAATATTCGTTTTATTGTACCGAAGGACGGGGAGCTCTATGGCTCACTGTTAGGCATTTCATTGTTACGGACTTGGACGTCAAACTGAAAGGTTCACTGTTCGATCCCCGCCAGGAGGGAACTGCTTTATAACCTTGGGTAAGGCACTTAATCCCGCGTGGGGGCACGGTGGTACTGTGTACTAATGCGTACTGCACGTCGATGGTGCACTTGTCTTCAACCGATGCTAACCCTGCTTGTGTGAAGTTAGTACGTTTTGGAGTCTGACAGTTGCTCGCCGTTGCTCGGTGGTTCCCTCCGAGTACACAGACTTACAAGGTGGTAGCTTAAATTTACGATTGGGCTGTTTAAATGTATATATATATTGGGTAATCTTTCTCACTGGGGCTAAATAAAAAGCAAAGAATAGGTATGTGACGGACCCCGAAAAACCGATTTGTCAAGTAAGCCATCTGTGTATTTAATTAGAAATAAATCAGTGAAGGCGCAATAAAAGTGATGACTTTAATGGTGCGAAATCTCAATAGGAGCCTGTAACACCAATTAGTGCTTATGTTTTCTGAAACAACGACCTTGCCTTATAAGCTTCAAACAAAAGAAACTCGCTTTATCAATCCAAGGTGATCAGTTATGATCAGGATGAGATATGGGGCAGAATAACAGAAGTACACAGAAGTAAGGTTTCTACAACAGGTATCCTCCAACAATACCAGGTCATAGGTATCCTCAATTTAGTAACCTCAAAAGGTATCCTCAGCTGATACGTAGCCATGTCATAGGTATCCTCAAATACTGAAATGAGTCGAAGAGTCGTTCGAGGAGTCACTCGAACGAGCAATTGCTCGTTGGCTCATTTGCTCGATGGGATTCGAGTCGTTCAAGCAATGACTTTTCAGTAACTGCTCGATGGCTTATAAGGGATATTTGGGATAGGTATGTCTTGTGGTACAGGTAATAGTATCCTCAGATAAGTATCCTCTAAAAGGTATCCTCGATAGGTATCCTCAAATAATACAATACATGGGCCATAGGTATCCTCAAATACTGAAATGAGTCGTTCGAGGAGTCACTCGATCGAGCAATCGCTCGTTGGCTCATTTGCTCGATGGGATTCGAGTCATTCGAGCAATGACTTTTCAGTAACTGCTCGATGGCTTATAAGGGCTATTTGGGATAGGTATGTCTTGTGGTACAGGTAATAGTATCCTCAGATAAGTATCCTCTAAAAGGTATCCTCGATAGGTATCCTCAAATAATACAATACCTTGGCCATAGGTATCCTCAAATACTGAAATGAGTCGAAGAGTCGTTCGAGGAGTCACTCGTACGAGCAGTTGCTCGTTGGCTCATTTGCTCGCTGGGATTCGAGTCGTTTGAGCAATATGCCGAGTCACTCGATCGAGCAATTACTCTAAGGCTCATTTGCTCGATGGGCTTCAAGTCGTTCGAGCAATGACTTATCACTAACTGCTCGATAGCTTATTGGCTTTGGTACCGCTTTTGTTATACACAAGGGAGATAACTCTGTATACAGATTATGGGAAAGCAAGCAGTCTGATTGGTTATAAATGATCTAGATAAATGAAACAACAAGAGTACTTGGAATAGGATCAGAACTAACAATAATAGATCAAAATAGCTAAATATAGTAATAATAAGCAAAGCTGTTCGAACTAATAGGCTCTTCTACGTTACTGGAGTATACTATAGAATAAAGGAACGGGGAACATGGCCAGATAAACGATAACTATTACATATATAGATAGAAGCAGAGAATTCTGGGTAATGACCAAAGGAATGTGTCTTTTAATGGGAAAAACGTCATGGGATAGGGATCCAAAAAGGGATTCTGGGAGAATTCTAAGCCAGAACATTACTCCTGTTCAATCGAACGCACCCCTTTGTACCTCCTTAGTACTATAGCACTACATGCTAAGCCGATAAATTGGGGAAATAAAGTCAATTCCGGTGATTTTGGGTGGATTTTGGTGATTTGGAGGGATTGTCGGGTTGTTTGTGGTAATTATCCAGGGAAGTCGTTCCAGAAAATACTCCTGTACAAAGGAACACACCACCCGAACATACCCCTGTCTTGTTAGAAGCCATTGGTAACATAGCAATCACGTTGTACCATAGAAACCAAGATGGCGGCCTCCAGTATACAAAATGGACGACGGAAACATGTATCACCCTAACAACACGCGTTTCGCATGCGCACTAACACCACGTATCACTATGGAGATGGCGTCACAACATGACCGCTCACGCGCGTTACCATGACAACACAACATGGCGGCACTGGGTCACGTGACTATGACGTCACATGAGATCATCCATGAGATCATCCAACCTGGAGGTGTAGGGGAACATGACATACTACTTATGTATTAAAATTGTTATTTTCAGTGAACCCCTGTTGATTGTGCTTTTTGGTGAAAAGTCACTGACCCCTTCAGCATAAGAAGCACCCCAACAAAAACGAAACGGGCAAGTTCGACATGGTGAGACATACGTTCATCCACGGATTCAGGCGACACTCATTCGGCCTTAGCTTAACACGCGGCGTGAATCTATTTCTCTCAGCTACGACAACGCCCTATTTCCGACATCTGGCGAGGCTTCTAGGATTGTCCTAAATGGTAGCAATTAAAAAGATCAAACTTAACAGGATAAGAACCACCTCAACAAAAATGAAACGGGCGGGTTCGACACAGTGAGACATACTTTCACACACGGATTCAGGCGACACTCCTTGAGTCTAGGCTGAAGACGCGGAGTGAATCTAGTTCTCCCAGCAACGACTACGCCCGACCGTCCGACACGAGGTGACCCTGGCTGTCGAAAGTGCCGTTAAACCCGAATAAATAAATAGATAAATAATCCAGAGAAAAATACTGTTTTACCACTCACTCTCTCCGTTATTCTCATTTTTGAAAAAAACGAAACCACTCACAGTATCAAAGAACAACCTATTTTTTCCTCAAAAGAATGCCATGGAAGTTTTAATAGTTTTTTTGTGACACTGATAACTTGATAAATACCCAACAGGGGTAGAATTACGGGGAGGAGACGATCGATGGCATTTGCTTTCTTTGTGTTTCAGCTGCACATATTTTCCTCTGCAGGCTTTCACTAACCTTTTCGTGACAATAGACTTAAACATTTCGGCGTCCCGATTACCAATGATTTTCTCGCGTATATTATAACGTTTTGTCCGATGTCATTTCACTACGGGCAATATAGTAACGTATTTATTTATTTATTTATTTATTTATTTATTTATTTATTTATTATTTATTTATTTATTGGTGTTTTAAGGTCACATACTTATGCACAATGGCTAATCAATACCGTGACAGTTTTACGGGTGGAGGAAGCCGGAATAACCGGAGAGAACCACCGAGCAACGACGAGCAGCTGCCAGCTCCCCAACATCGTAACCCCGCACTGCAGCACAGACAGGGTTAGATTGGTTGAAGACATGCGCACCATCGACGTGCAGTATTCCTTAGTACACGGCGTCATAATAATAATAATAATAATAATAATAATAATAATAATAATAATAATAATAATAATAATAATAATAATAATGATAATAATAATAAAATTTTAAAGCCTAGCATCCACACATGGTGCTCAATGGATGTATGTCATCGTGCTCCCATGTGGCAATCGAGGTTAAGTGCCTTGCCCAAGGACACAACGCGAGAGTCCGAATCGATCGCTCAGATGGTCACCCATCCGAGGACTAACCGGGCTCGACGTTGCTTAACTTCAGTGATCCGATAGTAACATATAGACCAGGGACATAATATATACAATATATTATGAGGGAAATGAAGCAACTGAGGTGGATTGTATGCCAAACATTTCCCATTTAGCACTGCTGTCGCCCATCAGAAGACCAAAAAGCAAGTATAAAATAAAACTCTGAGGAGTATTTCTCCGACACACAGCCAACGCCCCTTCTCTATCGCTTGGTAATAAAGCAAACCTGTTGATGGTAACATCAGATCAGTAAAGCGGCCGTATTTCCTTTACATAACTCCTTACCTAATAGACTGCAGACGCCAGAACCAATATTTTTTTACAAAGAACTGTGGTGTTTATTTACACAGGCTATCAAAGCTTACAACGCTTCATTTGAGTTCAGCAACCAAATTCTAACGAAGAATCACGTGTTATAGTCTGGAGACATCAATGCGTAATGGACTCAGAATGGTGAATGTTATCTTTGATACTGGGCGGATTTTGTTGATTGGGCATCTTTTGAACACTTTACGATACGAATGTGTGGATGTGAGTCGCCAGTTATTACAATTGTCCTATCGTTCACGTGTATTTTGAAACTACCAAAAGAAAATTTTGTTTTTGTAAAAAGATGAATACACGAGTATTACGTTCCCACTATATGACACGTGGTACGCAGGTGCCAAGTCATCGATGGCCTACTGCGCATATTAATGTAACACAGAATTATAGTTGATGTCTTGAACCGACAGGATGAATCAAATATTATGTAAGCAATATCCAAACAAATTTAAAATGACTAAATCACAAAAGTAGACGAAGAATAACAGCTGTTTTAAACAGTGTGATTGCACAGCTAAACCAACTACTCATTTTCTCAAGAAAAGCAAAGAACTTCCCAACCAAACTTCAAATTGATTCAGCTTTAATAAAAAGGAACAGGTGACCTATAATTACACATGAAGTCTCCTAGTGGTATTTTTTTATATTATTTATTTATTTAAAAAATATTTTCTTCAAAAGAGTTTCCTGTTGCCACAAACTCTTTGAACATCGGGTGTTACTTAACAACCATAATATTCGTCAGCACGAGTCATAGAATCGCCATTTAGCGTCTATTATTACCACTTTGCAGAGCGTTTCTACTACATTAACCCTTTAAACTCTAGTGGTATCTTCCATGCAATTCAATGGCAGCACTTGGAAGAGTCCATATTCATTATTTGGGATAAACCAATCAGTATTTTCAACGTGCAGCCCCGAGGCTGCACGTTGAAAATATTGATGGGTCTACCCCACACTGAACAGCCATTTTATTTAATGACGTTATGTCGTATCATGTTCCTGCCCGGAAAAAAGCCCGCTAGGGTACAAAGGGTTAACGGAGTTTTACTAGAGCATTAAAACTTTGAAAAGCTCCACAGATCATGTGGCGTCTCGCATCTCTAATGGGTTTACATCTCAATACCCGATTGCCCAAATGGGACACAGATGCGCTCTGTACTAGGGCGTGCTTGCGCGAAGATGGTCCACTTGTCTTCAATCGTTCCTGACTTAGCTAAAGTTGATGAGCCAGAAAGCTGACAGTTGCTGGCCGCTTCCCGTGGCTCGTTCCGAGTACTCTGCCTTTCTGAATCCGAAAAACTGCCCAACACGATATGGCGCAGGATGCTGAAATGGATGTTGAACCCCAATAAACAAACAAACATCTCAACAACAGCCATGTCGGAAACCGGGCTTTGTCGTTGTTGGGGGAAATATACTACTCAAAGTTTGCTTAGCACCAAGTACATCCAACTACCTGTTTCACGTTTAGTTGAAATATTGTAATGAAAAGTGTGTATATTTTTTTTTTAATTATATCTTTAATGATTTAAGTACAGAAATTAAGATTTTAATTGTGTAACACATTATTTTTTAGCTTTTGAAAACGATAACCATGGAAAATTGATATTATTGACGGAGCGAACTGGTGTGGCTTCAATATCGAGAATGAGACCCATTACTGTTAATTACAGCTTGACAACGCCTTCTCATGCTCACAATCAGGTTCCTGGTGGTCATTTGTGGGATGTTGTTCCATTCTTGGACCAGCATGGCACCAAGCTCGTGGACACTTCTTGACTGGATTGGACGGGCTAAAATTCCAATCTGCAACTCATTCCAGACATGTTCGATTGGATTGAGGTCAGGGGATCTTGTTGGCCAGTCCATACGCCCAACCCCCTCCCTCTGTCGGTACTCCTCGACAGCATGGGCGACATGAGGAATGGCATTATCTTCCATCAGAATGAATCTATCACCCCTGCACCTGCATACAATCTGACGTGGACATCCAGGATCTCATCAATATACCATTGTGCGGTCAATGTACCACGTTCAAGGACACAGAGCTCTGTACGTCCATCCCAGCTGATGCCGCCCAGACCATGATTGACCCTCCACCATAGGGGTCATGCTTAGCAATGTTGGCTGCGTGGAATCGCTCTCCTGGTCTTCTCCATGCCCTAGAACGCCTATCTGTGTGGTCTAGGAAGTACCTTGACTCATCTGTAAAAAGGACAGTTCGCCAATCTTCTCTGGTCAATCCAACGTGATCCATGGCCCATTCATATCGTGCCTGGTGGCGGTTGTGGAACAGCGGAATGCAAGTACATGGTCTTCTCGATCAGAAACCACCTTCGTGCAACCTTGACCGGATAGTCTGCGTCGAGACATTTGCCCCTGGTGCATTCTGAAGGTCACTGCGAAGCTGGGTTGCTGTGGCAAAGCGGTTCCTACGGACCTGAATACTCAAAAAACGGTCTTCAGCTGAAGATGTTGCCCTGTGTCTGCCACCAGCATTCCGTCTTACTGGTGTGCCATAGTGTTGAAATCTTGCCCAGGCCCTGGTGATCACCGTATGGTGCTCACCAAGGGCTTCACCAACCTGACGATGGGTAGCCCTTGTTCCACCATCCCTACACCCCGCCACATTTCTGCTTCAGACAAATGTCTTCTTACATTCGCATTTGCCATATTCAATCATTAAATCACAAGGGTTTGTGTTGAAGTGAAGACTGCATACCCTACACATGTCATGTACATGAAGTCAGTACACGAAAACATCATGAAAATCAAGGGGTACATGCTTTACATGACTGTCACGAAAAGTCTGCCTGTCAAGAGAGCTAACGTAAACCTTCCTCAATCATATCCACCACAAATATCGCAAATATGTCACAAGCAAATTTCACAATGATGTGACAAATATATGGTGCTTAGCAAACTTTGAGTAGTATACCTAAGTTGCCAGTATATATGACTTCTGCCCCAAGCATTGGTGACTGGACACTATTTTACCTGTAAAACAGACATTGCATACCACAGCTTGTTTACCACAGTAAACGAGCACTACTTCACTTCCAGAAACAAATTATTTATACAGGACTTTGGAAGGGTTCACAGCCGCATGTATCCTGTAAGAAATTTATGTACCCTGAGTCCGCGACTCAGGGTACATAAAATTCTGGCAGGGTACATGGGAGGTTTACTCTTCCAAAGACCTGAATAGCTTATACAGAATGCCGAAATCTTGCGCTAGAACGAGAAATCTCTTGCCAAGTGTATGTATTCGTTAATCACGATTTAACAATAACTGTTGATTGTAACATCTACTGCTCTAATACACAATTTTAGTACCGTTGTCATACATACGCATCATTAAATTCTGGACGGACAAATTTAGGAGAACGATCGACAGTTCCCCTAACATTTGCCTCCAAAGATGTGTGCTAACCAAATTGGGTCGAAACATTCACGAGCTGAAACATCCATTCATCATCCACACTTCTCCAGTTTTAGTAAGGTACCACAATCTAAGTTTGGGGAATTACTCAAGTACACAGGTCGCGTGGTTTTGGATTTGAGAAAAAGCACATGCAGAAAAAATATTTGTCAGATTGTAAACACAGAAAAGCGATTGCAGTAAATGAATTAATAATTTTAGCCACCGGTGTGTTATAACTGCAGATTAGAAAAATCACTTGATGTTTCAAATACATCAATTCGTTTGCAACAGCAACTCAGAACTGCTGTCCAGTGTATCAACAAAAACAGATGCAGTTTTTTTCTGGTATTTGACCAACCCAGCGAACCGATGAGTGATTACGTTAAATCTGGAGAAAAAGATGTCTGGGAGCATGTTCGTGTTCCCGTGGCGGTGACGGCTTTTTACACCATGCTAACCTACAGTTAAAACTAGAAGTCCTGTCACAAATAGTGCGCTGATCTAGGCTTAATTGTGCGTTGGAATTGCGCGCAATTGCCATATCGAATGGCATCCAAAGCACGGTAGGTTCTCCTGGTCACTCAAAGCAAACACATGCAATGTTTCTGCCAATGGACCTCCGGGTTACCCGGAGGTCCATTGGCTGAAACATTGCCTGTGCACAGGCCATATGTACAGACTATGATAGTTTTAATTGGGTCATAACGCGCACATTAACGCGCATATCAACGTGCTATTTGTGCGCATTTCATGACATGACTTCTAGTTTCAACTGTATGTTTAATACCTGTGAAAAGCCCGTATGTTAAATTTTAGCTTCAACCCCACTATCGGTGTAAAGTTTCTACTGCGGCTAACCCTTTACCCAACGTAACGGCCAAAACCGGCCAGCGCTATTCTCAAAAATCGCCAATTAATTTTCAAAATATTTTCATTTTTTGTCTCAAAAACATAGGTTATGACCCCTCGTTGGAACGAGCTCGTCGAGCTCGTTCCAACGAGGGGTCATAACCTATGTTTTTGAGACAAAAAATGAAAAAAATTAATTATTCAAGATTTTTTTTTTGCAAGTGTCGTCTGCTTTTCATGTTAGGTAAAGGGTTAAAACATTTTCAATGGAAATTCCATTACAAAAATTTACACCTATAGTAGGAACAACATCCTTGACCTTTGACATGACACAACTTGCCGATTTCGATGCATTCACACATCGCGATGTTTCATTCAAACATACGACGTTTTGCGGTACTATCTACTGGGTGCAATGACTTATTAAGTTTAAAATACCTATAATTAAATATTAAAAATAAAATTTAAGAATTGTTAATAATAATTTGACTGAAAAAGCAAGGTAAATTCAATCAACTTTGACGATGTGTGCAGCTGTTAATCAAGCATTCACGTGCAGCCGGAAGTACTGCCCACCGGCGCAGATGTAAACAAAACAAGCCCATGTGTCCGTCCGCTCGTCTGCTAATAATTAATATCGTTTTTTCTCCATGTTAAGTGACAGAATCGATTATTTTTTAACAGCATGGTATACATTAAACAACTAGGTACTAGGACTGGTAATCAGATTTAAACCACTCGTAGAATAAGGGTTTTAACCACTCGGTAGAGCCTCGTGGTTAAAACCCTCATCCTACTCGTGATTTAAATCTGCTTACCGGCCCTAGTACCTATTTATTCTATATGTTTCTGGTGCATCGACATTAGTACTGTGATCACAAAAAACGGTTGGTTGGTTTTAAGGGGTGTTTCTAACAGGCATTTTGTGATTTTGGAACCATATTTTATGGGCTTGTCTAACTGGAGTCATTATGTCATCCCATAAGGTGCTATATAAGTAACACGAATTTGTTTACTTTGAAATTCCCACATCTGACATTCCATAAATTCAAATTAAATACACACCAATTATACACCAAAATGAAGGTCGTGGCGTATAGGAAACAAAAAATATATCAATTCGCAGAGTTGACAGCCGGCACCAATGGTTCCTGGAAGTCTGCTACGTTATTCGTACCAGAACTGATATAATATTTCAGGAGACCAACTCGCGGCCGAATTCGATCTTCCATGTTTTTATGACACCAGATTCAAACCCAGCCCTAACCATGGTTGAAGGACAGGAAGCTGGAGAAAAGATTTCAAACATAAATTTACACCATCCAGATAATAAGTACTACAGTTAAAACTAGAAGTTCTGTTACGAATAGTGCGCTTATCTAGGCTTAATTGCGCGTTGGAATTGCGTGCAATTGCCATATCGAATGGCATCCAAAGCACGGCATTTTCTCTTGGTTACTCATAGCAAACACATGCAATGTTTCTGCCAATGGACCTCCGGGTTACCCGGAGGTCCATTGGCTGAAACATTGCTTCTGCACAGGCCAAATGTACAGAATTTGATAGCTTTACTTGGGCCATAACGCGTACATTAACGCGCACATCAACGTGCTATTTGTGCGCATTTCATGACAGGACTTCTAGTTTTAACTGTACATTCACAAACTTTTTTTCTTTATATAGACTATTTATAGAGTTTTCTCTTTTGTTTTGAAAAAGTAACTTCTCTCCAATTTGGCATACCTGTTTATGAGAGTTTTTATTTTTTAAGGAGTGTATTTACATTTCAAACTGAATGGTCTGTTTTTTTTCCGGCGAACAACTGGGTATATCCATCTTTTCTGGAGCCCGAGATCAAATCAGAATAGACCGAGGGGAGACGAATGAAAAACGGATGGAGATTTTGACCGGATCGCGACGGGATATGTGATGGTGGAAAACCGGCCGGTAGTGTTCACAAAAATCGCCATTCAAATTTTTCTGTGTTTTGTTTTTACATTTTGCCTAAAAAATATAGCTCACATTGGAACGAGCTTGCTCCAAGAAGGTATATAAGCTATGGTTTTGAAAAAAAAATTGAAACGTTTACAAATTCAAGATTTGTTTGCCAGTTTGGTCTTTTATTTGAGACGGAGAAAGCGTTAAGGACTTTGGTTACGCCATTTTTCGGGACTTTTACAGATTCAAAGATCAGCATACAAAAGCGAACAGAAAGTCTGAATTTAAATCCTTCCCTGGTCCACATATCATTACTCTTACATTGCTAGCAGCATTTTACCCGGAATTCCAAATTTGCATTTGAAATTTTTTTTTTTTTTTATTTATTTTGAACCCCAAATCTATACATGCCGAGCTGAATTCAAAAGACTATCTGCGTTTGATACTGCAGATTGATAAATAAGAGAAGTGTGCCGTCTGTTGCACATGTATCAAAATTTTAAGATGCAAAAATTTCAAAATCATGAAATTTGAATTTGTCACCTGGCAGCAGACTTCAAATTTTAGAGTGCTATCCCATTCACATTTATTAACCCTTAGACACCTGATCCCATAGAATGACATTGTCTTCATATAAGTTCATATTGAGATGCTACAGTGCAATCTAAATATACAGGGTGGATAAAAAAATAACGGCTATCTGCAGCAATTTGGACGTAGCATGCTGTTATTATTTTATCTTATGCAAATTCCCGTCTCTCTGCATGCTGGGAAAGTGGAAGGCTGGAAGCTGACATTCTTCAACAAATACCACATACATGGCATGATATTTTTACAATGTCAAGTCCACGGCACACCTACATTACTCCCAATGTGATCAGCCTGGAAAATACTGTAGTTAACCTTTTACCCAACGTAACGGCCAAAACCGGCCAGCGCTATTCTCAAAAATCGCTAATTAATTTTCATTATTTTTTCATTTTTTGTCTCAAAAACATAGGTTATGCCCCCTCATTGGAACGAGCTCGTCGAGCTCGTTCCAATGAGGGGTCATAACCTATGTTTTTGAGACAAAAAATGAAAAAAATTAGTTGTTCAAGAATTTCTTTTACAAGTGTCGTCTGCTTTTCATGTTAGGTAAAGGGTTAACTGAATTGGCAGCTGTTTTAATTTACCTGCATACTGTACAGGAGAATTCATCTGCGAAACCTTTATGTTAAGCTATACATGGCAAAAAAGTTGGAGGGGGCACGTTCCCCATGTACCCCCCCCCCTGGGGGGGGGGTGTCTACGCCCTGCTTCTCAAAATATTAATAGTACACAGAAACTAAATCATGTAAGAACAGGTTATTGAAGGGTTATTTCTGCCGTACTTGATGACGTTATCTTGCAACAGAAGCAACGACATGTCAGCAACACTGCCAAGGTTTCAGCTGAAGTTTCTCCACAAACAAAGACTGCATTTTCTTGGGGTTGTGAAGAATGCCTTCTTTGTTATCAATTCATGTTACCATTAATAATACATGGTCTTGGTTCTGTACATTCAAAGTCTCTGCGAGACGCATATTGAAGATGTTGATACAATATTACATACAGACTTGTTATATTCCAACAGCTGTAGAAACAATTATTACAATTTTTCTCACTTGCGAAATGGATCTGTTTCTATAATCGGTCTTTCAAAAGAAGAAACTACTAATGTTAAGAATTCCCTGCGGATGGAAAGATTGTTGTTGCTTCAGACTTTCTGTACCGGGAAAACTGTTTCGACAGTCTTGTTGAAACCTTGGGGACGCATCTTTTTTATGCGACTTTTTCCTCAAGACATCAATACCATGTGTAAATAACACGTCGAATATTTTTTACATTTTTGATTTTTCACCCATTCCACTCTCCCTCAATCATTCACCGTTCGAAAAAGTAGATCGGTTATGGCTTAATTTAACCGGTGACCCAACACTCAAATCGATCGAATTCGAGGTGTTCCTGTAGGAACTTTCCAATACGTTGTCACAAAACAATCCGAAACGTCAGTTCACTGTCCAAACTGCAGTTGAAACTAGAAGTCCTGTCATGAAATGCGCACAAATAGCACGTCGATCTGCGCGTTAACCTACACGTTATGACCGTAGTAAGGCTATCAAATTCTGTACATATGGCATGCGTACAAGCAATGTTTCAGCCAATGGCCCTCCGGGTAACCCGGAGGTCCATTGTCAGAAACATTGCCTGTGTTTGCTATGAGTAACCAGGAGAACCTTCCTTGCCTTGGATGCCATTCGATATGACAATTGCGCGCAATTCCTACGCCCAGTTAAGTCTAGATAAGCGAACAGTTCGTGACAGGACTTCTAGTTTTAACTGTGCTTTGCTGTTTTTCAAAATTTGCCTCTAGTTACAACAGGTTTTGTTTAAGGGCGTTTGTGTACACTGGTCAAGTTGAGCCGTTTCGATTTGATAAACATGATGCAAATACAGCCTACAGCCAAATGCAAGGAATAGCGATTGCGGTCGATGACGTACTGGTTTCAACATCCAGTGTTATGACTACGGATAAAAACCACTTCATATATGCTACACAACAAATCGTTTACAACAGCAATCCAATACCGTTGTTTTATACATCAACAAAGACGAATGCAGGATTTTTTTCTGGCTGTTGACCAACTCACAGAAATGATGAAATATATCTGTTTCAGGTCGCATCCTGAGAAAGAGATGTCTGTTTTCCTATTTCAGCGGCGGAGATAGCTTTTTTTGTTGGTCGGGGCCATATAATTGCTAGTAAAAGTAGGCAAAGACGACACGCGTAACTGCGTTGTATCGCTAGTGCACAAGAAGTATTCGACGATGGTATTTTGTGTTAATTATTGTGATGAACTGGCGGTAACATTGTCTGAGGTTTGTGGCCGGGAGCCCATGTTCAGTAAATAAGCCTCTCGTGTTTCAAGACGTATGTTTTGGGCTATGGGGTGGTGACTTATTGGAACATATACGCCGCGTCTCGGTTGAGCATGCGCTCCGTGCCGCAAACCTCAGACCACGTACCGTCAATTCATCAAAATAGCATACATTTTCCAATGAGACCTTACCCATTAGCTCAAAACCCACACCCTGAAATGAACAAGATAACTTTTAACGATAACAAGTTTAGTAAATACGCCTCGCGTGCATCCCATGGCATCAGTGAAGTAATTAATTAATAAGATAAAGGACGAGCTCACCTCAGCTTAGCTCAAATCGTAAACTGATTTGTAATTCAAACAAGCGTCGAGGTTGATTCAATGGTCCGAGTCGCAAAACTCAGACCATGTTACTGTCAATGCTTCACAATAATGCACAGTACGTGGAGAGTGGATTGTAACTAAAACACCCGCGGATTGGAGTTATCACTCGAAGTATCACTTTCAAATTCTGTACATATGGACAAAAACACAAGCAATGTTTCAGCCAATGGACCTCCCGGTTTAACCCGGAGGTCCAAAGGCTGGAGCTTTGCTTGTAATGCTTATGCTCTGCAACAGATTTGTAATTATTGCTCGGATGAAATCTCCACTCTGCGGGTGATTTGATGATAATACACTCTCCACGTACTGTATATGTTCCGGTAAGACCATACCCATAGCCCAAAACGCACATTGTAAAATGAACAAGTCAACTTTTAATGATCACAAGTTTAGTAAATAAACCTCTCATGTACCCCATGACGTCACTAAACAAATAATCAATAGGTCCGTTAAAGGTCGAGGGCACTCCATCTCACTTCAAATTGAAAACTGATTTGTAATTTAACCTTTTAACCAACATAACGGCCAAAATCGGCCAGCGCTATTCACAAAAAATCGCCAATTAATTTTCATTATTTGTGTCTCAAAAACATAGGTTATAACCCCTCTTTGGAACGAGCTCGCCGAGCTCGTTCCAAAGAGGGGTCATAACCTATGTTTTTGAGACAAAATAAAAATAAATAGTTATTCAACAATTTTTTTTGTAAGTGTCGTCTGCTTTTCGTGTTAGGTAAAGGGTTAAACAACACTTTGTTTGGAACCACTGCACGTGTGAAAAATGAAGAAAAGTGAAGGGGTTTGCAAGTCACCCCGTGGATGAATTTAATTCCGAAAGAGTAACCCAATTTCAAATATTCCGGTGTTGACATCAAACGGTAATATATGCTACTTGAACCGTTAAAGTAGAAAAAAATAGATGCGAGTTCTCATCCAATCAGAGGGCAATGATTTTAATCTTATTGGAACACAGCTAATTTCTGTCGGAAACTTTGCCGTTTCGATACTTATATTAGGGGTATTACCGCGTCTTAACTTAATTTCAAAAATGTATGTGGAAAAGTGTACCCCATCCACTTCATTGTACAAGTTCCATATTTTTAGCGTGAAAAGACCATCATGAACATCAAAAAAATCATCCGTCAAAACTCAAAATCTTCGACAAAAGCCTTGTTAGCGAGGGGTCGATCTATCAGCCCAACCTTATCTTCCCGTCAAGGTGTCATACATTGCGTGACGCATCGATATCATACGGCATGTATAGATCATCAGACGTGTGTGTTCAGTAGAGACAAATAAAGTCATATAACATCGAGAGGATGATATCATTGTTAAGAAAGGATAAAATGTGCACAGAACTATGTCTTTGTGATAGAACTCAAAGTTCTGAGTCAAACAAGCAAAAGTTGTTTGAAATATTTGGCGGCTCCATAAAAAGACACGAGTTTTGTTATTGCTTAAATAACACATTGTCACGTTACTGGGGAAAAGGGAACAAAAATAACAACGGACTATTTCTTGTATATGGATTATGTTAAATTAACCATTTCAACTTTGATGGCATCTTCCATTTCAATCTAATTTTTTTTCCGTCGAGAGAGTCCACATTCATTATTTGGGGTAGACCAATTAATATTTTGAACGTGCTGCCCTAAGGCTGCATGTTGAAAATATTGATTGCTCTGCCCAAACAGCAGCCCTGAGACTTCACGTTGAAAATAGAGAGTAATCGCTTGACTGGACTGGTTACGTGAAATAATTCATGAGAGGTGAGGGACGTCGTACAAACAAGAGTGCGGGAATGCGCACGGGTGTTTTACAGTATAGTCCCTCGCCTCGAATGAATTATTTCACGTAACCAGTCCAGTCAAGCGATTACTCTGTTTATTACTTTTCATTATTAACGATAATTATATCATTTAACCCTTTACCTAATGTAACGGCCAAAACCGGCCAGTGCTATTCTCAAAAAGCGCCAATTAATTTTCATTATTTTTTTCATTTTTAGTCTCTAAAACATAGGTTACGACCCCTCATTGGAACGAGCTCGTCGCGCTCGTTCCAATGAGGGGTCATAACCTATGTGTTTGAGACAAAAAATGAAAATAATAGTCATTCAATCATACTTTGGAAAGTAATAAATATTGATTGCTCTACTCACACAAATTCACTGAACAACCATTTACTTTAAGAAACTAGACCTTATGAATATGACCCAGAAAAGTGAGTTCAAATCGTTAATTAACAAGGAATATTCAGCGCTTTCAGAGACATAAAGTACGTTTGTTCAAATTGGCCATTTTTACGGAGGTGAATTAAAAATAAGGGCTTACAAATAGCCGTGGGTACACGAATATGAGTTTTCGGAAGTGACAGCATTTTGGAATCCGCTTTCATCTCATTTTTATTTATACAATAGAGCAGTGGTAGGGTTTGGGTGAATTAACAGCATCTAAAAACTATCTCAAACCTGAACATCGGCCACGAAAATGTTCTCATAGAAGTTGTTAAACACAACTACCACTCTAGCCAGAAAGTTTCAAATAAAACATTGTGAGTCAGTAGATGTGACTAGGGCCCTGCGAAACTTTGAAATTCGATTCGTGTCCGAGAATCCTTTGGTTCCGTTTGGAATATTTCGCTTTTTTGATTGATTTGTAAAAATTACACACAATATGCAGTGGAGACTAGAGATTAATCCCGGGTTGCCGGGTCCGAAAGCCGGTTCCGATATCCGGAAAATCTATAGCATGGAACCAGGAATCAAGCGTGGCGCCATTTGTATGTTGAACTGAAGCGGGATTGTGTGCTGACACGTCTTTTAGTAAAAGAACTTTTCCGTTTGGACATAGCAGATTGCCAATTAGATATGTTCATTTTCATCACAATAACTGCGTCTTGGTACCCTCGTAAATTTGCTTGCTATTACCCGGGAAATTTCCCGGTTCTCGATTCTGAGGGTAATTCCATTCCGGTTCCAGGTTCCTAGAAAACAGGGAATATATTAAACCATGGTGGAGACTGACAATATTTACGGTGCACTGTCTATAACTTTAAGACCTTTGAGATTCGATTCGAAATTATTGGCCTGATTCAATTCGGGATTCGGTTTTACAGCGCCCTAAATGTGACCTGGAAGCTAGTATTAGAAAAAGCGGAGTGGACAACAGAAGTAGATGTGGCCTAATGATACGATATGATAGAGCAGAAGTAAATCCCAATCATACGCCAGATAGTTAAAATGAGTAGCAGTGGTACTGCTGCTGCAGTTAAAACTAGAAGTCCGGTCATTAAATGCGCACAAATAGCACGTCGATCTGCGCGTTAATCTGCGCGTTGTGACCATAGTGAGGCTATCCAATTCCGTATATATGGCAAGTGCACAAGCAATGTTTCAGCCAATGGACCTCCGGGTAACCCGGAGGTCCATTGGCAGAAACATTGTCTGTGTTTGCAATGAAAAACCAGGAGAACCTGCGGTGTTTTGGATGCTATTCGATATGGCAATTGCGCGCAATTCCTACGCGCAATTAAGCCAAGATAAGCGCACAGTTCATGACAGGACTTCTAGTTTTAACTGTAAGAAGGCGTAATGTTTAAATTTATAGTAACAATGATCAAGTGGCAGAAACTAGAAGTAGTGGTATAGAAATAGCAGTTACCAACCTAGGGGGTGCTATTGGTAGATCTGAACAACCTGTCGACGTGCGTTTGAGGGGCATCGACAATAGATCTAGGGTGTAGAAGTCAGTTACCAACCTTGTTGGATGTATTCGCCGATTTGAACAACCGCCAGCGCTGTAACACCTCGCCGTTACACGTCTCTCGGTCTGAAAGAACCCTTTCATATCAATTTAAGAAAATAAAATATCTGCTTATTTATACTGTCATTATATGTCGTTATTTTCCGAAGAAACATTACTTTCACAAATTTTTAGGTTAAATTAGAAGAATTTTAGCTAAAAATTTAGTTGCCTCACTCGCCCATGTACATAGGACTAATGGGTAATTTCATGTTATTGTTGAGGTGATAGCTTAAATTTACGATTTTGTTGTTTAAAAGTATATATTTTTGACAATCTTTCTCACTCGTAAAAACGAAAGAATAGGTATGTGACGGACCCCGAAAAAAACAATTTGTTAAGTAAGCCATCTGTGTATTTAATTAGAAATAAATCAGTGAAGGTGCAATAAGAGTGATACCTTTAATGGAACGGAATATCAATAGGAGTCCGTAACGCCAATTAGATCTTATCTGGTCGAAAGGCGCGATCTTGCCTGAAAATCTTCAAACAAAAGACCCTCGTTTAGCCATCCAAGGTGATCAGTTATCTAATTATATAGTTATTAGTGTCGATAATCTTCTAATTTCAAGTAATGCACATATAGTGCCTGTGTTGTGTGGGCATCGTCACTTTCTGACAATGGACTGTCACAAGGGTCAATGTATGGCTGTCAAGGTGATAGCTAAAAGTTACGATTTTCTTGTTTAAAAGAGTAAATATTTTCGATAGTCTTTCTGACTGGGTTAAACATAAAACGTAAAGATAGGTATATAACGGTTCTCGAAAATCGATTTGTCATTTAAACAGACCAGCAATAATTCGAGCACTGGTAATAAAGCGTGAAATTTAATGTCCATTATTGAGCATTTGTTGAACGCCACATGGGCGGTCTGGATAAAACATTAAAGGTAGTAAAAGCCAGTTCTCTCCTGTAGTCATTATCTATGTAATTATGGCCTGTTAATAGGTATTTTTTGTAAATACGGTACATCGCATATGTTTTGGACACACACCCATATTACGCAGCTAGCCTGTTACAGAATGTCAAAAGATACCAAAATGTGAGTCTTGCAAAGGAACTTAAAAGCGAATATTAAATTAAGATAGATCTAAGCGGCCAAGTTCAAGAGAAGCGATGAAACTGAGAATTAATGTTCTGGCTATGGAAATAAAAATCGGGTGGGGGGGGGGTGGTTCTCGAAAAATTAATTCCAGCCTGAAGGTGTGTAAGACTGTGGGTCGTTGTGAGTAGATGGGGATGTCCCATGCTATAGGTTAGAGAGGTGCCGCATCGGTGCGAAAGTATAAGCATGTTGTGATGGAGGGGTGCCACATAGCTCATATTTTGAATAGGAGCAGTCGCGGGACAAGCCGGTGGCCATATATGAGAAAAGGATTAGAAACACGAAATATGAGCTCAGGGAGCTCTTTGCATTCAGGTAAACGGCATTACCTGTTTTAGGAGGCAAGCCATACGTAGGTAGAGCAGGCTTCGCCTGTATGAACATTATTCTGAGACAAACGCATGGTAGAGTTTAACCCCGTTGATGGCGGCTGCTTGTGTGAAAAGCGTCAAGTAAAGTGACAATAGGCTAGTGGCCGTGTGACGGCAGTGGTAGAGTGACATTCCGTCACATGTTAGAGCAGATGCGTCCGATAAAGTCACAGTACGTTAGTTGCCGTGCGACGGCAGTGAAAGCGTGAAGTGAAGAGGCGACCAAGGAACCAATACCAGCGAAAAGGAGGAACAAACAGCGACAACAGAGAATGCGGGCCCGCAAGTGACTCAAAAATGTGTGGGTAGGGGGTGATTGACGTTTTGTTTTCTTATTCTTTTGGATTCAAATAAGTCACAAATGATCATATTTATTTTTATATATATATATATGTATTAAAATTGTTGTTCTCGGTGAAACCCTGTTGATTTATGCTTTTCGAGGAAAAGTTATTAACCCCTTCAGGATAAGAACCACCCCAACAAAAGTGAAACGGGCGGGTTCGTTGCGGCGAGACATACGTTCACGCACGGATTCAGGCGACACTCCTTGAGTTTTGGCTGAATACGCGGCGTGAATCTATTTCCCCCAGCAGCGACAAAGCCCCGGTTTCCGAAAATAGCGATGACACGATACCTTAAAGGAATTTGAACGAGAATGTTAAGTTTAGACAGATCTATAGCGGCCAAGTTCAAGAGAAGCAATTAAAAAGGGAATTAATGTCCTTGCGATCGAATAAGGGCAAGGTGTTTCCTCGAAAATTTAATTCCAGTCTCAAGGCGTGTAAGCCCGTGAGTCGTAGACGAGAAGCTGGGGATGCCCCATGCTATAGGTTAGAGGAGGTGCCGCATCGGAGCGAAAGTATAGACACGTTGTAGTGTAAGGGGAGCCACAGAGCTCATATTTAGAGTAGGAACAGTCGTGGGGCAAGTCGGTGGCCATATATGAGTGTAGGATCAGAATAGGAAGTACGAGCTTCGGGAGCTCACGAATACTGGCATTCAGGTAATATGGTATTAACTGCTATAGAAGGCAAGCCGTACGTAGATAGAGCAGGCTTTGCTTGCATGAACATTCGTCTGAGGTAACTAGAGGGAAGCAGGTAACCCTCGAAGTAGCGGTTGTTAGAGTAAAGGTGTCCAGTAAAGTGACAATAGGTTAGTGACCGTGCGACGGCAGTGATAGAGTGACATTCTGTTATATGTTGGTGAAAAGCCGACCCGAGTCCCCAGACACTACCTTGGACGGAGAAAATCAAACACCAGCGACAAGGAAGAAGCAACCAGCCACAACAGAGAAAGCGGCCCGCAGGGGGACTCAGAAACTGGGTGGGTGTGGTGTGATTGACGTTTGTGTTTTATTCGTTGGATTTCATGTTAGTTACTAGTTACTATATTTTTTCTCTAGGTATTAAAATTGTTGTTTTCGGTGACGCTCTGTTGATTATGCTTTTTGGGAAAGGTGATTGACCCCTTAAAGATAAGAACCACCCCAACAAAACCGAAACGGGTGGGTTCGACACGGTGAGACATACGGATTCAGGCTGAATACGCGGCGTGAATCTATTTCTCCCAGCAACGACTACACCCGGTTCCGACAGTTATGATCTGGCAAACAAGAACCCAGACGAAATACACCCCCTCCCACACACACCCGTATATACACACCCCCTAACACACACATCGTCTTGTCTTGTGGCCTTGTCGATACGTCCCCACAAAATCGGGAAAGTAAACACAAACGCAATGTTTTCTATGTAAGGACATGGAGAGGAAAGGAAACTAGTATTGTCTTGGGTTTTATAAAATCTGGACGACAGACCACCACACCCATCCCCTCCCCCCACACACACACATTTTAAATTTCTTTAAAACATGATTGTGTCCTTTCATAAACACACACACAGGTCTGCGCTAGTATTCGTCTGAGGCCAACCACGGCACTTTCGTCGTACTGTAGCCAGCACGTTTCACACTTTCATGTTACTGCCGAAAGGGAGGTTAACCAAGTAATCATGAGAACTTCATCTAAAACACTAGATGCCAGCCATCGCTTTTGACGGGGTGCAATGGTCTGGGGGTTCAAGTGTTCGACTCCTCTGATTGCCAGGCCGGGTTGTCAAGGGTTCAACTCCCGGCAAGGGATCAGAAAGCAACATTCTAAATTTCCCTGAAACATGATTGTGTCCTTCGATAAATACACACAGGCCCGTGCCAGTCTTCATCTGAAGCCAACCACTCTACTGCCGTCGTAACCCCCCCCCCCCCCCCCCCCCACACACACACACATAGTCTAAATTCCTACAAAACAAGGTTGTGACCTTTCATAAGCACACACAGGTCTGAGCCAGTCTTCGTAGGACCACGCCACTTTCGGCGTACTGTACGCCAGCGCGTTCCACACTTTCATGCTCATGCTGCTGCCGAAAGGAAGGTGAACTGAGTAATCACGAGAACTTCATCTAAAATCCTAGATTCCAGCCATCGTTTTTGACGGTGTATAAAGGTCTGGTGATGTAGGTTTTGGACTCTTAATTGCAAGGCGAAGCTGGCGAGGGTTTGACTCCCGGCAGGGAATCAGAAACCAACATTCTGAATTCGTCTAAAACATGATTGTGTCCTTCTAAAAACACACAAACACATACTATCGGAAGAGAGTTACAGGCATGGACCTCAAACGCAAAATGATTTGGCCATGCACCCTTTTGGATCAATGAATAACTAACGTCCCAAACGAACGTCCCTACTAATTTATATTATTAGCCGTCGAGTTAGCACAAGTAGAAGCACGTTCTAGAGTGTTATAATTTGCGTGGCGTGTATGTTGAGGTAACAATTGTCGATTATTAGCCGTATTTTCGTAGTTATTACATCCCTGTGATTATACTCTAGTGCTGATCGATCGATGTATTAGCGACGAGTTAACGCTGCATTTTGGCTGACATATCACGAATCCTGTAACGACCTATTGATACAGTCTAGCGGATAGCTTCAGTTTCAATGGAACAAATCGATACTTTCGTTTGGAATATGTAAGGACAAATAGGTGTTATTTTGTCACCATCACATCTCGAACTAACATTTCGTGTTTACTATTGATATTAGCTTGTGCAAATTGGTCTGTCTTGAAAAACATCACTCGTGGACATTTGTACACATCTTAAGTATTTCATAAAAGAAAGGAAGCCAATTTATTCTTCTTGGTATAGAATTGGCATTTTGCCAAATGTTTCAAGCTTTGAGAGATATTGAATTGTAATTTATTTTCATTCGCTTTTCTCCCCCCCCCCCCCCCCACAAGACAAATCGTATTCCCACACCCACTTGCCGAAAATAGTATTCCACTCCCAGCATCGCACTCCACTCTTTGCGATGACGGACTAATTTTGTTTTATTGTTTTCAAATCAGTGTAATTGCACCAAGACGTCCACTTCCACGTCGACATAAATTCGTATCCCAACATTAATGCTGTTGACAATGAGCAGTGAACGTTCTTCGAAGTTGTAGATTGAAGAATGTCAGTCTTTTAATGAAAATCTAGTTAATTCATGCAGAAATTTATTGTTAATTTGTTACATTAAAGTTGTTTATTTGGAATTTGTGAAAGAACAATGACGTCATTTGTCTCAATTCTTCTTGTATCTATGAGCGTTTTCTCAAGGTCGGGTCAGTGGGATAACATGTTTTGAAAGTAGCCATGGAATCAATTATAAAGGGTTGTTTGGAGAAAACGAATAAGGAGAAAAGAAAATAAATATAAAAGTTCACTGCTCCGATTCGAGTACGATTATATCCTCTTTTGGGCCGCGCGGATTATTTCACTCGGCTAACGCCTCGTGAAATAATCCTCCACGCGCCCCACTGGAGGACAGAAATCGTGCTCGAATTCGAGGAGTGAACTATTATGTATATGTTATTACAGAGATAAAGCATGGGCCATGCTGCAGGATAAAAGACCATTAAAGACCTTGAAGGATATTTTCATCCATATTTATAAAAATGAAATATCCCTAACCCAACTGTTTTTTTTTTATTTTCTGAAGAAACACAAATTTAACAAATGTGTCCTAAAAATATAAGAATGTTAACTAATTTAAGCTAATTTAGTTGAATGCAATTCTAATCCCACTTCCAAGTATATTTTTAACTTGTTATGGAGTGACATCCTCCACTACAGCATCTCATATTACTTAGGGATGACACTAGGGCGAACCAATTTAAAACTGAAATCCCCATAGACACTTTTTCGCCAGAGTGCCATCTTTCCGATGGCACTCTGGCGAAAAATTGTCTTTGGGAATTTTCAACGTTAAATCAGTTCGCCAGAATACACACGAAAAGATGGCACTCTGGCGAAAAAATGTCAATGGAAATTTTCTGTGTTAAATCAGTTCGCCAGAGTACACACGAAAAGATGGTACTTTGGCGAAAAAATGTCCTTGGGAATTTTCAGTGTTAAATTCGTTCGCCCAAGTACACAGGACTGTGAATTGTCTCTGGCGAACAAATGTCTATGGGAATCTCAGTGTTAAATTCGTTCGCCCAAGTACACAGGACTGTGAATTGTCTCTGGCGAACAAATGTCTATGGGAATTTCAATGGTAAATTCGCTCGCCCAAGTACACCGGACTGTGAATTGTCTCTGGCGAACAAATGTCTATGGTAATTTCAGTGTTAGATTAGTTCGCCCAAGTACACAGGACTGTGAATTGTCTCTGGCGAACAAATGTCTATGGGAATTTCAGTGTTAGATTAGTTCGCCCAAGTACACCGGACTGTGACTTGTCTCTGGCGAACAAATGTCTATGGGAATTTCAGTGTTAAATTCGTTCGCCCAAGTACACAGGACTGTGAATTGTCTCTGGCGAACAAATGACTATGGGAATTTCAGTGTTAAATTCGTTCGCCCAAGTACACAGGACTGTGAATTGTCTCTGGCGAACAAATGTCTATGGGAATTTCAGTGTTAAATTCGTTCGCCCAAGTACACAGGACTGTAATTGTCTCTGGAGGACAAATGTCTATGGGAATTTCAGTGTTAAATTCGTTCGCCCGAGTACACAGGACTGTGAATTGTCTCTGGCGAACAAATGTCTATGGGAATTTCAGTGTTAAATTCGTTCACCCAAGTACACCGGACTGTGAGTTGTCTCTGGCGAACAAATGTCTATCGGAATTTTAGTGTTAAATTATTCGCCCGAGTACACATGACTGTGAATTGTCTCTGGCGAACAAATGTGTATGGGAATTTCAGTGTTAAATTCGTTCGCCCAAGTACACAGGACTGTGAATTGTCTCTGGCGAACAAATGTCTATGGGAATTTTAGTGTTAAATTCGTTCACCCAAGTACACCGGACTGTGAATTGTCTCTGGCGAACAAATGTCTATGGGGATTTTAGTGTTAAATTATTCGCCCGAGTACACAGGACTGTGAATTGTCTCTGGCGAACAAATGTCTATGGTAATTTCAGTGTTAAATTCGTTCGCCCAAGTACACAGGACTGTGAATTGTCTCTGGCGAACAAATGTCTATGGGAATTTCAGTGTTAAATTCGTTCACCCAAGTACACAGGACTGTAAATTGTCTCTGGCGAACAAATGTCTATGGGAATTTCAGTGTTGAATTAATTCGCCCAAGTGTCATCCCTTACTACTTTTCATCTTTTTTCAGTTTTTTGGTGCCCATGATTTAGCGTTTATCGCGACAATATATGTAATGTGTAATGCGTCACTAGCTGTTCTGGATCTGTCACGCCAAAGGAAGTTAAGTTGTTTGCAGTGGTCCCACTCTCTCTCTTGTTATGGATGGATACTTGTGGGTATCACAGAACTAAATATTTTCCCATAGGCAACCGTTATAACGTTCAGGCGGAAAAAAATATGATCGCATCACTTTAATTTTGGCATTCAAATATCTCTGTCAAGTATAGCCCTTCAGACAACTTTTTCTGATCTGAAAACAGGGGGTCATGCAACAAATAAGAGGGAAAAACTGACACTGTCATGTGCACATATTTTTCAGGGAATTCCCTACAAAAACACACAAAATGGTATTTTTTAGGTCCAAAAGTCATCAAATCGTCCTCTTTTTTATCAGGAATATTCAACAATAATGCAAGATGTCAATAGAATGTTTCAAACGTTTATTGAAACAATGGATTTTCCCAAGGCTGTTTATTTTTAGAGATTGCATCATTTCCGAGTGCAACATTTTAAGGCGGTTCACTCAAATTTCAATATTTAGTTCCGCGATACCTGTAATCATTAACTGTATTTTTTCAGGAAGCATACCAGGTGTCATCAAGAGAGACAATTCGCTATTCCCGAGAAAAAAAAATGAATCACTTTGTGATCGGTTTGTTGTTTACTGCCATTTATAATCGAACAGTGGAGAAAGATGAGTGTCTTAGCACATGAAGCACGCATTGTCTGCTCTAAGGAACTTAACATGTTGTCTTTACTTTTTAGTAAATCTCAGGCGTAATATAACCTGTTAAAATAAAATAAATATACAAATTCGTACTTTATTCAGACAGAGATGTATAGCTTTTAAACTTGTTTATTATCTAATTACTAGTTCGTGATGTCTTTGTAATCACATAAAAAATCATTGTTTTCTTCTTCAGAGAGTTGAGATTCTAACCCATCCACACCACAGTTGAGTATCATATCTTGTGTACGTTTTTTTGAGGGAATTTCATTGGTTTTAAAACTCAACAGGCAATTTGTACATAAACTATGCACAGTCAGTCGAAATCGATATAAGAGGATAGTCAAGGGATCTCCCCTGTGTTATTTCATCCTCTAAATGCCTGCAAACAATTACCGCTTCACGTTAAACATGAAATACCCCTCACCCTACTCTGTCTCCTTTCATTTTTTGAAGAAACACAAATTTAACAGATTTGTCCTAAAAATGTGAGAATGTTAGCTAATTTCATTTTCCACGGGTGGGCAATATTTCCACGGACAAAATAGTATTAGATTCCAAACACCAGTTACAGGAATAAGCCTCAAAAATTCAATTAATGAAGCACCGGGTACACCCGCTGCTTCATAAATGGAAATTCTGCTGATGATGACTTTTATTACCTGGTAAACGCATGGTGGCAATCACTAGGTCAAGTCCACGGCGCCTATACTGTGTTAAATCCTCGTGTGCCCTGGATGTTGTCCGAAATAACTTACAGTACTTGGAGAGTGCATTATCAATAAATCACCCGGTTGAACCCGGAGGTCCATTGGATGAAACATTGCTTGTGTGTTTTGTCCATATGTACAGAATTTGAAAGTGATACTTTGGGTGGTAACTCCACTCCGCGGGTGATTTAGTTACAATCCACTCTCCACGTACTGTACAACGTCTAAATATGTATTCTCCTATTTCCCTTGTACTATGGGTGATCAAAATACTGGTGACGTGGTGTCACTGCACATTACTTCCACTGCAATCCCCCCTCCCCCCCCCCCCCCCCGAAGAATAGTATTCCTTGGTAGCACCACATATTTCTCGTCAAAAAATCGAATACGTCCACTTGAATATAAAATATAAAGTACTGCCAACGCGGACTGGTCAGTTTCCACGGGTGGGCAATATTTCCACGGGCGTGATGATATTAGATTCCAAACAACGATTATAGGTATAATCACAAAAACTTTAATTAACGAAGAACACTCCTTTCTTATGATTGATTGATTTATTGGTGTTTAAGGTCACATATTTCTGCACATTGGCTAATCATTACCTCGACAGTTTTACGGGTGGAGGAAGCCGGAGTACCCTGAGAGAACCACCGAGCAACGGCGAGCAACTGTCAGCTCCCCAACATACTAACTCCACACAAGCAGGGTTAGCATTGGTTGAAGACAGGTGCACCATCGACGTGCAGTACGCCTTAGTACACAGCGTCGCCGTGCCCCCGCGTGGGCATTGGGGTGAAGTGTCTTGCCCAAGGACACAGCGCGATTGCCGCAGGTGGGATTCGAACCTAGGACCTCTCGGCTTGTAGCCTGCACCTCTACCTACTGGGCCACCGCGCCCCCCATCCCCCTTTCGTAGGAGACTAAATCTTAATGGTACAAGCTTAGCAAAGAACGAAGTTGGGAAGTCCATACGCAAAGACAGCCAGATGTGCTTATATTGTACCCCCACCCCCACCCCCAGAAAATAAAAGAACTCTCCCTTTTGCACTATTTTCAGAACTGAGGAATATTCCAGTCGCATCGGTAAGGCGTGCCTTCGACAAAGGCATGTCTTGATGATGTAGTTTGACTATTAGTAAGTTGGGAAGAGTTAAAAATTCAGAGTTACCAAAGGCATGTATTGATGTGTAGTTAGAATATTTGATCTGTCGGGACATGGGTTATGGCAATCGGGACAAAGCTGGTTACACCCGTTGTCCATTTTGTCGTTTTCGTGACGTCTCTATGTATAGAAATCATTTTAAATTTATCATTTTCTAAGCTTCATCTTCTGAAATCAAATTATATTTTGTCATAAATGGTACTGATAAACTACCTTTTCCCCCTCCCCCCACCCCGTATAACCCGGTGCTTCATTAATTAAAATTTTGCTGGTGATAATTTTTATTACCTGGTAAACGCGTACGCTGACCTTTCTACTCACGCGCGGATTATGACCATTCTGTGGCGACTGTAGTGCATGTGCCAGTTTTCGTAGATATGCTAAGTGAAAGAATTTCCCGAATGTTCAACTTTAACACGATTGTTCAGCAATCCGAGTGTTGTGACCAACTACAATTGGATTGGATTTATCTGAATTAATCCGCTGTAAACTGATGTCGAAATCTCACAATTGCAAACTGCAAATTGTTTCCATATTGCAGCTAGGAATTTAACCAATTCACTCTTGGCTGACAGAGGTCATTGGACTCTGTTCAACAAGACTGAGTTGGTTAAATTCCCCGTTGAGCTTTTCTTGAAAATTGGTTAACCCTTTACCCAGCGTAACGGCCAAAGTCGGCCAGCGCTATTCTCAAAAATCGCCAATTAGTTTTCATTATATTTTCATTTTTTTTCAAAAACGTAGGTTATGACCCCTCTTTGGAACGAGCTCGTCGAGCTCGTTCCAATGAGGGGTAATAACCTATGTTTTTGAGACAAAAAATGCAAAAAAAATCAGTTATTCAAGAATTTTGTTTTGCAAGTGTCGTCTGCTTTTCGTATTGGGTAAAGAGTTAAATTCCAAGCTGCATTACGGGGCCAAGTTCCAGTTTGGTATTTCCGGGCAGGGGAGAGGGCCAGACCCCCGGAAGAGCTCATTTACTCGCAATAACAGCCCCCCCCCCGCAATAACATGTCGAAGCATGCATGTCACGAAGGCGGAAGGCCCAAGATGGGAGGGGGTTCCTCTTCCCAAACCCCAACTCCTACAATGAATTTTGAAAGCTCCCAGAACGGATTGGTGGTGTATTTTAGCTTTACTTTGAGAATAAATTATTGAATAAAATTGAGTGACGAACCTGGGAAGGGCATTGTCTGGCACCTCGTGCCACTGACCGAAGGCAGGGATAGCAGAATCTGCGCTTCACCCGTGCTACAGGCGTCCCTGATTTTGACATTAGTGGGAGGGAGTTAATTTTTCTGTTTCTCTGTTTGTGTGCATTCGCTCTTTTCTACTAATTATTCCTTCCTTTATTATTCATTTTTCTTTGCATTTTAAAATGTTTGGCAGATCAATCGCATGTCGAAGTGCTTTTCCCTGAGTTCTTTGTCTCGGTTTTCTTCTTCAAGCGATATTTAATATTTTAAACGCCTGTGCCATTTGAAACCTGTACATAACGTCTTTTCTCAAATTGTGTAAAATAATGGGACAAGTTGTCAAGGGTACAGAGAAATCTCAAGGAGAAAATTGCAACAGGAAATACAGTTAAAACTAGAAGTCCTGTCATGAAATGCGCACAAATAGCACGTTGACATGCGCGTTAATGTACGCGTTATGAACCAAGTAAAGCTGTCAAATTCTGTACATATGGCCTGTGCACAAGCAATGTTTCAGCCAATGGACCTCCGGGTAACCCGGAGGTCCATTGGCAGAAACATTGCATGTGTTTGCTATGAGTAACCAAGAAAACCTGCCGTGCTTTGGGTGCCATTCGATATGGCAATTTCGCGCAATTCCAACGCGCAATTAAGCCTAGATAAGCGCACTATTCGTGACAGGACTTTTAGTTTTAACTGTAGGGGCTGACTTAGAATCACGGTGAAGCAGAAAGACAGTCGAGCAGAGGATTGAAGACAGGAGAGAAGAGACACAACATACACCACCATTTCAGTAGAACACCCTTAACCCGACAGTCACACCGTGTTAAATTACATGCTCATTGAACAACGCAGCTTTAATAATTTAATGTATGCTACCTGATTGTTTGTACATGCACATCGTAAATAAAATAAAATTTTGGAAGGTGAACCTGCAGTACAATTATAACTGAAGAAAGGAAAGTTCCATATGTGAGAGGGATAGATACAAATTGCTTTTCTCTCCGTCGTATCAAGGTCTACGTGGATTCTTCGACGTTCAGAGATAGAGACACCCCAACAGACAGGGTCAAAGGGCGAGAGAGAGAGAGACAGAGACAGACAGACAGACAGACAGACAGACAGACAGACAGACAGACGGACGGAGTGACAGAGCATTGAATCGGAGAAGCTATTTCCGTTTGTTTTACTTCACAAGATTTTGATTTCACATCATTCTATTACAAACAGACCGACGTTAAGACAGACAAATTCGTCACAATATGTTTTTTTTAATTCTCAGTAAATAAAATGAACATACTATTCAGCGAGGAGAAAACGTAATTCATTTGGATAAGAGGAGCATGGCGCAGTCACTCAACACAAGCCGAAGTTATAATTTCCAGAGCGATGTAAAATTGACAGTTTCGTGAGCGTATACCAACAAAGTTTGCCTCCCACGGTGAATCTATCAGCAACATTAAAGCTGAATCGTGCGTTAATGTTTTTTCCAGTTTCCACTCTGAAAGGTTTCAAGGCTTGTTAAAACCCACAAATAAATTTCCCTTTGACCGCTAACAACCCATACTTTGCTTCCCAGCGAACGAAGACGTTAGTCTCCAATTACCACATTTTGAAGTACAAATTATACACACCCACGCTTTCGGAAGGATATCTTTTTCCAACGAGCTGATTCGTGGGGCCGGGTGGACACACATACTGAAAACGGTGGTATTGTATGACCACAGATAAAACACGTAAGCATAGACGCTCGCAAATTATCTGCAAACACGGAATGTGGGAATAAAGAAATCTCCACAACACAGAAGATGCCGCTTTAATGTTTTGGTGTAATATTCACATGGTTAGCCAATCAGGGGGGTCGCGGAGATCATCGATTGATCATCTTCCAGACGCTCCTAATTACCTAGCTCCTGATTGGAGTAATTCCGATCGATCATCTTCTCGGTGCTCCTGATTGGCTAGCTCCTGATTGGAGTAATTCCAATCGATCATCTTTGCGACGCTCCAGATTGGCTAACCCCTTGAATATTACGCCCGAAACACTAAAGTGTGAGTAGTATGTCTCGTATGTTTGAGGGAACAGTTGGGGGACCCCGGTGGGGAACCCCGGAAGTGACGTCATGTCACGTGGCCTGGTGGCGCCATGTTGTGTTGTCATGGTAACCCGCGTGAGCGGCCATGTTGTGACGTCATCCCCATAGTGATACGTGGTGTGAGTGCGCATGCGCAGCGCGTGTTGTTAGGGTGATACGAGCTTCCGTCGTCCATTTTTTATACTGGAAGCCGCCATCTTGGTTTCTATGGTAGCACGTGATTGCTATGTTACCTAAAGCCTACAATAGGACAGGGGTATGTTCGGAGGGTATGTTCGATTGAATCAGAGTATTTTCTGGAACGACTTCCCTGGATAATTACCACAAACAACCCGACAATCCCTCCAAATCAACAAAATCAACCCGAAATCACCGAAATTGACTTTATTTCCCAATTTTATCGGTTTAGTACGTAGTGCTATAGTACCAAGGGGTCCCCTGGGGGCGTGTTCGATTGAACTAGAGTATTTTTCTGGTTCGGATTTTCCTCAAATCCTCGTTTACTTTGTAAAATTACCCAAATAAACCCGATCACCCTTACAAACCACCAAAATCTCCACCAAACCACCCAAACGGACATGTGAAACCCCATTTTGGGCATATAAAAATAACACGTTATGCTATAGTACCAAGGGGTACAGGGGTATGTTCTATTGAATAGGAGTACAGGGCCTGATTTTCCCAGAATCCCATTTTTAATGCCTATTACATATGTTTCTCTATCACTAACAGTCTATCCAGTTCAAACTATCTCTGGTTCTCTCGTCCAAGTCTTATAATTACCAGTGCTCGATTTCCCATAATGCAGTTATCTCCCTTGTGTATATCAAAAGCATTCCCAAACCCATTAAGCAATCGAGCAGTTACTGATAAAGCATTGCTCGAATGACTCGAATCCCATCGAGCAAATGAGCTTTAGAGTAATTGCTCGATCGAGTGACTCGGCATATTGCTCGAATGACTCGAATCCCATCGAGCAAATGAGCCAACGAGCAATTGCTCGTTCGAGTGACTCCTCGAACGACTCTTAGACTCATTTCAGAAAAAAGGGATTCCATAGCCATAGGCGTTTTCGAAAAAGGGATTCCACAAATGGGATTCCAAAAAAGGATTCCAAAAGTGGGATTCCGTCTTATGTCGAGTGACTCGCAACTATTGCTCGAAAGACTCGAATCCCATCGAGCAAATGAGCCAACGAGCAATTGCTCGTTCGAGTGACTCCTCGAACGACTCTTAGACTCATTTCAGAAAAAAGGGATACCTATGACATGGCTATACGTATCAGCTGAGGATACCTTTCGAGGATACTTTTTATAGGATACTTATTTGAAGGTATCTGGTCAACCCATTTCGCAGGGTCTTCCCCTTCCCTGCTAGTAAAAAAACAAGAATTTCTGTTATATTTTAAAAATTTATTGACTTTTCTGTACACTGTTTGTTATATAATTCAGTATTTGTTCTGTTTTTTCCGTTATCTCCGTTGTGTTCGATCACTTCATTCTTCGTTCACTTTGCTCTCTCCATTGTCTTCATTGGTTCTGTATCTTGATCGTTGTTGGCTGCGAAGCTTTATTGTAGAGTTCTCTATATCTTTGTAAAATCTGGTTGTAGTGACGAATCTTCTCGGTCTCGTTGAGGGTTCTAGATTCTGTAATCTCCCTCAGTTCTCTGTCCAGGTCGATCGAGGCACGTCCGTTGAGTTCTCTACGCACCAAACACTGTCGATCTAGTAAACTTTCCAATAAACTGGGTTCGACCAAAACGTATTTTTTGTCTTCACTTGTTGGATTATGCTTTGGTTCTGGTTTATTGCCCATTCCGGTCATTACTTCATGAGGCATTTCTGTTGGTGGCTGTGGTACCCACAAGTTTCCGGTTGGTTTGTTTGGTTCTGGTTTATTGTCCGTCCCGGTCATTACTGTCCGAGGCATTTCTGTTTGTGACATTGGTACCCACGGCTTTCTGCTTGGTTTATGGGTACTCACCAGGTACGGTTTTGACAGTTCCATTGGTTCAACTTGGTTTATTTCTTTGCGTTCTTCTCTTCTGCATATTTGCCGTAGTTCCACTGGTGAGTGGACCTTCTCGTGTCTGGATAAGTGGTGTCTCCTGTTAAACGTCTTTGCACACTTTAAGCATCGATACCTCTTAGGGCCGTGGATGGTTCGTCTGTGTAATATGAGACATTTAAAATGACTGAATGATTTCTGGCACTCTTCACAGGTGTGATGTTGATCCATCGCTGGCTAAACGTGGAATGACAAAATTTGGGAGAGGAATCCCTTTTATACCCTCGAGATTTTATGTAAAAACACGGAACATCATTTTATGGAGTTGGATAGGAATCCCACTTTTGGAATCCCTTTTTGGAATCCCATTTGTGGAATCCCTTTTTCGAAAACGCCTATGGCTATGGAATCCCTTTTTTCTGAAATGAGTCTAAGAGTCGTTCGACTCGTTCAAATGCTCGTTGGCTCATTTGCTCGATGGGATTCGAGTCATTCGAGCAATATGCCGAGTCACTCGATCGAGCAATTACTCTAAAGCTCATTTGCTCGATGGGATTCGAGTCATTCGAGCAATGGTTTATCAGTAACTGCTCGATTGCTTATTGGGTTTAGGTATGCTTTTCATATACTCAAGGGAGATAACAGCATTATGGGAAATCAAGCATTGGTAATTATAAGACTTGGACGAGAGAACCAGAGATAGTTTGGACTGGATAGACTGTAAGTGATAGAGAAACATATGTAATAGGCATTAAAAATGGGATTCTGGAAAAATCAGGCCCTGTACTCCTATTCAATAGAACATACCCCTGTACCCCTTGGTACTATAGCATAACGTGTTATTTTTATATGCCCAAAATGGGGTTTCACATGTCCGTTTGGGTGGTTTGGTGGAGATTTTGGTGGTTTGTAAGGGTGATCGGGTTTATTTGGGTAATTTTACAAAGTAAACGAGGATTTGAGGAAAATCCGAACCAGAAAAATACTCTAGTTCAATCGAACACGCCCCCAGGGGACCCCTTGGTACTATAGCACTACGTACTAAACCGATAAAATGGGGAAATAAAGTCAATTTCGGTGATTTCGGGTGGATTTTGTTGATTTGGAGGGATTGTCGGGTTGTTTGTGGTAATTATCCAGGGAAGTCGTTCCAGAAAATACTCTGATTCAATCAAACATACCCTCCGAACATACCCCTGTCCTATTGTAGGCTTTAGGTAACATAGCAATCACGTGCTACCATAGAAACCAAGATGGCGGCTTCCAGTATAAAAAATGGACGACGGAAGCTCGTATCACCCTAACAACACGCGCTGCGCATGCGCACTCACACCACGTATCACTATGGGGATGACGTCACAACATGGCCGCTCACGCGGGTTACCATGACAACACAACATGGCGCCACTAGGCCACGTGACATGACGTCACTTCCGGGGTCCCCCACCGGGGTCCCCCAACTGTTCCCTCAAACATACGAGACATACTACTAGTGTGGGTGTCTGTATCTCCACACGTCGAAGAATCCACGTTGGCCTGTTTTCGACGGGAGAAAACCTGATTTGTCTCAATTGTGAGGGCTCAAGTCCCGACAAACTATTATTCTAACTGCATCATCAAGGCATGCCTTCGTCGAAGGCATGCCTTGATGAAGAAGTGGAATATAAGTCAGTCGGGATTTTAGTTAAAATACTCATGACTTTTTGGAAATCTATTGGTGAATAAAAACATGTAGTAGTCGTGACGTAATTTCTTAACAGATTAAGAACATGTAGTTGTCGTTACATAATTTCTTAACTGATTAACCCTTTACCCAAAGTAACGGCCAGAATCGGCTAGCGCTATTCTCAAAAAGTGCCAATTAATTTTCATGATTTGTTTTCATTTTTTGTCTCAAAAACATAGGTTATGACCCCCTCATTGGAACGAGCTCGCCGAGTTCGTTCCGATGAAGGGTCATAACCTATGTTTTGTAGACAAAAAATGAAAAAAATTAGTTATTCAAGAATTTTTTTTGCAAGTGTCGTCTGCTTTTCATGTTAATTAAAGGTTTAAGACGTACTGAACTGGTAACCCAAATTGGTCATGCCGGACTCCAAACGGCCCGAATCAGGAATAGCAGACCTCCGTTTGTTTGAATGACTGTGTGTGTGTGTGTGTGTGTGTGTAGCCAAAGTGGATGTTTAATTTAAGTGGTATTACTGATAGATATTATTAGTTATCCGTGTGTTTTCCAGGATGTATGGGAATTTACACCGGTTTCGGAACTCAACTCATACCCCCCTGAGGCAAAGTGGAAGGATGTATGAGTTCCCAAACTGGTGTAAATTCCCATACATCCTGGAAAACTGTAAGTTTCTTTATAAAATCAGACAAATATGGGTGTCATTGGAACTGGCTCAATGAGCCAGTTCCAATGACATCCATATCTGTAATATTTTATTGCACATAAATATTAAATTTCCTGTATTTTTATTTTTGCTCTAACATAACTAAGCAGAAGGTATGAATTAATAATTAAAAATTGGTGCTTTTTTAGCCATATAACCTGCTATTGTATATTCTTGTTTTTACACCACAGTGTAAAAAAGAACCCACTGTGGATTGCGAGTTACACCGTACCTCCCAGCCAATCAAAATGCAGTATTTTGTTTCATTTGGAAAAAATCTTAATTACGCATTATCTGTGACCTAGTTGCTTCTATGTTGCTGGCTGCAAAAAAGAAGATTCAACTTTCCTCTTGTTACTTTTAATTAACGAAAACACCGGACAGCTCCGAGAAAGGTAAAAAAGGAAACTTGGCTTTATTTTCAACTGATATCATAGATGTTTTCTCAACACTTACTTGCTTCGAAATTGGACATTTCTCGCCAGTCTGATAATTTCAGTGGAGATAACTTTATCGAGACGTTTTCATGACGAGGTATGTCAGGGATGGATTAATCAGATAATAGAGTTGTAACTGTGATTTAAATTTTATAAAACTTCCTCGCTTACAAGCATTATCGTTCGTCAAGTGGAGCAAGACGCTATTTGCGTCACACCTATGGCACTAGTAGAAAATAAAACCAAGTTTCATTTTGTTACTTTCAATAAACGAAAACAAGAGACAGCTCTCAGAGTTGTCTGAAGTTTTCGTGTATTAAAAGTTACAAAAGGAGACTTGGCTTTTTATGGAAAGGTAATTGGAAATAAATAGTTCACAGACAATCAGTCAGTACGAATTAGGGTTGTCACGATTTTATAATTTAGGAATCGATTAATCGTCGCAAATAATCGATAATAATCGATTAATCGTACTAGATGACCTCCTCCCTCTTTTAGAAGTCGATAAAAAATGAAGTTCATGTCAGTTGACCTACCTTCGGTAAACAACGAAAAAGATCCTCTTTTAGGTACACTCAAAGCTTTGATGTTCTGAACTTTTGAACCGTCAGTGTAATAATCAACTGCCGACCGGTCTTGATTATTACACTGACGGTTCAAAAGTTCGGAACATCATAGCTTTGATGAATGTTCCTGAAAGAAAATGCTTCCAACGGCTTCTCTGGGTTTAACATCAATGTTGGTAACTCTTTACCTTTAGAAACAATAGTTTTTTCATCAAATTTTCTTTTAATTATTAAACGTCTGAAGCGAGATACAATTTACCGATTATTCGACAACGAAAAATACTAATCGATTTTGCCGTGACCGATCAACAATCGATAAGTCGTGACACTCCTAGTACGAATATCTATCTGTATCACACGTCTCAATAATAATTTCACTTTGGCTTTTTGTTCAGCGGACATCTAATAAATTCAGGGGAGATAACAATTCTGGTCCCTGTTCAAAAACAGTAAGTATCCTCTACATGTTCATATACGCATGTTAAATTGCCACGTTGATGCGAGGGAATGTAGATTCATTAATTTTGTTATGAAGATTCAGCAGTGAAGCATTCTGCCTCTGCCAAATTCACATCCGATTATTTTATAATTATCCTGGACAAATTAAAGACTGATCTATATAAAGATGGATCGGTGGAACGTCGTCGAAAAATTTACCCCCTCTACATGTTGGCGTCTAGTCAATAAACGCAGTAACTCCACCACCCAAATCCATAACGTTTGATGAAGTGAAAGCTATTATGCTCTGACTGTAGTCATCAAGTGTCATGGTCTTTGTCTGCAAGAGCCAATACTATAAAACTTTTACAATTGTATTGTCTAGAACTGTATTTTCTACCTATTAATATAACTGACTGAAATGACTCATTAGCATTTTAAAAGATATGGGCACATATTTGAAAATACTAATGGTTCATTTCAACCCATTTAAAGTTATAACTAGAAATACAATTCGAAAAAATACAATTGTAAAGGTTTTATAGTATTGGCCTCTGGCACGAGAACCAATTACACTGTATCCAATTTCCAATGTCGGCACATCTTTTTTATTTATAATAAATAAAATTGGTTTGTTAATATTCAATTTGTAGGTCTGAGAAACATGTGATCGTCATTACCATATTCAGTTTCCAGACATGGAAAGTGCAGTTCGGCTAACGTGGACTGGTCACTTTCCACGGGTGGACAATATTTCCACGGACGCTATAATATTAGATTCCAAACACCAATTTTAGGAATAATCATCAAATATTTAATTAATGAAGAACCGGTTACCACCCGGTGCTTCATTAATTAAGATTTTGGTGATGGTGAGGTTTATTACCTGGTAAACGCATGCGTGGACATGACTGCTCACTCGTGGAACATGACCAGTCCACGGCGACTGTACTACATGTATGTTCGAGATTGCGAGACATCAGAAAACTGAGAATCTTGGAGAATTATTTTATTTATTCAGCGGTGCTTATTTATAGCAACAACTGCACCCCACCATGCCCAAGAGGGCTGCCGGTGAGACCAGATCAGGTCTATTCACTCAGCTCCTCGTGTTGACTGCCATCACCTTATATGAAGTATGTAATCAAATTTAATTATGTGACCGTTAGTGACTTGCTTGAAAAGGACAGGGCTCGCGAGTGCAGTTCACCCCAGTTCGCAGTTCTATGGCATTGCCGGAAACCGGGCTTCGTCGCTGCTGGAAGAAATAGATTCGCGCCGCGTACTCAGCCAAAACTGAACGAGTGTCGCCTGAAGCCGTGCGTGAACGTATGTCTAGCCGTAAGGAACCCGCCCGTTTCACTTTTGTTGGGTGGTTCTTATCCTGAAGGGGAATGTGACTTTTCGTCAAACAGCATGAATCAACAGGGGTTCACTAAAAACAACAATTTTAATACATATACATATAAATAAATATGGTAATTTGTGACATACATGGAAACGAATGAATAAGAAAAACAAAACGTCAAGCACCCCCTACCCACACAGTTTTTAAGTCACTTGCGGGCTCGCTTACTCTGCTGTCGCTGGTTTTTCCTCCTTCTCGCTGGTGTTCGTTCTTTGGTCGCCTCTTCACTTCACTCTTTCACGGCCATCGCATGGCCACTAACATATTGTCACTTTATCCGGATGCCTTTGCTCTAACAAGTGACGGAATGTCACTCTACGCCTGCCGTCGCACGGCCGCAAACGTATTGTCACTTTACTTTGTCGTCTTCCCTCTAACAAGTGACGGAATGTCACTCTTCCACTGCCGTCGCACGACCATTAGCTTATTGCCACTTTACTGGACGCTTTTCACTCAAGCAGTCACCACCAATGGGGTTAAACTCTCTCCTGCGTGTATCTCATAATAATGTTCATACAGGCAAGCCTACTCTGCATACGTACGTCTTGCCTTCTACAACAGGTATGCCGTCTCCCTAAATACTAATAGCTCCCTGAGCTCGTACTTCCTATTTCTGATCCTACCTTCAGATACGATCACCGACTTGGCCCGCGACTGCTCCTATCCTAATTATGAGCCCTTTGGCTCCCCTACATTACAACGTGTTTATACTTTCGCACCGATGCGGCACCTCCTCTAACTTATAGCATGTGGCATCCTCATCCACTCGCAACGACGCACAGTCTTACACACCTTCAGACTGGAATGAATTTTTAGAGAAACCCTCCGATTTTTATTTCCATAGCCAGACATCAATTCTCATTTTAATTGCTTCTCTTGAACTTGGCCGCTAGATCTATCTTAATTTAATATTCGCTTCAAAGTTTATTTGAAAGACTCGCATTTCGGCATGCCCTGACATTTCGGTGACAGGCTAGATGCGTAATATGGGTGTGTGTCCAGAACATGTGCGATGCACTGTGTTTACCACAATTACCTATTAATAATTACGAAGATAATGACTACAGGAGGGCAATGGCTTCCACTATGTTTAATCTCTTACCACATATCTCATTATCGCGTTAAACAGAAAAGCGGTAAAGGACATAACATTTCATGCTTAATTAGCAGCGCTTGAATTATTGCTGGTCTGTTTAAATGCCAAATCGGTTTTTGGGGTCCGTCATATAAACGCACAGTTGCAAAACAAATTCTTGAATAACTATTTGGCCCGAACGAGAAAAAATATCAAAGATATTTTCACTTATATGCAACAAACTCGAAAATTCAAGCTATCACCTTGACAGGCATCTCAGGTACAATTACTCAGGGCAGTTCCTGTGTCTGTGTCGCTCGATCCCAAACGAAAGGTTATGTGTTCTTATGAACGTATAAAACGGAATCTGGTTCAGAATGTTTCAACAGAGGTTCATAAACGAGCGCACAACGTCATGAAACGAGGACAATTAAGCAAAAAGTAGCGTTCATCTTTAATCTGTTTATGATAAAACTGTTTACATATTCGTCCCCCGACGGCAAGCTATCTAGCTTTCTGGTGATATATCTTCTCTAACTCCAGACTGTGATATATAAGGATGAAGTTAACCAATGGCCCATGTATGTCACGTGAGGTATGCAAAATCGCATGCTACCTCTATTTTGCGAGCGTCCAAATGTATCTGTATTTTTTCAGGACTGTGAGTAGTAGTGGTGGACTGTAGAAAAAGCTCATCTGAAAAATAGCATGTAGCATGTGAGGCTCGATTTATGCATTCATACGCTTCCGCAGTCACCCGTATTTCATCTCTGTGATATTTAGAAAAGTTATAGAATTTTATGAGATCTGGAAGCGCAACCACGACTCAACGAATCATTTTACGATATCTCTCGTAATATCTCCCAAGATCAACTCTAAACGTTTTAGAGCCCCTGATTATTTCATTCTCGTATTATAAGATGTAACCAACAGACAAATCCATCGTGGTACCCAGATGTTAGTAGAGTTTGCAATATTATACTTACAATGTTTACACTAACTACTTGAAGCTAAAAGCTGCAATACAGGTCTACGGGAAATATTTGTAAAGTACAGCGGTATATACTCTTTGCCGTGTTCATCAAAGATAAACAAAACAAACTCGGCCACAGAACTTCAGATAGTTTTTGATAATTCCACGAATGTATTCTTTGCAATACTCATTAATGCACGGGCGTTCTGCATAAAAAGGTGGCTTCCAGCAACGAAAATAATATTACGTGAAGACAAATAATCAATACAATCTTTGTGAATCACGAATCTGCACTCAAAATGATTTCGAAGATCTGTCACCTTTAAACTCGTATAATTTTACCACATGTTATTTGAACAGTTATTGAAGATGAAATTGGAAACAAAACACATTTCTTTTCACTCGCAACAAATGTTTTGCCACACCCTGTAATAATGAAACAGAAGTTTCCGAATGGGTTTACGGATCAATCCAAGTGTCAAGATACCATATGCATTCCATACCCATCCAAGCGCATGCATGTCTTGTGAAATCGGCGGCAGGATGTCTTCCGACTAAACCAATTCCCTCCCCTTAGACCAACTACATAGTGTTTCTGATTAAGGGTTGATTAAGGATAATTATCATCTGAAACATGAGGTCCCCAGAGGGTGAATTTGGTGATGCTACCCTGCACAGCAGGGTAGCATCACTAAATTTACCCTCTGTGAACCATTCTGCAAATGACAGACTGCTTATTTTCAGGCTTGAATATCAATAACATTAAATACATTTATAAATATTTATAAATATCTCAAATTATTGATATAGAATTATTTTTAAAGTAGAACACATCAGTTGGTCTAAGGGGAATTGGTCTTTTGTGAATTGACCTCGTGGGAGTTGGTCTACAGGGAATTGGTCTAGTGGGAATGAACCGGCGGCAGAAGATGATAACCCGATGTACTTTTCCGGTGCCAGAGTATTAAGTGAATGAAGGTTACTATTCTTGAAAGCGATGACATCATTCAAGACAATATATTCCGTGAAAGACGTTTTTCACGAAGAGACGACTGAAGAAGCAATTTCTTATTTTTTCTCAAAATTCAAGAAAAAGTGAAGTTTTCATGTATTTTTTGAAAATGTGAGTCTAACATAAAGTTAAAGGAATGAGGTTCCTATAAATTGATATTTAGACCAGGGCTGTCACGATTTTTTAATTTAGGAATCGATTAATCGTCGCAAATAATCGATTAATCGTACTAGATGACCTCCTCCCTCTTTTTGAAGTCGATAAAAAATGAAGTTCATGTCAGTTGACCTACCTTCGGTAAACAACGAAAAAGATCCTCTTTTAGGTACACTCAAAGCTTTGATATTCTGAACTTTTGAACCGTCAGTGTAATAATCAAGACCGGTCGGCAGTTGCGAAGTCGCAACTGCCGACCGGTCTTGATTATTACACTGACGGTTCAAAAGTTCGGAACATCATAGCTTTGATGAATGTTCCTGAAAGAAAATGCTTCCAACGGCTTCTCTGGGTTTAACCTCAATGTTGGTAACTCTTTACCTTTAGAAAGAATAGTTTTTTCATCAAATTTTCTTTTAATTATTAAACGTCTGAAGCGAGATACAATTTACCGATTATTCGACAACGAAAAATACTAATCGATTTTGCCGTGACCGATCAACAATCGATTAATCGATTAGTCGTGACACTCCTAATTTAGACTGGAATTTAAAGTATTGTTTCATTTGGGACTACGTACAGCTTCAACTGTAAAGACCGGCGAACCGAGATGGGCTGGGGAGACTTCACCCCTTCACCTTTTCGGTCAACACATTTTTGGTCAACAATGTTCAACATATTCGAAAATATTAAACGAATGAGTTTCACCAACGCTCATATTATTATCCGTGTTGATGTATATATGCACTTGAATGCTCATGACTTCTAATTCGATATTCCACACTTTTCGAGTTGGCGATTATTCGAGTCGATGTCAGTGGAGAAGGCACCGGGTCAGTACCAGTAGTTCATTAATGCCCTAACATCGCCCACATAGCTTCGGGGATCACAAATTGTTACATCATTTTCTAGGCGAGGATCCCAGAACACCCGTCAACATTTTAGCCCCCGCCTCCATACAAATTTGCTGACCTATAGGGCTTGTATACAGTGCTGTTGTAGACTGTTAATCCCAACATGCATTAACCCTTATTTTACAAATATTTAATGTTATATTTAGCTTAGACAATAGTCCAAACATGTCCTAAAAGTCCGTATTTATTTTTTTGGTTTGGTACGTCCATTCGTGAAATGACGTGCCATATCAAAAAAAATAATAAAATACCGTTTTTCAGGCCATGTTTGGACTAGGTAGAAAATAGACGCCTTCGGGTCGACAGTGATGTAAGAATTTGTGATCGGTTGAACTTCATTTTACATTAAAGTGATAGAGTAGGTATTTCTATGGAAATTCATATATTTCACTAGTGTAACACTTACACTGCCGACAGCGACTATTGTCACCTATTTTATGATGATTATCTGTTCCTTCTGGTATTCGCAGATCACACTTACAATCTGATTAATTGTTGGAAAGGGCTCAAAGAGGCCTTTCCAACAATTAATCAGATGATAGAGGTCCAAGTATGTCATAAATCCTATTAAATTTCCTCGCATACAGGCCTACATAGAGGTCATCCATATATTGCTAAAGTGGGCCTAGCAGTAAAAGGGTTAAGTATTATCACTATTGCATCCATTGTTCACCATAATAATCTGAAATGTAGGTGTACGGTTTGTTATGTTTATACTAATTTTATAACTGTTTATCCAAGATTTTGTTAGTTTCGCTTGCTCTTTGAAACGAATGAGTTTCGACAAAGCTCATATTATTATCCTTGCTGATGTATTTTACGGGTGGAGGAAGCCGGAGTCCTCGGAGAGAACCACCGAGCATCGACGAGCAATTGTCAGCTCTTCAACATTCTAACTCTGGTCAAGCTCCACTCAAGCAGGGTTACATCGGTTGAAGACATGTGCCCCATCGACGTGCAGTACGCCTTAGTACACGGCGTCATCGTGCCCCCGTGTGGGCAACCGGGATAAAGTGCCTTGCCCAAGGACACAACGCGGGTCGTCCCGGACGGGGATCGAACTCGGGACCTCTAGCATAGAAATCCGTCCTTGCTGATGTTTGTGTGCCCTTAAATGGTTTGTGGAAACGACATCAAATAAGCTTACAGCTTATAGTCGGATCCACAATGAGCATTTATGTAATAATGTCTTTGTATTATATCTGGAAATAAATATTGTTTAAACTAAATGGTATGACAGGATTTGAGAGAGATTTGTGATGACGTATAGCATTAATGAACCTATTTACATTTACAACTAGAAGTACTGTCACGAACTATGTGCTTATCTATGCTTAATTGCGCGTAGGAATTGCGCGCGATTGCAATATCGAATGGCATCCAAAGCACGGCAGGTTCTCCTGGTTACTCATAACAAACACAGGCAATGTTTCTGCCAATGGACCTCCGGGTTACCCGGAGGTCCATCGGCTGAAACATTGCTTGTGCACAGGCCATATGTACAGAATTTGATCGCCTTACTATAGTCTTAACGCGGAGATTAACGCGCAGATCGACGAGCTATTTGTGCGCATTTCATGACAGGACTTCTAGTTTTAACTGTACTGCATATATCGGCATGCATTTGCTGCCAACTTGCCATGAAAGAATTATACTTATAAAAATAAGAATTTACCTCACCATTTTGTTAAGTAAGGCACCACGAGGGCAAAGCGATCCTTTTATCGATCGCCTCGAAGTCGGCGGAGTCCAATACTATAAAACTTTTACAAATGGATGCATGTTCTAGATTTTTTTCTAGTTATGACTAGATGGGTTGAAATGTATCATTAACGTTTTCAAAGATCTGACAATTTGCCAGATGACAAATTGCAATATCATTTAAAATGCTAGTGATTCATTTTATTAAGTTTTATTAATAGGTAGAAAATACAATTCTAGAAAATACAATTGTAAATGTTTTATAGTATTGGCTTCTGGTCGATACACATTTACACCAGTGTGTTTAAATTTCACGAATAAAATATTGAGCGAACAATGCCGAATCAAGAAAAAAAAAATGCAAATAGCATCTGGGTTTCATTTTTTCGCATTTCTGTTTTGGCAGTAGTTGATATTCTTGTATTGCGGGAAAGAACGTAAATATTGAATTTCGACCAGATCACGCCCCAGTCGTGATCTTTGTTCGCTTCTGTAAGGGTACTGTTGGGTTACATTTTTATGTAAGACGATTTCAGTGATCATTAGCATTCCTACAGGCAGTATTCTTGGCGGGAGCACATTGACTCAATAGTTAGAGTATTGGTTAGTTCCTGACCAGCGGTAACTGCGCAGTGTACTTTGGCAAGACACCTAATCCCAATTTCTCACATAATTGCATGGTTGACCTGTCTGCTAAGAGGTGCGTTGCTGGTGTACTTGCCTTCAATTGCTGCTAACACTGCCTGTGCAGAGTTAATAAGCTGGAGAGTCCGATAGTTGCCAGCCGCAGTTCGGTGGTTCTCTCAGGGTACTCTGGCTCCATCCACTCGTGAAACTCTCTGACACGATGTGACCCTGTTGAAAGTGTCGTTCAACCAAACAAACAGACAGTATTATCGGCGGTCGTCGGAGTGACGATATCAGAAACAGGCATGTCAACCGGTACCTGTACCGGTACCGCTACCGCCGGTTCACTTATGCTCCAACTGGCACCGGTACTGAAGCTTTTGTCCCGCCGTTACCGGGAGAAAATTATTTTATGGGGAAATTCCGATCTGAACGAGGGTAAACGGGCTAATAATTTGTCCCCTGAGTTCCAATGTGTTCTATGTGCCTACAGAACACATTGGAACTCAGGGGACGAATTGTGTATGGCACACTTACACGACATACTTTCAGATTATTTGTGAATGAACATATCAAAACACTCTAAAGGGGCGTGTTCTGTCTGCACCACCACCTTGAAAAGGCCGTTCATTTTAACTTTCCAAACGTGGCATCAAAGACAATGCAAGCACCGCCGTCGGCTACTTCAAAGAAATTATTCTCTGGCGACATCAAAGTAATCATAAAGCACGATCTTCGTGGTTTCTGATTACTTTGTTGTCGCCGCAGAATAATTGGTACGATGCAATGTTTGTGTTTTGCGATCTTGGGACTGGGTCGGTCTAAATGCGAGTTTCTCCCATCTGATTGTGATGTCACCCAATTGTTGACTTGTCCCGGTACCGGTACCGGTTTAGACGGCTCTGTCCCGTCTCGGTACTGGTTATGTTCGTATCGGCGATATTTTGACATGCCTGATCAGACATGAACGTTAGTGAGAGATTGGGTTTAGTTATTCCACAAGCTACATTCTACTTGTTCTGTTTGCTACAAGCAATCCACGCAAGCAACGCACGATTTCCATCTCCATCGACTTAGTTTTTAATTGGTATGCTCGATTTTCTAACCAGTCTGATAAACCGCTGGTTATCTGGATATCAAGCTAATAATTTGATGTTACCAAACGAACTCTCGTACTGTGTTAGACTGTAGGGACGGCTGCATTGGCCCAGACTGTCATGTGTAATGCAAGTCAATTAGCTGCCGACATGGAGCCGTGTCAGTCTACATACAGATAATCACTTGAACTATGTGCATCACATGGTAGTTTGGTAAGTTTCCGTTGTTGTCTAGTGAACAACTGGGTAAGCCCGTCAATAAACTGACTACTTCAAGAATGAAATATTTTCTTGCAAACTTGTTTAGTCCTTCACCCCTGGAACCAAGTTGGTACACATGCTCCTAGACTGCCTTGAGATAGACGCACCCCATCTCATCAACAAAAGGCAACATCCGGAGCTGATGTGAAACACTGAAGAACAATTATTGCGACATTGTTGATGTTTGTCATGCTCTTGCAATTATCATTAGTATTAAGCCTGCTTTAAAGAGATTTAAAAACAAGTCCTTCAACGTTTATAGTTACGCCGTTTTCGTCATTTTCAGTGCACACTTTTTCGAATGGCCCAAATGGCAGGCTGTCTCACGCTTCCTACCCATTCTTCGAAGAGTGAAAGTTCTGAGGTGAGGTCCATTGATCACAGTCTCTTGTTAAGTCTAGGGTGGGGCCGGTGTGGATGTTTAGAAACGGACTCGTGCCCTCCAGTCCACCATCAGCCGGGGCAAAAATCAGATTTCGGAAATGAAAGCGTGGAATGAAGAGCTCAGCTGTGTTTTCTTGTCAGTACTGTTTGTCATTTGAAATATCTGCTTTCCTTGATTTGTTTGAAGAATGAAGTTGCTTGCACGATAGTCCCTTTTTGGGATTCAAGTAACAGGGCGTTAGAACATTACATGGATTGGAAAAAAACGCGAGACATTCTACAAAAGTGTAAGACTAGACATGTATGGTCACAAGGCGGGGCACCTATTATCTAAGGCGCTATATACCGCACGGGATGTAAGTCGCTGTGCTAGGAAGTTTTTATTTAACGTCCGCAAACGAAAATGGGCAGCGCAGTAGAAATACCAACCCCAAAATTGGAGCTGCTATAGAGAATGGTCGGACAACTCGGAATTATTTCTAGCCTACAATTTATTTTGAGTGACCGCGGTCTAATATTACGGAAGCGTATTAGTGACATGTAGAATTTTTAAAAAAGTTGAGATTTTGTCTTTTTTATCTCGAAATTTGGACTTTTTATCTCGAACTTTTCAGATTTCAAGTCGAGAGTTTGATAATTTTTTTATCTCGGACTTTCGAGTTTTGAAGTCGAAGTTTTTTATTTTTTATCTCGGGATTTCGAGATAAAAAGTCAAAATTTCGTATTAAAGGCCGAAATTTAGAGTTTTAAAAAACTTCTACATGTCAGTAATACGCATCCGTATAATACTAAACAACATTTACAGTTGCATTTTCCAGAACTGTCTTTTCTACCCGGGAATATAAATGACTGAAATAAATTATTAGAATTTCAAAAAAATGTACCTGTCGGTAAAACTGTGTTTTTTTTCTTCAAAAATACCAGTTATTCATTTTAACCATTTATATTCACAGAAAAAAATACAGTTTTGGAAAATGCAACTGTAAACGTTTTATAGCACAGACGCCGGTTCCCGAATCCAGTTGACCATCACTTTCTAAACTTAAATCCTCGGCAGTTCGTTTTGATGCGCCGCCTACATTTAAATAATGTATAAAGTTATGTAATGACGACACATAGTTGCGTTTCAGGCCTCAGTTTTCAGTATATATGGTTAGGTATCCATGTTACAGGTGATATAACCAGTCTAATGTCTCATGCGATGATGTCATCTGAGTGCTAGAATGTTCTATGTCCCCTATGGGACATAGATCATTCTAATACCCAGGCGACGATGTGTTACTAAAGTAGCAAACCTAGCGCACAGTTGTTTTAAACTTTCCACTCACGCCTTAATTCAAGTAAACCATTTTAAGACCTCCTGTCCTTATATTTTTTATTTTGCCCTTTCATGAAAGGAATACATTGGGGAATCGAAATCTGTCTCGATTATCTTGAGAGTTATGATACAAATTGTACATTTTTCTTCGTGAGTCTTCTGTGTGTCAAAGTTGAAAACAAATCTTGCTGACAAACACGTCCCCGCAAATCGGGAAAACAAGCCCTAACCCACTGTTTTCTTTGTGGAGCCACGGATCAAAAAAAGAAAATATTTGTGGAAACCCAAGTACAATTTTCATGATAATCACAAATCGGGTAGACACACACAAACACATATACATAAACTCGCACCCCCAATCTTTTTCGGCCGTCGGTGTGGGGAGTTGTTTTTTTTCTTTCTTTGTGATAAAAAGTTCCCACAAAATTGGGAAGATGACATTGTTGTCGTTGTGAAGGCCTGGAGGAAACAAACGAAATCCTTGTGGGCACGCAAACACTATTTTGTAGGTTCTCACAAAGTCCGGACGACAGGCCCCTAATATTCAGTATTTCTAATTTCAAGATTTTTTCCACGGTTCCTGAGTGGTCATCCATTCTCAACTCATTGTACTTCCAGGTGGATAAGTACCTTTATATTTGTAGGTTTTGAATTACATTGTGGTGAGAGAGAAATTCTGGAAAGGTGAGCAATAGATAACAATTCATTATCTACCATCGGCTACACATGTTTACAATCTATCAAGTGGTTCTTTGACTAGAGGTTGTGTACAGGTGTTGATGCATATCTTTAACACAAATCTCGTACATGTTTGTTTTTATACGATACGGGGGCTACAAGTTAAGATTTCATACATGCTGTGCGTTAACGGAATTACACCGCCTGTGTTAGACGCGAGAGGTATTTGCTCTATGTGTTAGAACAATCGACTTACAATGTAAATAGTTCACGAGGCGGTAAGGTGAAACCAGCTATAACAAAATTATATCAGGTGTGATTGTTCTAGCGTGTCCAGATTGTATACATTACAGCTGGAACGGTAACCCAATATTAGTAACCGGATAACCGAAGGCTATAATCCAATAAATACAGATTATCATGATTATGTGAATGTCCTGTGATTTGTATCTGATTCTCGGTGGTGTCCAGAATGGGATCACAACTCGCCGGCAGCCGGCGAGTTGTGATCCCATTCTGGACACCACCGAGAATCTGATGCAAATCACAGGACATGCACATTATCATGATAATTCATTTATCTAACAATTCTGTCGCATAAACAGATTAAATCTTAAATTATTAATAGAGTTTTGGGACATAATGTTGGGGGAGAAAAAGTGAAAAAAAATAATTTATGGAACAATATTCCTGTGCACTTTAACAAGCAATGAGTAACGCGGACACCGCAAATTTTCAAAGTTGCGTGGGTTGTAAAATTATTCACTCTGAATGTCACTTCCTATGATGATACGCTTGAATTTACAAGTGTGTAATATTTAACTGTGCATTTTCTATTTATTGTGTGTGTGGGGGTGGGGTGGGGTGGGGGGGGGGGCATTGATTATTAATATTATTAATAGTTCTTTCGCTAATTGTAAGAAATTTTGTTTTGTTTTGTTAGCGATCAGCTGAGTCGATCACTGGAACGCACATCGAATGTATTCATGTGCCTGTTATGATAGCCTGTCGCGTTACCGGGAACGTGTCGTCTATATGATACGGAATCACAATAAGTCGTCTATATGATACGGAATCAGAACACATTATGTGATGCGTACCGTTTCTCAGGGTTTTCAGGCCAAAATCTATATGATTGTTAGATATTAACTGGTTATCTACAGCTGAAACTAGAAGTTTCGTGACTGCATTGTGCACTATTTTGAAGTAATAGCGCGCTGAGTAAGTAAGTGCACGTTTGTCCCTATCAAACTACACTACCAGCGTAACCCAATTCCTTTAGTAAAACAGCGTGTCCATCTCTGTACAATTCTATACTAGTAAACAGAGATAATTAGCATTATTGATAAACTCTACTGGGATACATGTACATGTGATGGCGTTGATAGCTATTAAAATTCGACTGAATCTACAGGATGATGAGATTGAAGTACTACCTCGTCGCAGCGCCATATATTCTCCATTCGAAAAGTATTTATAATTTTCCACAATAGCAAAATACACAATTGGATACTTTCATCACATGGACTTCCGGGTGCAACCCGGAAGTCCATGTGATGGAAGTTTGCAAGTGCTTCTTGTGTTTTGACCTCAGAAGTTATAAATGATTACAGAGTGAAAAATATATCCCACGGTGATTTAGTAATACTCCGCCCTCCTCAACCTGTAGTCTAAATATTTTCTTTCTGTTTGATCGGTTCAGTTTGTGATTTCACGGCCGAACTCGCTGATAGCGCATTATATTTTGTGTTCCACGGCGCAAACGCTATCATGTATTTCAGACTACTTCTTTCTTCTGTAGTAAGTAGCGCATTAACTACCGAGCATTTTCTGACGTTAATTGTGACAGGACATCTAGTTTCAACTGTAGGGGTATTCTAAAACATTGTCTCTGACATCGAAATAGTCGGGATGTAGAAGCAGTATGATAGAGAAAATATCCCGTTGTGCGTGTACAGACGAACGTTCGTTTGCATGCGCACTAAGGAGTTGTTGCAGTGGATACTGAGAACCTGCAGGTACCGCAAGGGACGCCCAAGAAGTAAACTACATCTGAGGCAGTCACGGGAAGAGTCCATATTCTTTATTTGGGAGTAGACGAATTAATATTTTCAACGTGCAGTCTTAGGGCTGCATCTTAAACCTTACACCTTCACTCAAAAGTCTACCTACCTCATGAAATTATGAAGTATCATGTTACTGGATCGGAAAAAGTGCCTCTGGGGTCCAAAAGGTTAATTTACAGACAAAAATAGAACCATGTTGGGTCAACTGAGGTCACAAAATAAAATAACCAACACTCACAATCTGCAGAAGGGCAATAACTCTCGTGAACAAATTTGTAGGTTTCAGACCGTAAGGTAGTGGGTGCCCCACCTTCGGTCTGTACATGTCAATTAACAAACCCACTAAGTGGTCCGCCAGAGCAATGTCCAATACGGTGGAGTAAGCTAAAGCTGGATATTGGACACACGCGTGCAAGGTGAACCAAAAACACCCCCTCCTCCCACCAACGGTTGTAAAGACGCGCAGCTGCCCGAAGAATTGTGAACTTTTCAAGTAAACACTTTTTAAAACGATGTGTGTGCTGTATTTCGTGGACAGAGAGAGAGCGAGAGAGAGAGAGAGAGAGAGAGAGAGAGAGAGAGGGGAGAGAGAGAGAGAGAGTCAGCGGAAAATCACTTTTCAAATTTATTTTATTTATTTAAGAAATAACTGTTGTTTTCCTTCGGTTTATGCGATATAAACCGAAAATTTTCAGCACAAGCTTCATAACTCGCGTAGCGAGTTATGATTAAGCTTGTGCTGAAAATATTCGGTGTATATCGCATAAACCGAAGGAAAACAACAGTTATGTCTTATAATTTAATCCGGATGTAATATTAAAATATAAAAACTATGTGTGCGTGAACGAAAACTTTTAATTTTCGCAAAAGACAACAGTCAAACTCAGGAAAGGGTGCCGTAAACAGGTCACGCCAATCATTGTCAATTTGTCAAATTCGACGCTTCATTGCTCCGTCCCAATCAAAGTTTTGCACTCTGTCCACATTCATCATATTCATTCAACTGTTCATCTGAAATCCGCACAAATCTTGGCGTTTGCTTAAATAAATTGTTAAACTCATGATTCGTCCCTTCTCTCAAATTTATAAATTCTGCCGGATCACCGATATTGAAATTTCAATACCATTCATTGGCCATCGTATCGTAAAAGAAAATCTTGAATTTGCGTGAATAAATCTGAAAAATACTTCGGAGTTTTGTTTCTTGTTTTGATTTTCGATCGCAGACGACAGATATTTAGCAAGTCACGTAACAATATCATTAAAAAACATTTTTTTAAGTTCCCCCAAAATCATGTTTAGATGTACGATCTTTTATTCGTCTCCCACTTCGGTATATTTTTTATATTATTTATTAAATTCAATTGTTCCGGGGAAATTATCATTATATTCTCGCTGACTGGAGGCGATAAAAAAATCGATCATTGATCTTTGTTTACAAGCTTGTTATCCATCTATCAGTTTGCCGTCACGCCCTCACGGTGACAATTGGATTGAGTGGGCGGGGCTTCCAGATTCTTCAAAGTTGGATCGGTTGTGCGAACGTGTAGACAGTCCAAATCATTACGTGATTTGGTTTATACGATTTTGACGACTTTCACGTCGTATGCTTTCAACCAATCAAACACAGAGGCGGGGCAAATGATTAAATTATTTATTGGTATTTAGGGTGAACCATATTTTTATTTTTCAAAGCAAATATATGTTATATGTAAACATCATATTGCATAAAAAGAAACAAAGGGGAAATCTAAATTTACAGTACACAACATAACAGAGAAGAAATAAACTTGTGAGACTTGACAGACAGCTGGAGCCAATACTTTAAAATTTTTACAATTGTATTTTCTAGAATTGTACTTTCTACCTATCAATATAACCGACTAAAATGAATCATTAATCATTAGCATTTTAAAAGATATGGCAATTTGCCAAATGGCAAATTGCCACATCTTTGAAAATGCTGATGGTTCATTTCAACCCATTTAAAGTCATAACTTGAAAATACAATTTCTAGAAAATACAGTTTTAAAAGTTTAATAGTGCCATTATAGTGGAAACTTTTGTGAATCGTCTCCAGAGTAAACTGATAAATTTACACGAGTTAAATGGAGGCCTCGGTCAATTTTAGACATTACAATTATTGGTGTTTAAGGTCGCATATTTCTACACAATGTCTAATCGTGACCGCAACATTGACATTACATCAATTTTGTACCCGTGTTGCCATTTCCTGAGGACTTTCACCCCGGCATTGGTTGCCGGGTCCTATATCACCAGTCAAACATAGCTTCTTTACCACAGTAAAGAAGAATTGCTTCACTTCCCGGAGTTCCTTCGGAGAAGTTGTCAAATCATTTCACGGATATAAACTGTTTTTTGGAGAATCATCCTCAATCTCCGCTTTAACATTTAAAGTTAATGATCCCTTTAGGAGACGAATCACTCCAACCATGGAGATGGCACTAAGATGGTGAGATACGTGCACCAGGGTTCAAGTACCCTCTGTGAGCCAGTTTGTAATTTTATTAAAAGCTCAGTCTGGTTATATTCACCTGCCATAAATAGGACGAAATAAATTACTTCAAATACGAATGGTGTAAGGAACTCAATCTGCACAGCGCCGAACGTAACTGACCATTTCTTTGCGGTAATGTGATCACAAAACGGATATCTGACTAGATCAGCTCGCTCTCTGGGACAATACTATAAAACGTTTACAATTGTACTTTCAGGAATTGTATTTTTTAGTTACAGTACGTGGAGAGTGTATTATCACTAAATCACCCGCAAAGTGGACAATCCACCCAAGCAATAATTGCAAATTTGTTGCAAAGCATAACCAGTTAAACCCGGAGGTCCGTTAGCTGAAACATTGCTTGTGTTTTTTGTCGATATGTACAAAATTTGAAAGTTATAGCATGGGTGATAACTCCACTCCACGGGTGATTTACTTACAATCCACTCTCCACGTACTGTATGACTTTACATGGGTTGAAATGAACCATCAGCTTTTTCAAAGATGTGGCAATTTGCCAGTTGGCAAATTGCCACATGCTAATGATTAATTTTAGTCAATTATATTAATAGGTAGAAAATACAATTCTAGAAAATCAATTGTAAAAGATTTATAGTACTGGTTCCTGCTCGCGACATTCTAATATCAGCTGGTCGCGATTTCTAAATTAAAACATTGCAAAATCAAGACAGAATCAATAAAAACAAACGAAATAAAATCTGAGTTTCTACTTTCGTTTATGTCTCTTTTGATTGGTCGGCTTCTATGGTGTTGTGGGCAGGAAAGCTAACAGAGACTGTCGACTGGATCGCGACCAAGTCGAGATCTAACCGAAATTATATGCTCGCTTTGTAATCATAGTTCTGCAGATGAAAGGTTCACTATCAGTTTCCGTCGCTAACATTAGCATTGATCCAATGTGAATCTATATTCCAGACACTATTAGAGCAAAGTACGCTGGGTATATGTTTTTCCATAGAAACGTGTTTGATGTTTATTGGATAAGGTTCAACAATTTGTGCGGTACATTCATATTTTTCGCAAGGAGTTGGGTAACTATTCTGTTGTGATTATAAACATTCTACAGCAATCTCATTGTCTTGAGCGGTAACAATTGACGACATGCAAAAAAGTATAAATGCTTGATCTCAGTTTGTAAGATGGTCCTGTCTTTTTTTATCAATGGTGCAGTGAAATGAGGTATTTGCGGTAAAATGATCCCTGTCCAGTCCCAAACTCAAACAAAATATAAAAAAAAATCCCACATTAATGGAGAACCTAAAACGCTTTCTCTTGGACTGCCCAAAATATCATTCTGACAGAATAAGATTTACTGGCAGTATAATGGGGAAGTGGGATTGGAGAATGGGGGATATGTGGTTACTGGGTGACACGCAGGAGAGAGAGGATTAGTATGCTAATCGGACAAATTGATACGGATTGCATACAGGGTCATCAAATAGTTCGTTTTCGAGCGTTAGGGGGAAATACGAGGCGTGGGGATAGGGAGGCTTTTGGGAGCGCAGGGTTAATTAAGGCCTTATCACACGCGAACCGCGACAAATCAGCGGCCGTCCGAAGTGTTATTGGTATCAGCATTGCACAACTCACCAAACTCCATACACACATCCAGATGGGAATGAACTTGGTCTTTATACCATCATGCTACAATGGAAACTTTATCTCAGACATATTATGATGGAGCCAATACCATAAAACGTTAACAATTGTATTTTCAAGAATTGTATTTTGTGCCTTTTAATATAACTGTCTAAAATAGATCATTAGCATTTTAAAAGATTATGGTAATTTGCCAGTTGGCAAATTGCCACATCTTTGAAAATGCTAATGGTTCTTTTCAACCCATTTAAAGTCATAACTAGAAAATATAATTCGAGAAAATACATTGTAAAAAGTTTTATAGTATTGGCCCCTGCAGCTCAGAGTTTTCTCGCGACCAGTAGCTGATATTCTATGAGAAAGGTATAGGAGGCATAAGAAAAGTTTCAGACAATGGGCCTCCGGGTACAAACCGGGGAGTTCATTGGCTGAAACATTCCTTGCATAATATTGCTATTGCCTTGGGCGGAGACTCTAATCTGCAAGTTGAGTGGTATTGATTCACTCGCCATGTAATGTATGGCTGACAATTGTCGTCATTGGAAGAGATGGAAGAAGGTGTAATATTTACATTTTTAGTAGTGGAGAGATTCGATTCGAGATTCGATTCGAGATTCGATTCGAGATTCGATTCGAGATTCGATTCGAGATTCGATTCGAGATTCGATTCGATTCGATTTTTTGTTCATAGCTACTGGCTGTGGAGAACTGGTTGAGCTCGGGGGACAGAGATGTTTGCGTTAGAACTGTTTGGCGGGAGAGAGCTGACAGATTCTAATAATACATTATGAGAGCTTCATGCGTGAATTTCGAAATAGTAATTGCTTGGTAAATGGAGTCCAAGTTAACCCTGCGAGGGCAAGACCAATGGATGTATAATTAACCCTTTACCCAACGTAACGGCCAAAACCGGCCAGCGCTAATCTCAAAAATCGCCAATTAATTTCCATTATTTTTTCATTTTTTGTCTCTCAAACATAGGTTATGACTCCTCCTTGGAACGAGCTCGTCGAGCTCGTTCCAACGAGGGTTCATAACCTGTTTTGGAGACAAAAAATGAAAAAATTAGTTATTCAAGAATTTTTTTTGCAAGTGGTGTCTGCTTTGCATGTTAGGTAATGGGTTAAATTGTGTAAGACAGAACCACGCAGATAGCGGAAGCGAAACAAGCAACTAGTATGTGTGTGAAGACACCGACGAGGGTGTACCATGAGCAGAATTTTACGCAAACTGAGTTCAGGTGACTGTGGGTTTAAATGTGTGGAAGGAGTATCGGACAAAACGTACATAAAAACTATCATAAATACGATGACCAAAACGCGTGGAGAGAGTGACTGACGCCAGAGATGTATGCCTGAGCCGGAGGACACTGATAGCTGCAGAAGAGGACGTGGATACTTTTAGTGCGAACTGTAATTGGGAGTAAACTATTTACAAACTTGTCCACTGATGAATTTGTAAGTAAAATGTACCATACATTTCTCACTGCGTGTAAATATATTATCTGTTCAGTGCGTCATCGAGTGTCACCTTTAAATACACTATTCAAAAAATTAGGGGATATTTGATAAAAGTGAAGAAATATATTAATATTTTCATCACAAAGACAGTTGAGGCATTGCACCATGACATTTGGTGAATGATTTCAGCGATAGTTGGGTGTTCGACAAGCACACATTCCACGCACTGAGCTGTAGAAGGTATGGACGGACATTCAGAGAATTTACCACATTCAGTCCAAGACCTCGATACCTTGTAAATCCTCCTCGGTTCGCGAGATAAGCGTGGATTCTATGCGACATACTCCTCACCAAACTTCAATATCAGCTTGACCAATGTTATTCTATTCTTCCCGTAGTGCAGTGGCGAGTTCCTGAACATTTGTGGGGGCTGTTGGCGTTGTCGTAGGCGCCTGCCAAGCATATCCCAGACTTGTTCGGTTGGTGAAAGGTTTGGACTTAGTGTTGGCTAAAGCAGTGCAGTAATGTTCTGCTTCTGGGGGAACTCTATAGCGACACTGACCCTGTGTGCTCTAGCATTGTCTTCTTGGAAAAATGAATCGACAGCCGTGACGTCGCGCAAATGGTACCACATGAGCTGCTAACATGTGGCCACGGTAGTACTGCCCTGTGGTACGCACTTGGATGACATGTAAGGTGGTTCTGCTTGTCATGGTTATGCCTCCCCAAACCATAACCGATTCACCACCAAAACGATCGTGCTGCCTAACGGTTACGTCATGGTAGCGTTCGTTCCGCCGCCGCCACGCTCTGTTTCGCCTGTCGTGGAAGTCGAGAGTGAACCTCCATTCATCGGAAAACATGACGTTGCTCCACCGACGATTGTCCCAGGGCTATCGTGCTCCACATCAATTACGCCTTGCTACGATGCGACGTTCAGTCAATTATTCGAGGTCGTCGAGCGTACACATTCGAGCTGTATAGGCGATTTCGGACAGTCTGACCACTGACTCACACATCTGTCGCTCGGTGCAGCTGCTGTCCAATTTCTGAGGCACTTGGATGGCGGTAACGTAATACAGTGGTTCGGATGAAACGACCCTGGTTAGCAGTTGTTGCCCTTGGACGACCTGGCCGACGTCTGTCATCAACATTGCCTGTCTGACGGTAGCGTGACCACAACTTGATAATCACCGATTGAGTAACGTTGAGAATTTGAGCCACTGCAGTCTGTCTGTTGCCAGCTTCCAACATGCCAACGACACGTAAACGTTCGTCACTCGTCAGTCTTCACATACCTCAAAAGTTACGTTTCGACCAGAAACTATTGATGAACGAGTTTATACCAAGACAAGAACGATGAGACCTCCGAAAAAGCCCGTCCAGTACAAATGAAAATTTCAAAACGTACCCCACAGACATTAACGCGGCGCTCGTGTGAAAATCCTGCACGAAGTTTCCGTGGGCCGGTGACATTCATGATCCACACTAAAACTTGGTATCATATTGATGTGTCCAATCACGCGTATCCAATACCATTTTCCGAAAATATCAGCATCAGTTTGGATATCCTCTGCTTCTTTTGAATAGTATATTTAACCCTTTACTTAACATGAAAAGCAGACGACACTTGCAAAAATAATTTTTGAATAACTAATTTTTTTCATTTTTTGTCTCAAAAACATAGGTTATGACCCCTCGTTGGAACGAGCTCGACGAGCTCGTTCCAACGAGGGGTCATAACCTATGTTTTTGAGACAAAAAATGAAAAAAATAATGAAAATTAATTAGCGATTTTTGAGAATAGCGCTGGCCGGTTTTGGCCGTTACGTTAGGTAAAGGCTTAAAGGCAGTTGCCTCTTCTTCAAGAACGCGAACGGTTCTAAACATGCAGGGCGTTGATAAGGTGGCGAGACTTACGTACTTATGAGTGTCGACTATACCACTAGCAAAAACGTAGATCTACCACTTCCCGAAAGATACTAGCGCCCACCCCCACCCCTCCCCCATATTATGTGACAAATTAGACTCCGATTCAATTTTTTTTCGATCTATCTGAAAATGAGAAGCGCGCTGGCCCAGTGGTAATGACATTGAATTTCCAACCGAGAGATCCACAGTTCGATTCCCACGAGGGGTAACTGCGTTGTGTCCTTGGGCAAGGCACTTAACTGGTAGAGAGTTGGAAGCCCTATTTTGGGCTTTACTAAAGGTGACAAGCAATAGCTGTCTGTACCTACATTCTGCCTGAGGAAGCCTTTATTGTCCCTGATATGAATCAGATTTTTTATACAATACCTTACTCTCTGACATTTAATTGGATAGTGCCTATAAGGCACTTTCCAATTAAATGTAATAGAGCAGCATATGATGAGCTTTGATTTGTTGTCAGAAAAAACTCCGCACTTTACCAGTTAATCGGAGGCTTCACCCGTAAAACTGTCTGACAAGAGATGACCCTGGCAGTTGAAAGGGTCGTTAAATCCTAATAAATAAATAAATAAATAAATAAATAAATAAATAAATAAATAAATAAATAAATAAATAAATGTGACTGTTGCCCAATGATACCAAAAATTGATTGCACGTTCTCTCTCAGGAAACTCCTGCTTCATCTACCCGTGAAACTATCCGACACGAGGTGACCCTGGCTGTCAGAAGTGTCGTTAAACTCCTATCAATAAATGAATAATCTGAAAATGATTGAGATAACTCTGCTTTTCAAGAAGGGTTTTGGTAATCTTTCTGTATACATATGATCGCATTTTGTATGATCTAAGTTGGAATAGGACATTACATTGTAAACAAGACAATGCAATTTTTATATATCTTTCACTGTTCGTCTGCACCACGTCGCTGACAAACAATGAAGAATGATAAATGTTATTCCCATCAGCTGAAAAGTCTAGTGATTTCATTACCTTAGAGCGAGCTGTTCTGTGACTGTTTCTTCTTGATGTTCATATATATTGAGAGGTTGCCGAGGGGGCCGTTGTGACAGGAATGATAGTCCGTAGGAACGTTAGTCCCTCTGGACTATTATTCCGCGGAATTATAGTCCTAGGTCTAACATTCCTAGGAATAGTAGTCCGCCGGACTACAATTCCTAGGAATGTTAGACCAAGGACTATAATTCCGCGGAATAAAAGTCCAGAGGGACTAATTTTCCTACGGACTATCATTCCGGTCACACCGTAAACAGTTCAAACTAAAATGATTAAGTTGAGGAGGGGCCATAGGGTGTGGTGGAAATACATTTGATGTGGGAAAATACAAAAACAAATCAGCCCCAATACTACTGAAACGAGCTCAGCTAGTCATCGCCAAACTATGTAATTTCCCAAAACAGCTCTCGGACTAGTGTTCATGACGCCGGGGGCCAATTGTATCAACTGAACTAACCAAATCGTTTGGCACCAAAAATGAAGTATCTGGAATAATACTTCAGCATCAAAAAGATCCTTTCAACAGATTGTACAGGCTTTGTTTTTGGATTTTTTTTTCAGTTCGATGAAATCGCTATTTGACGTGACTTGATAAATCGTTGTCTGACACAAAATTCACGCCTATCAAGTAACCTACATTGAGCTACAGTTAAAACTAGAAGTCCTGTCATGAAATGCGCACAAATAGCACGTTGATATGCGCGTTAATGTACGCGTTATGGCCCAAGTAAAGCTATCAAATTCTGTATATATGGCCTGTGCACAAGCAATGTTTCAGCCAATGGACCTCCGGGTAACCCGGAGGTCCATTGGCAGAAACATTGCATGTGTTTGCTATGAGTAACCAAGAGAACCTGCCGTGCTTTGGACGCCATTCGATATGGCAATTGCGCGTAATTCCAACGCGCAATTAAGCCTAGATAAGCGCACTATTCGTGACAGGACTTCTAGTTTTAACTATAGGGTGTACCTATTGGAATAGCATTTTATGACACGCCTGTTCTGTGAAATCCCCATCGACTGCAACACTAAACGATGCGGAAAATGAAAATCTGTTCCGCATATATGTGCGGAACGGAAATCGTTGACAGACTGTTTTTAAATAGAAGCGAAATTTCACTGGAATTTTCTACAAATCGTGCAATGCAATTACAATTTGAATCTCTAGCGATAGCTAACAATCGTCCCCTGAGTTTCAATGTGTTCTATGTGTCTATAAAAGCATAGGACACATTGAAACTCAGGGGACGAAATAGTAACACCTCGCAAAATTGGTTGGCGATAAAATGCGTTCTTTGTGTTGATAGTTGTCAAAGGATTTGCTGAGTGACTTTCTAATAATTATTTTTCACAGACGTGAATAGACGTGAAGGCATGTAATAAACAGAGAACGACATACGCGCGTGAATGGTTTAATCGATATGGCACTTGTGCCATCGCGGAAGGATAAAACTCGAGGCCTTTGGCCTCTCGTTCTATCCTTTCGCGCTGGCACTCGTGTTATATCGATTAACACATTCACATGCGAGTTCGTTCTGTGATTATCTCAAACTTACACCCTGGGTCTTTTGTCTCATCGGGGTTAGTAACCAACTCGAAATACCTGATAGAACACAGGACCGAGTGTTCAAGTGACGTAACTTGAATACCTCTCGAGTACCGAGTATACCCGAGTACGTGCGTTTTATTGATTAAATGAAAGAAAGGGTGTAAGTCAGTTTCCATCGTCGCTGTCCCACCTGCGGCAACCGCGTTGTGTCCTTGGGCAAGACACTTCACCCCCATTGCCCACATGGAGGCACTGTGGCGTTGTGTACTAAGGCGTACTGCACGTCGATGGTGCACCTGTCTTCAACCAATGCTAACCCTGCTTGTGTGGAGTCAGTATGTTGGGGAGCTGACAGTTGCTCGCCGTTGCTCGGTGGTTCTCTCCGGGTGCTCTGGCTTCCTCCACCCATAAAACTGTCACGGTCATGACTAGCCATTATGCAAAAATATGTGTCCTTAAAACACCAATAAATAAATAAATAAATCGCAGCTGTCGGTATTCATGAATTTGAACAACCTGCCAGCGTCACCTGCTGTCACTCACCGCACGCTGTCAGGTTGTTCTAATCCATGAATACCTCCAGCTAGATTGGTAACTATTGCACGCCTTGTCCTTTGTTCAATCAATAAAACGCACGGACTACGGAATAATCTGTGAACCTGAGGTATTCAAGTGACGTAACAAGTTGCTTGCATACACCGAAAAGACAGTAGAGCCGTGCATTAAGACAGGGATTCCACGAGATTACCAATAGGAAACAGCACTATCTCAAACATATCATTTAATTTCTATCTCTCAAATTGCTAATTAATATACAAAGGAACTATTGTGGCGTCACATAGGCATACCGTTATACTTGGTTGCAAGAAATGGATTATCAAGATAATTTGCTTTAACTCTATGCACATTGATGTCAAAATACCCTATTTCAAGTACAGTTAAAACTAGAAGTCCTGTCACGAATAGTGCGCTTATCTAGGCTTAATTGCGCGTTGGAATTGCGCGCAATTGCCATATCGAATGGCATCCAAAACACGGCAGGTTCTCTTGGTTACTCATAGCAAACACGTGCAGTGTTTCTGCCAATGGACCTCCGGGTTACCCGGAGGTCCATTGGCTGAAACATTGCTTGTGCACAGGCCATATGTACAGAATTTGATAGCTTTACTTGGGCCATAACGCGTACATTAACGCGCATATCAACGTGCTATTTGTGCGCATTTCATGACAGGACTTCTAGTTTAAACTAGCAAGTCACCCTTTTCAAACAATATATGCACAGAACGACGCGCGCGTGTGAATGGGTTAATCGATATGGCACGAGTGCCAGCGCGGAAGGATAGAACGAGAGATCCGCGGTGACACAAAGGTCATATCGATTAACCCATTCACACACGCGTGTCGTTCTGTGTTTATTACACGCCTTCACGTAAAAAAAGAAACATTTTTAGAAGAACTCAACAATTCATTTGACAACTATCAACAAAAAGAACACATTTTACCGCCAACCAAATTTGCGAGGGGAGGCCGTTTTACTCTTTCGTCCTCTGTGTTCCAATGTGTTCTATGTGCCTATTGGCACATAGAACACATTGGAACCCAGGGAACGAATTATGCACACTTACACGACATACTTTCAGCTTACTTGTGAATGAACACACTCAAAAGGGGCATGTTCTGTCTGGACCACCACCTCGATAAAGCCGATCATTTTAACTTTCCAGACGTGGCATCAAAGACAATAAAAGCACCGTTGACGACTACCTCAACGAAATTATTCTGTGGCGACATCAAAGAAATCATAATCTACGATCTTCGCCAACCAAATTTGCGAGGGGAAGCGGTTTTACTATTGCGTCCCCTGTGTTCCAATGTGTTCTATGGGCCTATTCACACATAGAACACATTGGAACACAGGGAACGATTTTTAGCTATCGCTAGCGATTCAAATTGTAATTGCGGTGCACGATGTTTAGAAAATTCCATTGAAATCTCGCTTCTGTTTAAAAATAGCTCCTCAACAATTTCCGTTCCGCACATATGTGCGGAACAGATTTTCATTTTCTGCATGGTTTAGTGTTGCTCTAGATGGGGGTTACATAGAACAGGCGTGTAATAAAACTCCCTATAACAAATTTAATCTTATTTGACAGAGCTCATTAAATTAGTTAGCCCTTTACCTAACATGAAAAGCAGACGACACTTGCAAACAAAATTCTTGAGTAACTATTTTTTTTCATTTTTGTCTCAAAAACATAGGTTATGACCCCTCATTGGAACGAGCTCGACGAGCTCGTTCCAAAGAGGGGTCATAACCTAAGTTTTTGAGACAAAAAATAATAAAAATTAATTGGCGATTTTTGTGAATAGCGCTGGTCGGTTTTTGGTCGTTACGCTGGGTGAAGGGTTAAATCCCTAGTTTGGTTAGGAAAATATGAAGCTTGAAATTGTATGAATTCGACATGAGCGTTTATCGATTCCACTGTTAACTTTGGGAGAGACTATAATAGTTTTTCCACAGATATAAAAAAAACTGGGGATTCCCCGGAGTTTTACTTGCTGCATACCATCAGATTCTTTGTCATAGTTCACAGCAAATCAATGAACAAATCTTTGAAGAAACATGAGTATTTTGTTGCCTGCAAGACGATCGGAGACACAACTCCGGTTAACAGTAATAACATTCATCAAGATTCCACGGAGGTTTAGACATTATCCGAATATTCAAGAAGTTTCAAGAGCCTGGAGTTCATTTTCTTTAAATTCAAAGAGAATCCCGGTATTTCGGAAGGCGTGGGAACCACGATTGCTAGTGAAATGTTTCCAAGTGTCCCACTACGAAAAACAGTCCTTAAATTCTCAAATCCATATGATGCGAAACATCGCTCCACTCAACAGGCCGAGGGGTGTTATTTCTATATTCCATACTAGGACCCTTCGGTCAATCATTTCCTTCACCTCCTACAGTTAAAACTAGAAGTCCTGTCATGAAATGCGCACAAATAGCACGTTGATATGCGCGTTAATGTACGCGTTATGGCCCAAGTAAAGCTATCAAATTCTGTACTTATGTCCTGTGTACAAGCCATGTTTCAGCCAATGGACCTCCGGGTAACCCGGAGGTCCATTGGCAGAAACATTGCATGTGAGTAACCAGGAGAACCTGCCGTGCTTTGGATGCCATTCGACATGGCAATTTGCGCGCAATTCCAACGCGCAATTAAGCCTAGATAAGCGCACTATTCGTGACAGGACTTCTAGTTTTAACTGTACGTCCCTTCAGGTAAGTGGGGGAAAAGGTAGTAACCTGGAAGTCCCACTTATTATTACTATTTCTTGAACCTAACATGAGTAATGATGAGGGGTTGGGAAACTCACGCGAGCAAAACTTTCCAATTTTCGCATGAAAATGAACTCTTTCTGAGACAAATTTCAACCTACTTCATGTAATCTGAGTTTATATCGAACTCCACATTTACAAACTGTGTTTTCAGTTTCTCAGGAAATGGCCAAAATCAGAATTAGATTCAACTCGGTGTTGCTGTGAATGACAGCACCCTCCCGTCAAGTGGAAAAGGAGATTGAAGTTTGTGTGGGCGTGGTCCATAACGTTCCTATTAACTTACGCAATTCATTGGTCAATAAAAATTTTAATGACACAAGAACATGTTTCAGTGAAAGATATCGTTATTTCAAACAGGATTTTAGAAAACTATGCCTTTTGTATTCAGTTATAATTAGGAATCATGATGCGACCTGGTTTTTATTTTAACCCCTCACAGTAGACAGTGTTTAAATTTAATGCCCCTCAAGTATAGGTATAAGGAATGATCGTTTGTTTCTGTCTATTTTATTTATGTCTGAGTTATGAACTACAAAAACAGAGGCCAAACATAGTGTAAATGGGCTTCAAAACTCAAGAAATAAACAGAAACAAACGATCATTCCTTATGTGTACTCAAGAGATGGGTAACTGCACCGCTGCAGACTGGTTGGACGTTTCAGCATATTAATCCAACGTGTTCGCTCTTCTAAAGTGTCTTCATGTATATATGGGTGACCGGTATGAAGGCAGTCAATCTGGGTTCAACAGTTCAACGTGGGTTTCTTTTTCGGGGTTTATGAATTAGGAGCCACGAATGACACGTGTTGAGGAGGTATTGTACTGGCAAAGTAGTCAATCGTCACACCAGTGTGCAGAGATGCGATTTGGAAGGGTTGGAGCGAGCCCATTTTCACACTCCTTGTTATTGAGCGAGGCGCGCGATTATATGTGTGAATATGCGGCCGCACGCACCAGACTCTAATCTATGAGAAAGGGCTCTTGAAGCCGTTTCTCTACAGTTAAAACCAGAAGTCCTGTCCTGAAATGCTCACAAATAGCACGTCGAATTGCGCGTTAATCTACGCGTTATGGCGATGGTAAGGCTATCAAATTCTGCAGATACGGCCTGTGCACAAGCAAAGTTTCGGCTCCATTGGCAGGAACATTGCTCGTGTTTGCTAAGGGTAACAAGGAGAACCTCCCATGCTTTGGATTCCATTCGATACGGCAATTGCGCGCAATTCCTACGCGCAATTAAGCCAGGATGAGCGCACAGTTCGTGACAGGACTTCTAGTTTTAACTGTAACTGTGTGACAACAGCGTACTATTAGGCGGTTAAAATGATGAATCAGTTAATGTTAATTTTGTGGAGTTGTGGGCAATCCCATTGATCGTTGGTACTTACATATTCAATATCTTTGCGTTTGCAAAGTTTCAGTACACATCCATGTTATGCAAAGACATTTAAGTCGCAGGTTAAGAGACTCGAACAAATAAATATATATGCGCATTTGCCAAGTTACAAATTGCTTTCTTCGAACACACATTCCTATTAAATATAGATGTTACATTTTGATGCTAAATGGTTGAGCTGGAGAATTCTCATGGGGAATCGAATTTGTGAACTAATGTTTCGCAGCATCTAAAATAGAATTTCCGTTGGCATTATAACTTAAAGTAATATGTGTCTATAAGTCAAGGTCATTCGGTGTACAGTGTCATTATCAGACTGGTATCTATTCAGTTTAGATATAGTCTGAAGGACCAAAGTAAGCAACGGTCGGAGTATAGTTCTGTCTCGTCCCTTGAGTGGAACAAGGCGCGTCGTTTTCACACTCCTTTTCTTTTTGGACCTGGCACTTAGCATTTAACTTATATATCGCCCCCTTTAGTGAAACAAGGAGCTATGTTCCAACAAGATTAAAATCCTAGACCTCTGATTGGATAAGAGCTGGCGTAGTTTCTTTTATGTTTACGGCTCCGTTGACGGCTCCAGTAGAAAATATTATGCCTGACGTCACAACGCGAAATATTTCAAATGACGTCACCAGTTTCGTAATTGCTTCAGCAACGGAGTGACAAACAAGCCGCTTTATTTTTCTGTATTCAAACGTGCAGCAGACGGTGTTCCGGGTGAAGTGTTTGCCTCCTAAAATAGGCAATGTCGTTTACCTAAATGCATATAGCTCCCTGAGCTCGTACTTCGTGTTTCTGAACCTATTCTCATATGTGGCCACCGACTTATCCCGCGACTGCTCCTATTCTAAATATGAGCTCTGTGTGTCCCTACATCACTACGTGCCTATACTTTCGCACCGATGCGGCACCTCCTCTAACCTATAGCATGAGACCTCCCCATCTACCCGCAACGACCCACATCCTTACACACCGTCAGACCTGAATTGGCTGAAATGACGTTTTCGAGAAATCCCCCGATTTTTATTTCCATAGCTGGAACATTAAATCTCAGTTAATCGCTTCGCTTGAACTTCGCTTCGCTGCTTTGATCTATCTTAATTTAATACTCGCTTTTAAGTTCCTTTGAAAGACTCGAATTTTGGTATGTCCGTGACATTCGGTGACAGGATAGATGCGTAATATGGGTGTGTGTCCGGAACATGTGTGATGCGCTGTTTCCCAATAATTAGCTATTAACTGGCCTTAATTACATAGATAATGACAGCAGAAGAAAACCTCTTTGATCAGTTATCAGATAGCCCATATGGCGTTCAACAAATGCGCCATAATGGACATTAAATTTCAAGCTTAATTAGCAGAGTTTGAGTTATTGCTGACCTGTTTTAAATGACAAATCGGTCTTCGGGGCCCGTCATATACCTATCTTTACGTTTTATATTTAACCCAGTCAGAAATATTATCGAAAAAATTTACACTTTTAAACAAGATAATTGCTACTTTTAGCTATCACCTTGACAACCATGTTACCGTCAATTCATCACAATAACTTAATATCTGCAATACTTTGCATTGTAGATAGCGCCTTGTTTCACTCAAAGGGCGACATATAAATTAAATGTTGAGTGCCAAGTCTTTAGGTTTTGTGTAGGAACAATGATGCAATATGACGCTAAAGCTTTAAGACAAATATACTACTCAATATTTGCTTAGGATCACTTCTATCCATCGACGTATTTGTATATGAAAGATAAATGTGTTAGAGCTGTAGGTTAACCGAAACCGAACCGAGGTTTTTAGTTTTTTTAAAAAACCGAAACCGAAACCGTCGACATCCCGTAATCTAAGGTTTTTCGGTTTTTTTAAATACTTCTCTTGCTGCAGAAATTCACAGAATGTGGCCATCCCAGAGTAATGAGAGTACCCAGACACTGCCAATGGCAGTGTCTGGGTACTCTCACTACTCTGGGAAGGCAACATTCTGTGAATTTCCGACATTTCAGTTTAGTTGTGTTTGCAGCTTTCCTCAAGTTGCGTGTAGGTGTCAGACCTCGAAAAATGGCCAAGCACAATAAAAGTTCTGTATATTTAGGTAAGTACTATATTGGCCTTCCTGATTCTTCATGTATTATAGCTTATTTCGGGCATTCATTGAGTTTCACTCAATTTCACTACCATTCAGTTATGACTCCAGACATTAGAATTAGTTTTATTGAATTTTACTTGGCCTCATGAACAAACCGAAAACCGAACCGAACCGAGGTTTTACTCCACCTGAAAAACCAAAACCGAAACCGAACAAGAAATTTAAAAACCTACTGCTCTAAAATGTGTGCCAGTTTTAGGTTTATTTGTTGATTGGAGTTTAACCCTTTACATAACATGAAAATCAGACGACACTTGCAAGCAAAATTCTTGAATAAGTAGTTTGTTTCATTTTTTATCTCAAAAACATAGGTTATGACCCCTCATTGGAACGAGCACGACGAGCTCGTTCCAAGGAGGGAGGGGTCATAACCTATGTTTTTGAGAACAAAAATGAAAAAAATAATGAAAATTAATTGGTGGCTTTTGTGAATAGCGTAGGCCGGTTTTGGTCGTTACGTTTGGTAAAGGGTTAATAACACTTTCAACAACCTGAGCGATACCATGTCGGACAATTTTACTGATGGAGGAAGCCGGAACTACTAAACAATTGTAAGTAATCGTTGGACTTATCAATTTACTATTTCGGTTAGCATTGAATGATGGCAAGAGAGCCATAGGCGTACACCACGTTGAAAAATACCGCATAGCACATCGATGCTACTACCCCCCCCCCCCCCCCCCCACACACACACACACACATACACACACTACAATTCCTTATCAGTCCGTGGATTTTTTTCATAATCTAGATTTTCATTTTTTTTCGTTCGATTATACTATTGTGTGCTGAGAAGACGCAAGTTCACTACTAAACAATTGGCAGAAGATAAAGTGTAACATAATCACCACGAAACAGTTCATTACGGAATAATTACAATGTTAATGTAGTTAATCGTTCTGGGTCAAAATACTCAATTTCCATTGGTCAGCTGGATGAAAACGTCATGACCAAATGTAATTGATTTTCCAATAAATACAATTGGTCGATTTTTGACCCGCATTTACGGTAGAGCGCAGTTGACAGAATGTAATTCGGGCGGTGTTTGGGCGGGTTTTTAACTTTTAGCGCCTCTCGCAGTGATCAACCCCGCTGCTGCTTCTTTGGTGACATTTCCCAATTGTGGCATGAAGCCTGTTACTAAAATACTCGTTTCCATTTTTAAAGTTGTGAAACATAAAGCTTATTTGCCTTTGAGATATCATTTGGACGGAACCGGCGCTCAACTCAGAGCTGTGCGCTTTGTCTTTTGTGTGAGGGTGGTTTGTCGCCTCGTTCGTTCGTACATGTTTTATTTCGTCTTTCTGCTTTGTTGTTTGGTAAAATGTAGTTTAAACAGTTACGGTATGTAATTATAAGAATTGAATGCAATTTATATAATCTATAAGGGATTCATACATAATTTGTACCCGTTCCCACACGTTCATACTCCAATAAAGATTATAAAAAAATGCATTCAATTCTTAAAAATATCGCCCTCAACACGTCAAATACGGGAATGACGTCAGAAGACAACGCCGACGTCGTAACGTTGTGAGTTGGTTTCGGAAGTTCAATTCAATTAATATTCTCTTATATGTCATTAACTGTTTACTTAATTACCTAACACAACAAAAGCAGACGACAAATAAAATGAAAGTGTCATTGACACTGTAGCTTAACTTGTGTGTTGTATTTGATGAAAAGGATAATGTTCAATGTTTATGAAAGGATTATGAAATAAGACAAGAATTGTGATAATTGGGAATATGTTCATTTCTGTTCCTTGTATGCTATGTTTTTGATAAAAATAATATGAGGTGTACTCTGTACTAAAGAGCTGAGGGGTGGGTTAATATGATCTCACAGTTAATGTATATGGCCCTCACAGTTAACGTATATCAACGAAAGTTACCAAGTTACAGTGAAATTATTCCCAAACGAGTTATCCTATCAAGTTACACTGAAATCCCTTCATAAATATGACCTATAGACCGTGCTAAAGGTTTTCGGGCTTCGGGCCCCTGTAGCCGTCAGTTTCCCAATTGCGCCCAAAGGGGACGTTCTCATCTAGACATTATATGAAGTCAACCTATCAAGTTACAATGAGATCCCTTCATAAATATGGCCTGTAGACTGTGCTAAAGGTTTTTGGGCTTTGGGCTCTGGCAGCCATCTTGGTTGAATGATCGCAACCAAAAGGGGACATTCTCATCTGGGCATCATCTGGAGTGATCCTACGAAGTTACAATGAAATCCCTTCATAAATATGACCTGTAGACTGTGCTCAAGGTTTTCGGGCCCCTGAAACCGTCACAGTTGACCAATCACGACCAAAAGGGGATGTCACCATCTAGGCATTATATGGAGTCTTCCATGAATATGACCTATAGACTGTGCTAAAGGTTTTGGGGTTTTGGGCTCGGGCAGCCATCAAGGCTGAATGATCGCGACCAAAAGGGGACATTCTCATCTAGATATTATTTGGAGTCATCCTACTAAGGTACAATGAAATTCCTTCATAAATGTCACCATTAGACTGTGATAAAGATTTTCGGGCTTCAGGCCCCTGTAGCCGTCGCAGATGCCTAGTGGTGTCCAAAAGGGGCTGTTCTCATCTAGACATTATATGAAGTCAACCTACCAAGTTACAATAAAATCCCTTCATAAATATGAACTGAAGACTGTGCTAAAGGTTTTCGAGCTTTGGGTTTAGGCAGCCAACATTGAATGATCGCAACCAAAAGGGGACATTCTCATCTGGGCATCACCTGGAGTGGACCTACGAAGTTACAATGAAATCCCTTCATAAATATGGTCTGTAGACTATGCTCAAGACTTTCGGGCTTCGGGCACCTGTAGCCATCACAGTTGACCAGTCACGACCAAAAGGGGTGTCATCATCTAGGCATTATATGGAGTCAACCTAACAAGTTACAATGAAATCCTTCCATAAATATGACCTATAGACTATGCTAAAGGTTTTTGGGCTCGGCCAGCCATCAAGGCTGAATGATCGCGACCAAAAGGGGACATTCTCATCTAGATATTATTTGGAGTCATCCTACTAAGGTACAATGAAATCCCTTCATAAATGTCACCATTAGACTGTGCTAAAGATTTTCGGGCTTCAGGCCCCTGTAGCCGTCGCAGATGCCTAGTGGTGTCCAAAAGGGGCTGTTCTCATCTAGACATTATATGAAGTCAACCTACCAAGTTACAATGAGATCCCTTCATAAATATGGCCTGTAGACTGTGCTAAAGGTTTTTGGGCTTTGGGCTCTGGCAGCCATCTTGGTTGAATGATCGCAACCAAAAGGGGACATTCTCATCTGGGCATCATCTGGAGTGATCCTACGAAGTTACAATGAAATCCCTTCATAAATATGACCTGTAGGCTGTGCTCAAGATTTTCGGGTTTCGGGCACCTGTAGCCATCACAGTTGACTAATCACGACTAAAAGGGGATGTCATCATGTAGGCAATATATGGAGTCAACCTAACAAGTTACAATGAAATCCTTCCATAAATATGACCTATAGACTATGCTAACGGTTTTTGGGCTCGGGCACCCATCAAGGCTGAATGATCGCGATCAAAATGGGACGTTCTCATCTAGACATTATTTGGAGTCATCCTACCAAGTTACAATGAAATCCTTTCATAAATATGACCTGTAGACTGTGCTAAAGGTTTTCTGGCTACGGGCCCCTGTCCAATCACGTCCAAAAGGGGACTTTCTCATCTAGACATTATATGAAGTCAACCCACCATGTTACAATGAAATTCCGCAATAAATATAGACTGTGCTAAAGGTTTTCGGGTTTGGGCTCGGGCAGTCGTCACGGTTGATCACGCCTAAATGGGGAAATTCTCATCTAGACATCACAAGGAGTCATCCTACCAAGTTACAATGAAATTCCTCTATATTAAACATGACCTGCAGACTGTGCTAAAAGTTTTGGGTTTCGGGCTTGGGCAGCCATCACGGTTGGCAGATCATGCCCAAAATGGGAATGTTCTCAACTAGGCATTATACATAGGCATCCTACCAAGCTACAATGAAGTCCCTTCAAAAATACGACCTGTAGACTGTGCTAATGGTTTTCGGGTTTGGGGCTCGGGCAGCCATACCGGCTGACCGACCACGACCGAAAGGAGATGTTCTCATCCAGACATGACCCAAAGCCTGCATATGAAATTTCGAGACGATCAGATAAGAACTGCGGGGTGTGGCCCGTGCTAAAGGAAAATGTGAACAGACCCACAGACCAGACTCACAGACTAACAGACTTCCGCACGCGTGATGGCAATAGCTTATCTTGACTTTGTCAAGTTAAGCTAAAAAGTAAAATATTTTCTGAAGAACTAAACATTTTAATTTTTCCTCGGGCACATAGTTTATGACCCTTCATTGGAACGAGCTCGATGAGCTCGTTCTAATGGGGGGTGCCATAAGCTATAATTTATGGCAAAAATTGAAAAAAATAATGTATAATTCAAAAAAAGTAGGGGATATCCAAACTGATGTTGATATTTTCGGAAAATGGTATTGGAAACGCGTGATTGGACACATCAATATGTTACCAAGTTTGGTGTGGATCAATTAATATTCTCTTATTTTTCATTAACTGTCCACATAATACATTTACAGAAAACACTTCTTGAATAACTAAGTATTGTCATGTTTGTCTCGAAAACATGTCTTATGACCTCACATTGGTACGAGCTCGACGGACTCGTTCCACCGGAGTGTCATAAGCTATGTTTTTGAGACAAAAGTTTAAAATAATAATAACATTTGGGTGGCTAGTTTTGTAAACAACGCTGTCCATTTTAGTCGTTAGGTTATCTAGAAGACTGAATTACGCGTTATGTGATAAAAAGAAGCTCAAAATCGTCACTGTTTGATGTGAAGTTTCTGAATCATGTTCACAAGAAACGATCTGAGCCTGATTTAGTCTCGGCTCATACCGATTGTAGTGAACTCGGTTCTGAAAAGTCATATTAAATCGAGACTCATTAGATATCCTATATTTATTACACGCCTGTTCTATGAAATCTCTATCTGCAGCAACACTAAACCGTGCGGAAAATAAAAATCTCTTCCGCCCATATGTGCGGAGTGGAAATCGTTGACGGACTATTTTTAAATAGAAGTGAAATTTCACTGGAATTTTCTACAAATTGTACCACAATTCGAATCGCAAGTGATAGCTGAAAATCGTCCCCTGAGTTCCAATGTGTTCTATGTGCCAGTAGGCACATAGTACACATTGGAACTCAGGGAACGAAAAAGTGACACGGATTCCCCTCACAGATTTGGTTGGCGATAAAATGTGCTCCTTTTGTTGATAGTTGTCGAATGAATTGCTGAGTGTCCGTGTAATAATTGTTTTTTATAGACGTGAAGGCGTGTAATAAACACAGAACGACACACGCGTGTGAACGGGTTAATCGATACGGCACGGGTGTCAGCGCGGAAGGATAGAACGAGAGGACAGAGGCCTCGAGTTTTATCCTTCCGCGATGGCACAAGTGTATGTATGTATGTATATGATGACGCCACTGCCATTCAACTCTATACAATAAAACAAAAACTGCACTGAAAACTGCCAACAGCTGGGATATATGGGGAAGTACTATTGCCAGGCAGAACAAAGTGTGAATTCACATCCAACGATCATAGATATTTTCCAAATTGTATTCAAACGTATCCCACTATTAAAATTTGGCTTGGATAGCCGTTGAAGTTGGTTCTTCTGTTCGTCATAACCTTCCAGCTTTATATCTCGTTACGATTTCCACAATCATTTCGAGATCAAACAAGACGTCAGTAATTCGATAGTCTGCCCAACGAAAACGCACTCCTTTCAAGTCAATCTACTTAAGAGGAAAATTACCCAGTTTTGTCCGTTCCACCTCCCCGAGGATTAGGGACCGTGTGCACAGCTCACGTCAGCCCATGGGAAGAGCCACCACTGCTCGTGTTTTTCTTACCAAACGAGTTGAACTAATTGTCTTGAATAGATAGAGGATATGGAATGAGTGTTTTTCTCATATAATATTTATGAAAATTCGGACGAGTTTCATAAATATTATATGAGAAAAACACCCATTTCATATTCTATTTATCGTATGACACACACACACGCACAAATTAGCCACTTAGTATGACTTTTTAACCCATCACCTAACTTGAGTTGCAGACGGCACTTGGAAAAAACATCCTCGTATAACTAAAAAGTTTCATTTTTTGCTTCCAAAACATATTATGATCCCTCATTGGAACGAGCGCGACACGCTAGTTCCAATGAGGGGTCATAACCTATGTTTTGGAAGCAAAAAGTAAAAATATAAAAAAAAAAATGAATGACGTTTTTATTGTATTGCGCGAGACGGTTTTTGCCGTTACGTTAGGTAAAAGATTAATACAATATAACCCACCCTAAATAGGACAGATAACGTAAATTCTCCCTACTGAAATTATGCAAATGTGACCCAGTTGTATTTTGTTTAGCCAATCAAACTGTCCAGTTTTGAAATTGACCAATGAAAGCACCCAACTCTAATTATGCAAATTATGAAAATGTGGCCCAATTGTATTTTGTTCAGCCAATCAAATTGTCTAGTTTTGAAATTGACCAATGAAATTGACGGAATGCTTTATTTTATCACTGATTAATATGAAAGCAAAATGTCAAATGTTTTAAAGTGAACAAAACGGACGAGTCATATGATAAAAGTTGTTATTGTATGAAGCTTATCCTTGTGTGAGGGGTTCAGTACAATAAGCGCTGTTGAATGCAATTTCTCTCTGAATTTTCACAAGGTTTATGAGCACTTGAGGAAGGCTGAATAAAGATCTCCACTTAGTATTACAGAAGAGACAAGCCACGAAGCTGCCACTACGGAAGTCATTCCATATACCTATGCCATATTGCCAAGAAGAGGCGTTAATATAGTATGTAATAGTATTTCTCGGCAGACCTTGAAAAATATGTAAGCTTAAAAAATCAGCATCAGATAGATGCTCTTGACCAGAATGTCAACGGACACTTTACGGCTGAAAATATTGCGGAGCTTCCTTCCTATTCGGTAATCCAAGAGACCATAACACGTAGGATTTTTATTAATGGAGGAGATTGTAGAGGATTTGTAGTAGTAGTTATTCCCAGTTCCTTATTCGACATTCGTTATCAACCGATACAATCGGTTGATAACGAATGTCGAATAAGGAACTGGGAACAAGTAACGGTTGTCACGTCCGTTAGTAGTTACACAATCTACCCGCACACGCCTTCTAAAGCCCATCAGTTTCAATGGGAATATTCACATTGACATTGCATGGCTTTACCGGTATGTTGGGCAATGCAAATCTCGAGTTCGAATCCCGAATTAAATCGGAGTATTTCGAATCGAAATGAAATTCGAATCGGATCTTCATGTTGTACATATTGTACCTTCTAACAACCGTAAGTGTTAACAATCTCCACCAAGTACTGTATTGAACGGGGAGTTCGTCGTTTGGGTAAATCTATCAAAAGGACAAATATCCCAGAGCGGAATCAAAGACATTTCGGAAGGAGGGCATGCTAGAACTCTTTGTTGTGTTAGAGCTAAATGAAGAAATGTGGAAGCGGAGACATTTGGTAGGATTTTGAGAACACCTTGGCGATTCGAAAGTTTCCGAATTAGTGCAGCCCTGGTAATTCACCTTCAGCAAACAGCAGTGCCGAGGATAATGCCGAGGAAACAAAAGAATATCCACAGCAAAAATACTGCCCGGGATGGCATCTTCAGAAAGCCTTGTGGTGGCAGAAATTGTACAACTTCCAGTTTACACAAGGAATCAAACCATGTGGGTTGCACTGCACTGTATTGCTAATCTTACAGCTTACAGTACAAGTTGCGGCATAACCACTAGCAACTATGTGTTCTGCTTCTTCTATGTTGATAACACCAGAATCTGACATCAGATAGAAACTGATGTCAGATTCTGGTGTTATCAACACAGAAGCAGTGAGATACTTAGTTTGTGTTTATGCTGAATGTGATTTTCACTCATACTATACATATTGAGCAAGTCGCCTGCTTACTTCCAAGATTTGTTCTCAACACTGACATGGTTCTTGACTGAGAGAAAGATTCTGCACATTGACTGTGATTATATACACATGTATCTCGAACTACTTTCACGTTTTAACGTTACGTGGAACTTTTCACTTCACTTCATACTATATATACATATACATGGCAATTGAGACTATGCCCTGCCCCCTGATGATTTTTACGCGATCAAACAGGCTTCACAGCAAATGCCGTAGAAGCACTAGTTTTCCACAGCAATATTTTTGCCGAGGAAACAAGGATGAATTACCAGGACTGTAAATTAGCGTTACTCAGATCGAAACAAATCGATTTGAATCATCGAAACGATTTCGAACTGAATCAGATTCCGAAGCTTCGCAGCTTGCCGTTATGTCGTAATTACACTAAGCTCTTGTGGGAAAATATCCTTTCTTAATGTGGGTGTCGAGAACACCAATGTTGCGCCAGAAGAATGGGACGAGGTTCATGTTGGCCTCCTCGTTAGAGGACCGCGACAAATCGGACACTTTCCATCGCTAATTTATGTCTGAGAGTTGTGGGGGATATTCGCGCGTGGACAAAACACTATTCCCGTACCAACTCATGAGCTAAACACACTAGACACCCATCAGGAGCTCGTTTTACGCATTTTGTAAATACAAACTATTTCTCCCTGGTATGGAAAGAATTGTGGAAAAAAAATGTGTTGTCTGGGTTCTATAAATATGTCGGACCCACGTCCCTGGGTATGGAGATGAGCTTGGAAAGCATTAATTGATGGAGTAGTGTGCTCTGGCTGACCTCAAGAACAGACTTCAGAAAATCGATTTCTGTCAATTAGAGTTAGAAGACCTATAGAATATCATGCGTGTACTATTGCAATCATTATAAGAAGTCTTACGAAATTACTTCCTTCGTGCCCACTGGGTATTCGGCGTAAATGTACTATGCTAGGGGTACGTTATACTAAATCAACAAGGGAAATGTGCGCTAACTCTATTTATCATCTGATGAAACCAACGAGTGTCCAACTGCAAATGTACAATGGTTTGGCAGCTTGTCACCTCAGCGTTCTCTGGCAACACTTTGCACTCTCAACAATTAAGGCGTGTTGTCCTCGTTCAATTTCAACACTACTTCGCGCACTTTATCGGGAAGCAATTTCCACCCTAAAAACAATTTCTTACTTGTTGATCGCGCCTATACTTTTCATTTGGTCTAAAAACGTCTCTACTTTGATTGGGTGTTGCTGAAATCCAATAACCTGTTACTTTTTTTACTTTAATCTGATCGCATCCGGTCAACAGGAATAGTTAATTTGTGGGAAGCTGTAGAGTGCTGACTGACTTTTCGTTGTTCATAAACGATTTTTCACTGAGTTATTCGCGATACGAGTAATTGTATGTCATGCTTGCGGTTTGATTTCAATATGATAAAAGCGAAATGTTTTGAGATAAGATTTAGGGATACATGGCGAAAATAACCAGTATAGTTCTTGTTAATAGTTCTGAAGATTACATGCCGGAAGAAACTATCAACGTTTTTATCAGTGAATTTTTGTTTAAATTTGTGTATTGTTCTTTTCCCAGTCGATATTGATTTTGTTTTTAGCAAGTTTCAAATTTGGGGCATCACAGTGGTGGGTCAAATACGTGAGAGTGCGTTTGTGAGGAGGAGGAAATGCCGCCCTCAATTTTTCACATCATATCCCCCCCCCCCCCCCCCCCGACTATTGATGAATGCAAAATTACCCTTGTACTTTAATCCACATTTAAGTTATCATTATTATTATTATTATTATTATTATTATTATTATTATTATTATTATTATTATTATTATTATTATTACTATTATTGATATTTAATTTATTATATTATTATTCTGCCTCTTGCTTATAATGAATAGAAACCGAGACTTGCCAAACAATTTCTGGAAAAACTAAAAATATTTACTTTTGCCTCAGAAACCTAGCGTATGACACCTCAATGGAACGAGCTCAACGAGCGAAAATTAACGAAAATGATTAGCCCTCTTTTGAGCCTTTTCCAGAAATGCAGAACATAAAATTCTATCGCCAGCTTTATGAAAGAAATTCCTTTGATAAAGTGCGATGTTCTTTCTTCGTCTGATCTCCATTGCAACTAAAGCAATTAGCCCATACAGATAGAACTATTTTTAATTATGTATGTTAATAGTCAATTAGTGTTTCAACGAATTACCTTAGAACCGGCGTAGCCGTCACATCTGTTTATACTGTTTTAATACCGGTGATAAAAGAGCACAACATGGCAACATATGTTTTATCGTTTCAAATGATTTTACACACTAACACACATCGTTTGAAAGCCAACCCTCAAGTGGGTCATCATGTAGATTAGATCTCCTGACGGAGATGATCGAAATACCAGAAAAGGAACTAATTACAGTTAAAACTAGAAGTCCTGTCACGAATAGTGCGCTTATCTAGGCTTACTTGCGCGTTGGAATAAGGCGCAAATGCCATATCGAATGGCATCCAAACACGACAGGTTCTCTTGGTTACTCATAGCAAACACATGCAATGTTTCTGCCAATGGACCTCCGGGTTACCCGGAGGTCCATTGGCTGAAACATTGCTTGTGCACAGGCCATATGTACAGAATTTGATAGCTTTACATGGGCCATAACGCGTACATTAACGCGCATATCAACGTGTTCTTTGTGCGCATTTCATGACAGGACTTCTAGTTTTAACTGTACCTACCATAAGATTTGGTAAATGTTGATATTTTTTTAAAGATTAACCAACGGACTAGAGATCGGCAATATACCGAAAAACCGAACCGATACCGATATCATGGGGATACCGAAAAAATCGAATCCAACCAATAATTGAATACCAAAATCGTCTGAATTTTGCAGTTTTCCTACATTTTCTATTTATAAGGCCTTGTTGAGGCATGGTGGCAATTGAAGGGTTCATTTTCATGAAAAACGTGGCTGGTTTTATTTTCAATTTTATTAACCGTCAGAGGCCTGGACAATTGTCAGGAGTTCTCACTAGACTTACAACCTGTACAGTACGTGGAGAGTGGATTTCAACTGAATCACCCGCGGAGTGGAGTTATCACCCAAGCTATAACTGTCAAATTTTGTATATACCGAACAAAAACAAAATCAATATTTCAGCCAATTTGCAATTATTGCTTGTGTGGAATCTCCACTCTGCGGGTGATTTAGTGATAATACGCTCTCCACATATTGTACATGTCCCAACAGCTTGACAGTGATTTCTAGCCAAGTCTTGGCTGCCTTAACAGGCAGCCAAGACTTGACTAGAAAACACTGCTTAGGTAATTTCTTTATTATCAGCAGAACCTCCCGAAGATGGCATGGTCAAGGCACATGCAGTGCAAAAAATATAGGTTCTCTTTTGAACCAAAACTGGTTCTAATCTTGTCCTTGAGATGGAACCAGTTCTGTTTAAACAGTATTTATTTCAAATCAAATAAATTTATAAAGATTGACCTCAAATATTAACAGAATTAAACATAAATTGAGGGGGTTTCAGTCGTAAGTTTAGAGCTTATACGAGGTTGTCTCAAATTATTATTAAGCAAAGGAGATATGGACAGTTGGCATGTCGAACCAGTTATGGTTCTATATAGAACCAATATACCAGGTATTTATATTCGCTTTGTTTCAAAATGTTTGGCGACTGCGTTGATTAAGCTCCAAGTTTACTGCTGAATCTACTTCAGTTCATGTATTATTCTGTTAAAACTGAATGCTAATATTGGTAAATTTATTTGATTTGAAATAAATACTGTTTAAACTAAACTAAACTGGTTCCATCTCAGGGACACGATTAGAACCAGTTTTGGTTCTAAAGAGAACCTATATTTTTTGCAGTGTGTTTTCAAATTGCAAATGCCTCAAATAGACCTTTAATGGTTAAGGTGTGTTCAGAAGAAGTCCAAAATTACTTACGATTTGTGTTCGTAAAGAATGCTACTGTTGAGCTCATTGGCAGTGGCATTATTTGTGAAGCTGTGGTAGAATGTTACAACTTCTTCTGTATTTGCCTGATGTGAATTCCCTTTGGTATTATCAGCAAATCTCAGTAAAGTCAAATACCAAATACCGAGCTGATACCGAGGTATAACACCCTTAAAAATACCGAAACCGATAGCGAACTCAAAATTACAATACCGCTCATCTCTATAGCGGGCAAGTTCATTACATGGAATATTTGTTCGCCCCCACCCCCTCCCCGCCACTCCTCCCACAAAAAGAAGAAATAAAAGAAATTCTCTCCAGAGAAAAAGAAAACTTTAGTTATAACTTTGTTTTCCTCCTACATTAGGAACTACAGTTAAAACTAGAAGTCCTGTCATGAAATGTGCGCTTATCAAGGCTTAATTACGCGAAGGAATTTGTCAAGTGATAGCCAAAAGTTGCGAGTTTGTTGTATAAAATTGTAAATATTTTCGATAATATTTCTGCCTGGGTTAAATGTAAAGCACGATAGATATGTGACGGACCCGGAAAACAGGCTTGTCAAACTGACGTTAATTCAAGAGATTCTAAATGAAGTATGAAATGTAATGTCCATTATGGCACACGTGGTCAACGCCATGTGGGCTTCTGATAACAGATCAATAGTAAGAGAGACAATATTATCTTCTGCAATAATTATCTGGGTAATTAAGACCAGTTAAATTGTAATTGTTGGAACCAGTGCATTACACATGTTCTGGACACACACCCATATTACGCATCTATTCTGTCTCCGAAATGTCAAAAGATACCAAAATGCGAGTCTTTCAAAGGAACTTTAAAGTGAGTGTTAAATTAAGATAGATCTAAGCGGCCAAGTTCAAGAGAAGCGATTTGTCAAGGTGATAGCTAAAAGTTGCGATTTTGTTGTATAATAGTGTAAATATTTTCGATAATATTTCTGTCTGGGTTAAATGTTAAGCAAGATAGGTTTGTCATAGATTCTAAATGAGGCATGAAATTTAATGTCCATTATGACGCACGTGTTGAACACCATATGGGCTTCTGATAACAGATCAATAGTAAGAGAGACAACATTCTCTTCTGTAATAATTATCTGGGTAATTAAAGACCAGTTAAATTGTAATCGTTGGAAACAGTGCATCACATATGTTCTGGACACAAGCCCATATTACGCATCTATCCTGTCTCCGAAATGTCAAAATATCCCAAAATGCGAGTCTTTCAAGAGAACTTTAAAGCGAGTGTTAAATTAAGATAGATCTTAGCGGCCAAGTTCAAGAGAAGCGATTAAACTGAGAATAAATGTTCTGGCTATCTAAATAAAAATCGGGGGATTTCTCGAAAATTTCATGCCAGCCAATTCCAGTCGGAAGGTGTGTAAGACTGTGGGTCGTTGTGAGTACATGGGGAGGTCCCATGCTATAGGATAGAGAAGGTGCCGCATCGGTGCGAAAGTAGATGCACATTGAGATGTAGGGGGAGCCACAGAGCTCATATTTAGAATAGGAGCAGTCGCGGGCCAAGTCGGTTGCCATATATGAGAATAGGATCAGGAACAGGAAAAACGAGCACAGGGAGCTATATGCATTTAGGTAAACGGCAATATCTGTTTAAGGAAGCAGAATTCTGAGAAGCGGTTGACCTGAGGGCACTCAGAGAAGGTCCGAATTTAGCCTTGGCCGTTGATGGTCATATGCACTGAGATTGAAAGTCCGCGTATTGTCGTAACCCTGTGAGGGTTGTAAGGAACCGATTGTAATTTGTTAACGGTTGCGAACCGTAGTGGCATAGTAGCCAAAGAAGTAAAAGCTGTAACGTTGAGGTCTAGAGACCGTATTAAGAGCTTGAGAAAGTGCTGGAGTAGCTCGCGAGATAAGATAGTGTTAGGCGGTACCAGAATTGGTGATGTTGAGAACACTTTGCAGAATATTATTATGTAAGCTTTGTTAAGTATATATCTGAAGGCGAAGAATAACTTAACCCCGTGAGAGCTAGGCAAGGCGCAAAGTGATAGTGAACTGTAGTAGACGTCGATTGAATCGTGATTGAACTGTGAAAACGCTGATAGTGTCACACAAGCAGAACATTATATGTGTTAAGCCCGACTGACGGCGAAGTTAACCCTGCGAGGAGGAAGCAACGAGAAGTGAATAGACACTTTGTATTCATCACAACCCGTGAGAAAATGAAGATGATGCGAGGTTGATCCAGCGGACACAGCTAGCTGTGGGAGACGTCGAGGGCCCTAAAGAATAAACTTTTATTCGCGTAATTAGTGTATTCTTATGGATAATTTTGGGAGTAATTTGTTTCATATTATATTTCTTCGTACATGTAAATAAATAATCTATCAGTGAATTATCGTTGATCACCCTTTGGCGTTGTAAGCCACAGGCACCTTCAGGAATCCTAAGAGTCCTAAGCGGATAGGGCATTGATAAGGGGGCAAGGTTTACGTTCGAACTGGGGTTCAGTCGACAGTCACTGGCTGTCGGCTGAGCACTGATAAGAACATAAATTTTCCTCCATCCCTCAACCCCGTAATCCTGCGATAGAACTGCGCGCAATTGCCATATCGAATGGCACCCAAAGCACGACAGGTTCTCCTGGTTACTCATAGCAAACACAGGCAATGTTTCTGCCAGTGGACCTCCGGGTTACCCGGAGGTCCATTGGCTGAAACATTGCTTATGTACAGGCCATATGTACAGAATTTGATAGCCTTACTATGATCCTAACGCGTATATTAACGCGCAGATCGACGTGCTATTTGTGCGCATTTCATGACAGGACTTCTAGTTTTAACAGTAGAAACTGTAAGTCGAGTTCACTCACCCGTGAAGTAATACAATATGTGCTTTGGAACAGACGGTCCATGTCGAGCAGTTGTTTCTACTCATGTGTCGTCTGCTTGTGCAGCCAAACGACGCTTTACTTGACATTGTTACAACGCAACGATGTTCAATCGATACATTCTCATTTGTCAGGCTTATACGAGCTAACAAATATAAACATACTTTCCCCTCTCTCAAATGAATGGATCATGCAGATAAAATGTGCACGGACAGTGGAGGAGCAGCGGCATTCTAGAAGAGAACGGTGGCATGCTACCTCGAGAATATTTTGAAAATAATCTCTTTCTGTGGCCTCCAATTGTTATATTCAACTAAAATATATCATTGTATCTACAAAGTTGACAATTTCCTGTCTTATTTGTGTCACATTCGCAGTATGAAGATATCAATATAAAATGAAGATCGCTGACTTCAGTGGAAGCGCAAAAACTTTTTTGTCACCTGATTGTTATCACGGGATTTCGCGCAGGGAATAATCGGTTAATAAGAGCCAACAGTTCGGTACATTCAGACTGCATACATACTGCATACAAAATCATCCCACCTCATAGACGTGCTCGAGGGCTTGTCTGGTTAATGTAATTAGAAGAGGATAAGGATTTTCTTCTGCCGAAAAGGCTGATATGTTTCGATCTAGAAGATATTATGAATGCCTGAGTAACATATCAGACACCAGAATATACCGGCGGCGTTCGTCCCGAGTGACCTCGTAACTGTCATCAATCTGTTCATTGAACTTTGGCAACTGGGGATAATGTGCCTTCACGTTTCCCACTGGACTTTCTCCACCTGTCTACCATTGGCCCCAGGTAACTGCGCCCTAGCCCTTAAAATTTCCATTTCCCTCTCATGTTGCATTCCAGCCTCCTCCCGCGCCCTTTCACGCTCTAACAGAGCTTCCCTTTCAGCTCTTTTGGCTCTTTCTCGCTCTAATGCAGCCTTCCTGTTACCACTTTCGGCCCTTTCTCGCTCTAATGCAGCCTCCCTGTCAGCTCGTTCTCGCTCAACCTGTATTTCTTTCTCTCGCTCTGCGGCTCTTAGCGCTGCCTCTCTCTCAAGCCTCTCAACCTCTTTCTCACGTCCGTCTGCCCGTAAGGCAGCCTCCTCGCGCTTCAACGTAACCTGACGCGCTAACTCCGCGGACATTTCTTTCGCCACAAGCTTTTGCTCATCTTTCACAAATATTTGCAGCCCAACTGCTCTCCCATACCAATCAAATGTTCCAAGCTTGGGGTATCCATTATTGATATTTGTCACTAAAAATTGCACACACAACAAATGTTTTACCCAAAGGGTAAATTATTGCCTACCCTACACTGCGTCCTCTTACTACAGTTAAAACTAGAAGTCCTGTCATGAAATGCGCACAAATAGCACGTTGATATGCGCGTTAATGTGCGCGTTATGGACCAAGTAAAGCTATCAAATTCTGTACATATGGCCTGTGCACAAGCAATGTTTCAGCCAATGGACCTCCGGGTAACCCGGAGGTCCATTGGCAGAAACATTGCATGTGTCTGCTATGAGTAACCAGGAGAACCTGCTGTGCTCTGGATGCCATTCGATATGGCAATTGCGTGCAATTCCAACGCGCAATTAAGCCTATATAAGCGCACTATTCGTGACAGGACTTCTAGTTTTAACTGTACGCGAGAATTTCCACCACCGTTATTTTAAATTCGCCGATCGAATTTAAGAGCTAATCTAACCAAATATTGACGCCTGCACATCCTATGAAAAATATTAATATTTCAATGCGGCAACCTGCCTGAACATAAAAACTGAAGCATGTACAACAATTGTCATTGAGTGAGCCTGTTGATTTTGAACTTTTCAATTGTTACCTTTTAGGAAGATCCTGGTGTTAGCCTCGCCAGTTGTCGGAAACCGGGGCTTTGTCGTTGATGGGGGAAATAGATTCACGCCGCGTATTCAGCCAAAACTCAAGGAGTGTTGCCTGAATCCGAGCGTGAACGTATGTCTCACCGTGACGAACCCACCCGTTTCACTTTTGTTGGGGTGGTTCTTATCCTGAAGGGGTTAATAACTTTTCCTCCAATAGCATAAATCAACAGGGGTTCACTGAAAACAATAGTTTTAATACATATATAAATATAATAAATATGATAATTCGTGACTTACATGTAATCCAAAAGAATAAGAAAACAAAACATCAATCACCCCCTACCCACAGTTTTTGAGTCACTTGCGGGCCCGCATTATCTGTTGTCGCTGGTTTTTCCTCCTCTTCGCTGGTAATGGTTCCTTGGTCGCCTCTTCACTTCACCTTTCCACTGCCGTCGCACGGCCACTAGCGTATTGTCACTTTATCGGACCCCTCTGCTCTAACAGGTGACGGAACGTCACTCTCCTACTGCCGTCACACGGCCACTAACTTATTGTCACTTTACTTGACCCTTTTCACACAAGCAGTCGCCACCAATGGGGTTAATCTCTCCCCTAGTCTATCTCAGGATAATGTTCACACAGGCAAAGCCTACTCTGCCTACGTATGGCTTGCCTTCCAAAACAGGTAATGACATTTACCTAAATGCATATAGCTCCCGGAGCTCGTACTTCGTTTTTCTGATCCTATTCTCACATATGGCCACCGATTTGGCCCGCGACTGCTCCTATTCTATATATGAGCTCTGCGGCCCCCTTATATAACAACGTGCCTATACTTTCGCAGCGATGCGGCACCTCCTCTAACCTATAACATGGGTCCCCCCTCCCCTCCCCATCTACTCGCAACGACCCACAGCCTAACACACCTTCCGACTTTTATTTAGATAGCCAGAACATTTATTCTCAATTAATCGCTTCTCTTGAACTTGGACGCTTAGATCTATCTTAATTTAACCCTCACTTTAAAGTTGTTTTGAAAGACTCGCATTTTGGTATCTTTTGACATTTCGGAGACAGGATAGATGCGTAATATGGGTGTGTGTCCAGAACATATGTGATGCACTGGATACCAACAATTACAATTTAACTGGGCTTAATTACCCAGATAACGATTACAGGAGAGAATATTGGCTCTCTTACTATTGATCTGTTATCAGATAGCCCATGTTGCGTTCAACAAGTGCGCCATAATGGACATTAGATTTTCATGCCTAATTAGCAGAATTTGAATTATTGCCGATCTGTTTTCAGGGTCTGTCATATACCTATCTTTACGTTTTATGTTTAACCCATTCAGAAAGATTATCGAAAATATTTACACTTTTAAACAAGAAAATCACAACTTTGTGCTATCACCTTGACACAAATACAGTAAACCGTTAAAGCTGCACCACCCAAAATTGGCTTCAGAAATTAAACTTTTTAATCCTTTCTACTTAGAGGACATTACTTGGCTAGTCTATAATCGGCCCAGATATCAGCCCGAGGTAATTTCATATCAGTCTGCTTGTTTTTGTTTTCTTGTTTTTTTTTTGTTTTTTTTTTTTGGGGGGGGGGGGGTTCTTTTTTTTTTTGGGGGGGGGGGGGTCTTCATTCTTCAATAACTGTGATCATCCCTTAACCCTTTGAACTCTAGTGGTATCTTCCATGCCAGTTCAATGACAACAATTAGAAGAGTCCATGTTCAATATTTGGGGTAGACCAATCAATATTTTCAACGTGCAGCCTCGAGGCTGCACGTTGAAAATATTGATTGGTCTACCCCACACATTTAGTGAACAGCCATCCCATATATGACGTTATGACGTATTATGTTCCTGACCGAAAAAAAAACCATGGATTAAATTTTACGATGGCTACAACCTTTTGTACATGTACACTGTTGTAGATGACCGATGACCTAGCACTGTTTTTATATCATAGTTTTTTTCCCAACAAAGACGTAAAAGCATTGCCAAAATAAATGTAGCCTACACATTGAACTCTCATGGAAGAATACACTTGGGGATGAAGACTACTTTAAATTGGTCAACTTTATTTCGGTAAGCCGGGGCTTTGTCGCTGCTAAGGGAAACAGATTCACGCCGCGTATTCAGCCAAAACTCAAGAAGTGTCGCCTGAATCCGTGCATGAACGTATGTCTCGCCGTGACGAACCCGCCAGTTTCACTTTTGATGGGGTGGTTCTTATCCTGAAGGGGTCTGTGACTTTTCGTCAAAAAGCATGAATCAACAGGGGTTCACTGAAAACAACAATTTTAATACATATACATATAAATAAATATGGTAATTTGTGACTTACATGGAATCCAGTGAATATGAAAAACAAAACGTCAGTCACCCCCTACCCACACAGTTTTTGAGTCACTTGCGGGCCCGCATTCTCTGTTGCCTGTTGCCGCTGGTCTTTCCTGCTTCTCGCTGGTGTTCGTTCTTTGGTCGCCTCTTACCCTTTCACGGCCGTCGCACGGTCGCTAACGTATTGTCACTTTATCCGGACGCCTTTGCTTTAACAAGTAACGGAATGTCACTCTGTCACTGCCGTCGCACGGCCACCAACGTATTGATAATTCACTATATCGCATTCCCTCCAAAAAGTGACGGAATATGACTCTACTACTGCCATCGCACGGCCACTAACTTACTGTCACTTTACTTGACGGTTTCACTCAAGCAGTCGCCACCAATGGGGTTAAACGCTCACCTACGTTTATCTCAGAATAATGTTCATACAGGCCAAACCTACTCCGCCTACGCATAGCTTGCCTTCTACAACAGGTAATGTCGTTTGCCTAAATGCAAATAGCTCCCTGAGCTCGTACTTCGTGTTTCTGATCCTATTCTCAATATGGCCACCGACTTGGCCCTTCGACTGCTCCTATTCTAAATATGAGCTCTGTGGCTCCCCTAGCTCACAACTTGCCTATACTTTCGCACCGATGCGGCACCTCCTCTAACCTATAGCATGGGTCATCCCCATCTACTCGCAACGACCCACAGCCTTACACACCAACAGAATAGAATTAATTTTTCAAAAAACCTCCCGATTTTTATTTCGATAGCCATATCATTAATTCTTAGTTTAATTGCTTTTCTTGAACTTGGCCGCTCGGATCTATCTTAATTTAATACGCGCTTTTAAGCTTTTAAGTTCCTTTGAAAGACTCGAATTTCGATATTTCCTGACATTCGTGACCGGTGTAACAGGAATGGAAGTCCGTAGGAAAATTAGTCCCTCTGGACTATTATTCCGCGGAATTATAGTCCTAGGTCTAACATTTCTAGGAATAGTAGTCCGGCGGACTACTATTCCTAGAAATGTTAGACCTAGGAATATAATTCCGCGGAATAATAGTCCAGAGGGACTAACGTTCCTACGGACTTCCATCCCTTTTACACCGGCTAGATGCGTAACATGCGCGATGTACTGTGTTCACCACAATTACCTATTAACTAGCAATAATTACACAGATAATGACAACAGGAGAGTACTGGCTTTACCACCTTTAATATTTTATCCAGACCGTCGATGTGGGGCTTTCGGGGTCCGTCATATCCCTATCTTTTCGCTTTACATTTAGCCAGAGTGAGAAAGACTATCGAAAATATTTACACTTTTAAACGAGAAAATTGCAACTTTAATCTATCACCTTGACAGACTGAAACATTGCTTGTGTTTTGTGTCCATATGTACAGGATTTGAAAGTGATACTTTTGGATGATAGCCCCACTGCACTGGCGACCTAGCCACAACCCACCCTCCACAGTCTGTATTCAATCTCACTTTTGTCATAGTAATGATTTTCGTGAGTCTAAAACGATAAATGTAAACGTCATTTATTTGCTGGGCATATTTCAACAGAGTTTCTATTTGTTTGAGATAAGCTGTTTGTAAGAATTTGTAGGCATTCTGAAGATGAAGCGAATGTATCAAAATAGTTTATAATATTTGCATTATTGAAAGGTTTTATTTATTTATTTATTTATTTATTTATTTATTTATTTATTTATTTAATTATTTATTTATGTCGATAAATACACAGAGAATCTGCAACGAAAATCCACTGTCAGTCAAGCAATATTTGTCAATGGACAAACATTGATTGATTGTCAATGGAACTCTATTGAGAACACTATTGACGGCTCAGAGGTCCATCGGCTGAAACCCCTTTGACGAGGAAGCGGATGCATCTAAATGATATTTTTTCATAACTGACCATCTTCATTCACTTGCTAAAAACGACAAATACTGATGGAATCTTCAACGAAATTCCACTGACAATCAATCGGTATATGCCAATAGCCATATACTGGGCGATCATCAATAATACTCCACCAAGAATACTATTTTTTAGACACATGTTCTATGTAATCCCCATCTATAACAACACTAAACCATGCTGAAAATGAAAATCTGTTCCCCACATATGTGAGGAACGGAAATCGTTGACGGACTATTTTTAAATAGAAGCGAAATTTCACTGGAATTTTCTACAAATTGTGCAATGTAATCACAATTTGAATCGCTGGCGATAGCTAAAAATCTTCCTGATTTACATAGAGGCACATAGAACACATTGGAACTCAGTAGACGAAATAGTAAGACGGGTTCCCCTCACAGATTTGGTTGGCGGTAAAATGTGTTCTTTTTGTTCATAGTTGTCAAATGAATTGCTGAGTGTCCTTCTTGTAATTGTTTTTATTGGCGTGAAGGTATGCAAAAAAACACAGAACGACACGCGTGTGTGAATGGGTTAATCGATATGGCACTTGTGCCATCGCGTAAGGATAGAATTGGAGACCTGTGGCCTCTCGTTCTATCCTTCCGTGCTAGCAATTGTGCCATATCGATTAACCCATTCACAAACGCGAGCGGTTCTGTGTATTGACAGATAAGCGGTCCATCGGCTGAAGCACATTGAGGTGAAAGCTATCCGATGCGGGTACATCAAAGCAATAGTTTGCACTATTTTACATTATTGAAACTTTTCACTCACTTACTCAAATCCACAAATACAGATAGAATCTTCAACGAAGTTCCATTGACAACCAATTAATACATGCCAACAGACATGCATTGATGATTGATTGTCAATTGGACTCTAATGAGAACACTATTGACAACTCAGAGTTCCTCCAACCCAGTTGTGGTTGAAGCGCATGCATCAAATTTGCATTAATGAAAAATTCCCTCCACTTACTCATATCAATAAAAAAAATTCCACCCACCTATTCCTGTCAATAAATACAGACTGAATCCTCAACAAAATTCCACTGACGATCAACCAATGTATGTCAACAGGCACAAAGCAATTGAATGGCAACAGAAGTCTACCGAAAACTCCACTGACAAGATAAAAACACACACACTGCAGCAATATTCCGACCAATGTCAGGAGTGGAACCTATCTTCAACCGGTCAATGACCCAACAATAGTCTCTCATCCACGCAATGTATCACATATAACCTGCAGAGTGAAATCTCCCCCCCCCCCCCCCCCCCCCCCCACCTCCCCCACTGTACTGTTGATATATGTGGTGATATAAATTCCTGGAATATTCGGTGATGATATTAGATTTCACTGCTGTGAAGGCTTCAAGGCTGCTGAGTTTCGGGGGGTTTCATTATTTCCGAATAAGACAAATCGTCCCCTGAGTTCCAATGTGTTCTATGTGCCTACTGGCACATAGAACACTTTGGAACTCAGGGGACGAAATCTGATCAAGATATTTTGAAATGTCATGCGAATAATCAATCTCGACCCTACTGTCAGAATCCGGGCTCTGTCGTTGCTGGGGGAAATAGATTCACGCCGCGTATTCAGCCAAAACCCAAGGAGTGTTGTCTGAACCCGTGCGTGAACGTATGTCTCACCATAACGAACCCGCTCGGTTTCGTTTTTATTGCGGTGATTCTCATCCTGAAGGGGACAATGCCTTTAGCTCGAAAAGCGTAAATCAACAGGGGGTCACCGAAAACAATAATTTTAATACATATATGAAAATAATTATGGAAATTTGTGATTTACATGAAATCCAATGAATAAGAAAAACAGAACGTCAATCACACCCACCCACACAGTTTTTGAGTCACTTGCGGGCCTACATTCTCTGCTGTCGCTGGTTTTTCCTCATTCTCGCTGGTGTTTGTTCTTTTGTCGCCTCCTCACTTCACTCTTGCACTGCCGTCGCACGGCTACTAACGTATTGTCACTTCACGGGACGCCTTTGCTCTAACATGTGACGAAATGTCACTACCATTGCCGTCGCACGGTCACTAACGCATTGTCACTTTACTATATCACTTTCCCTCTACAAAGTGACGGACTGTCACTATATTACTGCCAACGCACGGCCACTAGCTTATTGTCACTTTACTGGACGCTTTTCACTCAAGCAGATGCCACCAGTAGGGTTAAACGATCCCCTCCCTTTATCTTAGAATAATGTTCATACAGACAAAGCCTTCACTGCCTACGTACGTCTTGCCTTCTACAACGGGTATGCCGTATTCCTAAATACCAATAGCTCCCTTAGCTCGCACTTCCTATTTCTGATCCTACACTCAGATATGGCCACTGACTTGGCCCGCGACTGCTCCTATTCTGAATATGAGCTCTGTGGCAACGTGCCTATACTTTCGAACCGAGGCGGCACCTATTCAAACCTACAGCATGGGACATTCTCATTTTCTCGCCTGAGTCCCACAGTCTTACACACCTTTAGACTGGAATAATATTTTCGAGAAATCCCCGATTTTGATTCAGATCGCCAGCACATTAATTCTCGGTTTAATCGCTTCTCTTGAACTTGGCCGCTCAGATCTATCTGAATATTAATCTTTTTAATCTATTTAATATTCGCTTTAAAGTTCTTTGAAAGTCTTGCATTTCTGTATATCCTGACATTCGGTGACAGGCTAGATGCGTAACATGGGTGTGTTACCAGAACAAGTGCGATGTACTGTTTTTACAACAATTACCTATTAACAGGACATAATTACAAAGATATTGACTGCAGGAGTCGACTGATATGCACTTATTTAATCTCTTATCAAACAGCTGATATGGCGTCCACAAACGCGCACTTTATGGCCATTACACTTCATGCTTAATTAGCCGCGCATGAACTATTGCCGGTCTGTTTAAGTGACAAATCAGCTTTCGGGGTTCATCATACAAACGCACATTCTTATACCTTTGGCCCGAACGAGAAAAATTATCAAAGATATATGCATTTTTAAACAACACATCGCAACTTTAAGCTATCACCTTGACACCTACAAAGAATGTATTGTACCTATTTCATCTTATAAAATAATCATTTCTGCATTTTTTCGGAGTTAAGGGCATAGAAAATTAATATATTTATTAACGGAAAGTGTATATAATGTGAGATATGGGTCTGAAAAGTGGTACTGCCCCAGAAGATGTTTCTAATTGGTATCCCAGGGATGAGCTGGGATGGATAAAAGCTAACAAATGTTATTGGGCACAACTTTAATCCCAACATAGATCTAAAAATCTACATAAGCAAACAAAACAGTATGATTTTGAGTTCCAAACGCCTCGAGACAGTATCAACCTTCTTTACTTCCATACCCCGACATCTGTGGGTTCAGAATAAAACAACAAATTGTACATACATAACTACATATACACCATTGCTTCCGGCTTCGTAAAAATAAATAAAATTTCAATTTTCGATTTATAAACGAAATTAAAATGGATTCTGGAGATGATTGAGACGTTGGAGAAGCGTTTCTGGACAATTATGACTTGTCAATGTTCGAGTTGAATGTGACAACACCAAGTTACAAAAATAGGTGTAAACAAAAAGAGTTGTTTTTACTTCAATACAATTTACCAAAAAAGGCTTGCGAAATTGTTAATGCTAGCGTTGGCATGCGATGTTGAACTCTAAGTCATATAATAAACCTTTTAATGCTACAGTGAAGTGATCTGGATTGTCGCATCACGTCTCGTTGAGGAGGTCAGATCGACGCGATCGACTCGACAACTCGACGCGATACAACAACCCAGATCAATTCACTGTAGCGATAATATGTATATAATGAATACGATAAAAAAAACCGGACCGTCGTTCGAGCGCACCCATTCCAGCTCGGAGTAAAGTACGCTCTGCGACCGGAACTGCTAATTATGTGAATTCGAACGCACCCATAAATAGTCAGCTATACTATAGTGATACGGAAACGGATTCCACACTGTGGATTTTCTGGGGACCAGGAAAAGATCGTCAAACAGGAGTGATATCTAGCGGTTAAATTACATAGTCATATCTTTGATCAGGAATGCAGTGTGCTTTTTTAACCCTGTCCCTCACGTCCACACTATCGGCTAGGGTTACTCTACAGTTAAAACTAGAAGTCCTGTCATGAAATGCGCACAAATAGCACGTTGATATGCGCGTTAATGCGCGCGTTATGACCCAATTAAAACTATCATATTCTGTACATATGGCCTGTGCACAGGCAATGTTTCAGCCAATGGACCTCCGGGTAACCCGGAGGTCCATTTGCAGAAACATTGCATGTGTTTGCTATGAGTAACCGGGAGAACCTGCCGTGCTTTGGATGCCATTCCATATGGCAATTGCGCGCAATTCCAACGCGCAATTAAGCCTAGATAAGCACACTATTCGTGACAGGATTTCTAGTTTTAACTGTAGGTATCATATAAAGGTTATAACACAGTGTTGTTCCTGTAAAAAGCGCCTCTAGTGGTTTGAATTCCAACATCTAATGGAGGATAAAGGTTCCTAATGTATCCGGTTGGTGAAAAATGAGCTGAGGTTGCAAGTGTGAATAAAGCCACATGGAGTCCTGCAGTACAGTCATCGTGGGTTGGTCGTAATCCACACGCCGGTAGTGATCACCACGCATGCGTTTACCAGATAATAAAAATAAGCATCAGCAGAATTTTAATTAATGAAGCACCGGATTGTAACCGGTGCCTCATTAATTAAATTTTTGATGATGATTCCTGTAATTAGTGTTTGGAATCTAATATTGCGTCCGTGGAAATATTTCCGACCCCTGGAAAGTGACCAGTCCACGGCTGTTGTACTACACATTGTTTTCAGTGTATTTGTATTCAAGTGGTGATGAACGAAGTTGGTATAAGGTTGTTTTTGCCAAAATCTGAGGTGGGGAGATGGGAAAAGACTTGTACTGTGGCCAGTTTAAAAACAAACAGTGCATTATAACCTAAAAGGTATAACAAAGTATGAAACCACCTGTACTCTAGCGTACGCTGCGTATACAGGTTGAGTTTTTAACTGGCTCTTGAAGATGGACATCGGTTCAAAAACTCACATGTTGGACAAGTTGGAACTTTAGTATCCATGGAGTAAATTTGCTGCCCTTGGACCGCCGGGTGGATCTCCAGTGGTCCATGGGCTGCATGTTTTTGTTCAGTAACCCAGTTTTACTGATGCAACAAGAAAAACTTTAGATTGATGGCCACCTTCTGGGTACCCGACTACCATATCATCTTGTGCGTATTGTTTGTGCCAAGGTTGAGTAGAAATTGGAAATCATCCTCTGAGATAAAATTGTGTCGGGTGGATTACTCCTAAATTACCAAAGGATGGATATCCTCCAGACTACAGTTTATGAGAAGAAATAAAAGGGGAGACTTATACAGATTTTCAAGTCGTGAATCACTTGTGCGACCCGATGGCCCAAGAACTGAAAGCATGCGCTCATCAAGTAGCTTATTTTCCGGAAATTTATATATCCTCCGGAAAGGAAATGCACCCTTACAATTTGTGTGCCATTCCAGTGTCTCCGTACTCTATTATAAATCCTCTCGTTTTACGGAGGACTGAGAAAAACGTTCATTGTTGAAGATTCCTTTGTTGATACTGACGTTGTTACTGAAGTATTTGGCAGTTCTTGATCAAGTACCAACAGGTGCGGCTGAACACAGTTGATTTGGAACAATAGAACTTCTCAATTATTATATGAGTTATGCTAAAACGAAGAACAAGATTGGATGAAAATAAATGAAAGGCGCTACATTCCTCTAACCCATTAAGTTGCCTTAACTATGGTAACAGTCAAATCTGATCAATGCAATTCACACAATATCCAAAGTAATTCAAATTATATTATTTTCCAATTTTTTTTACTACTCCAAACTAAGCTTATCACTCTCCTCGTTGGAGAGGGTTGATCGCGCGCATTCCCGCGAAGCACAATTTTGAAGATGGAGGGTGCCGATGTTTGTGTTCAACATTGTGTACATATGTCTTGTGGTAGGATGTGAACATCAGCGTGTTTTTAATACAAAATGGTTCACTTGTAGTCACGGTTGGGTGGAATGTTTAAAATGTTTGAAACAGTCGTGTATTAGGCCTAAAAAGTCGGGCCTCCTGCATGTTTCATTTTGGCTGCCGCATGCTCGCTTTTTATAACCAATGAAAACTTGAAAAAAATAATAATTAGATGGTTTATGTCTGCTATTTTACCCAAGTTAATTAAACTGATAAATTTGTCCCTCGGCTTTGCAATGTTTTAGCGTTGCAAAGACTTCTTGCACTCATGGGACGAAATACACCGCCTCTATGCTATTATGTGGATTATGAGGCTTGAAACATAAAACAAACAAAGAACATGATTTTTTGATGGCAAAGAAATAATTACAAAAATAAAACATAAAATAAAAAACCGCGCGTCCACATGCAATTTTATAAAAAAAATGGCATGAGAAACAGAAGATCTACTTTATGGAGCCTTACTATTGCTATTTCAGTAGCAATGGTTGTCCGCAGCTAAAAACATATCACTCACACGTTAATTCGAGTGAACGATTTCACTCAGTGTGAATCGAGGCAAGGCGAAGTCATGAGTAGCTGCAGATAAACGGAACACCTCACATTTTTGATGGTTGGGAGTTCCAACAGGACATTTTGATATGCTTTCACTTGTTACTGCCATTCACAACCATTGTTATGAAAGTTCAATACCAATTTGACTGTATTCCTTTTAAACAAATAGTTTTCTGCGAACCTCAAATTGTCGGGTCGAATCGAATCTCCAATCGAATCAGCACTAGATTTTGAATCGAAATTAAATCTCGAAGCGAATCTCGCCGCTTTTTATCTTGTGGCCAATGCACCTTCTTACAGCCGTAAATACAGTCAGTCTCCACTCAAGTCAGGGACCGACCTGGGCATGCCCCAGTGCGTATTTGGTTCTGAAACATCAGGACCTGGCTCTTAAATCTCAGAAATAGGCTTCTCAGTTGGCGCGTAACTTCTCAGATCATATTTTGATATTCTTTCGATGGATAATCGAGAGAGACACTCTTACATGTATTATATATATGATTATCATTTATCATTGTTGTAGAGTGCTTAAGTTAATACTTCAAGTCTTAACTACCAAGTATTAATCTTCACTGTGGTTTCTGATCAAGTCTTGGATGCCTAAATAGGCAGCCAAGACTTGATCAGAAACCACAGTGAAGATTAATGTTTGCTATAGTGTACTAAATGAAAATGATGAGAGCTATTACATACTTACAGTGTGTGTTACACAAACAGCAGTGTGACTCCGTAAATTGAAATCTGGCGCATGAATTGAAAAAATAGGCTCCGAGGCTAGAGCGTATTTTAAATAGCCCTGATCGGTCCCTGCAAGTGTTGTACACAATGGGGACTCGTGCAAATCAAGCAAAAATGCGGAATATTCCAAAACGGAATTAATGTAATTTCGGAACCGGAACCCACTTGAACTCCTCTTTTATCTCCTGTTCAGGGGACCTGATGATAGAAGACGAGTTCAAAGGAGAGACTTTGTAGAATTTTGAGAGCATCTCGACTATTCGAATTGGTGCAATGAAAATAGAATCGAACCGAACCGAATCATTGGAACTATTTCGAATCGAATCGAATTTCGAAGCTTCGAAGGGTCCTAAAAGAGCACTCACAACTTCTAAAAAAAACGCGGAGGATACAGCCTCCTTAGACCTCCAGGCTCCATTGTGTCTGTGTAAGCTATGTTTTGGAAGCAGTAAATGAAAATGTTGTCATTCCAGAACATTTCGTATGTATAAGTGTCATCTCATCTGCTTGTTGTGTTTGATAAAAGGTTAATGACTCCCTTCATCGAATGATATGTTTTACAAAACTGACTGAGTTTACATTTATTGCGAACCGAACTAAAAATCGGTGACGCTCGATCACCTAATCATTAGCGTTAAACCGATTACCAATAATGGTCGCTGACCGATTACCGGTTATTTGAGCTCACAAGCGGCCGATTCCGGCGCCGATTCCGATTGTAATACCGTGCACCACTAGATAAGTCGAGACTTGAAAGAACTACATTAAACTGAACATTTTTCACAGTGTTAAACTTCTGTGACTGGGGTCGCCGTAAAATTACCAGTCGCACGCACTTGGGCGGTAAACGTGGCTCTCAGAGCCACGTTTACCGCCCAAGTGCGTGCGATTGGTAATTTTACTGCGACCTGAGTCAATGGTGTGCAGCCTTCACTTTTCCCGTATGAACTGGCCATTGCCGCAAGTATGCTCAATTGTAAGCTTTACATGTCGTTTAACTTGTATATCCCGTAAAGGTACGTCTAGAAAGATTAAGAATACACGCTGTGGCTGTTTCTTAAGTTTATTGAATGAATCATCACAAAATGCTTGGCAACAATCGGTTGAACCGATGTTCTAGGGGGCCGTTGCCATTGTTATCCGATTGCCCACAATCGGCCGATTGTGGTGGCCGGTTCCGATAATCGGTTGAACACTACTAATCATGGTTAACCCTTTACCTAACGTAACGAAAAAAAAACCGGCCAGCGCTATTCACAAAAATCGCCGATTAATTATCATTATTTTTTTCATTTTTTGTCTCAAAAACTTAGGTTATGACCCCTCTGTGGAACGAGCTCGACGCGCTCGTTCCAAAGAGGGGTCATAACCTTGGTTTGTGAGACAATTTGAAAAAATAGTTATTCAATAATTTTGTTTGCAAGTGTCGTTGCTTTTCATGTTAGGTAAAGGGTTAAAGGTTAATGATGGGAAAAGGAGCCAAAAATAATCAATGCTACGGAAGAGCTGACTTCTATATTAACAATTGAATATAATACGCATGAATCGGTTATTAATTCGCATCTCGGACAATGTTTTAGTATGATTTTTACAACATTTTCTGAAAACCGAGAAATACGGCGAAACGTAATTAGAGGAAACTTTGATATAGCTTTCTGGGTACTAATGGGAAGAATTTACGGAGCTTCATGTCTCGCATTTGGGTAACACGTCATTATGTTCAAACGACGAGAAAGTGAGAGAAAATACAAAGTAATAAATATTCTGCTTGTCGGTAACCCGTTTTAGTATGATATTTAGAATATTTCCTAAAAACCGAGAAATACGGCGAAACCTATTTAGAGGTAACGTTGATGTAGCTTTCTGGGTACTAATAGGAAGAATCTACGGGGCTTCATGTCTTGCATTTGGGTAACACGTCATTATATTCAAACGACGAGAAAGTGAGGGAAAATACAAAGTAATCAATATTCTGTTTGTCGGTAACCCGTCAAGGATATTTCCTGAAACAAATACAGAGTTCATGTTCGTTGTTCAGGAGATGGAGGGGGAGTATCTCGTGGGCGTATGACGTTTAAAAAATAACAACTCAATATAGAAAAGTATTTTTCAGAAGTCATTGACCTGTCATTTACTTTGACCATTACTTGAAAGAAGTGGAGGAATGTGTCCGTCATTCCCAAACTGGATAAGGTGTCACATTCAGTCGGTCGATTCCTTTTGTTATTTTGCTGACTGTGAATGGGACGCGGTTCATTAAGCGACCGCAACGCAATGTGCATGTTTGTGTCGACGTGTCTAAATACAGTAAAACTAGAAGTCCTGTCATGAAATGCGCACAAATAGCACGTTGATATGCGCGTTAAGGTGCGCGTTATGGTCCAAGTAAAGCTATCAAATTCTGTACATATGGCCTGTGCACAAGCAATGTTTCAGCCAATGGACCTCCGGGTAACCTGGAGGTCCAATGGCAGAAACATTGCATGTGTTTGCTATGAGTAACCAGGAGAACCTGTCGTGCTTTGGATGCCATTCGATGTGGCAATTGCGCGCAATTCCAACGCGCAATTAAGCCTACATAAGCGCACTATTCGTGACAGGACTTCTAGTTTTAACTGTGAGCATCCATGCGGATATATAAACGACACAGAAATCACACACACCAACCATAACGCCCACCATTACCTAAACCCATGCCCCTAACCACCAGTTAGATCGGTGACTTGTTTTAGGTCATAAATGATGATTATGAAATCGCAATTTCATATACTTTTATGTACAATAATAATAATAGTAATAATAATAATAATAATTAATAGCTTATATAGTGCAATACATATACGTATATATACAGCTAAGTAAGAACCTGAAGTGATGGGAAAAAATTAACCTTATACGCTAAAAACTAAAGTGTTAAAAACTACACTTGAAGTGCTGTATTTAACACTTACTAAGTGCTGAACTAGCACTTTGTTCAAGTGTAGATATCCCAGAACTCACAATACAATAATACAATAATACCACTTGACAAGTGTAATGTCGCTACACTTAAAAGGAAACAACGCAGATGACGCGGATCAGGCTCGAATTCTCGAGCCTGATCCGCGTCATCTGCGTTGTGTCCTTTTAATTATGTACCCACCAAGCGCAAATCAAATTATGGACGATTCTGGAAGAACCACCAATGCTAGACACATGGGAAGTGCCATCCATTCAAGTTTCAGATGTCTGACGATTGTAATGTCTAAGTGCTAAAAGCATTGCACTTTGGGTGTTAAAATCAAACCCTAAGAGTTAGAATGGGTTTAACACCTTGAAAGTGTCAGTTTTAACACTTTAGTATTTAGTGTGCAGTATGCAAAATGGGATAAAACACATCCGTCTTTGTATGCAAGTTCACAAAGATACGTTTCCAGCATTTGTTAAAGGTATTGGGATTAGGACAGTGTCTTACATATGTGTTAACATCCCGCCCATTCCCAAATTGTTATGCTACCCATGGGAACATCCTACCACCATACCTCGCGCTGTTTGGTTTATGGGTAGAAAATTTGAAGGTCGACATACGATCTCGATGAACTCCCAGTTTACGGAGTGACAGCATTATAGACATGGTTTAATATATTCACGGTTTTATAGGAACCGGGAACCGGAATGAAATTGCCCTCAGAACCAGGAACCGGGAAATATCCCGGGTAATATCAAGCAAATTTACGAGGGTACCAAGACGCATTTATTTTCATGAACATGAACATATATAATTGGCAATCTGCTATCTCCAAACGGAAAAGTTCTTTTCATAAGAGACGTGTCAACACACAATCCCGCTTCAAACTCGTCTTCATTTTCAGAATCACTAGTATTATCACCACTCCCTCCTCCAACATCAACTCCCTCTTCACTGCCGTCACCAGTCTCCTCTGCTTGAAGGAGAGGAGACTGGTAACGAGGGTGAAGTGAAAGTTGATGTTGAAGGAGGTAGTGAATGGTGATACTAGTGATTCTGGAAATCAAGACGAGTTTGAACTTTGAAGCGGGTGAAGATCTTGCTGTTGAAGAGGGAAGTGCTCCGGGACTGGCTGATAGCTACAGTGATGTGATGAAAAAGGTTCGCCAGGAATCAGGACTGTAAAATTGCAGGTACGGATGGGATGAAGAAATCTTACAAAGTTACGATGGGGTAGTTTTTTTCAATTCACAAAACTTCAGTTCAACACGCAAACAGTGCATCGCTTGATTCCCGGTTCCGTGCTATAGACTTCTCGGATATCGGGACCCACTTTTGGACCCGGAATGTGTAGTATTCAGTCCAATTCGACTGCAAACAGTTTCAAGACAATAACAAAAAGCTGCTGATAGTTCCTTCAAGACGACGTTCAACGTGACGTCATGCGCCGAAGCGTAACGTCATTGAGGAAGCTACTGAAAAAATTCATCGTGTGGACCTGAAAGTATTATTTTCCACTCGCGCAAGCGCTCGCAAAAAATAAAACTTTCAGGTTCACACTCACAAGATAATTTCCGACACTGACTAAAATAGAGTAGATTTTCTTTTTTATTATATGCTACAAGACATTTTATTGTACAATATTCAGCCCAATTCGACGAGAATTGCGTACGTTTCTAAACAATAACAAAAATCAGCTGATCGGTTATTCAATGCGACGTAATGCGGCGTAGCATGGCGTTGTTTAACAAGCTACTGAGAAATATTTCTCGATATCTATCGATTCGACAGATATCGAGAAATATCTTTTAGATAATTTGCGATAATTCACAGGCTAGCTTATAATAAAAACCTGTATTTGAGGGCAGTAACCGCACGTGTCATCATTCGATCTAGAAAGAGAACGTGCTTTACCTGATGCACTCATCGAAAAGAGACTATACATGTCGTCGCCACCGTTTTTGATAACAGGAATTAAATGATAGATAAATCCCCCGCTCAACGAAATATATCAGTCTAGATAATTTTTTATATGATATTTTAAAAATAGGTCTGTCATACGTTAAACATGAAACATATAACAAGGAAACACCCAGCTTAAACATTAACATAAACTTCGGCTGTTATTGTACCAGTACTAATGGAACAGTGAATGAGTATTAAGTCATGCACAGCGTTAGAACACAATACCATGATGCCATGATCTTCATTCATTAACGGCCCTTTTCCGACCAGCAACATGATACGTCATAACGTCATTAAATAGGATGGCTGTTCAGTAAATGTGTGGGGTAGACCAGTCAATATTTTCATGATTGATTGATATTTTTAGTCTACCCCAAATAATGAATATGGACTCTTCTAATTGCTGCCATTGAACTGGCATGGAAGATACCACTGGAGTTCAAAAGGTTAAAAACAATTAATTTTCCCTGAAGGATTGTCAAAAGGGACGCTGTTCAAAACTGTTCCCAATATGCCTTCATTGCGCAAACAAGTCAAGAAAGGGGGAATTTCCAGGCTTCGTAATTGGATCTTCCTCGCTAGTCAATAGTTTCCGGGAAGATGACTTTATCGAAAGTCGTTTTTCATGACGAGATGAGTGAGGGTTGTCTTTTAGGTGAATTATTTATCAATTTTGCAATTTGAATGTAGTGATTACCCAAGCATCATAAAAGGGTTTGAATACTGTGGATGTTCTCCGGCATGTCATATCTGGGCATTTTGGAATATATTTTAAGTTTCATTGAAAAAATATAATTTTCTGTTGGAAATTATACGGTAACCCCTTCCCCTCACGCCCCCCCCCCCCCCCCCCCCCCCCGTGGAAACCCCTGAAAGTGAAGCAGTGCTTGTTTACTGTGGTAATTCTTGGAGTACAAGTGCTTCTTGGAGTACAAAACTGCATTTATCTCCATGATGCGGTCACGATTAACCATTGTTCAGAAATATGTTATGTAACTTTAAACACTAATAAATAAATAACTAAATAAATAAATAAATAAATTTAAAAAAAAATAAATATAGAGCCTAGTGAAACCACCCGGGGAGGGGTTGGTTGTAGAGCAATTTCTGTGACGTCGCAGAATTGCGTTGCCAGTCTTTTCCATCCTCGCTGACATGCTGAATTGGTAAGCGAGACATTAAGTAATGGTAAGAAGCCCATTCTTCTCTCCCCATCTATATACGTTATCGTTGTTTATTATTGATGACCCAATGATGAGTGTTCGCGTTTATCTTCTAATCTAACACATACATAAGCAATCAGTTATTCTTAGCAGAAACAGGAGTCGAGCAAAATTCCAACTGTGCGCGGATTCCATAAGTTGTGTTTTCTTAGAACGCACATACCGTTTTCACGATAAATTAAACTACCGGTAAATTTGTCAGCGGAAATCCAAAGAGCCTTTACTCATTAAAAAAACATAAATGAGAAAGCATGAGAGTGAAATGCTGCTAAATTCATCTTACCTGAATGGAAATCCTCGTTATGTCAATAGAGAAGTCCTTCGAACAGTTGCAACACTTTGAAGTTAACACGAACAACTATACAAAACACGGATTAAGTCTTGGAAAGCCAAAAATAGCACATTGGGTCACATGGTAATGTTCAGTGTATTAGCAGAAGACTTGATGGATCGTCTTCTATCGTGTCGATTTTCTTCACAATATCGTTCTAGCATGCTAGTTAAGTAATAAACTATGAACGGCTTCTCGGTTGGAAATTTATAAACGACATTGCTAATATTTCATTTTAGTCTCCCCTACCTACAATACCGCAGACCAAATATATCGATTGAAGAAATATTCTCAGTGGACGCTGAACTAATTTTATCGCTTCTTCTATCCAATGTGTATTAAGGTATAATTTTTTTTGACGGAATACGGAGAAATTATCTCTTTTCCTGAATATATCCACAGTGACATTTCTCGCGGATAACACGTTTATAACGAGAATATTCTGTAATACACATAGCCAGTTCAGTCGATAGAGTCAGAGGTCCGGTGTTGCGATATACAGTCAGGTTCAAAACGGTTGTCAGGTTTTATCGGTCCGTTTCACATATTTCATTAAATTGTGAACCGCAATTGAAACTGAAATGGAAGATAAATCTTTCTGTATCTCAGTAACGAAAATGTTAAAAGCATGGATGACAATTTTCGTCATTGGACGTGATTTAAGGCAAGTTAGCTCCCCTTAATTTCCTAAAGTTGTCATTACATTTATGACTAAGGGTATGGCTATTTTAAATATAATACTGAAATTTCGAAATGTTAGCGAAGCTGTTTCATCGATGTACGCATCATTTCACAAACTTCAGAGATTTTTCCGGTACAGTTGTGTAAATACACAGAAGCTGGCTTTTCACAATTTTTTCACTGTCAGTTTAACCATTTGAATATTATTCTCTGTTTAAACCCGTTTAAAATAGATGGATCGCGGTTGTTCAGTGTTATTCTGTTCGACCTCTATGCTAGAGGCCCCGAGTTCGATCCCCGTCCGGGACGACCAGCGTTGTGTCCTTGGGCAAGGCACTTAGGCACTTTATCCCGGTTGCTTGTTTGGGGACACGATGACGCCGTGTACTACGGCGTACTGCACGTCGATGGTGCACATGTCTTCAACCGCTGTAACCCTGCTTTAACGGAGCTTGAAAAGAGTTAGAATGTTGAGGAGCTGACAGTTGCTTGTCGATGCTCGGTGGTTCTCTCCGGATACTCCGGGGCACCCTCCACCCATAAAACTGTCACGGTCACGATTAGACATTGTGCATAAGTATGTGACCTTAAACACCAATAAATAATAAATACACCCGTTTAACAAAAGAGATCGGCGATTTCACTATCTTTTGATGTTCTGTAACTTTTTTTCTGTTCATTATATCAACTTTGTGCGCATCGTGACATATAATACGGACCCTATTCGTTTTATTGATATAAAAGTCAGGGGGTGTGGTAAGAAGAGTTAATTATTTTTCCGGGGTTAAAAACTTGCAAATTACTGTAAAAACACATTCGCTAAACAGAGAGCCAAAGTGGACTTTTACTTAATTGCTTCTAATTACCTTGCAATAAAAAGCCATGTTTCCTTTTCTTACTTTTAATAAACGAAAACAACAGACAGCTCCAAGAGCTGTCTGTTGTTTTCATTTATTAAAAGGAATAGAAGGAAACTTCGAATTATTTTCTACTGATGTCATGAGTGTAGTCTCATCCAGTACATGCTTCTTTATTGGACCGTCTAATAATTTCAGGGGAAATAACTTTATCAAAAGTCGATTATAATAACGAGATAAGTCAGGGATGGAAACACTGAGTGACTCATATAACAAGATCTTTTGTCTATATACTATTCCAAGCATTCTTTCATGTGTCCAATAAAGAACTTTTAAGTCATTCCTAAACATATTTTTCAGGGAACGACAGCAAAATGCACGTCTCAGTTGAACGAGAATCATTCATCACTGCCAGAACGCTGCATTTGGCAGGGATTACGGCAAATGTTCTCAAACTGAACCATGATGAACTGAAGTGCCATACACAGGTCTACCACATCAACTAACGACAATATCCAAATTGCCCCTCATTTCCCTGTTTCCGAAATCTTGATTATTTTCACCTCCAAATTTGTGTGGCACGTATCATCACACGGTTCTAGAAATCACTGCCGCAGTACACCGGTCTTTCAGATCACAACTGGCTTCCGATTCAGTAGACAAATTCAATTCGAATTTGTTCTTCTTTTCTTCAAATGCTCAAAGGACCCGAATCTTCCTATTTATTAGTCATGAACATCAAAAGTCTCTTAGGTCACCAAAGACGTTTAATCTTAACAGGACATTTGTCGTTACCGACCAAATCGATGTAATTCTCTCCCTGACCAGCCAAATGAAATGGATTCCCTACAATCATTCAAGCCGGGTATAAAAAAACGTCCCGTTCCCACAAGGTGTTTTGATATTTTGTACCAACATTGAGCATCATGTGTAGATTTACTTGCAAATTACTGTAAAATAGTATTGTTATCACAAGAGTCGCACTGAAAATCTCACCATACAGTTAAAACTGGAAGTCCTGTCATGAAATGCGCACAAATAGCACGTCGATCTGCGCGTTAATCTACGCGTTATGGCAATAGTAAGGCTATCCAATTCTGCACATATGGCCTGTGCACAAGCAATGTTTCAGCCAATGGACCTCCGGGTAACCCGGAGGTCCATTGGCAGAAACATTACCTGTGTTTGCTATGAGTAACCAGGAGAACCTGCCATGCTTTGGATGCCATTAGATATGACAATTGCGCGCAATTCTTACGCGCAATTAAGCCTAGATAAGCGCACAGGTCGTGACAGGACTTCTACTTTTAACTGTATTCGCGTACTCTCCGCTAACATCGACTCTTAAACAAATGCAAACACAAGATACCCTCGACCATTAGGTTTAGTTACAAAATATCCGAGTCCCAAGCACCAAATCGATTGTTACTTAATTAAACTCTGGCAGCTCATGGCTCAACAAATGCCAGCTATCAGACTCTCGTAAATAATGTTCTAACACAGCTGTGACACCCTCATAATATCTATTTTATTTTATTTTTATTAATGGATTTTTTCGCGCGAGGAGGACTGATGCCTGGGGATGCCTTACCTTGACCCCCACTCAAAATCCATGCCCAGAAGATCATGATGCTGTAAAATGGAAAGCGACTATTGTTAACTTGTTAACTGTAATTTTTTCAATTAATTTGTAGCCCTTAGTCGATGATTAAAGCGCAATGTCCTCTGATCAATTACTCCTAACAATGTGCTGCATCTCATGGCCACGCACTCGGTAAACATTGATTTACATTACTTGTACGTGGTACAAACTAGCTGAGATATAAACTCTTGGATGTTTGAGAACTGAATGAACAGGACGTTCAAATCGTTGTATCTAGTTAGACACAGCTCACTGAGCTCTGCCAGACAGGATACAGGGACTTTAACACACAGATGACTAGCCGCGGTGATGTATGTTTGTAAGATTGAATATTTCATTCAGCACATGCTCTATAGCCTGTCCAACAATCCCCATTTATTTTCTCTTTGCCAAATAATTGAACTAAAATTTGACAAAAATAGTAAAATAAATTAGAAAAACAATAAATAAATAAAAATAAATAGTTTGTTTTTGGTAACATAGATATCCTACTATTTATGATAGAGCTGTAGGCTTTTAAATTTCTTGTTCGGTTTCGGTTTTGGTTTTTCAGGTGCAGTAAAACCTCGGTTCGGTTTGGTTTTCGGTTTGTTCATGAGGCCAAATAAAATTCAATAAAACTCATTCTTATGTCCGGAGTCATAACTGAATGGCAGTGAAATTGAGTGAAACTCAACGAATGCCCGAAATAAGACATAATACATGAAGAATTAGGAAGGCCAATATAATAATTACCTAAATATACAAAACTTTTATTCTGCTTGGCCATTTTTCGAGGTCTGACACCTACACGCAACTTGAGGAAAGCTGCAAACACAACTAAACTGAAATGTCGGAAATTCACAGAATGTAGCCTTCCTAGAGTAGTGAGAGTACCCAGACATTGCCATTGGCAGTGTCTGGGTACTCTCACTAATCTGGGGTGGCCACATTCTGTGAATTTCTGCAGCAAGAGAGTATTTAATAAAAAACGAAAACCCTTAGATTACGAGATGTCAACAGTTTCGGTTTCGGTTTTAAAAAAAAAAAAATAAAAACCTCCGTTCGGTTTCGGTTAAACTACAGCTGTAATTTATGAACGAATTTTCTGCAAGTGGTCACAAATCATACATTGCAATACCTCAGCTGCTGTGCTTGGCAGCAGTAATCCACATTCTGTCAGCTATGAAGCTGATATCTTGTCTTTTGTGTGAAAAAAGCTTATCTGTTTGTTTAATATTTTCTATACAGTACTTTCCTTTTACTTCTTTCTTCTGCCTTCTGAAAAAGCCTAATTGTCCTTACAAACTTCTCAAACTGACAGCAGTTATGATCCCCTCTGCTCCTGACTCCTCGGTATCGTGTGTGCTTCTATGTTGTGTGGTACCCACTCACCTTTTACTGAACACAATACCTATTGAAAAGAGTGTACAATGTGTAGCATAGACACATATCGAATGAGAGTGGGCCTCTTTATTGTGCGTGCGCATAGGGGTGTGCAAAAACAAAAATTGTTGGACATATCGTGCATATTACTAGTAAACTTGGTACTCAAGTGCCATTCCAAAGGACTTACCATTATGTTTCTTTTAATGCACTTGGGATGTGGACCTACACGACCATTTACAGCAATGCATTCAATTTTTTTATTAAGTAATCTCAACACATGCTTCATCAACCAACACATGCGTTTTCATTAAAACTGTTTCCGTTTATACCACTGCGGTACGCAAGAGGATGTGGGTGTTTGCCAGTGGCAATAGCTTCTATTTTCTGCTCATTTATTTCTGTGCTCCCATTCCTGTCTGGCGACATTGAACTAAATCCCGGACACTCGACCGAAACAAGCGTTAGCTCTTTAACCAGAATGCTTTGCTGGCAGCTTTCAGTATTTGCCATATGAACATACAAAGCTTGAAGCCAAAAATAGACATGCTACAGTGTGAAATGCATGGTCACAATATATGCGCATTTACCGAAACCTGGCTAAAATCATCTGATGAAAATTCTGATCTTCGGCTCGGCAGCTTTCAAGAAGTAATAAGAAAAGATCGCCCAACTACGGGAGGGGGTATAGCAACATATATCAAAACCGGTATCCTATTTAAGCTAAGGCCGGATCTGGAGGTATTTTCGCTTGAATGTACATGGGTCGAAGTCCACACTATCGCCAGATCGTTTCTATTCGGCGTCTTTTATCGACCACCTAAGAGTGGTAATGAATCTTAGGACATGATTTTCACATCTATTGAGAGAGCAAAGGACTCCGGAATAGCAGATATAATAGTTACGGGGGATTTTAATGATAACTTATTCCCACCGAAAAGGGGAAGATTTAGTGAAATTGTAGACTACTTTAATCTTAGACAAGTGGTAAATGAGCCTACTTACTTCAAAGAGATATCAGAAACGTTATTAGACCTTCTTGCCGTTAGTGAATCAGTAAATGTGTTATCTTCCGAGGTAACTGATCCCTTCATTCCCGATCAGATAAGATACCATTGCCCAGTTAAGATCGAAGTAGATTTTAGATAAAAAGGATTTAAAAGTTTTAAACGCAAACTCTGGTTATATGATGACGGCAACTTCGAAGAACTAAATAATTCATTGGAAATGACTCAGTGGGATATTATTTTGTCTGATGCAAATTTGGATACAATGGTCGAAAACTTTTGTTCTGAAGTTCTTGATCTTGCATCTGCGCATATACCAACCAAGGTTATTACTGTTAGAAGAATGGAACCAAAGTGGATGCATAATGAAATTAGGCTGCTTATACGTCAGAGAAAACGTCTTTACCGTTTGGCCAAATCTAGCAATAGATCCGAAACTTGGGAAAAATATCGGGTAAAACGAAATAAAGTAGTTTCTGCTACACGAGACTCCAAAAATAAATATCATAACACAATTCAATCGACACTAAACAATAGGACTACCAGCCCATCTCGTTGGTGGAAGACACTAAAACTGCTTCTGGGGAATAAAGTGGCCGAAGTCCCTGACCTGTCTCATGATAATAGACTTATTCCGAGAAATGCAGATAAGGCAGAAGCCCTAAATGATTACTTTTGTAGTATTGCTACACTTGATGACACGCATGCAAGACTTCCTACATTACCATCCTAGGATTGCCCAACCATTAGCAACCTACAATTAAGTGAAAAAGAAATAAGTGAAGCGCTCAAATCTTTAAAAATATCAAAGGCATCGGGTCCGGATCTAATGAGTCCGCGTCTCTTGAAGGGGTGTATACTCTCTTTGAGAAAACCACTCACCACGATATTCAACACTTTGCTTAAAAATTCTTACTACCCTTTGCAATGGAAAAGGGCTAACGCAGTCCCAGTACTGAAAAAAGATCCTCCAAATTTAGTATCCAACTATCGTCCGATATCATTACTGAGCTGCCTAGGGAAAGTTCTCGAAAGGTGTGTTTTTAAACAAATGTGGCAGTTCTTAGATCAAAACAACATAATTAGTACTTTCCAGTCAGGCTTCATGCCGCACGATTCGACACTACTTCAACTCACGGACATTTATGATGAGTTTTGTCGCGCATTAGATGAAGGCAAAGACGTGAGGGTTGTTTTCTGTTGTAATGTTAGCAAGGCTTTCGATAAAGCGTGGCATAAAGGTTTGATCTATAAACTGAATAAAATTGGTATCACCGGTGATCTCCTTGAATTCCTTAAATCTTACCTCAATGACCGAGTACAAAGAGTGGTTGTGAACTCCGACTCTTCATCGTGAAAACCGATTACGTCAGGTGTTCCCCAGGGTTCAATTCTTGGGCCCCTGGTCTTCCGAATATATATAAATGATGTAACTTTGGATTTGACAAGTAGTATTCGATTATTTGCGGATGATACAACATTGTATCTAATAGATGACAATCCCAATAGGGCTTCCCTTGTTTTAAATAACGACTTGGCGAAAATCGAACATTGGGCTCAAACCTGGTTAGTTCAATTTAACCCCCAAAAACCGAAACGATGATCATATCTCGAAAGAAAGACCACGCTGGATATGCCGATTTAGTAATGGCCAGCACTGCCAAAGAAGTCACTGAACACAAACATCTTGAGTACTACCGAGATGTTTTACTAATGAAGATCCTCATCTCTTGCCGCACGTAACATTGATGCAGACAGGTACCGGGGAATCAGGGCGAACTACAAGGATAATAACAAAGATATATACATACTTTAGGACTATTTTTCTAGCTTCAACAACTCTCTTCTTATTTATAGTACATAAATCTGTTGCGCAACATCCAAGAGGAGCATTTTTCTGTTGCAAGTTATAGTAGGATGTTCATCATTCTCCGGTAATAGAGCGCGAATCTCTCTTTTTCCTAGAATCGTAACTGGTTATAAAAAACGTTGTTCCTCTATATGTAAGGTCTCGAAACAACTGCTTTGGTGGGTAATGGATTTGAAGTTGATTACCTACCTATCTTCCCCGTCTGTCTATTACTGTGTTCAGTGTAATACCTCTCTGGAAAGTAGTTGTACATTTATTTCTAACTTCTTGAGTCTTTTTTATCACATTATTCATGCTTTTACTTGAAGGTTTCTCTCCCTTACCTTATTAACCCTTTACCTAACATGAAAAGCTGACGACACTTGCAAAAAAAATTCTTGAATAACTATTTTTTTTCATTTTTTGTCTCAAAAACATAGGTTATGACCCCTCTTTGGAACGAGCTCGACGAGCTCGTTCCTTCCAACGAGGGGTCATAACCTATGTTTTTGAGACAAAAAATGAAAATATTTTGAAAATTAATTGGCGATTTTTGAGAATAGCGCTGGCCGGTTTTGGCCGTTACGTTGGGTAAAGGGTTAAGCGGACTTACAAGATACTTTTAACTTAAAGGGCATGTGTTCTGTACCCAAAGCAGATAAGTTTGTATTGTCCGACTTGGATTCAGAGTAACGTCGAGGCCTCGTTTGAGCGTAGGACATCAGTAGTACTATATCTTGTCTCAATCTGAATACTTCTCCTTCCGATACCTAACCTTATATCCAATCTAGTAAATTTACTTCCAATCAACATCGAGTTGTTTCTCTATAACCCATCGAATGAAATATTTCCCACATATGTATGAAGCTATTGGCAGCAGATTGGGTTATAAAAATGTTTCGTACGTAGTTGCCACCTTGATTGTCATAGTAGTATTTGTACTTTGGCGGAAACGCCCTTGATAAGCTTGCAGCTTCCTGTCGAATCCACACATATGTTTTTGTTGTATGTAGTATCTATGTACATTGGAAATAAATATTGTTTAAACTAAATGCAAACACACAACATGCAGCATGGATATAGATAGGCAAGAGCGACGAACAGCATGAAGTCTGTTCGCCGCAACCCCCTCCGCCTTCCCCACTCTCAGAACAGACGCAACACTGGTTGTTGAGTTCTGCGTGTGGCTTGACCCTGCCCCGACCTATTCACAAGACATTTATAATCACAATAACAAACTTTAGAACTTGGAATTCCGGAAAGAACTCCAAGAGCGGAAGACACAAAAGCAATGTTCTAGCCAATGGACCTCCGGGATCAAACCGGAGGTCCAATTGCTGAAACTTTGCTTTTATTTTTCATGTTTTTTTTTCAAGGAATATGAATGTTCCACTAAGCAGTTGTACATGGTAATCCGCTCACCACGTAAGATATATAGTTTGTTTGTTTGACTCTTTCAACAGTCAGGTTCGTATTATGCCGGACAGTTTTACGAAAGGAGGAAGAGAGATTAGCGCAAATAGCCATCGAATACTGGCAAGTAACTGTCAAAATCTTTAACTTGCCCGACATAAGCCAGTATAACATTGGTTGAAGGCAAATGTACCATCAACGTTCTTCAAGCCGTAATATTCCTCGCGGGGACCCCGGGAAGCGCAGCAGTGCGTGGTGACTATGGTAAACGAGTTCTGCTTCACTAGGATAGGGAGACCAGAGTAACCAACGCCTGAAGTATAAGTTCTCTAAAACCAGCAACATTTCTATAAATAATTGGTTAAAATTAATCGTACTTGATTTTCATTCTCAAAGACCACTACCGACAACTTTCTTTGTTTCCCATTCGCTGTTATCAGAAACAATAAGTGTGCATTATTTTTAAGGATGACTTGGTATTCACAGAAGTATGAACAGTAATTCTTGTAACTACTTCATGGTTATTTTTCTATTAAAAACATTCAACCTGACCTCACATTTATAAATTATGCACAGTTAGTGTTCTAATACAAACATTCAAACTAACCTCACAATTTTTTAAATAATACACAGTTATTGTTCTAATGCAAACATTAAATCCGACCTCACATATTTAACCCTTTGCCTAACATGAAAAGCAAAAAAATTCTTGAACAACTCATTCTTTTCATTTTTTGTCTCAAAAACATAGGTTATGACCCCTCATTGGAACGAGCTCGACGAGCTCGTTCCAATGAGGGGTCATAACCTATGTTTTTGAGACAAAAAATTAAAAAATAATAACAATTAACTGACGATTTTTTAGAATAGCGCTGGCCGGTTTTGGCCGTTACGTTGTGTAAAGGGTTAAATAATACACGGTAATTGTGCTAATACCAACATTCAAACGACCTCACATTTTCAATATTTAATCTACAGAATGTGATAAAATTATTTCATTGTTTTCACAATAAAACAAGATTGTAAAGTACTAAAAGTATTGAAAATGTGAGGCCGTTTGAATGTTGGTAACAGAACAATTAATGTGTATTATTTAAAAATGCGAGGTCAGTTTTAATGTTTGTGTTCGAACAATAACTGTGTATTTAAAAATTGTGAAGTCAGGTTGAATGTTTGTATTAAAATAATTCAATTTCAATTTATTTCTCCACTTTTAACCAATCCTATGGCGTAAAATGTAAATGTAGTGCAGTACATTTTACAATATCATACAAAGTAAGATCGCGCAGGTGGTTGTTACATGAAATAACAAAATAGCTACCTGTCAAATCCCTCATTTAATTAGAAATTTGTTTAGTGTCAAATATATGTTACATTGTGAGCTACGGTGCCTTGTATTGTTACTTTTTTGTTGTTGTTCAGTTTTGTAACATATAGCATATTCTTTGAATAAATATTGTTTAAACTAAATAACAAAATATAATATATGTATGAGGGAACGGGCGTTTTTGGCTTTCGAGCTTTTCAACACACTTTTAATGTTAAAATGCACTCTGTCGAAGGTTGTGTGGGGGGAGGAGGGGGGGGGGGGGTGCGTGGGAGATTCTGTTTTTTTTATATATTCTATCATCTCTGCCATGGTATTTGTAATCAATCAATATTTTTCATTACAGTTGGGAATTCGATCGGCTGTATCCTGTCTGAAAGTGCACGATGTGCTCTGTCTTTCATGATACAGTCTATCGGGTTCCAGTCCATGTAATTAATTACATCACAGCCTCCAGTTACAGTAATTATTGTAGCGATTCACGTGGTAAGATAAACAGATATTGCATGCAGGATTTTCGGGCCAATTTTAAAGTTATTTTCTTTCATCTGCATGCTTATTAATATATCGCGATGCAATATGTGCCATGTTAAAATGATTCGACACATTACATTTTCCGAGACTTCTCCTTACGGTGAAAGGTGCGTCTGTAATTGCGGGAGGGTGATCTCAGAAATGCAAGGTGTTTAATATTTTAGCTAGCTTTTTTACATGGGCGATATTGAACAAATTGCTGTTGAAAGATTTGATTTGAGCTAGTGAATAAATTCTGAACTTTGTAGATACTAGGGTGTCGCCTGTAGAAGGGATTGGTGTATTTAGTCCTTAATTCTTTTAATTCGTCACAGACAAGGATATAATGGTATTCGTCACCAATATTGATGCACCTATCCATACCAAAATAATTGTTACAACAACCTTGCAATTAGAGAAATTTGCTCGTGAAGTAGGTCAATTCTTAAAAATGCTATATTCATGCCATTTTTAGCCAAAAGGGGTAATTTTGAAATATTTGTGTGGTGATTTTGGTGTATCATTTGAGTGTTTGGAAAATTTGAGCTGAACAACTTTAAACAATTTTGAGACTTTTGGAAAATGATGAAATTTTGATGGGTTTGGCAGAATATTTTGAAAATATGCATTTTTATTATTGTTGTTTTTACGACTCTTTCGATTTGTTATGCTGAAGCGAACGTTTACTTTATGCATTGGCATGGCGGGGGTTCGAACCCACGCCGAGAGAGTTTTCGTCGGCACCAACCGCCTAGCGAAACTACACTAAACCACGCACACCACTCGGCCCGGTGGCCGAGTGGTGTGCATGGTTTAGTTTAGTTTCGCTAGGTCGTCGACGTCAGAGTGGTGTGCATGGTTCAGTATAGTTCCGCTAGGTGGTTGGTGCGGAAGGAAACTCTCTCGGCGTGGGTACGAACCCCCGCCATGCCAATGTAAACAATACCAGCGTCCATACTTAATTCTGTGGCATCCGGGGAATTTAAAAAAAGGCAAGTGTCGCTGATTTCTTCTGAGGTGCCGTTCGTGGAATTAAGTCCTAAGATACAATTATCTGATTTACTTTACAGTCAACTCAATAGCAAAATATCGCAATTCGAACAGCGACGATTGTTCCAATGAGGGGTCATAACCAATATTTTAGAGACAAAAAATTAAAAAATAATGAAAATTAATTGACGATTTTTTAGAATATAATGGTATTCGTCACCTATATCAGCTTGACATAGGTTACATTTTCTTTGGGGCAGCTCTATTCCCGTCCAGCCACCGGTTTCGATCGGGAGCCTATGATTTCTGGCTCGGAAATGGAGAAGGGGGACGGCCAAAGATGGGAGAAATTTTCGGAGGTATTCTTCTAAGCCAAAGCTAAGTTTAATTACCTTGTAAAACTGGTACGTTCCAGAATGTTCCATGTTTGATCTCCATTCTTGTAAGAAGTTATCCTGAAATCTCTTCATAATTACGAAATTAAAATGTTTCCTATTCAAAATACTCTGATTAATCCATATGTTTGTCATTCCTAACTTGTCAAGCAATGAAGATATGTAAATAATCCAGGGACTTGTGTGCAATCCACTCAGATGGTTCAAATATAGAATTGAGAAGAGAAAAGTCGAAATTTTATTTTCCTTTCCAGATACTAATTAAGTCCAGTAATTCAGGGAACGGTTCTTAATTTTAATACCTATGGGTGTAAGCCCTAGTTCACCAAATACAAAATTGTTTCCAGCCGATTTTTAAAGTTTTAAAATGAATTTAAAGAACCATAGTTCAAGTTTCTTTATTGTTGAGATGTTTTCACAGCCCCATATTTCACATCCGTAAATTAGAATTGGGACTACAGATTTTTCGTAAATTTCTAAAATAATATCAGTTGTTAGTTGGTTTTGTCGAACTTTGTTTATTATGGAGTATATTGCGTTTTTAGCTTCCGTACATCGTGAGGATATTTCGGCAGAGAATTCACCTGATTTTGAAAATGTTACGCCTAAGTATTTATCATTATTGACAATTTCAATTGCGGTTCTCCCTAAAGAGAATTTATCGTTCTTCCCAACGCGGGTACAAAATTTTGTTATTTTTGTTTTATTTAAATTAACTTCAAGTTTCCATTTTAGACAATATTCGAAAAAGCTATTCAATGTACATTGCAGATCCTTCGCCGCAGTGGCGGGGGCGGAGGCCCTTGGGGGAGGCCTGGCCATAATTACGATGGGGCCTACGGACACAGAACGCACCGGGCCGACCATGGGTCGGCCCGGTGTGAGAAAATTTTGAAAATTATGGATGAAAAACGCCAAATCCTTCACTCTAGAGAGGCGAATTCAGTTGTCTATTACTCGTTTACCCAACGAATCGGTTTCAGACGCCCGCGTAATATGCAAATTCAGCAGTCGAAAAAATATTATTTTTAAAAAAATTTCAACAAAACCATATCATGTGACCCCTCGTTGGAACGAGCTCGTCGAGCTCGTTCCAACGAGGGGTCACATGATTTTGGTTTCGTTGAAATTTTTGGAAAAATTTGAAAAAATGAAATTTAAAATAATAAATTTTGATATCGTCGGACTTCGAGCTCTTCTGTACATGAATGTCTGGGTTTTCTGTGGAGATGTTGATTACGCTTGATTATTTTTACTAGCTGTCATCGTGTATTGCTTTCGGTTTCCTGAAAGCGGAGCTAACGGAACGGCGTGTTGATGAAAAACTCTATTCCAGCGCGCAGAGCGCGCGGAGAAATTTCATTTATGCACATTGAGCCTGTAAATTATTAACTTCTCTGCGGGGGCCCAATTTTTTAAAGAGGGGGCCCCCCAAAAAACCTACAAATTTCTTTTTCCTTTGAGCCCTTGGGCCCCCCCCCCCCCCTGGAGCCCGGAGCCCCTGGTCATTGGCCACCCAGGCCCTATGGATCGGCCGCCATTGCTTCGCCGTGTTGGAGAGCAAAACGGTATCGTCGGCGTATAGCAGTACGAGGAGCTGTAAATAAAACTGGGTGCTACATGTATTCGGTGATAGTGGAGGGTGTTCAAACCGTAACCCACTGCAGTTTTTATTGAACAAAATGGTTTCTAAGTCATTTAAGAACATAGCAAAAAGTATTGGCGACAAATTTTCCCCTTGCCTTACACCGACCCGACTTGGGATAAATTTAGATTTTTGACCACCGATCATAACAATGGATTTTATATCGTTATACATATTTTTAATAACTCGAAGTATGTTTCCATTTATATGTAAATCTTTTAATTTCCTCCACAACGCCGTTCTCCAAACCATATCGAATGTCTCAGAGAAGTCGATAAAGCACAGTAAAGGTTTTTTTGCTCCTCGGTAATAGTTCTCTTATTACAGTAAGGGAGAATATAACAAGAACATGAGTTTGAAGGGATTTACAGTGTATTAACGGCTCAACAGAAATGGTTAACAGCCCAAGAGTTTATTAGCGGCCCGCGACGAAGTCGAGGGCCGCTAATAAGTTCAAGAGCTGTTAACTATTTCTGTTGAGCCGTTGATACACTGTAATGCCCGACAAAGTCATGCTATTTCTATTATTGTCACGTTTGTACATCGGGCACATTACGATTAAATTATGAGGGAAATAAGATAAATAAATGAAGTTTGACGTTTTAGAATTAAAAAAAAACATCGACACTCTCGTCTGATTTGTTGACAAACAATAGCCCAAGAACATTAGGTTTCACTAGGGAAAAAATTCGGAGAAAGCTGATTTTTTCAGGGAATGTCGAGTACATGTCACTGAACGATTATACAAAAGTCCCCTAAAATCCCAGTTGAGCTTTTTTTTCTACAGCCTTTTTTCGAAAACGCGTTTGAAAAAAATATAAAAAAATCGCACGAACTTTGTAACCTCGAACTGATCCAACTGTATTTTTTGTTTACGCGTATTTCGAGCTTCATAATGTCTAATATACATTTACCTAGAGGAAAATGTGCATTCTGTGACAATTTCTGCGAAAAATTATTGAAAATTCACAAAAAAGTATCGGATTTACGCAAAAAATGACGATTTTCCTAACGGATTTGCCCAAAGGGTCGTAGTACAGAACGGGATGGTAGTTGGACAGACGATAAAAAATCCACCACCATTTGAAGACTTTTATCATTGCTTACAAAATAGACATTATGGAAGACCCCCTCTGCTTCTGGCCGAGTTCCCCTTTTGGCATGAAATTCGTCAGCATGAGAACTCAACTATTTTCGGGCTTGGGACCGAACAGACACGTCTGTGTCTGGCAGCATTAGATCAATAAATAATATTTACAGAATGTACAAAAATCAATAAATAATATTTACAGAATGTACAAATCAATCAACATGGATTAAGTTACATTGACTATTATCAACGCTATATACATAAATGACATGACCTATATACATATTATTCATCGAACTCAGAAATTTCCGACAGGACAGTGTTTCTGTGGTTGTTACAAGAATCCGAACTGCAATTACACAAACCTGAACAAGAGAGTCCTGCCTTCTTACACCCACACCTTTTTGTACAAGCACTCTTGCAACCACAACTGATCAGATTCAGTAGGTTATCGGGGGCACATGGCTTTGTGGCTGCAGTCGGTACAAGAAGTCCATTGTCTAGCGACCACCCCCCAATCCGTCGGAGGAAGCGAAGTGCCCAGCCATTGTTGGACCTGGAGATAACATCTGTAGACATGTTGTTGTGCAGCATCGCTGCTTGGTGGGAGTGAGGCTAGGTCGATGGGTTTATTCAGTTTAGATTTTGCTACATAACGCTTGTAAGTGACATATCTATATTGGTCGAGAGAGGAAACAGTTTTACTCCCGTATAAGATCAGGAGAAGTTGTTCCCCGGCAGCGGCTACTGCACTTGGTGTACTGTCATCCGCCAAAATTGTGTTGACATACTGTTGTGAGTCGCTAGTAACATCGGAGACAATTGTACTGAATACTTTCTTCTTACCAATTCGAAAGAGTGCAGAAGTAGTGTCACAACCACTTATAGAATGTGCTACAAGGAGGTTGCTTCTATGGTCACCCATTTTGGTTGCTATTTCACTAACTGAAACTAGTAAGTTTGGGGTAATGGAATACATCATGTGAATATTACATCCCGGTTGAACTCGAGAGGTAAGAATGACTAACAAGTCTGTGTCTGTTCCACAACGACAACATTGTTGTCATCTTGAGCGATGTCAAGTGCAGTTTCGGCTATCAGTACATCAGCATCGGCCTCGGCCTGCTTGGACTGAATATTGATAGCAGATAGCTCCTGCATTAGAAGATCGATCAGTTGGGTTTTGTTCTTGGCATTTGCAAGGAAATCGGATTGGGGTGTGGTGGCTGGTAACTCGGGTGAGATATTGCTATCAATGGAATACCTGTCTTTAGATCTACGGGCTTGTTCCATGCCCTTTGTCGACATTGTACAAGCATAACCATCAAAAACAACCACGACGTTCGCCCCAAAATGTCTCACTAGATAATTGGAATATGATGTACATATGTCCTTATATGACGACTGTTTAGGCCCTACAACTGCATACAACTGCCCTCAATAAAAATCCACCATCTACAACAAACAGAGAATGTTCTGGGATTTTAGTTTGCTCGGAACCGTATGTTTTGAGGATCTTACCGAGCGTGCTTTTCTGTGTCTTCCTCATTCCAGCAGAATCAAACAATGCTGGTGGTTTCGGGGCGAGTTCATATTTGAGATACTCTTCCATCTCTGCTTGTGACTGAATAACACATGTGATGCGGTTGAACAGAATTGTGGGGTCAATCACTACCTTACTTCCACGGACTTTGATGCTATTTGCCATCGATGCGAAAGACTTCACAGTGTCAACACGTCGTAGTTTTGATGCTGTTGAACGTTTTGCTTACAACATTCGATACGCAACATTCACCAATTTTGCCAACTTGGTCACAGTTCACAGTTTCGTCGGCCACAAGCCCGGTCGCTATAGAGACTAATTGTAGTGGAGCCGGTCAACTCATCGTTACATTTGATACATTTATCCATTGCCAAAGTCACAATAGAAAAAAGATGATAGACATAATAAACTCAAGTACAATACCACAGAACAGATATCAATGTGCGGACCTGCTTCGTTGTCACCGTAAGGTATCAACAGGTAACGCTAAGTGATATGCCAACAACATAACTGATCAGTTCTACAAATAACACAAGACTCTAATAATCAACAACAGGCAAAATTACATGTATATCTATCAAGGGATCATTGGTTTCAATATCTAGGCATCAAATGCGGAGTGTCCAATACTGAACAGAGCAAATTGTGCAATGGACAGACTTGGAATGCGGAATTAAACAGCGTTTCCTGATGAAAGTCGTTCAAGGCTATTTTGCATCAAATTAAAGAGCGTTGTCTGTACATAAAGCCCTGGAATGCGGAATTAAACAGCGTTTCCTGATGAAAGTCGTTCAAGGCTATTTTGCATCAAATTAAAGAGCGTTGTCTGTACAATACAAATTTGTTTATGAGTACACATCAAGGGCGTGCACACATTACATGCCAATGCATCTTGAGTGTAGGCGAACACCACATTATGTGATTTAATCGAACGTGGAAATTGAAACAATGATGTTATAATACGGTATTTGAATGAGAAAAGTCGATGCCGTTTGAATTTGAGTTTAGGGGGTATGGTTAATATTTCACACGTTTCACCAGTTCATTATGGAATAAATGACTATTGTTATATATCATTATAAAGCCACTGCTTTTCTGCAATTTTTTATATATAATTTAACTCCCAAAGTAGTCGTACATTTGATTTAATGGACGTTGTGTACCGTTGTGTGTTTGAAAACAATAAAAACATTTTCGTAATTTTGTACATTTTCGTGAATATTTCACCATTGAGTGTGAGGATTGGTACAAAGTTGGCATTTTCTGTTGGGGATATGTATTCTCAATATAATTCAGCACGATATTTATGATTGTCACCCTACTAAAGCGAATAAGAATGAGAAATATGGAGCTGGGTCGAATTATTTTTAAAATGTTTTTTTTCATCAAAAAAACGCTATAACTCAAAAAGCTCAACTCGGATTCGCGAGGACTTTTCACACTTTATCCGCAATGTGTGTCCCGGAAACATATAAAAAAATCAGCTTTCTCCGATTTTTTTCCTTACTTTCTCATGTTTATGTCTAATGTGCCTGGACGACAAACCGGGTAACATGAGTATCGTCTGATCAGTCAGTCTACGGCGAAATTTGGAAAGTTAGATGATGAAATATATCTTCGAAATGCGAACTTTAGGCAAGGCGTTTATTCATCAAAGATGTCATCACTTACTTTGTGTGCATCGCTTTCTATATTTGATACATTATCTAACCGTGACACAAAGGGAAACACTTGAAAAAAATGTGTTAATTGTGTTTACAAATTAAAAAAAATCCGAACTGAATTTCGATCCAAATGGAAATCTGGGAAAAATATTGTTGATCGGCTGAGAGATGTGACGTCATTGTCTATATTTAGACGTGTCGGGCTGTTATTGTCGTGTTGGGCTGTTATAGTCAATAACGGCCCAACACGTCACATGACTTGTACTTGTTGAGCATAACGAGGTTTCAACGCCCGGTAAAACATTGTTAATGTGCTAGGAAAGCCCGCAAAAGTGGTAATAATGTGATCAGTTGTGGAATAATCTCTTCTGAAACCTGCTTGGGTTTCGCCCTGTAGTTTGTTCTCGTCGAGAAAAGTATTTATTACATGCCCATGCAGTCTCTCTTATGCAATACGGCGTGCAATACGGCTGTGCAATACGGAATTCCGTATTGCACACCAACCTGTTCCAACCGGGACTTTTTTATGCAATGCGACTGCATAAAGTGCATAGTGTTTACCACCGTTGATAGAAAAGAAAATTAGGTCAGTAGGTGCTTGGGTCATGTAATAAATACAAAACAACATGTATGTTTCAATGAGTCGTTTTGTATTCAATTCGTCAGATGTGCGTAGAAAGAAAACGTCTCGACCTTCAGTCTCGACGTTTTCTTCCTACGCTCATCTGACTCATTGAATACAAAACGACTCATTGAAACATACATGTAGTTTTGTCTATATATTCATTCACTTAGAATACTTGTAAATAACATGGATATATTACTCAGCAAGGTAATTTTGCGAAAATTATCCAGTTGGAGGGGGGATCCGTTCTTTTTGTATATATGCTTAATAACTCCTATTGTCCAGTCACTTGGGCGAAACCTGTAGTTAGGTTTACGTTGAAGAGCTTAGATAGATAGTAATACATTTTGAGAGCGATGACTTAATAAATTCGTTAGTGATTCCGTCATACCCAAGGACTTTCCTATTTTTTTTTACTTTTTTAACAGCTCTTTCTATCTCATCGACCGTTATGTAATCATTTAGAAGAGTTTTATCAATGCCATCAGAAGAGTTGATACTCGGGTAACAACTGCTCAATTCTTCGCGTAGGTTAGAAGGTCTATCATTCTCTACTTTTCTGTAATCATCATAGAATTCACTTAGAGAGGACGTATTATTTTCCTTTTTATTATTATCTATTAATTTGAATATTTTCCAAAATTCTTTACTATTTTGTTTTTGGGAGCGACGTAGTTTATCTTTCAGTTGCCTTTTGTATCGTACTTTAATATTTCGAGTGTCACTTTATACTTTCCTCTGCACCCGAGTAGCGCGCTTTTTTGAGTCCGTGCATGGGTTTATTCTATGAAAGTTTATCCGTGATTCAAGATTATATTTATTTATTTATTTATTTATTGGTGTTTAAGGTCACATACTTATGCACAATGGCTAATCGTGACCGTGACAGTTTTACGGGTGGAGGAAGCCGGAGAACCCAGAGAGAACCACCGAGCAACGACGAGCAGCTGTCAGCTCTCCAACATCGTAACTCTGAACTCTGCACCGCAGCACAGGCAGGGTTAGATTGGTTGAAGACATGTGCACCATCGACGTGCAGTACGCCTCAGTACACAGCGTCATCGTGCCCCCATGTAGGCAATCGGGGTGAAGTGTCGTGCCCAAGGACACAACGCGGTTGCTGCAGGTGGGATTCGAACCGAGGACCTCTCGGTTTGCAGCCTGCACCTCTACCAACTGAGCCACCGCGCCCCCGCCGTGATTCAAGACAATCCTTACTGAACCAAGGACTCTTTGTTTGAGTGTAAGCTTTGATCTGGTTTATTCTATTTATAGCCTGTGTATTATTTAACAATGTGAGGTCAGTTTGTATTATTTGGACGTTAAAGGTTGCTTAGATGCCGAACATGGTTGACAATTCGTCGCCTGGGTGCTAGAATGTTCTATGTCCCATAAGGGACATAGAACATTCTAGTACTCAGGCGACGAATTGACGTCATTGGAAGAGATTTACGGGAAACAAACTCTAATCTTGGAATTCAGGAAAGAACTCAAAGTTTCAGGAAAATTAGCGCCCCTTAATTTCGTAAAGCTTTCAGTAAATTTAACACTAATAGTATCGGAATTTCAAATAAAGATCGAAATTTCGAAATGTTAGCTGATTTTGTGCCATCGATATACGCATCATTTCACAAACTTCATGCTTTTTCTAGTAGAGTAGTATAAACGGTTCATTCCTACAGTTAAAACTAGAAGTCCTGTCACGAAGAGTGCGCTTATCTAGGCTTAAATGCACCTTGGAATTGCCCGCAATTGCCATATCGAATGGCATCCAAAGCACGCCAGGTTCTCCTGGTTATTCACAGCTAACACATGCAATGTTTCTCCCAATGGACCTCCGGGTTACCCGGAGGTCCATTGGCTGAAACATTGCTTGTGCACAGGCCATATGGACAGAATTTGATAGCTTTACTGTGGCCATAACGCGTACATTAACGCGCAGATCGACGTGCTATTTGTACACATTTCATGACAGGACATCTAGTTTTAACTGTACTAGACCAATTCCCTTCAGACCAACAGACCAATCTCTCTTACACCAACTGATGTGTTCTACTTTTAAAATAATTTGATATATTTATAAATATTTATAAATGTATTTAATATTATTGATATTTTATAGATGCTGGGCTGATTTTTCATACAACTGTTTTTGTAATCATACACTTTCAAAGGATGTGATTCTTTTTATTGTTTTATGGTTAACAGATGTTGGGCTGATTTGCATAACAAAACAAACACAATCCTTTGTGTTATATGTGATTTTAGTGAATGTGTGGCCAACGGTGGTTTATAGATAACAGTAATAACAAACTTTTAAATGATGTGAGCTACTAAATGGGGAGGTCAATGCAGAATCATTTCTTGACCAAGCCAAGTATTTGTGCTCAGTATAAATGTTACATGTATTGCTGTTGTTATAAAGCTATATTTTTTATGTTATGAATATATTAAAGGCAAAGTTAGTAGATGTTGGGGGTGGGGAGCGCAGATACACTCTAAAATCAATTGGGTTAAAAATCAACACAAATCAAGTGGGTTGGGTGAAAAGGAACCCAGCCTTGTTGATTTTTAACCAAATTGATTTTAGAGTATAATTTACGGATTTTGGTGTTTTAAGTGTTACGGTACAGGTGCATCTTCCCACATCAGGTGTATCAAAGAAATGTCATGTTGTAAATCTATATTTTTTTTGTATTTGGGAAATTGTGAAATTTCCCAAAAACAAAAAAATATACTTGTATTAAATATATGTTTTCATAATTATCCTTAATCAATAACAATAATGTTATGCATATGAATATTTTTGTTATCAAATAAAGTGCTCTTTAATAAATAAATGTTCTCCTAATTATCCCTAATCAACCCTTAATCAATAACAGTAAATAGTTGGTCTATGAGGAATTGGTTTAATTGGTTTAAGGGGAATTATTGGGGGGGGGGGGTTGGCCTAGTGGGAGTTGGTCTAAAGGGAATTGGTCTGGTGGGAAGACACCATATAAACATAGAGGAGCTGAGTTTTCACAATCCTTTTTTCCAAATCAGTTTGATCGTTTGACAAGTATTCTCAGTTCAAAGACCTTTTAAAAATAAGAAACGGCGTATTCACCATATTTTGATGTTATGTAACTTTATCTCATCATGGTATCAACAGTGTGCGCATCGTGGCAAATAATACAGACGTCGTCCTTTCCATTAATATAGAATTCTAGGAGGTGAGATTTGCTATTTTTTCCGTGAAGAATAAAAACTTATAAATTACTGTAAAACACATTTGCAAACAAAGAACTAAAGTGGGAACTTAGTATTGGGAGGTGAAATACTGATAGGTATTCTTATGCTGGATTATTTGTGAGCAAGTTGCTTCTAATTAGCTTACCATAAAAAGCCAAGTTTCCTCTTGTTACTTTTAATAAACGAAAACAACAGACAGCTCCAGGAGCTGTCTGTTGTTTTCGTTTATTAAAAGTAACAAAAAGTAACGTGGCTTCATTTTCTATTGATATCAGCGCGTATAGTTTCTTTCGACAATTATTTGCTTATTAATTGGACCTTCCTCTAGTGCATAGTAATTTCAAGGGAGATAACTTTATCGAAAGTCGATTTTCATGACGAAAAAAATCAGGGATGGCTGACAGAGAACGCCAATGTATTCCCCTCAACTGTACTCCATCTACAGCAAATGGGATTGATTGTCTCGCCTACGAGTACAGCGACATGACGCGATGAGGACGGATCGAACTTACGACCTTTCGTCCAGTGAGCTAACCAATGGCCCATTTAATAATAAATATGTGGAATGGGAATATCAACAATCTATATAACTTAGAGGAGGCGCGGTGGCTCAGTTGGTAGAGGTGCAGGCTGCAAGCCGAGAGGTCCTCGGTTCGAATCCCATCTGCGGCAACCGCGTTGTGTCCTTGGGCAAGACACTTCACCCCCATTGCCCACGAGGGGGCACGGTGACGCTGTGTACTAAGGCGTACTGCACGTCGATGGTGCACCTGTCTTCAACCAATGCTAAACCCTGCTTGTGTGGAGTTGGTATGTTGGGGAGCTGAGAGTTGCTCGCCGTTGCTCGGTGGTTCTCTCCGGGTACTCCGGCTTCCTCCACCCGTAAAACTGTCACGGTCATGGTTAGCCATTGTGCAGAAATATGTGACCTTAAACGCCAATAAATAAATAAATAAATATAACTCAGAAACACTCACAGCGAGTGCATTTGTTACCTTCATCAAACGCATCCCTTGCCACTATCATTCCTTCACTGAAGGCGGTAAAAGATTTGTTCAAGCCAACGTAAGTGCAGTCCGAGAAGGCAGATGCATCTCTCAATGCGGTACGAGAGAGCTTAGAAATCGAACGCCACCTAAATGCAGCTGGTTTGATTTGACACTATCTGTATGCATCACGTCTCCGATGCAAGCTGTTACTTTCCATTGTTTATTACTTTTTAGCATAACGCAAGTACTCTTCCATGCCTGAGGCTACGCACACTTGTGTTCAGTAATATGAAATACGAAGTTTCACACAGAAAAATATGCGCATCGTTTGATCCTGAAATTGTGTGCCGAAGGACACGAAGTCCTCTCATTGGTTGAAATTAATCCATTTACGAACATTACTGTGATGAAACTGGCTGTAATCGTTGGTTCAAAGACTCTGATTTCATCCTTCACTCAACACGAATAGCAGACGATAACTGCACGCAGTATTCTTGAATGACAATAGATTTTCATGTTTTGCTTCAAAAACATAGCGTATGTCTCCTCATTGAAACGAGCTCACGAGCTCGTTCCAGTAAGGGTCATAAGCCATGTTTTTGGAGGCAACAATTGAAAACAGATAATGTTATTTTTGTGAAAAGCGCCGAAAGGTTATGATCATGGTCAATGGTTAACGATGGGTGAGGGCTAAACGTCCTCTAAATATGGTCATATTCTATTTATTTAGAGCTTAAGTTGAGTTCTGTCGACTGTTTATTCTTGAAGTTTGTTTCATTCGCAGATTGAGAACCAGCAAATGTTTGCTCCTTTATTTGTTGCACTGGCAATTTTTACATTAGTTGTACATGACAAAATGACATTCGAAATCTGATTGAAGATTTATTCTAGTAAGGACTCACAAAGTGGATCTTCTGTTTCTCAGGCCTTTTTTTGTAAAATTGCATGCGGGCCGGCGTTTTTTTTATTTTATTTTTTATTTTTGTAATTATTTCTTTACCATTAAAAAGTTCACGTTCTTGGTTTATTTTATGTTTTAGGTCTCATAACCTACAGAATAGCATGGGTAGGGCTGTATTACATCCCTTGGGTGCAAGAAGGGTTTGCACTCAAGGGACAATTTGGGTAAAATATCAGACATAAACCATTTGATTTTGATTTTTTTTAAGTTTGGATTGGTTATAAACAGGAGAGAATGCGGCAGCCAAAAGGACCACGCGGGAGGGCCTGAGAAACAGATTTTTATTTTTTGTAGGCCTAATCTTTCAATCTTTTTTGTGGATTTTTTGTTGCTGTTGTTTTGTTTGGTTTTAGTGGGTTTTTATGATTTGTTTTTTTTTTCTCGCTCTTTCAAATAACTGTGGCAACTTTGGTTGGTTTGAAGTAGGGTCTTGCGAATATTCGAGATTCGATTCGATATCGATGCCATACGTCTGCTTTGAGATCGATCCAGAATCAGTCTCAAGAATCGATTTTTTCGAAATCGAATTTCGCGTACTAACTTCAGTTTGTTACATTTCCAAGGTAAAGTGTTAAATAACTATTCCATAAGATACCTATCATGTTGATTTGATTTAAACTGCGACCACTTGCCATTCGTTGGGGCTTTCCCTACAAGAGTGCTTTCCAATTAAGGAACGTCACACACAATTTTCACCTTATTCAGCCGACATAAGTGGATGGGGTTCGATAATAGCAAGTGATGCCACCCTGTTACCCGTAAATAAATTTTCACCTTGTATTCCCAATTCACAGGGTTAATTGAATATAAGGTATTCCACATCACGTTGATTCAACCAAAATAATGACTTGCTGTAATTGGTTAAAGAATTCCCCATGGAAGGGGGCTTTCCTGCGAACCATGGCAGGTCGAGGGTTTGATGACCCTCATAAAAATGGTACATCTTATTCACCTGGAATCTGTAGACAGTGCTTAGCTTACGAAAAGTCGACATTGTGTCGGCGCGCGGTTAACACCACTTCACCACGAGTGGTGAACATTTGGTACACCAAGCTACTTTGGGTATATTTTATTTATACCATGATCTTCGGATTATTACGAGTCGCTATTAATTTTTCTCGATATTACTGAACAGCAGCCGTATATACAAGCGAATCTGTTTTTGTTTACACGAGCATCGGTGGGCGGTACTTTCGCTGTCAATTTTATCGCCGAAACGAAATGAAAAATAGAAACTGAGGCTTTATCGTTTTAATAACATAATAGCATACTATTTCGAGTTATGCATGCTTATTAACACGAGACAATACATGTTTGTTAATTTTTGGCATCTTATGAGGTAAACCCATTTAAAAACGTAATAAACTAGAGAAACAGAATTTACTGCATCCAGTAAATTCAAGTCTGTGTGAAAAGGGTTAAAGTATCAGGAATAAACTCTACAGAAAGAGAATTTATGGAAGCTTATTTTCTGGAGTAAAATATTTTTTAACAAATCAGAAATGGGTTTTCGTTAACAGTATTTACAGATATTCTTACAGGAATCAGAACAATTTTTATAAGAAACCAGAAAAGGCATATATGTGACCAGAATTCAAAGGGTTCGATACACGAATCAGAAATGAAAAATGTTGGCTCTGCCCACTAATTTGAGTGATGAAATACATTCATAAACTTTAGAAATACATTAAGGTGTAAATGCATTTCCCAGTCATTCTTAATAATATGCACTTGATGGCCCCATTCAGGTGGACCATATATTGAATCTCCAGCAATTTTTAACCCAGTCGGTGTAGTTCCATGTCTACATCTACATTGAAGAATGAGCGCAACTCGCTTTGAAATAATGGCTCCACCAACTTCAGGTCTGTCATTCAGATCGAACGGGTGCAAAAAACATAGATGAGTGCAAACTGGGTATTGTTAACCAGCATGCCAAAATGCATAGAGATAGGACGATCCGTATTTGAGTTGTCGCGCTGACAAAGGGTGCATAGCCTCTATATTGGAGATATTGTCATAAAAACCTTAAAAACCCCAAGAGCTCATTTGAAGGCCTACTCTTAAAAGGGCATCTAGTGACCTAAACAAGGCATACATAAAACTAGAATTTCTCTAATAAATTAATTTTAAACAGTCATAGCACTAACACAGTTAACAGTACAGTCAACTATGTCAGTATTGCATCTTTTACCGGCATCCTGACAGTTTTGTGATAGGTTTCATTAACAAATCTTCAGTGTAGTTTTACAATTACATGTACACTGGAATTCTTCATGATCAAGTTGTTTGTTTTTATATTAACTTGGTTTGGGAATTAATTCTGTACAATGAGATTAAATAAACAGATCGTGTTATTGTATGTGACAGTCACAGCTTACTCCCTGGCTGCTTTTTGTGAAATTCATTCATGGAGAAAATATTCATACAGGAATCAGAACAATTTTTCTAAGAAACCCGAAAAGGCATAAATGTGTACACCATTTATATGGTTCGATCAAGGAATCAGAAATTGACATTACTGCCGCTGCCATTTGAATGATGAGATACACATATAATCTTCAGAATTGCATTAATTGGTATAAAGTGACTTTCCTAATAGGTCGCAAAAAATATACATTTAATGACATCTCTTGACCGCATAGAGGTGGACCACATTTTGAACCTCCAGCAAGTTTCAACTCATTTGGTGTAGGTAGTATTTCTATAGGTCACACCAAGCCTGAAGTATGAGCAAAAACTACTTTATAACTAAAGAAACCCCGGCTATGGTGTGTGGCACATCCTCCCATGGTCCTTTATAATTGTGTGAAGTTTGATGACTGTGGCCCTAACAGTCTTCGAGTTATTGGCTCGGGCACACACACACACATGGACACACACACGGACGGACACAAGCACACTTCAATCACTATATGCCACCCGACTTTAGTCGGGGGGGGGGGGGGGACATAAAAGGAAATCTTTGAGTCCCAGAGTGGGTCTGACTGAACCCAAAAATATTTGTTCTCATAGCACAGTGATAACAAAGGCACCCAAATACACTCATTCCAGTCACAAGGTGATAACAAAGGTACCCCAAGAAGTTTTGTGAAGATCGGTTCATAAATACAGACTCTAGCCCGAGCCGTATTAACATATGCGCTTACTGTGTACAACTAACACTGAACAAATCAAAGTTCATCTAATTTGCATAATTTCCGCACGAGAAAAAAAACCCGTATTAAATGTGATGTATTCCATGTTACTAAACATTCCTACAAAAATTTATTCAAATCACAACTTTCATACAGAAGTTCTGTACAAAAAACTGATTGCACTAACTTTGGTACAACATGGCTGCTGGCGGCTATATTGAATTTTGGACTGCACCCCAAAACACTCGTTCTCATATCACGGTGATAACAAAAGGTACCCAAGAAGTTTCGTAAAGATCGGTTCATAAATACAGCCTCCAGCCTGTGCCGTATAGAAGCTGTGTACAAAAAAACTGATTGGACCTAATTTCTGTACAAAATGGCCACTGGCAGCCATCTTGAATTTTGGACCGCACCCAGAAACACTCATTCTCGTCCCAAGGTGATAACAAAGGTACCCAAGAAGTTTTGTGAAGATCGGTTCATAAATACAGCCTCTAGCCCGAGTCGTGTTGACAAGTGCAATAATTTGCATAATTTCTGCTCAAGAAAAACAAACCTATACTATATGTGATGTATCCCATGGTACTAAAGATTTATACAAAAATTTATTCAAATCAGAACTTTCATACATAAGTTCTGTACAAAAAATTGATGCACTAACTAAAGTACAAAATGGCTGCTGGTGGCCATCGTGAATTTCGGACTGCACCCAAAACCACTCGTTCTCGTCCCATGGTGATAACAAAGGTACCCAAGAAGTTTCGTAAAGATCAGTTCATAAATACAGCCTCTAGCCCGAGCCGTATTGGCATTTGCAGTTACAGTGCTGAAAGTAACATTAAAAAGATCTAAGTTAGTCTCATTGCTATAATTTATGTACGAGGAAAAAGAACAGTGTTATATGTGATGTATCCCACGGTACTAAACATTCACACAAAAAATTATTCAAATCAGCGCTTTCATATGGAAGTTGGGCGCAAAAATCTGATTGTACCTAATTTTGTACAAAATGGCTGCCAGCGGCCATCATGATTTCAGAACGGACCCCAAAACACTCGTTCTCATCCCACGGTGATAACAAAGGTACCCAAGAAGTTTCATAAGGATCGGTTCATAAATACGGCCTCTTGCCCGAGCCATATTGGTATTTGCACTTACAGTGCTGAAAATAACACTAATTAAATCAAAAGTTAGTCTAATTTGCATAATTTACACACGAGAAAAAAAAGTGTTATATGTGATGTATTCCATGGTAATAAACATTCATACAAAAAATTATTCAAAGCAGAGCTTTCATATGGAAGTTCTGCGCAAAAAAAACTGATTGTACCTAATTTTGTACAGAATGGCTGCCGGTGGCCACCTTGAATTTCGGACCGGGCCCCAAAACACTTGTTCTCGTTTCACAGTGACAACAAAGGTACCCAAAAAGTTTTGTTTCATAAATACGGCCTCTAGCTCGAGCCATGTGTACGGCACGACAGACGGACATACAGACGACGGGCCGTGACAATACCTCGAATCTGGCTTCGCCAAAGTTGAGTTAAAAATGGACTAAGTTTAACAACCAGTAGTTTTGTAAAATATTGAAGCAAGTCAAAATTCTGACAATACGCACACATCTGTAAAATGTAGAAACATCCTGTGAAATAAAAAAGTAATACCTTGAAAATTACAAGAGGCCTCACGGGGCCTGAAGCGCTCATCTTGAACAGAACACAATTTAAACAGAGTCCAAGAATGAGCACATTAAACAAGCCATCTCCATAGGCTACACTCTCAATTCTTGAGTCCCTCAGGAGTGACAAAAATAATACGGGCATCATGCCTTTTCTTCAGTTGATCATAAAGTAAAATGTTGAGCTCCCCAAAGAAGCCCCTTGATACAACCTTTGTGGATTAATCTTAGTTACACACCTCCAGAGGGTACTGAATACAAAATTTTTAATTCTTCAGCAAAATGGCCAATTCCGGCTCCATAGGGAGCCCAAATATTAACACAAGCTCTCAATTTGAACACAGTTGAATCTGACATCCCTAGAGATGTTGTGTACCAAATATGAAAGCATTCTTACTGTTGGATCTGAAAAAGAGAAATTTTAAAGAAATTTCTTCATATTGCATCAAGTTAAAATTTGGGCTACCATAGCCAGCCCAAATATTACCTTATGGATCCGATTTGAACAAACTTGAATCTGACCCCCCCCCCCCCCCTTCCCCTAGAGATGTCGTATACCAAATATGAAAGCATTCTGACTAGTGGATCTGAAGAAGAAGGTTTTTGAAGAAATCCCTTCATATTGTACTAAGTTAAATTTCAGGTTCCCATATGGAGCCCAAATATTAACCCAGGCACTCGAATTGAACAAACTGGAATCTGCCCCCCCCCCCCCTCTCTAGAGATGTTGTATACCAAATATGAAAGCATTCCGACTGGTGGATCTGAAGAAGAAGGTTTTTAAAGAAATTTTCTCATATTGCACTAAGTAAAAGAATTGGGCTACCATAGCGAGCCCAAATATATACCTAGGGATCTGATTTGAACAAACTTGAATCTGACCCCCATGTTGCATACCAAATATGAAAGCATTCTGACTGGTGGCTCTGAAGAAGAAATTACCCCCCCCCCCCCCCCCCCATATTGAACAAAGTTACAATTTGTGCTTCTGTAGGAAGCCCAAACATCAACCTAGGGACTTGGTTTGAACAATCTTGAATCTGACCCTCGTAACAATGATGCATACCAAACATCAAGAGAAAGAGATTCTGACTGGTGGTTCTGAAGAAGAAGGTTTTTAAAGAATATTTTCCATTTCACCCTATGTTAAAAATTCGGGCTCCTATAGAGAGCCCAAATATGAACCAATGAGCTTTTTTATTTCAACAAACTTGCATCTGACCCCCCTATGAATGCGGTATACGAAATATCAAAAGATTCTGATGATTGGTTCTGGAGAAAAAGATTTTTTTAAATTTTTGCAAATATGCTGACTCGGCACTTTTTTCGATGCCCATTACAGAACACCCTAACATAACCGATGGCAATTTTTTAACCATTCAATTCTACTGGTCCTAAGGATACTTCATACCAAATAACATCTCTCTGTTCCGTGTGGTTTGGGAAATATGGACGTTTGAAAATATTTCTAATTTTAGCTCCCAGGGTTCCCATGGGATGCGGGAATTTTTTTTTTTTGCATGGGTCAAGTACTTATGACCCAATAATACCACATACCAAATTTGGTTCATACCGGACCATCGGTTAAGAAAATAGAAATTTTGGGCGGGGTCAAAAATCTTATCCCTTCCATTACAAAGCCAAATATTGCTTCACGAACTTCGTTTGAAAAAAGTTGATTCTACTCCCCAAAGGAAGTTCCATAGCAAATGTCAAGTCATTGTACACACTGGTTCTTGAGAAGAAGATTTTAAAAAAATTTTGGAGCATTTTTCCCACTCCCTTCCTATGGGACTGGGCATGTTGAGTTGAACAAAAATGCAATGCCCCTTTGGAATCATCACTCACACAAACTTTCGCTTGAATTGGCCCAGTGGCTTTGGAAGATAAGACCAAAAAATGGTGTTGACGCACGGCGGACGACGGACAGAGAGGGATGAAATTAGCTCAGCTTGACTTTGTCAAGATGAGCTAATAAGAGAGGTTAAACGGACAAACAATGTACCCTATATGCAGAAAGATAGAGGGAAAGACAGAGGTAAAACAATATGCCCCCTGACTATTCGTTGTGGGCATAACAAGGACATACGCCAATTGTAACCAGACCGTCCAAGGCAGCCACTTGAAATTCTGAGAATGTGTTCTATCCCCGCTCGACAGTTTAGTATCTTTCTTGAGTCCTGTGACCGGGTGAAAACACCGTGGATGTACCCATAAGAGAAGTCTCAAATCTGCCAAGGGTTAAACGTTTATTAATAATAACAAGATATAAAACTAGAAGGGTGGTTGGTACTGCCGGCAGGTCATAAAAAGTATACACTTCGTTACATGTACAGTAGATTGTGGAGAGAGTTTTTGGAGTAGCGACTCGAAATTTTCAACGTTCGTTCTAGAAGCTCTGCCCAACTTGACCTGTGCCTGAAAAATCCAACAACCGAGCGCATAGCCCGTGGGAGCCTCACGCGCATGTGCATACGCTCTTTTCGAATTGGACTTGAGGAAATGCACAATTCGTGTCTCCTTTCCAGGCATCCGATGGAGCAACTATTCGTGAATGCTGAGTGAAAATTTCTTGGAAATCCGTGAAAAATTCGCTGACATATAGCGTTTTTGAAGAGAGGAGGTAATTTTCTGAATTTGGTCTTTTTCAAGCCAGAGCGAAAGAAGAGGGCGGGAATGGGCACAGTCTCTCGTGGTGCCCCCTCCCTCTCTGGGGTAGGTCCACTTAAAAGTTACAAAAGAACGTGGCTTACAGAGGGATGACTGTAAATCAAAGTAGTTTTTTTAAGAACAGCATCCAGGGATCCCATCGCAACCTTGAAACCTATGAGAATCATCGGAATTTAAAAGTGAAAAGAAAACGGCGGTGAGTAGGTTTTTGGCGGGAAAAGATTAATGAGAATTTGCATACAAAACATTAAAATAGCACTTCAGACATACGCTCACTGTGTCCAGACCACTGAAGGCAGCGACTTGCAATTTTCAGAACTTGTTCTACGAAGCCTGGACGACATTTGGACACGAAATCGAATGTTCTGACCGCGTGGAAAACACCACCCCTCGCGTGGAAACCGTGGGAACGGTTCGTTGCCACTTTATTTTCAATGCAATGGAATTTCCATTCATTATTTACCTGTCAACGGCAGAGTTTGGCATTATTTCTGTCTGATGAACTGTTCAACTTTAACTATTTACACCTTTATATAGGACCGAAAGATCATTGCATGCTTACCAATATTCAGGTACTGATTTTACGAAAATAACAATTATTTCAACAGTACCCACTTGGGAACTCTCAAATCTGCCAAGGATCAAACTTTTAATAATAACATGTAAAACAAAAGTCGTCATACTTTGCTAGCCGCATGCACCCATAGACAACATTCAGCACTCAATCAATTAGGAATGGAGTAAATTGCGACTTAAACTTAATAAATTCTGAAAAATGGAGTTATTTTCCACCGCACCTGCCTTTATGCATCCGAAACAGGGATTGGGTTAAACTTTACAGCTACCTTATCAAGGAAAATCTTCTTGGACTTGAACTGTAAATCTGAATGTCAACAGAATTTTAAGATATTATCAAAATCACAATTATTCAGACAGTACCCATATGAGAGTCTCAAATCTGCTAAGGGTTAAACTTTTAATACTCACATATAAAACAAAAGTTTTCATACTATGACTGCTGCATGCAGCTATTGAAAACATTCAGCACTCAATCAATTAGGAATGGAGTAAATTGTCACTTAATGGTCCCAAATTCTGAAAAAGCGTGAGTTTTATGGACAGCATCTATCTTTATGCAAACGGAATGGGCATATGGTTGAACTTTACAACCAAACGTACAACAGAAAATATGCTCGATAGGTAATTGTGAATACGAACATGTGCATCACTTTTCGATATGCCATTCGTAAATGGAAGAAAAATGAACTAAAAATGAGCCATTTTTATGAACGAGTTAAGGGTACTCGTATTAAAGGCTCGAAAACGAGTTTAAGGTTAAAATTTTGAATAGAATATATAACAGCCAAATTATTCTTGGATGAATGCTCAAACTTCTCATAGGAAACGTTTTGAAAAAATGTGGCCGTAGAGCTGAGAAATTGCATGTGAAAATTGACCAGTTTTTCCAAAATTGCACTTTGCTCGGAATTTTGAGGTCAAAAGGGAGCAACGTGGGTAATACAGCTTATGTTGTCAGGTGTAGTAAGTCATGCTACAAATATAATGAAAGCTCCAGCCAAATCGTCCTGGGTCTTGTTTGAGAATTGTGGCAAAACGTAACATTGTGACAACATTTTGCACGGTTTTGGCAGAAAAAGAAAAACTTCAGAAATGCCATGATCGAGGTGAGAAACTTCTAATGAAGCTCTACATATGTGCCAAATTTCAGTAGAATAGTAAAGAATCCATCAGACAAAAATCATTGAAATAGAAAATAATGTTAATACTAGGGAAATAGAATTTACTGCATCCAGTAAATTCAAGATTGTAAGAAAAGCGTTAAAATATCTATTGGGAAAAAAACTATATAGAAAGAGAATTTATGGAGGGTTATTTTCGGGAGTAACAAATTTTTAAACAAATCTGGAATGGATTTTCGTAAACAGTATTTAAAGATATTCATAATGGAATCAGAACAATTCTTCTAAGAAACCAGAAAAGGCATATATGTGCACAGCATTCAAAAGGTTTGTCAAGAGAATGCATTAGGTGTCCAAAAATGTGATTCCCTGCAATACAAAAAAATGCACTCAGTTATCCCTGGGCGACCTCAGTGACCTTGTCCATATTGTGAACCTCTATGGAGTGTTGATTCATTTGGTGTTGGTCCCCATGTCTATGCGTCATACCATCCTTGAGATATTAGCGTGACCCACTTTCAAAAATTTTGGCCACGCACTTTTTTACGTCAAAATGCATGTGTGTATGTCAGGAATGCTTCAGGGGGTCAACAAATGTGATTTCTAGCAATTATGAGAGATGCACTTAATGACCCCTAGGTGACCTCCATGACCTTGACCCATATTTTGAATCTCCATCGAGTGTCGACTCATTTGGTGTTGGTCCCAGGTCCATACGTCATACCATGCTTGAGATATGAGCCTGACCCACTTTCAAAAAATTTGGCAATGCCCACTTTTTGTCAAAATGCATGTGTGTACGTCAGGAATGCTTTAGGGGGTCAAAAATGTTTTTTCCAGCAATTATGAAAAATGCACTCAATGACCCCTGGGTGACCTCCGTGACCTTGACCCATATTTTGAATCTCCATTGAGTGTCGACTCATTTGGTGTTGGTCCCAGGTCCATATGTCATACCATGCTTGAGATATGAGCGTGACCCACTTTTAAAGATTTTGGCCACGCCCACTTTTTTTTCGTCAAAATGCATGTGTGTATGCCAGGAATGCTTTAGGGGTCAAAAAATGTGATTTTCAGCAATTCTGAAAAAATGCACTCAATGATCCCAGGTGATATCTGTGACCTTGACCCATATTTTTGAACCTCCATCGAGTGTCGACTCATTTAGTGTTTGCTCCAGATCCATGCGTCATACCACGCCTGAGATATGAGCGTGACCCACTTTCAAAAAATTTGACCACGCCCACTTTTTTCGTGAAAAAATGGACGTCTGAATTTTGGGGAAGCATTTGGAGGTCAAAAAATGTGATTTCCAGCAATTAGGAAAAATGCACTCATTGACCCCTGGGTGACCTCGGTGACCTTGACCCATATTTTGAATCTCCATCGAGTGTCGACTCATTTGGTGTTGGTCCCAGGTCCATATGTCATACCACGCACGAGATATGAGCGTGACCCACTTTCAAAAAATTTGGCCACGCCCACTTTTTTCGTGAAAAAATGCACGTCTGAATTTTGGGGAAGCATTTGGAGGTCAAAAAATGTGATTTCCAGCAATTATGAAAAATGCACTCATTGACCCCTGGGTGACCTTGGTGACCTTGACCCATATTTTGAATCTCCATCGAGTGTCGACTCATTTGGGGTTGGTCCCAGGTCCATACATCATACCACGCTTGAGATATGAGCATGACCCACTTTCAAAAAATTTGGCCACGCCCACTTTTTTCGTGAAAAAATGCACGTCTGAATTTTGGGGAAGCATTTGGAGGTAAAAAAATGTGATTTCCAGCAATTATGAAAAATGCACACATTGACCCCTTGGGTGACCTCGGTGACCTTGACCAATATTTTGAATCTCCATCGAGTGTCGACTCATTTGGTGTTGGTCCCAGGTCCATACGTCATACCACGCTTGAGATATGAGCATGACCCACTTTCAAAAAATTTGGCCACGCCCACTTTTTTTACGTCAAAATGCATGTGTGTACGTCAGGAATACTTTAGGGGGTCAAAAAATGTGATTTCCAGCAATTCTGAAAAATGCACTCAATGACCCCTAGATGACCTCCGTGACCTTGACCCATATTTTGAACCTCCATCGAGTGTCGACTCATTTGGTGTTGTTCCCAGGTCTGTTGGTCATACCACGCCTGAGATATGGGCGTGACCCACTTTCAAAACACCCCTACAGACACCCCTGATACCCCAGGAATCTGAAAAACATAGGTGGCCGAGAACTTGTGGCTGTCTATCAGCATGCCAAAAATCAGCGAGATGGGGCAATTCGTTTTCGAGTTATCTTGCGGACAAAAAAGTGATGAGAAGACAGAAGACAGGAGAAGAAGAAGAAGAAGAAGAAGAAGAAGAAGAAGAAGAAGAAGAAAAAAAAAACAAAAGAAGAAAAAAAAAAGAAAAAGAAACCGTGCAAAAACAATAGTCTGTGTGTTTCACACAGACTAATAATTGCCACATCCATTTCGCTCTTAGCGAGGCGACGTTCGATAAATTTAGACAAGTTTGCATTCATGCCGACGTCACCAAAGGTCAACGGGGATGTAGTTCTATTGTAGGTGTAAATTTTTGCCATTGGAATCATTGCTTTGTCTCTGGACTCGCGGCTTTCGGCGACGGCTTGTTTTCCCAACTCAAGTTCTCATTTAGCCAACTCTAATGCTTTCCTTATCCTTTCCTTATCCTTATGTCCTCAATGATGACTGCAGACTGGGGTGGCTGTATTGCTGTGATTGACGGTTGTCCGGTATAGAGGGAAGTGGGGAGTGAGGGGTGGGAGGTGGTGACAAAGCAACCCCCGGTTCCTCCGCAGTCTCCACCAGACGTTCCTCATCCAACAGTACCGGCTCAGGAGCTGGTAGTTGGATGGGTGTACTAGTGGGTCTGGGGGGGGGGGACTGGTAGCTGCCTCCAGGACCCCCATCCTCTCGCTCACCTCTTTCTTCCCATTCCGGAAGGCCTCCAAGCACCAGCGCTTGGTCGATGGACTCTTCTTCTTGTTCTTTCTTTTTCTCTCTTCAGGGCCTCTGTGCCCCTTCGGGTGAGGACCAGTGGGAGAGGGGATCCTCTCGTCAAAGGTACTTCCTCTCCCCGAAGAGGGTGGTGTCATGGTTGTCTCTATTTCAAATTCCAGGCTCAGGTGGACTCTCTTGCCTGCCTCCTGGACAGTCCAGGTGACAGGGCGAGAGATGCCCAGAGCTGAGACGGTTCTGACGAGTCTTTCTGGTAATTCCAGTGTATAGATGATTGATTAATCAGGTGCTCACACTCTGAAGTTAGAGGTGCGAATGGTTGTGATGTCATGTGTGAACAGTTATGAGGCAGTTATGACCAAAGGGGAAACCAAGGCCTCCCGATCTGAGAACCGCAACAAATCAGCCTAAGGCTGCACGTTGAAAATATTATTTGGTCTATCCCCAGATAATAAATATGGACTCTTCCAGTTGCTTCCATTGTACTGACATGGAAGATACCATCAGGGATCAAAGGGTTAAAACAGGCGTTGCTAACCTGGAACACACGTAACAGTTCTTAAGAATTCATATCAGTTAATCCAATCCATCCTATTGACATTCACAGATCCTATTGAATTTGAAGATCAACTGTACGTAATGTAGTGTGCAACGTACGGTGATCACCAGAGCCTGGGCAAGATTTCAGCAGTATGGCACACCAGTAAGACGGCATGGTGGTGGCAGAGACAGGGCAACATCTGCAGCTGAAGACCGGTTTTTGATCATTCAGACCCGTAGGAACCGCTTTGCCACAGCAACCCAGCTTCACAGTGACCTTCAGAATGCACCCGGAGTAAATGTTTCGACACAGACTATCCGGGCAAGGTTGCACGGAAGTGGTCTCAGATCGAGAAGACCATGTATTGGCATTCCGCTGTCCCAGAACCACCACCAGGCACGATATGAATGGGCCACGGACCACGTTGGATGCACCGCAGAAGATTGGCGACCTGTCCTTTTTACAGATGAGTCAAGGTACTGCCTAGACCACACAGATAGGCGTTCTAGGGTATGGAGAAGATCAGGAGAGCAATTCCATGCCGCCAACATTGCTGAGCATGACCGCTATGGTGGAGGGTCAATCATGGTCTGGGGCAGCATCGGATGGGATGAACGTACAGAGCTCTGCGTCCTTGAACGTGGTACATTGGCTGCACAACGGTATATTGATGAGATCTTTGATGTCCACGTCAGATTATATGCAGGTATAGAGGGTGATAGATTCATTCTGATGGACGTTAATGCCCGTCCTCATGTTACCCATGCTGTCGGGGAGTACCGACAGCGGGAGGGGATTGAGCGTATGGATTGCCCAGCAAGATCCCCTGACCTCAATCCAATCGAACATGTCTGGAATGAGTTGCAGCTTGCAATTTCAGCCCATCCAGTCCAACCAAGAAGTGTTCAGGAGCCTGGTACCATGCTGGTCCAAGAATGGAACAGCATTCCACAAAGGACCACCAGGAACCCTACTGGGAGCATGAGAAGGCGTTGTCAAGCTGCAATTAGCAGTAATGGGTCTCATACTCGATATTGAACCCATACCTGTTCGCTCCGTCAACTTTGTGGCATATTGAAAAATTTCCTCTTTACCAATAATATCCATTTTTCCATGGTTATCGTATTCAAAAGCTAAAAAATAATGTCAAACACAAATAAAATCTTAATTTCTGTACTTAAATCATTAAAGATATAATTAAATAAAAAATATATTCACTTTTCATTACAATATTTCAACTGAAACGTAAAACAGGTAGTTGGATATACTTGGTGCTTAGCAAACTTTAACTAGTATATGAACACGCACACGTACATGGGCGAGTTATTTGCTGAATGGCGCTTGTACTTCTTTTTCTGACTATATCCCTTCCGTATCTAGTGATCCCTCTCTTTTCGGGCTAATAAATATGCAATCAAGTTGACCCAGTAATACTCCGCTGATGTTTATTAAAGTCGATGTTTCGGATGTAGATTCAACCAGATAACAATTTGTCCATTCATTATCTGTCTACAGTTAAAACTAGAAGTCCTGTCATGAAATGCGCACAAATAGCACGTTGATATGCGCGTTAATGTACGTGTTATGGCCCAAGTAAAGCTATCAAATTCTGTACATATGGCCTGTGCACAAGCAATGTTTCAGCCAATGGACCTCCGGGTAACCCGGAGGTCCATTGGCAGAAACATTGCATGTGTTTGCTATGAGTAACCAAGAGAACCTGTCGTGCTTTGGATGCCATTCGATATGGCAATTGCGCGCTATTCCAACGCGAAATTAAGCCTAGATAAGCTCACTATTCGTGACAGGACTTCTAGTTTTAACCGTATACATGCGTACACTTGTACATAAAGGGTTTTTATGTAAGTATTATACTTTCTTCTGATGCAAATTCTCTTCAACACATCTTCACTTCCAAATTGCCTTTCGACACACACCCAGGGGAGACAAGAGGTTTTTCCAAATTCTAAACAAGAAATAGCTCAACTCTCAATCTCACTCCACTATTGTTATTTCTCTGAAGGAATTGCCCATTGACTGACATAAGTATTTATCGAATGAGAGTGGGACTTTTTATACCGGTAGCCCCAAGGAGTGTGCGTCCCGGTAAGGTTTCAGCTTTCAATGACCTTTCTTCAATTTTGTATACAGACATCTATGGACTAAAGGGAGTGATTCTGATAATCTTCCTGGTCACTGTCTTCCACAAAAAAGTCTATCAACCCATTGTTTGAAATGCAAAGCAAACGTCTACAAAACGGACCCAAAAACAAACGACTCTACTCTGGTGCATAAGAAAAACCGAGGGAATAATTGGTTCAGTTCAAAACACTCTTTTGAACTTATCCTAAAAAATTTAAGAATATGCTTGTGCACAATTTCGATCCTATCCGGCGACATCGAAATTAATACAGGTCCTGGAAGGCAAGACACCCTTCTACCGACACAAATTGCCCAAGCAACAAACCAATTATCCCAAGGAATACGCTTGATGCACTTGAAACCTCAAAGCCTGAAGCCCAAACTCGATATTTTGCTCAGCGAGGTAACGGATTTAGACATCTGTGTTTTTACCGAAACGTGTCTAAATGATGATGATAACAACGAAGATATCATGTTTCAGGCGTTTCATGAGTCCGTGCGGAAGAACCGCGGGGCTAGAAGGGGGGGAATCGCCATGTACGTGAGAAACTCGATAACATTCCAGCATTGCCCGGAACTAGAAATACCTAATATTGAATGCCATTGGCTTCAAGTGTGTCTGCAGCACACAAAAGTTCTAAAGGGTGCCTTCTATTCGCCGCCCAACTTTGACCCCGAAACATGGAATCTTATTTCTATCCCTATAGAACGTGCTCTGGACAAAAAACACCAGTGACGTTGTGATAACAGGCGATTTCAATGATGATCAGCTAACGTCCAACAATGGTCCAGTATATCATATGTTGCAACAATACAACCTACACCAGATCAAAAATTACCCAACGCACTTCACGGAAACTTCGAGAATCCGAGTACCCTCTTAGATTTAATAATCATCAATCACCCGTCGTTAATCGTGAACTAAGACGTCGGTGACCCCTTCTACAGTGAACTGATTCGGTACCATTGCTCAGTCTTTTGCCGAAAAACACCCACGTGAACCTCCCAAGTCTTTCAAGGGTAGAATATTGCTTTACAATGAAGCTGACTTTGAATTTCTAAACTGTAAAGCACACCGACTGGTTTGGTGTTCTTTTCAATAACCCGTACCCATTATTAGTATGTCGTTTGAAACACACCATTGAAAGCTTGGCATCCAGATTCATCCCACAAGATAATAGTATCAAGGCAAAACGATCCGTCATGGATGTACAACGAAATTAGATCACTAATACGTCAATGCAAGCGAATACATCGCACTGCCAAATCTCAAAACACTCCACAGTCATGGGCAGGTAGTCGTAAAGTAGGTAATCAAGTAGTATCACTTCGTCCACTGAGTTCCACTGTGTTCTATGTGCCAGTAGGCACAGAGAACACATTAGAACTTAGGGGACAACTTGTCAGAAAATCAAAGGCAAACCTACAACAACAAATAGAGATCATTCTCAATAATTCTTCGTCCCCCTTCCATTACTGGTGGAAAACACTAAACAAATGATTGGTGATAAAACAATCTGACATTTCAGTCTTCCAACACATGGGTAGTTTCTTGTCAACCATTCTCAACAAAGCGGAAGCATTTAATGACTACTTCTGCTCGATATCCTCTGTTGACGATTCCACTACATCTGTAGAACAGCCCTGTCTTAGATAAGATAATAATCCACGAATCCGATGTAGCAGAGCCCCTTAAATCGATTAAAGCACCCAAAGCTTGTGGTCCTGACAATATCCGTCCACGGGTTCTTAAAGAATGTTCTGACAGCCTAGTAAAACCATTAACGAAAGTCTTCAACAAGTTCCTAGCAGAAAGTTACTTTCCTATCGAATGGAAACAAGCGAATGTGTCACCTGTTTTCAAGAAAGGCAACCCCAGCCTTGTCAGCAACTCTAGACCCATTTCTCCCTTAAGCTGTTTAGGCAAAACCTTTGAAAAATGTATCTTCGAAAAAAGTTTTTAATTTCCTCAACACTAACTCCCTTCTCGCATCACTCCAGTCAGGCTTTACACCTGTCGATTCAACGACATTCCAACTCACGGAAATATCTAACACTATTAGTTGCGCTTTAGATGAAGGTAAAGAAATACGTTTCGTTTTCTGTGACGTGAGTAAAGCCTCTGATAAAGTCTGGCATAAGGACTACTATACAAACTGCACAAGATTGGCATCAATGTGAACTGCTTAAATGGCTTGAGTGCTACTTGAGTGACAGGCATCAAAGGGTAGTAATCCAAGCTGAATGCTCATCCTGGAAAAATGTAACTGCAGGCGTCCCCCAGGGATCTATACCTAGTCCCCTACTATTCATCATTTATATGAATAACATTGTTGAGAATGTCTCGTGTAATATCAGGCTTTTCGCTGATGACACTTCCCTTTTACCTCACCGCCGAAGACACCATCCGCGCAGTTGAGCTATTAAGGTATGATATATTTCAGATAGAATCTTGGTCAAAACAATGGCTTGTTGACTTTAATCCATAAAAAACGAATCTGTGGTAACATCCCGTAAAGATGAGAAACCGCTGCACCCATTACTGCAAATGTCAAATACCGATATCAATGAAGTATGTTACCATAAACATCTCGGAATAACCTTTAACAACTCCGGATCCTGGAGCGATCACATAAGTGATATTACGACCAAAGCGTGGAAGAGAATTGTCCTCAGACAAAAACAAATTCAGCCTGGATCGGAAAACCTTGGAAAATATTTACCTAGCATTTATACTAGGAGTGTCATGACTAATCGATTAATCGATTGTTGATCGGTCACGGCAAAATCGATTAGTATTTTTCGTTGTCGAATAATCGGTAAAGTGTATCTCGCTTCAGACGTTTAATAATTAAAAGAAAATTTGATGAAAAAACTATTGTTTCTAAAGGTAAAGAGTTACGAACATTGATGTTAAACCCCGAGAAGCCGTTGGAAGCATTTGTCTTTCAGGAACATTCATCAAAGCTATGATGTTCTGAACTTTTGAATCGTCAGTGTAATAATCAAGACCGGTCGGCAGTTGCGACTTAGCAACTGCCGACCGGTCTTGATTATTACACTGACGGTTCAAAAGTTCAGAACATCAAAGCTTTGAGTGTACCTAAAAGAGGATCTTTTTCGTTGTTTACCGAAGGTAGGTCAACTGACATGAACTTCATTTTTTATCGACTTCAAAAAGAGGGAGGAGGTCATCTAGTACGATTAATCGATTATTATCTATTATTTGCGACGATTAATCGATTCCTAAATTAAAAAATCGTGACAGCCCTAATTTATACGCCCTGTCTTAGTATACTCCGATGTAGTTTGGGACAATTGTACCAATCAGGAAAGCGAAGCATCGAACAAATCCAGTTAGAAGCAGCAAGGATTGTAACCGGTGCGACGCGAAGTGTTAGTAAAGTGTTTTTATATGTAGAGACGGGGTGGGAGCCTCTGGAAAGGAGACGCAAAAAACATAAACTTAAACAATTCTCCAAAATGTATCACCGCTTAGCCCCTGCATACCCTTCATGCCTCACTACCCAAATGCTGTCTTAAACATACGATTACAACTTGCGTTGCAACACGGATTTGAAAATGTCCCTCTGTCGCACTCAGTCGCATCAAAGATCTTTCCTGTCATCTCCGACACAGCTTTGGATTACATTTCCTAGTGAAATTCGCGAAAATAATATCCAACTTCAACCGAAACAAATTGCTTGTTCCAAGCTACTTTTATCACGACAGATAACGAAAGGGACAGATACTCCACTGAAGGTTGCGCATGTCTTGTAGCAACCTAAACGACAATCTCTTTAATAATCACTTTTCTACAACACCTCTATATTTAGAAGTGCCAATAAGCTGATATAAAATGATCCTGTGGTGAACACTAACCAACGAAAGCAGTGCTAGATAGTGGAGGTAGCAATACTCCTTCGTACAGGTAAAGTAATCTTACTTAATTGGCATCTTGGGAACGGATAAAAAATGCTTAGGGTGCTAGTTATCCTTGGGCTGTGTACGCAAGTGTGCTCCGTCGTGCGCGCATGAGGATGTGCATGTTCATGCACATTGGCCTGTGCGCATGAGGGAGTACTGGTCTACACGACAGAAGGAGAATTGAAATAGATGGACGGGATGTGCATGCCTCTTCTAATCATGGTGAACCTCCTGTCCAATCTAACCTGGGTACTCCTATTACTTCCCTTCTTCTCTCATCTCCTTTTTTTTCCTTCTACTTTTTCTTTTCCCATTCCGATTTCTTCTTACTGTTATGTATCAGATTTATTTCCCTCATATTTAGTTTAACCCCATGTTTATATTGGAACATACTACGCCATAAATATATTCACATGTGTTTGATATGTTACATGGAGACAGTTTATATAAGCTTTATGCTTGCTGCTGAATCCATTCTCTCTAGTTATATCAATGGTTTGTTTGTTTTGTTTGTTTTGTTTGTTTTTGTTTTTGTTTTTTTGTTTTTGTTTTTTTTGTGTTTTTTTTTTTTGGGGGGGGGGGGGGCTAATGTTGTTTAAATGTTATTTAATTATGTAATTATATACCTACGGAAATAAAATAATGCTTAAACTAATTAAGCCTTTACACAGCGAACCGCCGCATCCTTCCGCGTAATATACTATTAAAAAAAGTAGGGGATATCCAAACTGATGTTGATATTTTCGGAAAATGGTATTGGATACGCATGATTGGACATATCAATATGTTACTAAGTTTAGTGTAGCTATGAATGTCATCGGCTCACGAAAACTTCGTGCAGGTTTTTCGCACGAGCGTCGCGTTAATGTCTGTGGGGTACGTTTTGAAATTTTCATTTGTACTGGACGGGCTTTTTCGGAGGTCTCATCGTACTTGTCTTGGTATAAACTCGTTCATCAATAGTTTCTGGTCGAAACGTAACTTTTGAGGTATGTGAAGACTGACACGTGACGAACGTTTACGTGCCGTTGGCATGTTGGAAGCTGGAAACAGAAAGACTGCAGTGGCTCAGATTCTCAACGTTACTCAATCGGTGATTATCAAGTTGTGGTTTCGCTACCGCTAGACAGGCAATGTTGATGACAGACGTCGGTCAGGTCGTCCAAGGGCGATAACTGCTAACCAGGGTCTTTTCTTCCGAACCACAGCATTACGCAACCGTCATCAAAGTGTTCTGAAATTGGACAGCAGCTGCACCGAGCGACAGAATGATGTGAAAGTCAGTGGTCAGACTATCCGAAATCACCTACACAGCTGGACTTTGTACGTTCGACGACCTCGAATAATTCCACGTTGGACTGAATGTCACATCGCAGCAAGGCGTAATTGGTGTGGAGCACGACAGCGCTGGGACAATCGTCGATGGAGCAACGTCATGTTTTCCGATGAATCGAGATTCACTCTCGACTTCCACGACAGGCTAAATAGAGTGTGGCGACGGCGGAACGAACGATGCCATGACGTTAGGCAGCTCGATCGTTTTGGTGGTGGATCGGTTATGGTGTGGGAAGGCATAACCACGGCAAGCAGAACAGCATTACATGTCATCCAAGGGCGTGTCACAGGGCCGTACTACCGTGACAACATCTTAGCAGTTCATGTGGTGCCCTTTGTGCGACGTCACGGCCGTGGATTCATTTTTCAAGATGACAGTGCAAGAGAACACAGGGCCCGTCTCGCTACAGAGTTCCTCCTGGAGCAGAGCAATGAGAGCATCACTACACTGCCTTGGTCAGCACTAAGTTCAGACCTTTCACCGATCGTGCACGTCTGGGATATGCTTGGCAGGCACCTACGACAACGCCAAATGCTCCCTACAAAGGTCCAGGAACTCGCCGCTGCACTGCGGAAAGAATGGAATAACATCAGTCAAGCTGATATTGGACGTTTGGTGAGGAGTATGCCACGCCGGATCCGCGCTTGTCTCGCGAACCGAGAAGGATTTACAAGGTATTGAGGTCTTGGACTGAAAGTGGTAAATTCTTTGACTGACTGTCCATGTCTTCTACAGCTCAGTGCGTGGACTTTTTGCTTGTCAGACTCCCAACGATCGCTGAAATCATTCACCTGATGTCACAGTGCAATGCCTCAACTTTCTTTTTGATGAAAATTTAAATATATTTCTTCATATATCTCACTTTTATCAAATATCCCCTACTTTTTTACTAGTATATATAAATTCAGCAGTAGAACAAAATTATTAAATTATTTTTCAAAAAATATCAACAAAAAACATGCTATGTGACCCTTCACTGGAAGGAGCTCGCCGGGTCGTTTCAACGAAGGATCACAAGATATGGTTTTGTTGAGTTTGTTTGAATAAATTCCAAAAATAATATTTAAAATGATAATTTTCTATAACCTGTTCGCTGGTCAAAGGGTTAAATTATTGACATACTGTTCACCATTCAAAAAGAGGGGTAGTAACCCAACTACACTGTAAATTCAGTTGGGTTAAACATCAGCCCTCCACAACACAGCTGGGTTCATATTCACTCCACCCAGTTGATTTGGGTTAATTTGTAACCCAACTGAATTTACAGTGTAGCTGGGTTACTACCCAAAAATCAACCCAAATCAACTGGATGGAGTGAATATGAACCCAATTGGGTTCATATTCACTCCACCCAGTTGATTTGGGTTATTTTGTAACCCAACTGAATTTTGAGTGTAGTCTGTTGGTTCACATTAAAAACCCGTACCGTGCTCGATATGCGAAAATTGGAAATCTCGGACACAAAAGCGCGGTAAATAGTGACGGTAAGGCCTAAAAATATTAAAAAATCTGTTTCTCAGGTCCTACCGCATGGGCGATTTGGTTGCCGCATGCTCTATTTTTATAAGCAATAAAAATAAAAATTAAATGGTTTATGTCTGATATTTTACCCAAGTTAAAAAAAAGTGATAAATTTGTCCCTTGAGTGCAAGAAGGCTTTGCAATGCTTCAGCACTGCAAAGCCTTGTTGCTCTTAAGGGATGAAATACTCCATCACCCTTGCTATTCCACAGATTATGAGGCCAAAAACATAAACCAAGAGCATAGTAAACTTTTGATTGCAAAGAAATAATTACAAAAAACATTAAAATAATGGCCTGAGATACAGAAGATCTACTTTGTGTGGCCTAAAGTGCCAGAAATGCTGTGTTTGAAAAAGTTTAATTTTCCATACAAATAAAACGGATGTTGTCATATTGGTCTGTTGGTTCTTTTTTTAACACAATGTTTTAACTGTAAAATGAGATAGCATGGACGTATATATGCTTGATTTTGATAGAATACCATCTTTGCTATAGATCAACTGACTTGTTACAAAGCTGGAAATCACTAATAAAAAATGGTTTTGTGGTTATCCGAAGGCCGGATTGGGCCCGTTTGGGCCCAGGAGAGTCGGACCTAGTGGAGGTCCCTTTATCCCACCTGGTGAAGTTCAATTTTCTGCTGATCGAGTTTTGGTTGTTCAAGGTTCTGTTGGTTCTCTGATACCTAAAGGTAGGTTTAGATCAGACTTTTTTTCCTTGATGTGTATGATCTCAAAGGACGTGGTCACGTGGACCAATGTGAGAGGAACCAGGACACCCTGAGAGATACTACCACTGCCTGTCTGAGGTTCGTGCCCTGTTTGTTTATCTGTTGCGTCTGTGTGTTGTTGTTGTTTTGCATTTCTCCTGGGTTTTCCGTCGGTGCTGTTGGCAGCTTGCTGATTTATAGTATATCTGTTCTTCTGGTTCGTTATCATTGATTTGTGCTATATGTGTTACAATTATTCCTACTTTTCGGATGGAGGCAACTTAGGGTGAAATTAAAAATAATCGGTTATAGCGAGTATTTAATCCCCGGTCAACGCCAGTTTAAATCATGCTTAACCCTTTGCACCCGAGCGGCCGCTTTTCCGGCACAGGAACATGATATGTCATAATTTAATTAAGAAGAATAGCTCATAAGTGAATGTTAGGGTAGGCCAATCAATATTTTCAACGTGCAGCCCGATGGCTGCACGTTGAAAATATTAATTGGTATCACAGCCGTAAATATTTTCCCATAGGCGATCATTATAACGTTCAAGCGAAAAAAGTATGATCACCTCACTTTTTAATTATGGCATTCAAACATCGTTGTCAAGTATAGCCCTCCAGGCAACTATTTCTGACCATTAAACAGGGGGTCATGCATTTGGGAGGGGTTGGAAGATTGGAATCCCCCCTGTCCCAAGTACTTTGAGGAGGAACCATGGTTTAAATAAATATGTTAATAAGGTAAGATAGGGTGTTAGTTGGCAGTTGCCAGAGATTATAGTGTGCTCCCTGGAGACTACACTCACTCAAGATGTGAATTTGCTTGTATTAACAGCCTTATTCTGGTAATATATAGCCTTTATTGCCGACTGTGTCAAAATTATAATTTTTCAAAACAATTAAACATTGTTGCAAGGTGTGTGGTCTCCCAATGTACATTTAAATGTGAAATAAGGTCAAAAATAATCATTAAATCAGGCTTGGGAGTCAAAAAAAGCAAAAAAAACATATTTCTTATAGGTATCACAGCAGTAAACATTTTCCCATAGGCGACCATTATAACGTTCAAGCGAAAATATTATGATCGCCTCACTTTAATTTTGGCATTCAAACATCTTTGCCAAGTATAGCCCTCCAGACAACTTTTTTCTGACCAGTAAACAGGGGGTCATGCAACAAATAAGACAGAAAACCTGACCGGAAGGGAAGTACCGGTCACGTGCACTTATTTTTCAGGGAATTCCCAACAAAACCACTCCAAAAGTCAATTTTATTTTTTAGGTCCAAAAGTCATTTAATCACCCTCCTTATTCATCTGGAATATTCAACAATAATGCAAGATTCATTAGAATGTTTCAAATGTTTATTGGAACAATATATTTTCCCAAGGCTGCTTATTTTTAGAGATTGCATCACTTCCGAATCCCCCCTGTCCCAAGTACTTTGAGGAGGAACCATGGTTTAAATAAATATGTTAATAAGCTTAAGATAGGTGTTAATTGGCAGTTGCCAGAGGTTATAGTGTGCTCCCTGGAGACTACACTTACTCAAGATGTGAATTTGCTTGTATTAACAGCCTTATTCTGGGGGTATATAGCCTTTATTGTTGACTGTGTCAAAATTATAACTTTTCAAAACAATTAAACATTGTTGTAAGGTGTGTGGTCTCCCAATGTACATTTAAATGTGAAATAAGGTCAAAAAGTAATCATTAAATCAGGCTTGGGAGTCAAAAAAGGCAAGAAAACCCATATTTCTTATAGGTATCACAGCAGTAAACATTTTCCCATAGGCGACCATTATAACGTTCAAGCGAAAAAATTATGATCGCCTCACTTTAATTTTGGCATTCAAACACCTTTGTCAAGTATAGCCCTCCAGACAACTTTTTCCGACCAGTAAACAGGGGGTCATGCAACAAATACGACACAAAACCTGACCGGAAGGGAAGTACCGGTCACGAGCACCTATTTTTCAGGGAATTCCCAACAAATCCACACCAAAAGTGAATTGTATTTGTTCGGTCCTAAAGTCACCTAATCACCCTCTTTATTCATCTGGAATATTCAACAATGATGAAGATGTCATTAGAATGTTTCCAATGTTTATTGGAACAATATATTTTCCGAAGGCTGCTCATTTTTAAAGATTACATCACTGCAACATTTCAAGGAGGGCAACTCTAATTCAAATATTTACTGCAGTGATACCTGAAAACGCGACTCAATTGCGATTATTGAAGACAGCCGAAAATCACAACAGAACAGTTACTTAAAACTGCACTCTGCAGTACAGCCACCGTGGACTGGTCACTTTCCATGGATGGGCAATATTTCCACGGACGTAATAACATTATATTCCAAACACTAATTATAGGAATAATCTTCAAAAATTTAATTAATGAAGCAACGGGTACAACCCGGTGCTTCATTAATTAAAATTTTGCGGATGACGATTTTTATCACCTGGTAAACGCATGCGTGGACATCACTGCCCATGCGTGGATTATGACCAATCCACGGCGACTGTACTGTAGGTTATCGGAAAGTTACTTTGGTTGCGGAGTTCGGGACTTTAACAAATGACGAAAATAGACTCTTCCAATTGATGTCATTGAACTGACATGGACGATTCAAATGTTCAAAAGGTTAACTTCTGAGCTTATGGAGAAGTCGATTATAACGAATAATCGGCTGTTACGAATATTTTCCAAGTTGTATTAACCCTTTACCTAACGCAGACGATATCAAAATTTATTTTTTTTAAAATCATTTTTTTAAATGTTTCCAAAAATTTCAACAAAACCATATCATGTGACCCCTCGTTGGAACGAGCTCGCCGAGCTCGTTCCAACGAGGGGTCACATGATATGGTTTTGTTGAAATTTTTTGAAAAATAATATTTTTTCAACTACTGAATTTGCATATTACGCGGGCGGATGCGGGCGATTCGTTGGGTAAAGGGTTAAATTACATCATATAATACGAATGTTTTGTACATTTAGCTATTCTGTCGTCTACTAAAGTGGTTTCTGTACTCAACAGAAATACATACTGTGAGCTCCTAGGATTAATGAAGTGTTAATTAAAAATTATAAGTGCATGTAGTGAAAATAACGACAGGAGACACTATATAAAGTGTTCGTAATTTTCATAAACTAGAGCAGCATCCATCGACCTTTCACTTCAAAGTGTGCAGACCTGCAAATTACCATGACAGCTAAATTGGAAATCCCATTTAAAATTCAAAAGGCTCTGGCAGTCCAGGACGTCTCTTGTCCCATCAACTGGACTCTAGATGATAGGCAAGAGCGAGCGTCCATCTGACACTGGAAGTTAATAATGCAGCAGAGAACACCACCACACCACCTTCCTCGGGGAGAAGTAGCAGCACCTTTTGTGAGAGAATCCCCTCTCACACTGGTCCTCACCCGAGGAAGTCGCGGAGGCCCTAGAGATGGGAAGAAGAAGAAGAGCCCATCGACCAGACGCCGAAATGTCCGACGACGAGAAGATTTCCTGCGAAGGAAGAAGGAAGAGAAGGCGGAGAAGAAGTCTGAGGAAACCATTACCATTTCCCCACCCCAAGTCCTGTAACTCCCATCCACATCCCATCCGTCTCTCCTCGGGGGGGGGGGGGGGGTGGGCAGCATGGAGGATGGTGACGTTTTAGGTGAGGCAGAAGCGAAGATGGATACTGGATCTCCGAAGCCCTATACTCCAATCTCTCCCCCTCCTCCGGATCAGGAACAAGGACATCCGGACCTCACGAAGGTATTGGAAAGCTTCAGAGAGGAAGTTGGAATCACAAGAGAGTCAAAGGAAGGCACCGACAGATCGGAAGCATTTTTGGCAAAGCTCAACATCCAGAAAACTCCTGAGGCATCTAGCACTAGACCCTACCACACAAGGTATTTCTCTAACATCACCAGTCCAAAAACATCAACAACCGCTACAGTCTCACCATCACAACCTCCTCCAACAAAAAAGAAAATCAGGAGACAAAAACGCCGCTAAAGCCAAAGAGGGTCGAAAAGGGCTTTCCCCAAACCGCCCTGACGCGTCTTCGGTTTGCGAAAACATCGATTCATTCATAAATATAGTGTCATTTGTGGTCATAGATCGTCAATTGTGGTCAAAGATTCGTACCTCTGACTTCAGAGTGTGAAGGTCATCTGATTAATCACCATGGCTAATCTGGATATTCCATTTAAGTTACAGAAAGCGTTGTTAGCTCTGTGCGTCTCTTGCCCTCTTAACTGGACTCTCATGAATCTGACGCTGGAGTTTGATACAAAGGAGGACACCACCACCCTTCCTGCGAGGAGAGGTAATACCTTTAGCGAGGGAAACCCCTCTCACAATGGTCCTGAGGATGAAGAAAAAGAAGAAGAGCCCATCGATCAGGCGCCGAGATGCCCGGCGGCTGGATGATTCTGAAAAGGAAGAAGGAAGAGAAGGCGGGAAGAAGACCGAGGAAGCCACCACCATTTCCCCACCACAAACTTCTGTAACACCCATCCATACCCCGGTTGCCTCTCTCCTCGGGCGGGGAGGGGGGGTGAGTAACCTGGAGGATGGCGACGTTATCAATGCGGCGGAGTCGAAAATGGAAACTGGCTCTCCCAGGCCTCATACTCCAATCTCTCCCCTCCAGGAATGGCAGCAGAACAATATTTTTTCAAATTAATGCTGTCAATGGATCATCAGCACTGATACATAATTCAAAGTCAAATTGTTGCATGAGTTAGAGCTGCACCGTATTTGGATTTGAACTCGGCTGACAGTATTAAATCCAGTATCACGATATGGGGGCGCGGTGGCTCAGTAGGTGGAGGTGCAGGCTGCAAGCCAAGAGGTACTCGATCTATCTTCGTTTACCTTTGTTATTTTGTGTACTGTTGTACATTGTGTTGCTTGTTCTTCTTTGTACCTGTTGCGCACTGTACACAAATAACATAATTTCAAATAAATATTGTTTAATCTAAGAGGTACTCGGCTAGAATCCTACCTGTGGCAACCGCGTTGTGTCCTTGGGCAAGACACCCCCCCCCCCCCCCCCCCCACCACCACCACCACTACCACCCAATGCCCACGAGGGGCACGGTGGTGTTATGTACTAAGACGTACTGCACGTCGGTGGTGCACCTGTCTACAACCAATGCAAACCCTGCTTGTGTGGAGTTAGTATGTTGGGGAGCTGACAGTTGCTCGCCGTTGCTCGGTGGTTCTCTCCGGGTACTCCGGCTTCCTCCTCCCGTAAAACTGTCATGGTCATGATTAGCCATTGTGCAGAAATATGTGACCTTACGCAACAATAAACAAATAATAAATAAATAAATAAATAAATAAATAAATAAATAAATAAATAAATAAATAATATCAAGATATCGATATATCAATACACACAGATCAGCTTGAAAGCAAGATATTTTATATTTCTATCGGCACGAAGTGAAGATAAAAATGTTTGCCTCGCCGTTAATAGGTTTGGCATTAACCTGGGAAGTCACGTGTTATTCAATTAATGCTAACACTCGGGTAATTCTCGCGATTTATCTGGGCTGAGCGGCCACTGTTGCATTAGCAATGCGGGGGTTAAATTTCGCTATTTTTAATTTAAATTTCAGCCATTCAGTTTTGTTTCTATAACATATTATAATCCATTACTTAGGTTTTTTCGGCGTTGTACTTTGGTGAAGCGCATGATGTACATTTTGTTCAATGTAGATGTTGGCCCAACATTTAGGTCACAGATGGCATAAACATTAACCAAAGGACACAGGTTTTATTTTGTGTTTTTTTCTTTTTTGGAGAAAACAAATTGTTTTATCTCTGTTTTTTCCTGGGTGGCTATGCCATCGTTGAAGACCTGTTACGTTTAAAAAACATTCAGAGATTGCATAATATCTTTAGGGTATGTTTTGTAGGATAAAGTTTGCTGAATAAAGTTTCGGCTCTGACACCCAGGGACGCTGTCTCCATACAATTGAAACTAAAATTTTTAATGCGCTCCTTACTGCAGAAGATTGATGTAGTCAAAGAGCTCTGGCGATGTGGAATGCAAAATGTAATACGCTGTTATCGAGGTCGGCTGTGGAATCACGAAATGAACAGACCAAACAGAAAATAATATTGAGACAACAGTATGTGGAGTGTGGATTACTACTAAATCGCTGTGGGATAGATTTTTCACTCAGTATTTATTTACCATCTCTGAAGACAAAAAACAAGAAGCACTTGCAAAGTTCCATCACATGGACCACCGGGTTGCACCCGGTGGTCCATGTGTTGAAAGTTTGCATGTTTTTCTCGTGTTGTTATGAACAATTATAAATACTTTTCGAGTAGAGAATATATGGCGCTGCGATTAAGTAGTAATCCACTCTCTTCATTCTGTATATGCAGTCGAATTTTAATATCCATTTTCGTCATAACATGTACCTGCATCCCAGTAGACGTCAGGGATGATATTATTGGTCTCTATTTAGTAGTACAGACTTGTATAGAGTTGGGCACGCTGTTTTTCTACAGGAATTGAGTAACTGTAATAGTGCAGTTTGACAGGGACAAAACTGCACTTACCCAGCGCCCTATTACTTCAAAACAATGCACAATACAGTCACTTCTAGTTTCAGCTGCGGGTATGTTAGTTTGTGTCATTAATGAGAAAAGGGGAGACTACAAAACACCATTTCTGGTGTACATGACATCAGCGCTTTACACATTTCATCTCTGTTTATCGGTATCGGGCCGATGTTGCAATGGAAAGCACCGGTTATCGGTTTTTTTTCCATAGCACTCATATCGGCCAATAACTGCAGTAGACTCTTGAGAATAAATCAGTCAACCTTCACGCTGAATAATTATTACTTGTTATTCATAAACTATTGAATAAAGGATTTGTTCATGAATACACTGAAGGGTGAGCGGGTTAATGACATATAGTAACTCGTCTCTACTACAAATTTGTTGTTGCCCACAGTTCACAATCGACGTGACATCAATGGCACCATGTCGCCAGTGCAATCTATTTTGCATTACACGAGTGACCCTTGCATCACAAACCTGTAGAAGATATCAGACTAGAAATAATTTGTAGTCTCTCAATTACGTGACTGGTCGATAATTTTGTTGATATAAGCATTGGCTTTACGGTAATTCTTTTATTGGTTTTATCAACTGTATCGTCTGAGGACTAACAATTATAGGTAACAACTTCATCTTTCTACATTCTTTTCTCTGCGCTAATTTGGACTAAGTGTTGAACGGTTTAACCAGACCTCCCCCATGAGTAAACAGGAAGTGGACTACACATTACTCACCAAGTGACAAGTGCGACAGGATAGTTAGTTAGTTTGTTTGTTATTGGAGTTTGGGGTAATCTTTTGAACACCTGTGGATATTTGGCGTCAACACTACATCATAATATCGCCCAGTTTTTTAGAGGACGTACTGCGCAGGATTCACGCTATATTGTATTAGTAACCCTGTGGGAATCAGTGAAGTGGAGCAGTGCTTGTTTACTGTGGCAAATAAGTTCAAGATCAGCATTACTGGTAAAATCGGATCCAGAGCCAAAGAGATGGGAAGTCCTCTAAAGTAGGCAGCATACTGTACAGCTGTCGTGGATTGGTCACTTTCTACGGGTGGGCAATATTTCCACCGACGCAATAATATTAGATTCCAACCACTAATTGCAAGAATAATCATCAAAAATTTAATTATTGAAGCACCGGGTACAACACGGTGCGTCATTAATTACAATTTTGCTGATGATGATTTTTATTACCTGGTGAACGCATGCGTGGACATCACTGCCCACGTCTGAATTACGACCACTCCAAGGCGGCTGTATTGTAGGAATAAACGATTGGCTAAACTTAACTTTCCACCAATGTTGTGGTTATGATCAGTCTTCACGTTGTCCGAAACTGTCTGTGCCATTTTTAGTTATTCTGGATATTTTAGTGCATATAAATGTTGTGGGGTCAAAACTATTAATGGGAGGGGGAGGGAAGTGTTCTCACTCTCTGATCCAAATAAACTGATCGAGATTTGAAAAAGGGGCCGCGGCAATTCTTTCAAGAGTGAACGAACAATTTGGTCACGGAAAAAAATGCGACAGAACTCGAAAGTTCTGTCGACATTCGCGGTAGTCGAAAAGGACGTTCACCTAAGTTTTATCTATGCCACTGATTCAAATAAAGGTAAGACTGAATGATGTCAGTACGAACACCTGTTGTTGCACTTAGAATATAATAGATTAATCGACTAATTACTGGTAATCCACCGACCTCGGAGGGTTGCGTGTCTTCACAATAGGCAGCATTGATTAGATAAATACCTAATACCGTCGCGAATCTGTCGCGACGGTAGCGACGGTATGAAGTATTTATCAAATTAAATGCTGCCTTTTGTAACGTGGATAACCAACAGTGTTTTATTCAAGAAAAATCAACGGCTCATTACCACACATTGACAATTAACGTTGAAAGTTAGTTTGTCCAAACACCATGTCTAAACCCTTATTGGCAAAATCACTGGGTTTCCATGTGAAAATCTGTTGTTGTTCCTGCCATTATTGCCAGCTCACGATTTCCCTGTTCCAGAAATAATGAAATATTTTGTTTGGTTTCATCATCGATCGCGCTCTTTACTGCTACATTGTGAACGATATTTACTTAATAATTTATTTATTGGTGTTTAAGGTCACATATTTCTGCATAATGGCTAATCATGACCACTACAGTTTTACGGGTGGAGGAAGCCGGAGTACCCGGGGAGAACCACCGAGCAACGGTGAGCAGCTGTCAGCTCTCCAACATACTAACTCCACACAAGCAGGATTAGCATTGGTTGAAGACAAGAGCACCATCTAAGTGCAGTGCGCCTTAGTCCACAACGCTAGCGTGCCCCACCTGGACAATGTCTTGCCCAAGGACACAACGTGGTTGCCGCAGGTGGGATTCGAACCGAGGACCTCTCGGATGGCAGCCTGCATCTCCTCCTACTGAGCCACCGCGCCCCCTATTTTCTGAAAGATATTTTTGTTGTCAAAACTATAGCTAACGAAGATTGTGCCAAACCCAAATGTTTTGTGTAATTGGCTAAATTGGCATCCAGCAGCGTGAACAGTGGTCGTGGTATAGCCATAGATGCTGGAAGTGCCCTTAATAAATAAATAAATAAATAAATAAATAAATAAATGTCATTACTGACAACTGTAAAGAGGTAATCTCTACTGCAGTTAACACACTGCATACTGATGTTAAAATATCAAATCAAAATTTCAAACTCAGACATTTTCCCATAATACAACTAAGAATGTAGCCAGTTCAATCTTGTGTGACGAGCTCGTATAGCTAAAGGTCCAGGGTATTCCCTGTGAACAAAAGTTAACTTCGCGTGCCGACTGAAGAAGAGCTCAAGGCAATTTTTGGAAAAGTTGATGTGCCCAGAATTATATTAATTTATTTATTGGTGTTTGAGGTCACATATTTCTGCACAATGGCTAACCATGACCGTGACAGTTTTACGGGTGGAGGAAGCCGGAGTACCCGGAGAGAACCTCCGAGCAACGGCGAGCAACTGTCAGCTCCCCATCATACCAACTCCACACAAGCAGGGTTAGCATTGGTTGAAGACAGGTGCACCATCGACGTGCAGTGCGCCTTAGTACACAGCGTCACCGTGCCCCCACGCGGACAATGGGGGTGAAGTGTCTTGCCCAAGGACACAACGCGGTTGCCGCAGGTGGGATTCGAACCGAGGACCTCTCGGCTTGCAAAATGCACCTCTACCAAGTGAGCCACCGCGCCCCAAGTGCCCTGAAGGTGAAGGCAGAACGTTTGGAAAAGTGACAGAGTGAGAGTACATGTATCTGGGACCAATACAATAAAACATTTACAATTGTATTTTCTAGAATTGTATTTTCCAGTTTTGACTTTAAATGGGTTGAAATGAACCATTAGCATTTTCAAAGATGTGGCAATTTGCCAAATGGCAAATTGCCATATCTTTTAAGATGCTAATGATTCATTTTAGTCAGTTCTATTAATAGGTAGAAAATACAATTCTAGAAAATACAGTTGTAAAAGTTTTATAGTATTGGTTCCTGTTTTGCAATTTGAGATATGTTTGTAGATGGGGTTGAACTTTTCCTGGAAACGTGAGGAGACGAGTTTCCCCTACAAACCCCCGTCCATGGCTACGCCGCTGAACACGACTAGAGGTCAACCGATGCGCCAGCCTTTTCTTGAGTAACTGAATACTTTCGTTCCTCAAACTTGTTCCAATGAGAGGTCATCATCTAATTTTTTTCAAGGCAAAACATAAAAAAAATAATAAGAAATGTAAAAAGCTATTTCTTGAATAGCGCCGGTCGGATATGGCCGTTAAATTAACAAAAGAGTCATACATGTACAATAAAATCGAAATCAGGATCAGAGCCAGGGAAGCATGACCCCCCAGCTGGCCACTGTACACCTCAGACCTCTCTTCACCACATGACAAACATTTTTTTTCTCCCAAGAAGGATTCTTGTAATTTTATGATATACAGGGGGGGGGGGGGGGGGGGGGAGGCCACCAAAAATGTGCAAGACGTGACGTGGGGGTGGGTGGGTCTCTTGAGTGCTCCAAAAATGTGCATTTCCAACTTGTGCAATGTTTTTAATTTTTTAAAAATATATCAATATATCAGCTAATATATACCATCATTTGTGTTTGAAACCTTGAAGATGATGTTGTAAATCACACTCTCAACATAAATACAACATCAAGAGGCTTTATATGTGAGAATATTGGGCTTAAACTGGGAAAATGTCACACGTTAGTAGGGGGTGGGTGTCTTGTTGGAAATGTAGAAAATGTGCAGACGATATTTTGGGAACAATTCAGATGAAAATTTGTTCCCGTATATGTACAACTGCTCTGGCCAAGCCTGATAATGAACAGCTTGTCATTTGTAGAATGGGACCCACAGCAGCCCACAGAGGTTTAAATTGGTGGTACCAGTTTAACCCTTTACCTAACATGAAAAGCAGACGACACTTGCCAAAAAATGATTGAATAACTAATGTTTTTCATTTTTTGTCTCAAAAACATAGGTTATGACCCCTCATTGGAACGAGCTCAACGAGCTCGTTCCAATGAGGGGTCATAACCTATGTTTTTGAGACAAAAAATGAAAAAATAATAAAAATTATTTGGCGATTTTTGAGAATAGCGCTGGCCGGTTTTTGGCCGTTACGTTGGGTAAAGGATTAAGAACATTATGAAAACCCCATAAAGACAGCTGTGCCTACTAAGTTTATAAGCTTATTTTGGATTTTAATGGGGGAGTGGGGGTGGGTGTCTCAGAACGGTAGTAGAAAATGTGCACGTAGTGGGTGGGTCGGTGTAAAAAGGAGCCGAATTAAAAATAGGACGTCACGTCCTGCAAATCTTTATTGGCCCTCCCTTGGTATACAAAACAAGAAATTGTTCCTATCCACTGCCTCCGTATCTAAATTACAGAGAACGTTGAACGTCTGATATTCTTAAAAATCTGCAATAGCATGGTATTGAAGATTTGATCGATAGTGGAAGGATAATCAAAGACTTTGGAGAAATGGCAATGTAAAAGTTTATGAATAAAAATGCTCAGAGACATAACTTGTAGGAAAAGTTAATGAGAAAGGAAAAGATGTTAAAAGAGGTTCAAAGGAGGAATTCGTTTAATTTTCTCAAATGCAATGATAAAAAGTCCCCAATGGCCGTTAAATTAGCAAAAGAGTCATACAGTTAAAACTAGAAGTCCTGTCATGAAAGGCGCACAAATAGCACGTTGATATGCGCGTTAATGTACGCGTTATGGCCCAAGTAAAGCTATCCAATTCTGTACATATGGCCTGTGCACATGAAATGTTTCAGCCAATGGACCTCCGGGTAACCCGGAGGTCCATTGGCAGAAACATTGCATGTGTTTGCTATGAGTAACCAAGAGAACATGCCTTGCTTTGGATGCCATTCGATATGGCAATTTCGCGCAATTCCAACGCGCAATTAAGCCTAGATAAGCGCACTATTCGCGACAGGACTTCTAGCTTTAACTGTACAATAAAATCGAAATCAGGATCAGAGCCAGGGTAAGACTTGGCGACAGGCATGACCCCCAGCTAGCCACTGTACACCTCAGACCTCTCTTCACCGCATGACAAACATACCAAAAAGAGGTGATTTCGATTAATTTCAAACAACCAAAAAATCAAATTCAAGACTAGGCTTTATGATTCTGGAGAATCATGGCTTTTCCCGATGAGATACCATGATTTTTCATGCCCCCACAGTGTCTGATGAATTGTTTTTGACCGTCTCACTGAAGTTCCTTCATTGATGTTATGTGAAAGGTGAGTATAGTAGTCTCAAATGACTCGGTTTGATAAAAAAATTGTTTAGGTAAAAACCATCATTAACGGTGGAGTTGGTTAATGTCAATATCGTCGGCCAATAAGTCAATGGCCGACAAAAGGAGTTATATTTGTTTGACACATACCCACTGAGTGCAGTGGCTATTTGAAAATGGTCCATTTTTTCTCAAATGTATCCAAAATATTGATGTCTGGCAGCTTGTAGAGGGTTAACAAGTGCTAACAGGAATATTTATTCATGCAACTTGTAATGTCACACCAAGAACTGCGAATGGCCATTTTTTCTTTAAAATCTACAAGATGTTTTCATAGAAATCCAGGGAGAACATGCATTTTAAGCTTTTGATGGGTATGATTGTTTGTCCAGCCTAAAGCGGGTTAAGTGTTGATTTTTGAATACTCTTATTACTTTCAAAAATAATTCTCAGTGAATTCTACTTCCACGTATTTTGATCTCTCCTCTCAACTTCGGGTGTTGTGGATGCGCAAACACAGCCAATTTTATCTGCATTTTGATGTTTGAGAATCTGCATAGGGTTAACAAATGCTTACTGGAATATTGTGTACATGCAACTTGTAATGTCACACTAAGATCTGAGAATGGCCAATTTTTCTTGAAAATCTATGTGATGTTTTTAGAGAAATCCTCGGATAACATGAATTTTCAACCTTTCGAGGGGTATCGCTCTGTCACCATCCCTAAACGGGTTAATGTTTGGTTTTGTGAATACCTTCATTACTTACAAAAATGATTTCGGTGAATTCAGCTTCCAATGAAGGAGGTTATGTTTATCTCGCAGGTACACATTTGGTGTTATGGGTGCCCAAGAACATCCCATTTTCTCAGAATGTCTATGCTTGGCAGCCTTGTCCAATCAACTTGTAATGTCACTCCAAGACCTGCGAATGGTCAATTTTTCTTGAAAATATTTTTGGAGAAATCCACAGAAAACTGGAGTTTTAAGCTTTTAAGGGGTATATCCCCTTAACCAGTCAAAATGGGTTAAGACCTCGATTTTTGAATACCCTTACTACTTACAAAAATATTTCCCTATCAGTTTTGCGTCCGGTAAAAGAAGTTATGTTTCTCTGTGGCATTCCCATTTGATGATGTTGGTGTCCAAAAACAGACTATTTTTTTCAAAATTATGACATTTAGCAGCCCATGGAGGGTTAACAAATGCTTACCGGAATAATTTATTCATGCAACTGGTAATGCAACACCAAGACATATCAATGGTCATTTTCTCTTGCAAACCCAACAAGATGTTTGTAAACAAATTCAGCTTTTAAGGGGTATCTCTCTTTAGCCTGCCTAAAATGGGTTGAGACTTCGACTTTTGAATACCCTTACTACTTACAAAAACGTTTCCGTATAAATTGTGCACTCGATAAAAGAAGGCACTTTTCTTTGTGGCGTACCCGTTGGGTGCTGTTGCTATCCAAAGACAGCATATTTTATCACAATTTTTACTTTTAGCAGCCCGTGGAGGGTTAACAAATGCTCAGCTGAGTATTTTGTCCATGCAACTTCTATTGTCACACCAAGTCCTTCCTGCACATGGCCAATTTTTCTTGAAAATCTACAAGACTCGTTTAGAGAAATCCACGGAAAACATGATTTTTTTTAGCTTTTGGGGGTATTGCTGTTTAACCAGCCCAAAACGGGTTAACGCTTGGCTTTTTGAACACCCTTATTACTTACAAAAATGATTCTCGGTGAATTTCACTTCCAATAAAGGAAGTTATGTTTATCTCTCGTTTATCGTTTGGGTGCTGTGGGGGCTATAAACCCCTATTTTGACAGTGTTTTGCCAATTCTGACGAATAAAGGGTTAAATCGAAAATTCCGCTTCGGTACATTTTTAGATGTTGTGCCCCTCTATGAGTGTGCAAACTTTTGTTAAAATCGATTCGAAAATGGCTTCTGAATCGTACGGACAAAATGTGTGGAAAAAAAAAATAATAATAATCCGTTGAATAACAATAGTCTTTTCCAGAGGGAAAAGCCTAAAAATTAAAAAAAAAAAACAATTTGCATAATGAAAATGTCTCATTAATATTACCGATGATCAAGCTGCACAAAGTCATTTAGCCGAGTTATTTTGTTGAGGGTACCACGACACCAGGCGTTGTAATCACGTAGCTTCAGTGTTTAGTTTCAACATACTTTATCAGAGATTCTGCAGGCAAGGACTCATAAAACTTAAGGCTAATAAAGGCTGTTTCTCGACATTTTGAGATTTTTCAAGGCCCCAAAATAGCCAAATTCAAGGATGTTCTAGGTCCCCATCTTCACTAGTCCTAACTGGGACTTCAGGACCTCACCCCCTCCTCCCACTTAAGGGAAGTGGGGAAGGGGTTAATGACCGGAGGGTCCGAGTTAAGACGAGGCCTTCAAGTACAATGCGTGATATGACAGCAGTGTAAGAAAAACTAAAACGAAAGAAAGAAGAACTAATTTGTGCAATGACATTGAGAAAAGATAGAGAGAGTGAAGTAGTGCGTATTTGTAAAAGATTATAAGCTTTTTTATTCCAGGAAAGACAGAAAAGAATTTATTACTTTCCAAAGTGTGATTTTCTGGGATTTTCGGGTTTGATTATAAACGATAACGTCACAAGTGAATTATGCAATCAACAATTGTGTCATGTATCCGTGCGCGCAAACGAAGACGCTTTGCTGTGGATGTAATGGGGACTTCATTGTTTTTTGTTTTTTTATCCCTTTACCGAATATGAAAAGCAAACGAAACTTGCCACACAAGTTCTTAAATAGCTATTATTTTCATTTTTTGTCTCAAAAACATACGTTATGGCCCCTCATTGGAACGAGCTCGTCGAGATCATTCCAATGAGGGGTCATAACCTATGTTTTAGAGACAAAAAATGAAAAAATAATGAAAATTAATTGGCGATTTTTGAGAATAGCGCTGAACGTTACGTTAGGTAAAGGATTAAATATTATAATTATCGTAAATAATGAAAGTAATAAACAGAGTAATCGCTTGACTGGACTGGTTACGTAAAATAAATCATTCGAGGCGAGGGACTATATTGTAAAACACTCGAGCGCATTCGCGCACTCGTGTTTGTACAACGTCCCTCACATCTCATAAATTATTTCAGGTTGCAAGACCAGTCAAGCGATTACTCTCTGTTTATTCCAGGAGAGACAAAAGAAGTGCGGGCGCTATGCTTGGTAACTGATTAATACTCCGAGTAGAACGAGGGTAGTAATGAAGCCTCTCCACGGTGCACGCCGCCAAATCTTGCAAATAAATTAATATTTCAGATGCGCACACTGTACAAAGTCATTCAGTCCAGTTATTTTGTTGTGGATAACTTGACGCCAGTCGTTGTAATTATTTAGCTTCAGGATTTAGTTTATACATACAGTTTCAGGTTTCCTGTAGTTTACATGTAGGACTGATAAACTGCAAGGCTTATCAAAGCCGTTTCTCGACACTTTTTTAAGAACCTACAACAGCCACCTTCAAGAATTTTTACGTCCCCACCTTCACTAGTCCTAACTGAGACCCACCAGATGTTACACCCTCCTTCCACTTCCCTTGAAAAGAAGGAGGTATAAGGGCTAATGACCGGAGGATCCGAGTTAGGACGTCGCCACACTTTTAGACGAACTCAGAGATAGCAATGCAAAATTACGAGTCATCAGTCAGTAGTACCATTTGCCTGCGATTTTGTGGCCACTGAAGGTGTGGCCAACACTCCTTTTTGCATTGATTCCGGTGACGTACTGATGTCTGTATGTTGTCCACACTCCACACACGTTATTCTTCCCCATATGCACTACTGTTATGCCATTTTCACTGCAATCATTACGTTCCGAAACAAACGCGAAGATGTGGCAAGACAAACTGTTGTACCTGTTCACGTGACGCAACTCTCTGTATCTCCGATGTCTGAAACTCACAGACTCGGCTCTATTTTCTTTTACACCAGTATTGTGATTGGGTAATGAGAACAGCCCATTCTTCTAGCCACCTGGTAGAACATCATATCTCCCTCCGCCACACTCACACACAATGACGTTGGTCGTCGCTCAACCAGTCTCTCCTTGGGGTTTCAGATATTTTGGCTCGTTTGTTTTATTCGAACTTAGGTTTAACCCTTAACCCAACGCAGACGATATCAAAATGTATTATTTTAAATATAATTTTTTTAAAAATTTTCAAAACATTTCAACCAACCCATATCATGTGACCCCTCATTGGAACGAGCTCGACGAGCTCGTTCCAAAGAGGGGTCACATGATATGGTTTTGTTGATATATTTTGAAAAATATTATTTGTTCAGCTGCTGAATTTGCATATTACGCGGGCGAATGTGGCCGATTCGTTGGGTAAAGGGTTAACTTTGTGAAAGATAACTTAAACTTGTGTTTTGTGTTGCGAAGCTCAGTGGTTTCCACTGACTTCAAGTTTTATGCCCGGAGCACGGTGCGAACACCTAAAATTTGTAACCCAATCCAACTGACTACACAGAATCAATCGAACAGAAAAGGGGCCGGTTAGCTTAATAGAAATGACATATTTATCGTGAATGTTTACTTTCCTATGATTCATGGAACGGTGGGAGGGGGTGGGGGTCAACAATTTATTATAACCCCATTCGTTTGAAGTAGAGCTATATACTTATCGCTCTGTGCATTCATTCTCCGGGCTGTCCATTTGTTGGGCCGTCCAACGGACCGTTCGACTATCCGTTGGTCATTCAGAAATTTGTGTATACCCAATTCATCCTGCACTAATTTTGTGAACCGGTTTCGATGAAAATTCCTAACATGACCACTGATAAGTGAGCAAACACATATTCTAAAGAGTTCGATCTGCGACAACTTTAACCTGTCTCCTCTTGAACTTTGAAGATTTTATTTAGATTTAAAAAATGGGATTCTTGCGTATTTAAATCCAATTTCAATTATGGAGCGATTTCGGTGAAACTTCTCAAACGTTACCACTATTATTTATTTATTTATTAGGGTTTAACGACACTTTAACAGCCAAGGTCATATCGTGTCAGTGAAAGATTTACGGGTGGAGGAAGCCGGAGTAATCGGAAAGAAGCTCAGAGCAACGACGAGCAGCTGCCACCTCCCCAACATCGTAACTCCACACTGCAGCGCCGGCAGGGTTAGATTGGTTGAAGACATGTGCACCATCGACCTGTTGTACGCCTCAGTATACGGAGTCATCGTGACCCTAGGTGGACAATCGGGTTTAAGTGCCTTGCCCAAGGACACAACGTGGGAGTCCGAATCGATCGCTCAGACGGCCACCCATCCAAGGACTAGCCGGGCTCGACGTTTCTTAACATAGAAAACATAACTTCTGTGACCTGACGAGAACCGGTTACTGCAACGCCCCCAGCGTTACCATTAATAAGTGAATACGCCAATATTTTTTTTTGCAAATATGCAAATAAATTTTCAATCTGCTACAAGAACCAAGTTATCTTTTCTTGGAATTTGACGATTTAATGTAGATTTCAATATGAGATTTGTGTGCGCGACAACTCTGACATTTGTGAAGAGATTTCGCCGAAACCTTTCAGACATGACTACTATATGTGAACATGTGCATGGCCTAAAATTTTCTGCTTCGGTAATGTTAACAACCACGTTATCACTCCCTGAGCGTAGATTTTAATTCATATAGATTTATGTATGAAATATTTATGTGTGCAACCCATTTTTCATATGTTTTTATCGACGTTGAGTGATGTACTAGTGGACGCATGTACATTTCTGTATTTTTAAACTACGACAATTCTGACCGCTTGAACTTATATATATACATATATTATATCTCACGTGACTTCCTGGCATTCTGATTGGCTAAAAGATGATACCCTATTTCGTGTAGTTTGCATCCACAGAACTGACCAGGCACTACACCCAGGCACTACACGTTTTCTATTTTAGCACACTACTATATCAGTTTTCTATTCATACTGGCCGAATAAAACTGATCAGGCTAAATTTAAAAATCGATTCACAGAGGCACAACATCCACAAAACGACCCGGAAAGAAATCTTTGTAGAAAAATATATCGCTTTTCCATTGTTGAAGTCAGATTTTTCGAGGCGTTCACTTGAGAAGATGTTCCATAACTCGTTTCGAAGAGAATGATCCATACCTGGATCCAACTTTCATGAGAACGCGTCCGGATATGAAAAATCGTTTGTTTCGCTGCTCATATTATTTCGCTATTTAATTGTATGTTTCGGGCAGTAAAAGAATAAATAATGGAATTCAATTGAATCTTCGGAGTTTGTATCCCGTGCTGACCCATTCGGTAATGTATATGTGTGACAAATGTGTGGAAATTATCAAACTGCGGTATCAAATTTCGAAAATTTTAGTTTGCATTCGCGAGTTGCGCGATTCTAGAATACACAGTTCCGTTTGGGGGAAATGTTTTGTTTACCCTTGCCGACCGATTCAAAATCTGTTTTCTGCTCATATCAATAATCCAAGTTAGCCGTGTTTTGGAAGAAGAAAACGTTTTTTCAAAAACTACATGGTATTTTTTTCTATATAACGCTGATTGGTAGGGCTGCTACCTTGGCAATAGATTAACAAATCGGACAGATGTCTTTCTTGATGGGTGTTCGATATAATATAAGGATTAGTGCATGTCTTGTCGTTGAATACGCCACTATAGTGCCCAGTGAGGTGGTGTAGTTCCCTCCGCTTCGCGGCGGGAACTACACCACCTCACTGGGCACTATATGGGCGTAGTCAACTCCAAGCCGTGCACTATTCCTTAAATATTTCTCCATAAGATTAAGTGAGGCACAGCTCCCCCTACATTTATAAACTGATTTTTATGAAACTTCTCAGACATTGTCCATAAGGAAAATGAACATCTGCAAAATGTCGATGCTCCATATTCAGAGATGTATTCTGGAAAGCCAAACGTAGGTGAATTAATTAATTAATTAATTAATTAATTAATTAATTAATTAATTAGTGGGAATTTAACTTAATTAATTAAGTAACTTATAGGTGTTTACCGATAGTTTTAACAGCCACAGTCATAAATTGTCGGGTGAGCATCTTTATGGGTAGGTGATTCTGGAGTACGCAGTCAGACTCGAACGTAGGACCTTTCGATCTGAGATCCAATGCTTTCACTCTCAAATCCATTAAAACTCCTATAATTGTACTTCAGTATCACACTGTTGTTGCGACAAGAAGGAAGAATTTATATCACTCGCGTGATTCCATCATGATTAATTTCAAGGAGTATTTTCAGCTTTCAAGATGCAAATCAATGTGATTACATATAATTGACAGTGGGTATGGACTCAAACTGACACTGATACAGTTAAAATTAACTTAAAAACCGAATAAATTCCATGAGCAAGGCATGAATGCGTTCACATCAAATCTAATACTGTCATAGATGTATACAGGAAATGATTGAGCAAGAGACAGCGTTTGTGATCGATTTGGGTTTGTATCATTAGAACATTGAATATACTTTCTTATTTCTCTCTCAGAATTACTCATCATCAGGCCCAGCTGATATGAATTAAAACTATGTGGATGGGACGTTGATCTCGGCTGATATAAACCAATCTAGAGTGGTCCCCCTCGATGTGTCACAAGATACAACCAATTTGATTACAGCGAAATCGTTCACCATTATTCGCCAAACGAAATAAGGTAAAAGGGAATAGTTTTTGCACTGTGAGGAATTAATGATGGCAGAAAGTAAGTAAGGTTAGGGGGGGGGGGGGGGAACAAATTCAACGAAAACTGAGATTCCGAGCCGTAAAAGGAGATTCGCCGAAGAGAGAAGCGATAGTTCAGCTATTCGAACGTCACGGCTTCTCCAGTGGCGAAGCTGAGACTTCGGATAGCTGAACTGCAGGTTAAAGAAATTTCGTACTTTCTGTAAAGAATGAGAAACAATAACGCCGTCAGAATACTGTAACTGATCTGAGAACATTTAGTAATGTTTTGTTTTGGTTTAAAAAATAAAGAGGTGATTACTTGGTTAGTTTCATATCGGCCGAGATACCAGTCCTCGGAAATTTCGCATCAGCCTTCCACCTTCGGTCTCAGACTGATATTTCGTCCGATATGACACTCATCAAGTAATAACCTCTGAATGCTGCCTTTTGAAAAACAGACGACACTTGCAAAAAAAAATTCTTGAATAACTAATTTTTTCATTTTTTGACTCAGAAACATAGGTTATGACCCCTCATTGGAACGAGCTCGACGAGCTCGTTCCAAGGAGGGGTCATAACCTATGTTTTGGAGACAAAAAATGAAAAAATAACGAAAATTAATTGGCGATTTTTGAGAATAGCGCTGGCCGGTTTGGGCCGCTACGTTGGGTAAAGGGTTAAATCAGTGTTAAGAGTGCATGGGGAGTCTGTTACTGTTAAAATATCAATGACGTGCTGTTTCCACCCAGAAAATAAATCCCACACCTGTAAAATTGCAAGAAAAGTTTTGGGTAATTAGCCCCCAGGTTTAATACAAAGGTCCTCTCATTGACACTTTAATTGTGCTTATTTGAGCATTTCGCGCCATATGGTCAATTGTTAGGGTGAAAACTCAGTTCGGTGAGTGTTTTAGCTGTGACCCACTCTCCAGGCGCTGTGACCTGTAATCATTCTTCAAAAGTCAACATGCACCATTTCTGCCATTCCGTGCCTTCAGAGTTCTGTATAGTCTCTTTCGATGCCATTTTGCGAAGTTCAAATATTGTGGTAGCACAAATTGAAAAAAAATAAAAAAATACAGCACACTTGCTTCATATAGAATACATATTTTTATTTAATGCTCAGGCATCAATTCACGCTGAAAAATTAAGTCATATTCCCCTGTCGGTCGGCAAAACGAAATATCAAAATGATATTTAGAAATCGATATTTCATCGTAGGTTCGGATGACGAATCACATGTACTTTAAACGAGTCAGCACATCAGTAATGAATTCCAGAGTCCCAAATACAAACGAATTCGAATAATTGATAGTGACAGTGACTAAATCAATTCATTAAATCAGCGGTTTCAAAGTTTGACTTTCTCATTCACCTTCCAGCGAAAAGCCGAAATCACTTTCAAATTTCTTCAGTTCAACTTCACACGTCTTCAGTGCATTGAGTTCAAAAAAAATAAAATGACGTGTCTTGTTATTGAAAATAAGAAAGTGGTGTTTTTTGTTATTGTTCTATTTCTTCGAAACACATTGCGATTATTTCAATTCGCCAGCCTTGGTAAATCGTAAAGTTAGGGGAGAAATAAGACGGGACTACTTTTTGTGCGGATATTCACACATTCCAATGGTTGGAGTTTGGTTGTTGTAATTTTTGTATGGACGCCGGTTCGGCACATAAATTTTGCGCCTTAATGGCAAATAAAGGCCACAAATTGGAGAGTTTGTAGTCGTAGAGCATTAAATAAAAAGAAAATTCACGAAAATTTGATGAATACTGAAAATATCTCGTTCGTGGCTACAAGAAATATGAGGATCTTCACTCGCGACTGCGTCGCTCGTGAAGATCCTCATATTTCTTTGCAGCCACTCACGAGATATTTTCGGTATTCATCAAATTTTCGTGAATATCCTCTATTTCACACACCTATAAAACACGAGATTTCTCTGTTATGCCTGTACGATAAACATAAAGTTGTATCACACATGTGGTGTACAAAACACGTCAGACTTCGTTCCCAACTTAAACAAAGAAAGAACCCGTCTAAATAAATCACGTCGTCGTTGGTCGAATGCACCGGAGTCGAGATCGCTTGGAAATTACAAGTTCCTCGTTTATTTTTGTTTACCCTGGATATTTAAACAATCAGACTCGAGACAAAAATTTACAAAATAGAAATAACATTCTGACTGCTTGTTCCTTGACAAATACTTTCCACAACTGGTCATATAATGATGGAGTCTGCTAAACTTATTAGCTATTTAAAAAGTTTTTGATGTGTTATTCCCATCAGTTTAGTCAATATTTGAAGTTCGATCATCGTGACCATGACACTGATCAGCGTCAATTGGTTTCGACCAATTGAATGCCGTAACAATTAAAAAACAAATTAGAGTTGGTACACCGCCAACTAACACTGATGTTTTGTTGGCCACGACAGAATTGCTCCTAGTTCAATGTTTGTGTAGGCTGGTTGTTAAGTGGGAGATGAATGATAAATACAGAACCGCACATACGTTTAAGAGCGTTAAGAATTATCGCGCTCGATTGCTGTGGCCCGGAATATCACTCGAGCCTTCTGTTCTCGTGATATCCTGTGCCAAAGCAATCTCTTGCGATAATCTTAACCTATTTTAACGTCTGTGTGGTTCTATATAAATGCTTTTTACTCCACAAGTAGGCGAGTAGTGTAGTGTGTCAAGGTGATAGTTAAAAGTTGCGATTTTGTTGTTTAATAGTGTAGATATTTTCGATAATATTTCTGTCTGGGTTAAATGTAAAGCAAGATAGATATGTGACGGACCCTGAAAACAGATTTGTCATACTAACAATAATGCAAACTATGCTAATTTGGTATGAAATTTAATGTCCATTACGGCGCACGTGTGAGCTTCTGATAACAGATCAATAGTAAGAGAGACAATATTCTCTTCTGTATCGTTATCTGGGTAATTAAGGCCAGTTAAATTGTAATCGTTGGAACCAGTGCATCACACATGTTTCATGTTCTGGACACACACCCATATTACGCATCTATTCTGTCTCCGAAATGTCAAAAGATACCAACATGCGAGTCTTTCAAAGGAACTTTAAAGCGAGTGTTAAATCAAGATAGATCTAAGCGGCCAAGTTCAAGAGAAGCGATTAACTGAGAATAAATGTTCTGGCTATCTAAACAAAAATCGGGGGATTTCTCGAAAAATTCATTTCCAGCCAATTCCAGTCGGAAGGTGTGTAAGGCTGTGAGTCGTTGCGAGGCAGTTGGCCTGAGGGCACTCACAAAAGGTCCGAATTTAGCCTTGGCCGTCGAGGGTCATAGGCACCGAGATTGAAAGTCGGCGTATTGTCGTAACCCTGTGAGGGTTGTAAGGAACCGATTGTAGTTTGTTAACGGTTGCGAACCGTAGTGGCATAGTAGCCAAAGAAGTAAAAGTTGTAACGTTGAGATGTAGAGACCGTATTAAGAGCTTTAGTAAGCGCTGGAGTAGCTCACGAGATAAGATAGTTTAGGCGGTGCGAGAATTGGTGATGTTGAGAACACTTTGCAGAATATTATCATGTAAGCTTTGTTAAGGATATATCTGAAGAAGAATAACTTAACCCCGTAGGAGCCAGGCAAGACGCAAAGTGATAGTGAACTGTAGTAGACGCCGATTGAATCGTGATTGAACTGTGAAAACGCTGATAGAGTCACACAAACAGAACATTATATGTGTTAAGCCCGACTGACGGTGAAGTTAACCCTGCGAGGAGGAAGCAACGAGAAGTGAATAGACACTTTGTATTTGTCACAAACCGTGAGAGGATGAAGATGAAGTGAGGTTGATCCAGCGGACACAGCTAGCTGTGGGAAACGTCGAGGACCCTAAAGAATAAACTTTTATTCGCGTAATTAGTGTATTCTTATGGATAATTTTGTGAGTAATTTGTTTCATATTATATTTCTTCGTATATGTAAATAAATAATCTTTTCAGTGAATTATCGTTGATCACCCTTTGGCGTTGTAAGCCACAGGCACCTTCAGGAATCCTAAGAGTCCCAAGCGGATAGAGCATTGACAGGGTGTCAAAGTTTACGTTCAAACTGGTGTTCAGACGACAGGCACTGGCTGTCGACTGAGCACTGATAAGAACATAAACTTTCCTCAATCAGTTTAACCCCGTAATCCTGCGACATAGTGATCGTTCAAATGTTCGCACACCTGTCCAAGTTATTCCTTAGTCACAACTCCATAAGCACTGAGTGTATTTTCAAACAATGATAAAGGACATTGGCAAAGTGTCTTGTGCAGCAGCACCAGATTCGAATTGCCAGGTCAAGGTCACACGATTATGAAACTCTTAGAACACTTTTGTCTGTCCGTCCGGGTAAAGGATAATGGGAAGGTGTGTTGTACAGCACTACTGAGCTCAAAGGTCAAATGTGACGAACACACTTTTATGAAAACTCAATTTTTATTTTTTTTTTATTGAAATCTATATTTTACATAATACTTCCATGTCATTTACATATATGTCTAATTCATCATCATCTCCTGACAGTTGTTTAGTTTTAGAGCAACTAATTCTACAAATTTTAAATTTTTCTTCAAGAAAATAGGCGTATGGGGCATGGATTCTGTGGCACCAGTGGCCGATCAGTCACAGTTTGTCTTGTTCTGTGTTAAAGCTACGGGAGAAATAATTGACCATAGTTCTGGAAAAAAATCAAATTTATCCCCTTTTTGTTGTCCATAAATTATAATATACGGCTAATTAGGGGATATTAATTATCATTTGTTAGGAAACTGAACGCCATATCGATCTGTCGAAGGTTTCAAATCAATGTCCCGCCTTTTCAACGTGGATAAAAAATGCCTTTTTCAGACAGATCTGGAACGCGTGGTGTATTCGAGAGTTTCTTTTCCTCTTCTTACCACAACATATTCAGAAGCTTGGGCAATACAGATTTTCAACATAATATCTTTCGGAAACTTTGATTCGAATCTCTAACCCATGTATTTAATTGTAACATGTTGACGATTGTAACTAGGAATCGTTCAGCAGAATATCATTTACAGCAAAATGGGTGGATGTATTTTGTATTGTTCGGAAGTGCCAGTAATAACTGATGTCGGAAACCGGGCGTTGTCCATGCATGGAGAAATAGATTCACGCCGCGTATTCAGCCTAGCCTCAAGGAGTGTCGCCTGGATCCGTGCTTGAACGTATACATATCTCGCCGTATCAAACCCACCAGTTTCGTTTTTGTTGGAGTGGTTCTTATCCTGCAGGAATCGGTTACTTTTCATCAAAAAGCATAATCAACAGGGGGTTCACTTAACCCTTTACCTAACCTGAAAAGCAGACGACACTTGCAAAAAAAATTCTTGAATAACTAATTTTTTTCATTTTTTGCCTCAAAAACATAGGTTATGACCCCTCGTTGGAACGAGCTCAAACATAGGTTATGGCCCCTCGTTGGAGCGAGCTCGACGAGCTCGTTCCAACGAGGGGTCATAACCTATGTTTTTGAGACAAAAAAGTGAAAAAAATAATGAAATTAATTGGTGATTTTTGAGTTTAGCGCTGGCCGGTTTTGGCCGTTACGTTAGGTAAAGGGGTAAAATAACAATTTTAATACATATAGAAAAATATAGTAACTTGTAACATACATGAAGTTTAATGAATAAAATACAAAACGTCAATCACACCCCACCCACACAGTTTTGTAGGCCCGTGTCCTCTGCTGTCCTGGTTGCTTCTTCCTTGATGCGGGTGTTTGATCTGTTCCGCTCAATGTTGTGCCTCTGAACTCTAGTCGCCTCTCACGAACATATAACGGAATGTCGCTTTATCACTGCCATCGCACGGTCACTAACGTATTGTCTCTTTATTGAACGCCTTTGCTCTAGCATGTAACGGAGCGTCACCCTACCACTGCCGTCACACGACCACTAACACACTGTCACTTTACTGGACGCCTTTACTCTAACAACCGCTATCCCGAGGGATAACTGCTTCCCTCTAGTATCTCAAACTAATGTTCATAAAGGCAAAGCCTACTCTGTCTTCATATGACTTGCCTTCTGGAACAGGTAATACCGTCTACCAAAATGCCAACATTCGGGAGCTCTCGGAACTCGTACTCCCTATTTAGACCCTATACTCTTATGTGGCCGTCCACTTTGCCGGGACTGTTCCTGCTCTAAATATGAGCTCTCTGTATCCTCTTACATTACAACGTGCCTATACGTTTGCACCGATGCGGCACGTCCTCTAACCTACAGCATGGGGCATCCCCGGTTTCTCGCCTACGACCCACAGTATTTCACGCCTTGAGACTGGAATGAAATTTTCGAGAAAAACCCGACTCTTATTTGATCGCAAGAAGATTCATTCCAATTTTAATTGCTTCTCTTGAATTTGGCGGCTTATATAGATCTGTCTTAATTTAAAATTCTCTTACAGGTTCTTTCAAGCTACGTACTTTCCCGATACATTTACATTTGTGACATACCACCTGTGTGATATGGGGTGTTTCCAGAACCTGTGGGATGTACTATTTTGACGACAGTTATCCATTAACTGGACATAATTACATAGATAATGACTGTCCGAGACCACTGGTCTTTACTTCCTTTGACCTTTTATAAGACAGTTCATCGTGGTGTTCAGCAAACGCGCAGTAATAATGTTCATAAAATCCCATGCTTAAATAGCAGCGCATGAATTATTTGTGATGGTCTGTTTAAGTGAAAAATATGTTTTCGGACAGACACACATCCTTATACGAAAAGTTGTCAAAAATATATATACTTATAGAAAATAAAATCATAAGTTTGAGCTATCACCCTGACAATTGAATCACACAGTACCGTAGAGGATTGGGGATTCACTCATTACTGAATATCCTCACAATTTCTTATTTGTTTTGTCTTATCATTCAAAATTCAAAAACAATTTTTATGCAGAACTTTATACGCGCCGCGTTGAAAGGGATAACATATTTCATGATTGTGCGTCGACATTGCAGTTTGAGATACTGCATTTTATTATACGCCAAACGATAGATTATCGAAGAACTTGAGGAAAGATAGAAATCGTATCCCCCAGTGTGAAGATACAGAACTATTCACTTTCATGGCATCGATCAAAATGTCGGCTTTCAAAGCATCATTTCAAGGTGAATACTAGGTAAGTTATCACTGTAAATGATCAATTTGTTCTAAAAACGTATAATGAAGAATAAATCTGGTGTTTTGAGTGGATACCGACCATTTCCAGCAATAATTCAACACGTATTCACCTTGAATTAATGCATGAAACTCGCTAGTCCAAACATGGCCTGAAAGTCCGTAATATAAGTTTTTGGTTTGGTACGTCCTTTCAAAGGACGTACCAAACAAAAAACTTATATTACGGACTTTCAGGCCACGTTTGGACCAGAAATCCGCCAGCTGAATCAGACTGCAAGACGCTATCTGTTCCGAGTATCAATCACAGTGGCGTAGATAGCTTTTCGCTGGCGGAGGGGCAAGCCCAAAATTTTCCGACAGTGTAACAATAACAAAAACCCAAACAAATAGAAAGAATCTGTTGTTTACTGCAAATGTACTGAAAATTGGTCTTTTTTACCCCAAATTTACCCAAAATAGCATGTTTTTATCCCCAAAGCCAGCATTTTAATGTTATTAGGCATAAATTCGCCTAAAAATGGTCCCAAACAATTTCCGACAAAACTTCTGGTGGGGAGCCTCCGCCCCACCCACCACCCCCGCTCGGGCCCCCTTTATCTACGCCAATGATCAATCAAATCACTTCAGCGATTCAATGATTCAATGCGCTGTTTACTTTCATGCGTCAATTCAAGGTTGAAACGAGTGGAATTATCAGATTCTTATAAAAAGCGTATAATAAAAAGAAAATCTAGTGTTTTTGAGTGGATAACGAAAATTATCTCATTTGTGACCGAGACAAATGTTGTTTTTTTTTCTCTCGCGCAAGCTCTCGCGAAAAATAAACATTTGTCTCGTTCACTCATGAGATAATTTTCTGTATCCACTCCAAAACACTAGATATCCTCTATATATACGATTACATTTTATTTCATTATTCCACGTCTATTACTTTTGCTCCAGTTCCATATTTAGAAATCCGTACGGAATTCCATTGATAGACTATTTTCACCCTGACGTCATGGATCCATCAAAAGAATTGCACTCCGCCATTTCCGTAACCGCCAATCGAACCGTCGCATTCTGACCTAGAAAAAATCGGAAGTTGCTGTGACAGCCTGTAAATCGAATGTCAATTGGAAAACTGTTTTCTTCAAATCCACCAAAATTAACGGAATTAAACTTTTTCTGTAAACGAGGAGTGATTTTATAATACTCAATTTCTGACTTTGAAGCGAATATCTCGGCAGTTAAATTCTTAAAAATACAATTAAACAACCTATTTAGACACAATTTTCATTTATATTTTTTCTGTTTGCGTATCGATCGCTCACACGTGTTTGCCAATCACACTTGCGTTTTGTTTTTGTTTGTATTTCAAGCGGACGTCAGAACTAGGGCTGTCACGATTAATCTATTAATCGACTGTTGATCGGTCACGGCGAAATCGATTACTATTTTTCGTTGTCCAATAATCGGTAAATTGTATCCCGTTCTAGACGTTTAATAATTAAAAGAAAATTTGATGAAAAAACTATTGTTTCTAAAGGTAAAGAGTTAAGAACATCGATGTTAAACCCCCAAGACGCTGTTGGAAGCAATAGTCTTCCAGGTACATTCATCAAAGCTTTGATGTTCTGAACTTTTGAACCGTCAGTGTAATAATCAAGACCGGTCGGCAGTTGCGAAGTTCGCAACTGCCGACCGGTCTTGATTATTACACTGACGGTTCAAAAGTTCAGAACATCAAAGCTTTGAATGCACCTAAAAAGGATCGTCTTCGTTGTTTCCTTGAGGTAGGTCAACTGACTTGAACTTCATTTTTATCGACTTCAAAGAGAGGGAGATGAGGGGGGGGGGGCATTTAGGTACGATTAATCGTCGATTATTTGCGACGATTAATCGATTCCTAAATTAAAAAATCGTGACAGCCCTAGTCAGAACTGTCAAATTCTACAACTGAGGCTGATTTTTTTCACGATTAATTTAGAAAATGATAATTATGGATAGAGGAGTCTAATAAACACAGTACGCTACGATGTGTGAATACGTTTGTCAATACGGCACACTCATGTCATCGCAGAAGGATAGAACTTCAGGCTGCGCATCTCGTTCTATCTTTCCGCTCTGGAGAAATGTCACATTGATGAATGCATTCACACACACTTTGACGGACGCATTCAGACATCGTGTCCTTTTGTGTATTTGGTATCACAGTACTAAATATTTTCCCACAGGCGACCATTATAACAATTACGAGAGAAAATACGATCGCATCATTTAAAATTGGTCATTCAAAACTTAAATAAAGTACAGAACTCACACAACTTTTCCTCTCTAGAAAACGGTGAGTCATGCAAGAAATAAAAGGAAAATTTCAACAAGAAGTGAAGTACGGTCCTTGAACCCCATTTTTCTAGAAATTTCCAACAAAAAATACACAAATACGTAACTGCACCTTTTAGTCCCAGAAAATATTCATTTCCTTTGTCTTGTGGTGTATTCAGCATTCAACTAAAAACCTTATAAAATGCTTTAACAATTTTCTCAAGCAATAAGGATTTTTTTTCTAGGAGACTTATTTTCGAATATTTCATCATATCCGAGTGTAACATTTCAAAACAGATGCCTCTGAACAAAATATTTAGTACAGTGATACCATTTAACAACATTCATTACATTTAGTCATCTCAGGCAGGTAAATAGTAGTACTGAAATGGTTAGCCGAATAACCGGTTTGAAACTAGTTACCTACCTAACCGATTAGAAAACCTGTCAACCGGTTATCCGAAATATTGATAGTGATCGTCATTCCACGGATAAAACGTAGTAAAACTGTCGCCTCTCCTTTGGGATAGATTACACCTCGAAGCCGTTTTGTTTATATTGAGAACTAATTGCCTTCAGCGTCCAAGACATCGTTAATAATCGGCAGTTTCCGTGAGTACTGAGCAATCGCAGAAACTATTCAATAGTATGTATACAAACGAATACTCGACAACATTCGTATGTATACACATACGGAATAGTTTATGCGAATACTGCTTTCCAGTCCCAATAGTTTTGTTTTCATATTCGATGAAATAATAGCCACGGATAACAGGAAATTATCTGGTTATAGCTCTCGGTTAGTCGGTTGTGAAAATGAGCCATCTGTTTCAGCACTAGTAAATAGAATCAAGGAGATGTGCATGTGGTTTTATTCGTAACAGGGCAATAGACCATTTTTACATAGCGCCATCTTACATCCGGGACTCGATATGCCCCCCCTCGAAACGAGCCATTCAGATTTGTTACTAAAGTGGCACCCACGTCTGCTGTACAGTACTGAACGCTGCATTGATATCGTTTTTTTCCACTTTGTAAATATTTTTTGTCATTGCTGTCGTTCTTTTGAAACAAAATTCGATTGTGTGCTTGCCTGCCGTTCTTCGAACGAAACATTTTAGCTCTAAAGAAGGCGAAGGTACATTGTAGCTGAGAGGTGTGATGAACGGCGGAACGAACATGAATGATTGTAACACGAAAATGATAAGTATGGAAATAACATCGTAAAATACACTAGAGCTGTGGGTTTTTAAATTTCTTGTTCGGTTTCGGTTTTGGTTTTTCAGGTGGAGTAAAACCTCGGTTCGGTTCGGTTTTCGGTTTGTTCATGAGGCCAAATAAAATTCAATAAAACTCATTCTTATGTCCGGAGTCATAACTGAATGGCAGTGAAATTGAGTGAAACTCAATGAATGCCCGAAATAAGCTATACTACATGAAGAATCGGGAAGGCCAATATAATAATTACCTAAATATACAGAACTTTTATTGTGCTTGGCCATTTTTCGAGGTCTGACACCTACACGCAACTTGAGGAAAGCTGCAAACACAACTAAACTGAAATGTCGGAAATTCACAGAATGTAGCCTTCCCAGAGTGGTGAGAGTACCCAGACACTGCCATTGGCAGTGTCTGGGTACTCTCACCACTCTGGGATGGCTACATTCTGTGAATTTCTACAGCCAGAGAGTATTTAATAAAAAACGAAAAACCTTAGATTACGGGATGTCGACGGTTTTGGAAAACTAAAAACCTCGGTTCGGTTTCGGTTAACCTACAGCTCTAAAATACACAAATTTCTAACATCCAACCATTGTTCTCTTCGGGGATGAGAACAAACGCAAATTAGGTACTGGCACATAGAACACATTGGAACTCAGGCGACGAATTGTCGAATTTTAATTGATAAAACGGAGACGAAAAATGAAGCTTTCAATGACGACCAACAGCTCAGTACACACGTGTGCAATGTTGATAAATAAAGCCGGTTTGTGGGGGCAAATTGAGTCCCGGATGTAAGATGGCGTTATGTAAAAATGGTCTATGGCAGGTTGTTTATGGGATATGATTAGATTTTCATGTTAGTAGTAGTAGTATTTCAAAATAGTAATGAAGGTTTATATACCTTCTTAAGAAACCATCGTTATTTATCTATGTTTTGAAGTGGAAGTTGATTCTGCTTTCGACATCTAATACAACAGATAAACTACGAATTGTGGATTGTTTATGCCACCTGCAAATTACACGCGTTTCGTTAAGTGCGCGTTGTAGAAGATTAAATTATTATCATCGCATTGAAAACTGTATTGAAACATGCAGTAAATAAGTTAACAGTAAAACAGAAATTTTAAAGTTCTTTTTTTCATTTTGTTTCCTTTCTTTTGATGGAGACGGGGCTACAAAAGGCGAACATGGATATATATATAGCACTTTCCGACTGCGAAACGAACGTGCAAGCTACTTTAATACTTCGGACGCTGAAGGCACATGTCAAGGTGATAGCTTAAATTTGCGATTTTCTGTGTTGAAAGTGTATATATTTTTGGTAATCTTTCTCGCTCGGGCTAAAGGCATAAGAATACATGACTGTATGACGGACCCCGGACTCCGATTTGTCACTTAAACCTTTGAGACTTTTTAATTATCCTGAAGTTCAAACGTCACTGGGAATTCAGTTTCTTCAACGTTTTTTTTTTTTCAAAATGCGACGTCAAACGTCGGAAAGTGCCAATAACAAGATATTTTTCACATTAGTGATTAACTGGTTGAGGGCAAGATTATTTTGGGTGGTATGAATTTGTTAGTCAAAACTTGTTTTATTACAAATTATTGGAGAGTGCCCATAGGCACTCTCCAATAATTTGTAATAAAACAAATTTATATAAACAAAATATTATTTGTGTTTGACTGGAAATGAAATATAAGCAAGGGAAGTGTTGGCTTTTGCTCTGGTCTTCTCATTTTTGAAAGCCCTGATAATGGCTTCTAGCACTCAACCAGTTAAGAAGTCTTGGCAGCAGGATTATATTAGTATTTTAAGCTGCGATAACATTTGGCTCAACGGTTATTACTGAGCACTATTCGTGAGAAAATAGGAATTTGGGATTAAAACTTTAAAAAATCGAAAAATAATAACAAAACAAATGACCACAAAGTATCAACGTGCTGTTTGATTTAATAACACTTACAAAAGTATCAAAGGGTTAAATTAAACAAAAGATTTCGTACGTAATAATACGTACAAAAGTATCAAAGGGTTAAACTAAACAAAAGATTTCGTACGTAATAATACGTACAAAAGTATCAAAGGGTTAAATTAAACAAAAGATTTCGTACGTAATAATACGTACAAAAGTATCAAAGGGTTAAATTAAACAAAAGATTTCGTACGTAATAATACGTACAAAAGTATCAAAGGCTTAAATTAAACAAAAGATTTCGTACGTAATAATACGTACAAAAGTATCAAAGGGTTAAATTAAACAAAAGATTTCGTACGTAATAACACGTACAAAAGTATCAAAGGATTAAATTAAACAAAAGATTTCGTACGTAATAATACGTACAAAAGTATCAAAGGGTTAAATTAAACAAAAGATTTCGTACGTAATAATACGTACAAAAGTATCAAAGGATTAAATTAAACAAAAGATTTCGTACGTAATAATACGTACAAAAGTATCAAAGGATTAAATAGACCAGCAAAGTAATTCGTGACTGCTAATTAAGCATGAAATTTAATGTCCATTATTGCGCATTTGTTGAACGCCACATGAGCTGTTTGATAAAAGATTAAATGAGTAAAAGCTACTCGTCTCTTGCAGTCATTATTTATGTAATCAAGTCCAGTTAATAGGAAATTGTCGTAAAAAACAGTACATCGCACATGTTTTAGACACACACCCATATTACGTATCTGGTCTGTCACCGAATGTCTGAATATACCGAAGATGCGAGACTTTCAAAGGAACTTAAAAGCGAATATTAAATTAAGATAGATCTAAGCGACCAAGTTCAAGAGAAACAAGTAAAACGAGAATTAATGTTCTAGCTATCGAAATAAATGACGGGGGTTTTCTTGAAAATTTCATTGCAGTCTCAAGGCGTGTAAGACTGGGCCGTAGGCGAGGAGCTGTGGACGTCCCATGCTTTAGGTTAAAGGAGGTGCCGCATCGGTGCAAAGGTATAGGCACGTTGTAACTTAGGGAGCCTCAGAGCTCATATTTAGAATAGGAGCAGTCGCGGGCCAAGTCGGTGGCCATATCTGAGTGTACGATCCGAAATTGTAAGTGCGAGCTCAGAATTTAGGTAGATGATGTTACCTGTGATAGAAGGCAAGCCATACATAGGCAGAGTAGGCTTTGCCTGTATGAACATTATTCTGATATAAATGGAGGGGAGCATTTAACCGCTTAAGTGGAGACTGCTTGAACTAAAAGAGTCCAGTCAAGTGACGATGTGTTAGTGCCCGAGCGACGGCAGTGGTAGGGTGACATTCCGTCACAGGTTAGGGGAAAGGCATCCTGCAAAGTGAAAAACGTTAGTGGCTGTGCGACGGCAGAGGTAGAGTGACATTCCGTCACATGTTAGAGGAAAGGCGTCCGGTAAAGTGACAATACGTTAGTAGCCGTCCGACGGCAAGGAAAGAGTGAAGTTCCAGTTGTATGTTCGTGAAAAGGCGACCAGAGACCAAACCCCAGCGACAAGGAAGGGGCAACAAGTGACAGCAGAGAACGCGGGCCCGAAAAGTGACTTAAAAATGGTGTGGGTAGGGTGTAATTGACGTTTGTGTTATTCATTGAATTTTATGTAAGCCCCAAGTTAAAATATTTTCTGTTTATATGTATTAAAATTGTTGTTTTCAGTGAACCCCTGGTGATTTATTCTTTTTTAGGAAAAGTCATAGACCCCTTCAGGATAAGAACAACCCCAACAAACACGAAACAAGCTGGTTCGTCACGGTGAGACAAACGTTCACGTACGGATTCAGGCGACATTCCTTGGGTTTTGACTCAATACGCGGCGTGAATCTATTTCCCCTAGCAACGACAAAGCCAGGTTTCCGACAGCATATTCTATACTAGTTCAGACAAATCAACTGGTAGACTGTTTATTCGTTACTTGGGGGAAAAAAATATTTTCAACGTGAAGTCTTGAGGCTGCACGTTGAATATCTTGATTGATCTACCACACAAATCTACCACTCAAATTCAGAGAGCAATTATCTACTTTATACACGATCCTTGCCCGGAAAAACGACCCTTTGCATTCAAAGGGTTTAGGTCGAAATGTCCTTTGTGTGTGTTCCAAATATAATGAAATCAATATTTGGAAAATATTATTGGGGTGTAATTAAGGCCACTCCGTTTCAAATCGAATGTCAAACCAAAGTCGGTAGAGAATTTCGAATCGCACCGACTCTCGAATTGAATCTCACGGCTCGTCAAGTTACACCTTCGTTTAGCCGTACATATCGCCAGTCTCCACTCAAGTAGTATATGTAACGGCGCCTTGTATGTTCGGACATGTCAATAAAAAATGTGGATCATTCTAAAACGGAGTCAACGTAGTTTTGGAAGTGGAACTTCTTCGGACTCCTCTTCTTCGGGAGACTGGATGATAGAAGAAGAGTTCAAGAGTAGACACTTCGTTCGATGTTGAGGACATCTCGACGAAAATTAATCGTGGCATATAATACATAAACTTTTATGTCCATTAATATAAACAAGTTAAGAAGGTAAGATGTGCTACCTTTTTTTCTGGGAAGAATAACAATTACTATGAAAACACATTCGCTAAAAAAGAGCTAAGTTTGCAGTTACTTACTTGCTTCTAATTAGCTTGACATAAAAAGCCAATTTTCCTTTTGTAGCTTTTAATAACCGAAAACAACGCACAGCTCTGGGAGCTGTGCGTCGTTTTCGTTTATTAAAAGTAACGAAATAAAACTTCGCTTTATTTCTACTGATGTCATATGCGTTTTTTCATGCTTCTTACTTGGACCTTACTCGCTCGCCTAATAATTTCAGGGGGGATAACTTTATCGAAATAATTTCAGGGAGATATCTCCTTGACGAATCAGTCGGAGATGTGTGTCGACGAATAATATCGCCACGGGTGAGTACGTGAATGATCCAAAGTGGCAGTCGTACATCCGACCCCAGATGGACACCAAATCCTAATGTGACATTCTCACGCTGACGGCCACTCGGTGTGGACGCTTAGAGAGATACGACTGAGACCACAGTAGGGGTGTTTCTGAAATTCTGATCCGATGTTCGAAACATTTCAGCAGAACTCGAATATCGGTCATACGAAACGCAGCACTGAAAAAGTGTTAAACACGTTTTGAGCTGATTATCCACTTCCAGAAGAAAGTCGTATTGAACGTCCAAAAGTGCAGTTTTAATGCTACAAGATGGTTTGTATGCAAACTGAAACTCATCTCAAATCCAGTTCGGTGAGGTGATCACGTATCTGAACAGAAACCACCTGCTCCAAAAGTTTTGAAATAAGTGACAAATTAAAGACTTGGCGATAGTTTGTGTGAATTTCCTTGTGCAAAGACGAGCTCGTTCCAGTGATGGGTCCCATGATATTGTTTTGCATAAATGTTTTTGAAAAGTTTGGAAAAATAACATTTAACAAAATAAAGTTTGATGCCTTATGCGTTTGGTAAAGGATTAAGAGAGGAAGAACAAGCGCTTCCTTCGTATTAATTAATGAAACACACCTGCAAACAAGGATTTATTAACATTTTCCGAGAGCCAAGAAGTCGGAGACTGCAGACAGGTTTTCATCAGTTTAGTTGGAATAACACACTGATTTGATTGGGATTCTAAAACGATCTCCCAAAGACTGGTATCTTTAATTTGATAAACACCACAAATCATTGGCTGTTTTGCTAGGAGCATGCGCTTGTATTTGGAGCTCTTAGATACGGATTTTTATCTTACAATCAACATGTATTTTGTCTGTATTAACTGCGCAACTGTCGTGTATCCGACCCCTGATACAGATGTTTGTATCAGGGGGTCGGATACAAGCACGTTCCTTTCGCGTGGGTTCCATTTTTTTTGTTCATCCGTACGAATAAATAATTCGATATATATTCGTCTACATTCTTGACTTATCCCCAATATATTGTAAAAAAAAATGATTATTACCATTATGTGGATGTACAAAATATGTATCCGAGTCGAGCTCCGGGTTCTAAGGGTAGATCACGACTCATCTTCGACTCGTCGTGATCTGCCCTTAAAACCCGGAGCTCGACTCGGATACATAGAGATTATTACCATTATGTGGATGTATAAAATATGTATCCGAGTCGAGCTCCGGGTTCTAAGGGCAGGTCACGACGAGTCGAAGACGAGTCATGATCTACCCTTAGAACCCGGAGCGAGTCTCGGATACACATTTTGTACATCGACATGATGGTAATAATGATTTTATCTTACAATATATTGGGGATAAGTCAAGAATGTAGACGAATATATAACGAACTATTTATTCGTACGGATGAACAAAAAGAAAAAAAAATGGAACTCACGCGAAAGGAACGTGCTTGTATCCGACTCCCTGATACAAACATCTGTATCAGGGGGACGGATACACGACAGTTGAGGAGTTAATACAGACAAAATACATGTTGATTGTAAGATAAATATTTTGTACATCCACATAATGGTAATAATCTCTATTATCAGGACACGACAGTTAAATAGTAGGGTCGAGCCATTATTTTTACACTGTGTGTTGGTCTAGTGTTTTTAAGTACTAGACTCCTGGTTGCCAGCTAGTGTCGCTGAGGGATCGGGTCAAGGAGGAGGATCAACAACTAATATCCTATATCTATCTAAAACACGAATGTTGTGCCAGTCGTCGAGTGTTGCACGCCAAAACACTTTTGTCGTACATTGGATATTCGCACTTTCATGTAGATATCGTGAGGGCACGTGAACCAAGTAATCGTAAGAATATCAGCTGTATACTAAATTAGATTCATCGTTTTTATGGCTAAATCCCTCTAAATTCCTCTAAAAACATGACTATGGCCTCAGAATATTATAAGATAAAGTGTCTGTATTGACTGTGCTGTTATTATAGATAATACGGAAAAATCCTTATCTGAGCCGTGGACTGATTTCTTGAAACATTTATTTATTTATTTATTTATTTATTTATTTATTTATTTATTTATTTATTTATTTATATGTATGTATGTATTTATTTATTTATTAAACACTTCTTTATGTAACCAAATTATACATGTAAATCTTTACAGAAGTTGTATTTTGCACTTTGGAATGAATAACGTTTGATGGGCAATGTACGAGGAGCTGAGAATAGCTGAACATGTTGCTCTTCATAGAATTTCCAGACGTCATTGTGAGCGTCACTCCCATATCCTTTCCATTTCAAATCTCTTCATTTGTACTTCTTCTGTATCACACTTTTGTTGCGACAAGAAATATGTTTTTTAATATTACAAGAGAACTTCTCTCACGATTCATTTCCTGTAGCATTTTGAACATTCTTGATGGAAATCGATATGATTATATATATTTGTCAGTAGGCATGGACTAAAATTGACACTGATACAGATAAAATTCAATTACTATGTCAAGAAATTTCACGAGCTAGCAGTGAACGCTGTCATGTCAGTTTATTCCCAACAAGACGAATCCCAACAAGACGAATGTCGAAAATGGTCATCCCAACAAGACAAATCCCAACAAGACGAATTTAATTAAAATGACTATATAACCGATTTATTTTGAGGTTTTCCATCATAAACTTCTAACACGGCATACTTTTGGACAAAGAGGTTTTAGTTAACTGGTTGAGTGCTGGAAGCTTTATCCTGAAGTGTGGTTACCTGAGCTAAAAGGCTTCAGATTCTGTGGATGTACTTCAATTAATTTTGGTATGTGATATTATTAACTCTGGGTGGATTTGCCCTGTTCCAATTAATGGGAGAGTGCCTCTAGGCACTCTCCCGTTAATTGTAACATGGCAATAACATGCGAACAACATTTTGACAACCAAAAAGAACTTAGCACGTTACCAGCTAACAGAGGCGCCACGCTTTGTTACAGGCCGCTATTTACCACAAAAAAATCCCAAACACATGCTACGCGAGTTATGAAGCTTGTGCTGAAAATTGTCGGTTTATATCGCATAAACCGAAGGAAAATAACAGTTATTTCTTATTATTTTACTATCTAACAAAAAATAAAAAGTATAATGGAGAAATTTTTTTTTTTGACACCTGTTTTTTTATTCCTACACAGTCATTTTAAATATTGTCTATAGTTTTGCTCAAACCAGTGTAGAACATCTCTGTCGTTTTCTTGGAAATGTCTTGGGTGAAATTTGATAGTAAGAACTGCCTCTAAATCACATGCTTTTACAAGATGATCTAAAGCAAATATACAATACAGTTAAAACTAGAAGTCCTGTCACGAACTTTGCGCTTATCTAGGCTTAATTGCGCGTAGGAATTGCGCGCAATTGCCATATCGAATGGCATCCAAAGCATGGCAGTTTCTCCTGGTTACTCATAGCAAACACAGGCAGTTTTTCTGTCAATGTACCTCCGGGTTACCCGGAGGTCCATTGGATGAAACATTGCTTGTGCACAGGCTAAATGTACAGAATTTGATAGCCCCACTATGGTCATAACGCACAGATCGACGTGCTATTTGTGTGCATTTCATGACAGGACTTCTAGTTTTAACTGTACATTGCCCACACAACACTACAATCACTTTGTAGTCTCATTGTCTTTATTATCAAGGAATCTGTGTTTTTCACTGTGAAACTGTATATGTCTCTATCCATTGGTGGTAAGCCATATGAATCAAAGTAGATAGCAGAATGATTGTCTTTATAAAATATATTGCTATCCCAAAATTGATGAATCTGTGTTCACAGTATATGCTTGTCTATGTTCAGGTTTTCGATTTGGTAACAAGTCTTTTGAACACATTTCTCCATTTAAGGACGATAACCCCTGAGACCTGTCAAGTATATATTGTAATTGTATGGTTTCCGTCTTCTTAGCCCTGAAAAGGGCTGGCATGGAGCCGTTAATCAAGATATGCTGCATAACATGACCAGCCTCTTTTAACTAAATTTGCCCATTTTTGAATGTCTTTTTGGCAGTCTATTTCAAAGTCTATACGAGCACAATATTCTAATAAGTTTTATTTTTCTTGCTTTCTAGTGTAGATTATATAGTATGGCCACTGGACACAGTTTCTGTAAACATTCTGCAATGTACATATTTATTATTGTTCTTGTGTGTGTGTGACATTCTTCACAGATATTGTTCATTTATGTTACTGTTTAATGGATTTGTCAGTTCTATCACTACACATTCTTGAAATAATGTTTGTATTTTTCAGTGCTCAAAATAACTTTTTTTCTTTGCGTAGCAAAATGCTACGCATTTCCAAAAAATAAATAGCATTTTGTAAAAATTACATAGGTATTTTTGTATACCAGAGTTATGTTATACTGTTTTATATTGAATTCTTCTAAGTAGATAGAATAGTTTCATCCATTTCTGGGTATTTCCGAATGGTCTGCAACACATGAAACATTTACTATGTTTTTTTTAACTGAACTGCCTTTAAGGGTTGCATGGACTTGTATACTGTTATAAATGGTATCTTGGTTGTTTAATAGAGTTCTCGAAATGGAAGTTGGGATTTTTAATTTGATGGGCTTGTAGTTATTTTTAATGGACATTTTATGCAAAATGTTGTAAGAACAGGAAGTATTTAAACCAACATATGACGTTGCTAATGATGCTTGATGGAGAGTTAATCTGAGTTATGCCTGGAATGTTCCACAATCAGAAGTAAAGCATCAGTGAACTAGTTTTCAAATTTGTTTGCAAATTTTCATTTACATTTTGCGATACAAGATAATCAACTGCAGCCTAATAGGCTGCAGTTGATTATCTTGTATCGCAAAATGCTATACATAATTTAACATCGTGTAGCTTTTTGCAAGTTTTGCATAGCAAAAAGCGACGCGAAACCGCTTATTTTGAGCCCTGGTATTTTTCTTCATGCATCTTGCAATGTTCACACGAATCATCTTTTTAAATAGTCAAATATCACTTCTCTAAATCTGTTGATCTCTATCTCACCATCAAATTCTGCGCAGACGACAACGTTAATCACCTCTTGAAGAGCTTGAGCAAACTGAAGTTCAATTCGAAGATTACCAGATTTTATAGGATGAGCCAATGGCCCACTACTACACTGATCAGGTGTCAAATCAATTCCTCAAAGAGTATATCCTCTTGCATAATCCCACAAAGATAAATTAAATGGTTGATTTTGTCCAAAGAAGCCCATAGCTTCGTACAATGATAAATATTAATTTAGATAAAGTCCACCTTCGAAATTTGGTTCAAAGGGACGTGATTTAATGGACTGTCCATCTACTGTTACTTCCATCTTATTGAAATTGAAGTACTGAAAATTAAATGGAGTTGTGCTGATATCTCCAGCTGTATCTCTATTAGACACTAAGCCAAGAATAATTCGTTTTGGTAACTGTTCATGAAACAGATGATCATCTATTTCTGAACGAAGACCGTTTTCCAATTGTAAATGTTTTAATTTCTACATGCCTTATAGGCATTTTTGTAACTTGAGCGATCTATTTGTGCATTAAGATCATTTGTAAATTTTGGAATTAAATCTAATGCTGGTATTTTAAAAATAGCTTTTTGAATTCCAATTTTTCCATGTTCACCACCAATCAGACAAAATTTAGATGGAGTATGATGCAATTTAACTCTCATCTAAACTCCATTTGGTGAATATTTTTCTTGCACAAATAGATCTAAATGTAGTTTTCATCTTAACTGTTTCTACTTACTAGTACCAATTATTTTTGCACGTTCAGTCAAACCTTTGTTAGATGCACTTTTTGCAGTTTCAGTATGTGTACCACGAGAATCTAAATATCGTATTTCACTTCCAGGCAATTTGAGGGTTTTTCACATCTCTTGAATAACTGAGAAAATTCTCTAAAAATCCTTTATAAGAATAGAAATCTGTATTGGTGGTGATAAGATTACCATTCAATGTGACTTCAATTTTGTTAAACATACTATGAAAGAAATCATTAATGGGAGCAATTTGTGTCTCTGGAGCCAAATCACTCCCGTCTTGTTTTGTAAATATAAACTTAACTTCAAGTGTAGATGCTGCAAGATCTAAACAATTGGCTGTTTGTCTTGGAATTGAAAATTCTATTGGTGAAGAATTGTTTAAAGATGCTATTGGAAATTGTTCAATTTCACCAATATTTACCACTTGATGTTGCTGAAACATTATCTGGATCAGAAATACATCCAAACTGTTCACATGATCTGTGTAACAACATGATTTTAATCAAATATATCAAGTGGCGTTGAATTTTGTTTTACATGAGCTCTATGTGTCTTTCCTCTTCGAGAAATCTTCTTAGAATGACTTACTGCTTTTCGTTTTCGTCTTTTTATACCTAAACCATATTCACCAATTGATTTCAAAAGATCTTTTCTATGAGTGAATAAAATTTCTTTAGGTGCTTTACGTTTTCCTAAAAGTTCTGTTTCCATCTGTATACTATGTTTCAAACCTTCTCTCCTTAAAGTTTGAAATGCATTTTTGCTATGGGTTTTACAAATGGTACACTGTTCTCAATGCTGTACGAAAAATAGAACCTAATCCATACCCATATTGACGGGGTGTACCTTGATATAGAGGCATCATTTTTATAAATGTAATTTGTTCTGCTCTCTAAAAGGCAACTTTAAAACAGTCTTACCACTGACAAACTGAATAGGTTTTGCCAGTGTTTCCATTTATATTATACTAATCTGATCAAAATAAGATTTTGATACTGGTACGTAATGCACATTGTCAAATTCTTTGTGAATTTGTTGACATTCTTTTCGTAATTCAAAGGGAATTACTCGTAAAATAGGTGCTTCAGTATCACCTAAAAATGTATATTCTGCAATATCCGAATAAATCTACATTTCCGTGTTAGAAAAAATGACAGGAAAAATATTTTTACATCCCAGAATTTGTTATAAACTTTCTGACATTTCAATACCCACTTTTCCAGCACTATTTCCTACTATTTTTACACGGCCTTGGAGATGTGAATATCCAACATGAAATGATACATCAAATGTTTTAAATATATCTCCAAGTTTTTCTTGAATTTCTGTTTGCATTGCATCTGTGACATGACCGCCATTTGCAAAAGCACCTGGTAAACTATTTAATTCAACAACAGCAACACCTTCGTGATTCGTATATTTCAGAGATGTTTTATTGACACAAGTCGATATATTGTTATCTGTTACAATGATTTTAAAAACAGATTCTTCATCTAATATTTTGTGCCTCTGAAGGTAAAATTACTTCAACTAAACCTACTTTCCATCGTTCTTTATCAAGATGAATGGGTGTAGGTAATTATATTTGAAAACAACATTTGTGTGTTATTTGGAAACATATTCATACAGTTAAAACTAGAAGTCCTGTCATGGAATGCGCACAAATAGCACGCTGATATGTGCGTTAATGTACGCGTTATGGCCCAAGTAAAGCTATCAAATTCTGTACATATGACCTGTGCACAAGCAATGTTTCAGCCAATGGACCTCCGGGTAACCCGGAGGTCCATTGGCAGAAACATTGCCTGTGTTTGCTATGAATAACCAGGAGAACCTGCCATGCTTTGGACGCCATTCGATATGGCAATTGCGCGCAATTCCAACGCGCAATTAAGCCTAGATAAGCGCACTATTCGTGACAGGACTTCTAGTTTTAACTGTAGAACCATCACTCAGAAGTGCTACGTAAAACGAATTCATTTTTCTTTTCTTGCGGTTGTTTCAAATATTTTAAACCTGGACTTGGAAGAATATAGCCTAAAGAACTACTTAATAACACTAACCACAATTCTTTGTCAGGGCTTGGTAAACTCAAATGTGCAATGACAGTAATTATAATTCCATAAATGATAATAGCCTATGTAAAATAAGTCACTTGATTTTTTGAAACACGATGCCCACAAATTTTAACCCTTTACCCAACGCAGACGATATCAAAATTTATTATTTTAAATAACATTTTTTTTAAATTTTCAAAAATTTCAACAAAACCATATCATGTGACCCCTCGTTGGAACGAGCTCGGTGAGCTCGTTCCACCGAGGGGTCACATGATATGGTTTTGTTGAAATTTTTGGAAAAATAATTTTTTTTCAACTGCTGAATTTGCATATTACCCGGGCGGATGCGGGCGATTCGTTGGGTAAAAGGTTAAATTTTTGACTGTGCTGACTTTGGACATCAACACTTTTGTGCTTTCATTGGGTAATGAAGTTTCATTTGATGACATTTTTTTATTTTTATACCAAATCAGATTCTGCTATCTAACTATCAAATCTCTTTGGATATCCTTCCCAATGAACTTTAAGTTCTTTACTGATTTTTTCCCCACACGTCTTGACCGTCTATTAAGAACTGATTCAATAATATATTTTTTATCATCTTTTATATGTTAAATTTCCTGAGGATAAAATGTACCGTAAATTTTTTCTCAATAAAAATCTTCAAGTTTGTAAGTAGATGGTATTGTACGTTTCATATGTGTACAGTTAAAATTAGAAGTCCTGTCATGAGATGCGCACAAATAGCACGTTGAATTGCGCGTCAATGTACGCGTTATGGCCCAAGTAAAGCTATCAAATTATGTACATATGGCCTGTGCACAAGCAATGTTTCAGCCAATGGACCTCCGGGTAACCCGGAGGTCCATTGGCAGAAACATTGCTTGTGTTCCTATGAGTAACCAAGAGAACCTGCCGTGCTTTGGATGCCATTCGATATGGCAATTGCGCGCAATTCCAACGCGCAATTAAGCCTAGATAAGTGCACTATTCGTGACACGACTTCTAGTTTTAACTGTAATCTTAAATAATTCTTTTGTCCAGTTTAGTAAATACCCTTTTCGACCGTACGTTTGGTTTTATTAATACACACTGAATCAGCAATTTGAAAAGTTTTTTTTTTAGTTTTTAGTCGAAACAAATGTTCAGAAACTTCTACTTCATTTTCTGTAGATACAGAAGCAGGAGTTCTTTGAATACTGGAATGAAAACTATGATTGTAACTATCCACTAAGTTTTGTAACACATCAATATATTTTAATGTTTGCTTATGTGTGAAATATTTCCACATATGTGTTTTCAATGTACGTTGAAATCATTCTACAATACTTGCTATTGTTTTAGTGTTTTCTCTTGTGAAAAAAATGATTCTCTTCAGAAATGTCTGCACTACCTTATTTTTAAATTCAAAACCTTTATCAGATTGTAATGATGATTGTTTACGAGCTGAAGTTTTCAAAAATTGTCTAAAATGATTTCGTTAATGTCTCGCCAGATTTGTTATGGATAGGTAATACCCATGCATATTTTGAAAATACATCAGTGACACAAACTAAATAACGAAATTGATTATTGTAAGATTGTAGACTTTTTAAATCTGCTAAATCAATTTGCCATTGATGATCAATACCACCCACTAGAGTTTTACATCTTGGAAATTTTCTCTGGATAGGTTTATGTAAAGTATATGTTCTCTCTCCCTTTAACCAATCGTTTACTTGATCAAATATAATAGAATTATCTTTTTTATATGCTGATTTATATAATTGTTGTACACCACCATAACCAGCAGGATATTTTGTATTGTAATACAATTCACTAAATAAATCATTCACCAGGCTTCCCATTTGTCAGAAATTTTACGTCTGATAATTTACATTTTAGACAGGGGGAGGCCACTAAAAATTTGCAAGACGTGACGTGGGGGTGGGTGGGTCTCTTGAGTGCGCCAAAAATGTGCATTTCCAACTTGTGCAATTTTTTAATTTTTTTAAAAATATATCAATATATCAGCTAATATATACCATCATTTGTGTTTCAAACCTTAAAGATGATGTTGTACATCACACTCTTAACATAAATACAACATCAGGAGGCTTTATATGTGAGAATAGTGGGATTAAACTGGGAAAATGTCACACGTTAGTAGGGGGTGGGTGTCTTGTTCGAAATTTAGAAAATGTGCAGACAATATTTTGGGAACAATTCAAATGAAAATTTGTTCCCGTATATGTACACCTGCTCTGGCCAAGCCTGATAATGAACTGCTTGTCATTTGTAGATTGGAGCCCACAGCAGCCCACAGAGGTTTAAATTGGTGGTACCAGTTTAACCCTTTACCTAACATGCCAAAAATGATTGAATAACTCATTTCTTTTCATTTTTTGTCTCCAAAACATAGGTTATAACCCCTCATTAGAACGAGCTCGACGAGCTCGTTCCAATGAGGGGTCATAACCTATGTTTTGGAGACAAAAAATGAAATAAAAAAAAAAATTAATTGGCGATTTTTGAGAATAACGCTGGCCGGTTTTGGCCGTTTCGTTGGGTAAAGGGTTAAGAACATTATGAAAACCCCCTAAAGACAGTTGTGTCTACTAAGTTCATAAGCTTATTTTTGGACTTTAATGGGAGAGTGGGGGTGGGTGTCTGAGAACGGTAGTAGAAAATTTGCACGTAGTGGGTGGGTGGGTGTAAAAAGGAGCCGAATAAAAAATAGGACGTCACGTCTTGCAAATGTTTAGTGCACCCGCCGCCCCCCCCCCCCCCCCCCCTTGTTTTAGTAATGATTTTGGTGTATCTTCACTCCACTGTTGTTTTTACTTTTACGTGTTGGAGGTATTGAAATAAGGAGACTCTGTCTAACTATCTTTAGGGGAACTCTGATATTTACTGCAAGGTTTATGGGTGTGTTGTCTATGCATCCATAGCCAACGTTCATGATGTCCTACAAAATCTTGTGGTATATTTATATCTTTTAATCCACTACTGAATATATCCCATCCTCTTGGTTTGAAACCTTTTTGATGCCTAAGAACTTCATTAACTGAATCAATAATGTTTGAGCCTTGTGTGGCTTTTTCCATCAAAACTTAGTATACCCTGATCATCCCAGCTCATGTTACCGCAGGTCAGTGTCGCTCTGTGGACCTTTAGGTTTGAAGCTCGATGCTCTATCCACTGAGCCACCGCACTACCGGGCGTCGTGTTAAGTCCAAATGGTTATGGCTGCTCTGGTTTTGTCTTAGTCTGCCTTCACCCGTAAACCTGCCCGACACGGTACGAACATCTCGGCTGAGATGTCGTTTAAACACAAAGAATTAATCAACTTACATCCGACGGAACAGTGCCACTGGCACAGGTTCTAACGCTGAACGAAACAATAAGGTAAAATTAAGAAGCTTCCATTCACAACGTGAAGTACGTGAGGTAGCATCTGTCACTCTTTCCAGATTTTTCTCCCTTCCGTAACAACCTCATAAATTAGTCTTATTTTAATGTCAAGATCTGCCGTAATTTAGCCACGAGACATCTTGTGGAAATCAGGAAGTGGGTGACATCATGTCATTGTCCGTAATTACAGTTTCTCATTTTAGTGTCAATACTTGAAATAATTTCACCACGAGATATCCCCTCAGGAAGTGTTTGACACGGGTCGCTGTCCAATATATAACGCTGCTTTAACGAATACAGCTAATTATAAAACCGCAGTTATGTTATGAATAACTGACAGTTGAATCGCCGTCATTTGTTCCGCGATAGCGGTGGAGCCTGATTACCGTTACATTTGTGTATGATTAGTTCTAGCATTGGAGTGTTGCTATGTAACACATTATTTCAAGTGGCAATACGAGCTCTTTCCAACAATAAGTTAGGCAAAACTTTATCTACATTTTGATGGAAAACAACATGTCATTTCCTTGGCCCCTCACTGTTACTTAACCTCTTCAAAACCGAGGTCCCGAGAGGTATTGCCTGACAGAGTGTAATTTACAATGATGTGGAAAGGCCTAAACAAATTAAAAATCTGTATCTCGGGCACTCTCGCATGGCCATTTTGGCTGCCGCATACTCCCTTTTTATAACCATTGCAAACTTAAAAAAATAATTATTAAATGGTTTAAGTCTCATATTTTACCCAAGTTAATAAAATTGATAAATTTGTCCCTTGAGAGCAACAAGGCTTTGCAATGCTTTAGCATTGCAAAGTCTTGTTGCACTCAATGGAAGAAACTACTACCCTGCTATTCTGTAGATTATGGGCCCTAAGCATAAAGCAAACCAAGAATATGAACTTTTGGTGGCGAAGTAATAATTATAAAAATAAAAAATAAAATAAAAAACCGCCCGCCCACATGCAATTATACAACAAAATAGGAATAGAAACAGATCTACTTTGTGGGGCCTAAATCTGTTTCTTAAAACCTACTGCTGACAATTCCCTTTGTTTCGCCTTTGCTATTGTCCGTAAGAATAACCACCATGAACAATAAGTGTGTATTATTTTTAAGACTTATCTGGTATTCTTGTACAATTGACCGGGACTTCTTTCAAATAATTCACATTTATTGTTCCTTTCAAACATTCAGCCGGACCAAATAGGTTTTTAAATTGAGTTTCTATTGAAACATCCGTGTTTCGCTTGCTGTTGTCTTTGATCAGTTGTCCCGAACGATAACTATCCGATCCCAAACTGTTGGAATTTTCAATTTTGTTCTGCTACAGTGTGATAAAATTACTTTATTTCTTCTATTTTAAAACAAGAACTAAATGCAAAGTGTGTGTTTGAGGTGCAATATAAGTAACGGAAAGTTACCTTGAAATTAGGTGATAGGTTATTCTCGATGTTGTCACAAATCTAAACAAAATAAGAAGTTCTCACCTTTTTGCTGTTCATCCATATTTACAAAATATGCTTCGCAGTTTTGAAGACTAAAAAATGAAAATTTATAACATGTTTTCGTTATTTGATGCCATCGAAAGTAACATGTCACCTATTTTCAAGCTAAATTTTCCCTTACTTATATTGCATCTTAACTCAAATAAAACACTCGACCCAGGATATTCGGCCAGATAATGGTTACGGACTTCTTGTATTATCCTTTGCGCAATGTTTAGAGAGGTTCAGGAATAATTTAATCCTACAGCTTCGGGATTAAATTATTTCTGACCCTCCTCATCGATATTGTATGCATTTTGACATCTCGTCATCGAATGCTACTGTTTTCGTCAAGTAAAAATTTATGCCTGACGATTATGAAAGGGTTAAAATAACTTTGGTCCTAAAATAACAACACTGAAGCACTTGTGGAAACCATCAAAGAATGTAATGAAAGGGTAGGAAAATACTATAACCGCGGTTTTAAACTATACCTGTCTGTTGAAATTGCAGGAGCTGATACCACTTTTTATGAGATTACATTATATAATTAGATTATTAACATTCATTACATTTGTGTATTTTGAACAGGTAAATAAAATTAAATAAATTTGCGTATGGTTTTCATCATAACAGCCTAATGGTAGGCTGTTTATCAGACATGATCTGATATTTACCATCTCAGTAGTATTTCAAGACATTTATGAAGGTTGATATAGCTTCAATGTAAACCAGTGTTAGTTAGAATTTATGTGTTAAAATGTGATAATAATCTTATAATAAATGGACCATCCTCTGATTCGCCTACATCAAGCCCGGCAACCGTCGGATGATTCTTGCCCACTCTCGATTCTAATCTCCTGGCATTCAGGCGCAAACTGTTTTATAATTTCTCCCACTGGCGCTTTCTCGATCTACCTACATGTAACTATAATATTGACTATTTCCTTCATGTCCTCCCTCATCTACTTATCTCTCCTATTTTCGTTCCATTCCTCCATTAACTTCTCAAGGAGTCTCAGTTTACTCGGTCAGTGTTTACAGTTAAAACTAGAAGTCCTGTCACGAAGTGTGCGCTTATCTAGGCTTAATTGCGCATAGGAATTGCTCGCAATTGCCATATCGAATGACATCCAAAGCATGACAGGTTCTCCTGAAAACTCATAGCAAACACAGGAAATGTTTCTGCCAATGGACCTCCGGGTTACCCGGAGGCCCATTAGCTGAAACATTGCTTGTGCACAGGCCATATGCACAACATTTGATAGCCGTTCCATGGTCATGACGCGTAGATTAACGCGCAGGTCGACGTGCTATGTGTGCGTATTCCATGACAGGACTTCTAGTTTTAACTGCAGGGCATCCTAAAAAGAAATATTCTGTGGGTGCCGTTCGTCCTAAGCTGTACATTTGAGTCACTCTTCCGTCACCTTTCTCGATTTCTCCCACAGCTCCAGGGACTCCGATGTCACTTTGAATAACAAAGCTCTACCCCCCCCCCCCCAAAAAAAAAATAAAACCAAAAAAACAAGTTTAATCTAGGTTCTACTCAAATTCAGGCGCATCCGTTTTGTATAACATGCCCAATGAACTTTTGACCCAAACTCCGGCTCACAAATTTCTATTGCAATCCTCGAGCACTCTTTGCTCGATAAAACTGCTCCACTGCTTCTGTCCCCTATCAAGATTTTCAGAGAAAAACTCTCCCTTAGCACCCTAACCTGCATTGTCCATCGTGTCTGAATGGTGGAATCCTAAACATAATTACACATCGTTTTACACCATCAGCGGTTCGGGAGGTTTACCATGTAATTTCAGGTAGCATAATTTCCACATACCTATTTTATTTTGAAGCGGCATCCATCCAAGTTTCCGACTGATGACACCCAGTGCGACTACGTATCTTGCTCGATTATTCACCGACCCGCATCATTTTGTAGACTCTCAAAGGTTTCCACTGCCGTTTGGTTTACGGAGATCACATCTGTTATACTTGTGACTGTGACATCCAATGCGATGAATAAACCACGAAAATAAGATCACTGCAATTTTGTAACCAACCATTCGACATCGGTAGTGCACTTTGTTGAGGAAAGTTATCCTAAGCTGATTCGACCCTTATGCAAACGCACTTGAAGACATAGCAACCATGGCGAATAATTAAAAGGTGAAAACCGCGTAGAGTTCGGAAACTGTAAAGTTACAGTACGGCCGCCGTGGACTGGTCACTTTCTACGGGTGGGCAATATGTCCACGGACGCAACAATATTAGATTCCAAAAACTAACTATAGGAATAATCATCAAAAATTTAATTAATGAAGCACCGGTACAACCCGGTGCTTCATTAATTAAAATTTTGCTGATGATGACTTTTAATACTTGGTGAACGCATGCGTGGACATCACTGCTCAAACGTGGACTTCGACCAGTCCACGGCGACTGTACTGTATTTGTAACAAGTTGGTGCGGCAATGCATGGCTGACAATTTTTTTCACTGAAAGAGATTTACAGGAAAGTTAGCGCCCATTAATTTCCTAAAGCCGTCAGTAAATTTAAGATTAAGGGTATGGGAATTTCATATACAAATTGAAATTTCGAAATGTGACCTCATTTTTACCATTGATGTGCGTGCGCATCGTTTCACAAACTTCTGGCATTTTCCTGTAGCGTTCTATAAAAGCTGCTTTGACATTTTTTACCCAATCCGTTTAACTCTTTACCCAATGAATCGCCCGCATCCGCCCGCGTAATATGCAAATTCAGCAGCTGAAAAAATATTATTTTGAGAATATATTTCAACAAAACCATATCATCGTCGAGCTCGTTCCAAAGAGGGGTCGCATGATATGGTTTTGTTGAAATTTTTTTGAAAATTTTTAAAAATTATATTTAAAATAATAAATTTTGAAATCGTCTGCGTTGGGTAAAGGGTTAAACGTTTGAGTATTATTCTCTGTTGATTACCGGGTGTCTTGAAATATCTAAACTCGAATTAACCACAATTATTAAAAACCATATTGAGTGAATTCTACGTGACGGAATGTTATGCATTGGCTGGTGGTAGTAACACTATGGGAACGATGTTTATGTCTTCATATTGTGAATTTTGATAAAGGGGCTGATGGTCATAGATATTGGTGTTTATATTTGTTTTCAGAGAAACCTCTTTTAGAACATTTTTATCCCATAAATGGACGGTTGTTAGAACAATAAAAATCTAGGATAAATTTTTGCTTCATGTACTTAGTAGCAGTTGCTAGTAGGGTGATAAATCTTCCCCGTAGGTTTAACAATGAAAGAATTTGTTCCTATAGTAGAGACGGACTTGTTGACCTCTGACCTATACAACATTCGTGTTGTCGTGACCTGTTTACCGTTTGTGGGAGACAAAATGAACCGACGTTTATCAAATGTTGACCGTCTCTGAAATGTTTAGTTTTAGAATATATGACACATTTCAACTCTGTCTAATAATACAAATAACAAGAATTAACAAAGAAAACACAAAGTAAATCAATCGAAACCCAGCGTTGAAAAGCATACAAGTTCGACTGTGAAAGGTGGGGGCATGATGACTGATATTTACTTTTCCAAATTAGGAAAGTGTAAATAAACCAATGCACGTGCTTTGTTTATAAAACTCAATTTGAAACGACGACGAAAAAATAACAATAAACAACGAAAATAAGAGAGATAAACATTGTTCATTAAATAAAGTATTTTTGCAAGTTTAGCTCAAGTTTGTAAGGAATTATCTTCAGACAGAACTGTATCACTGCGCTTTGTTTATTTTGGCAGTTTTGCTTGTCGATCGAATTGGAGCAATGTGCTTCTAACTTGTCGCAGTGTTTTGAAGCGAGTAAAAGCACGATTTCACTGCGCCTGCCCTGTGAATGATTTATGGGATAAACAAAATAAACGTATAGTGTTTTCAAGTAAAAAACAAATATTCTACTCGTAAGATGAAGAATGAAACCGACTCGCCAGAGGCTCGTCGGTTTCATTCTTAATCCGACGAGTAGAATATTTTTTTTACTTAAAAACGCTGTTCGTTTATTCTATATTCATCACCCATTCAGAAGAAATTTACTATTCATTCAGCATTTGAATCCATAGTGGAAGCTGGATTTTTATCATATGTAATGAACATCTGACCATATGCGACTAACATCTGACGTTTTTATATTTTAATTCATATTTTACTGTCCAAGGCAAGCGTTCAGATGTCACGTGATTCATACGATGCAATGACGTTTAGAATCTTGATAAAAGCAGAAAGCCATGATGCTAATGCTCCAAACTGGCATCAGTTTCATGACGATCATTGTTTGTATCTCCGACGCGATTTATTTATCGCTGTTATACCATTGAATAGTCGGGACGAGTCTGGTGAAGGTGGGAAAGTGTTACGGTTACCATATTTTCTACCTCTTACCTCTTTCATTTAGTCTGTTGATTGTCAAGTTCTTTTTAACATTTAATAATTATAACATATTTGAGTGATCAGATGTTTATGCTACTCCTTGGAATTAGTAATTTTATATTGCAACAAACTGGAAATCCGATAGAGGAAAACATCCATATAGTTTTTTTCGAAGACAGTCCATCCACAAATTAGCTTGTAACGTGTCCATTGAATTGTTACTAATGTACGTGTGCGAGATGAACGAGAGCAATTTGAAAGAAAACAGGCATTACAGAAGCACGACGACTACAATATGTGAATTGTAACCCTATCTCTGTCACCACGGCTGATTCGAGCCCTTTCTGTCTGTTTCTAATGCTCTGTCTCTCTCAGTAACTCTCCGAAAGAGAGAGAGAGAGAGGTGAGTGAGTGAGTGAGTGAGTGTGTGTGTGATGATTCCAAACAAATCAAAGTTCTTCCATCTGTAAACGACAAAAGAAGAAATAGGACCTATGAACGGGAGAGAGAGAGAGAGAGAGAGAGAGAGAGAGAGAGAGAGAGAGAGAGAGAGAAACATACATACAAGACAGTTCGAATCTACCACGGTGAAAGAGACAGGGTTAAAGCGTTTGGACTTGGGCGTAATTCTGGGAGTGAATATGTTATACCTCCAGAGCATTTTTTGCCTCCTCGACAACAGTCGGGTCGAGTGTTATTGACCGATAGTATTGAACAAAACGTTAAGCTTATTGTAGGGGGACGCGGTGAAAAAGGTGCGGTAACCGGTTCCCATCAGATCACCGAAGTTAAGCAATGTCTAGCCCGGTTAGTCCTTGGATGAGTGACCGTCTGAGCGATCGATTCGGAATCGCGAGTTGTGTCCTTGGGCAAGGCACTTAACCCCGATTGTCCACATGGGGGCACGATGACGCCGTACAATACGGCGTACTGCACGTCGATGGTGCGCATGTCTTCAACCAATCTCACCCTGCCTGTGCTGCAGTGCGGAGTTACGATGTTTGGGACTTTGGCAGTTACTCGTCGTTGCTCTGTAGTTCTCTCCGGGTATTCCGGCTTCCTCCACACGTAAAACTGTCACCACAATATGTTCTTGGTTGTTAAAGTGTCGTTAAACCTTAATAAAATAAATAAATAAATAAGCTTATTGTTATTTGGATAGTTGACTACATGGTTCCAGTCTTTCTTTAGAATGTGCCCGGAAAAGGGAAAGTTTGACATATTACTACAGTTAAAACTAGAAGTCCTGTCACGAATAGTGCGCTTATATAGGCGCAATTGCGCGTTGGAATTGCGCGCAATTTCCATATCGAATGGCATCCAAGCACGGCAGGTTCTCTTGGTTACTCATAGCAAACACATGCAATGTTTCTGCCAATGGACCTCCGGGTTACCCGGAGGTCCATTGGCTGAAACATTGCTTGTGTACAGGCCATATGTACAGAATTTGATAGCTTTACTTGGGCCATAACGCGTACATTAACGCGCATATCAACGTGCTATTTGTGCGCATTTCATGACAGGACTTCTAGTTTTAACTGTATATTGTCCACTGAGTGCCCAAGACGCCATCTACAGTGCTTTAGCATTGCAGATCGCGCATTGTTGCACCCAAGAGACAATATTGTATTCTGGTTTGAGGAAATATATATGATGAGTCAAAAAAGAAAGTATAATAGAAACAAATGTGAAAACATAGCATAAAGGATAAAATATTATAGTTCTAATGATGCATGTTTGTAGACAAGACGTCGTGCAAAGAGTTAATGACCTGTTGCTGTTGTCCACCCAACTGTATACAATTTTGCTACGGATTTCAAAATAGCACGTGCTACCCGAGAATATCAAATTGAATGGATGACCGACGATGTTCTTCATGTTATGTTGTGCTAGAGAGCCTGTGTTATTGAGAAAACACGCTACTGTTTGTCGTCCGACATTTTAAAAAATGTCAAGGTTAACCGAAAATCAGAGGTTGCGTGCCATTGGCATGCATGAGGCTGAGATACCTCCAAGGGAGCTCGATGCTGAGTTCGGAGTCACTGTGGCCACTATTTACAGTCTCATTGGAAGGTATCCAGCCACTGGATCAACCAGGTCGACCAAGAGTTACGACCCCTGCACAAGACCGACACAACTGGACGTCTCACTTGCGGGCCCGCTTCCTTCCGGCGACGAGGACAGCAGCAATTACTCCTGGTAGAACTAGCAATAGAATCAGTGCACAAGCTGTCCGCAACAGACTCGCTGAACACGGCATCCGAAGTAGGCGTCCATACCACGGACAAATCCTTGCCCAACGTCATCGTACCGTCAGAATGGAATGGGTACGTCAGCGTGTTCGCTTGACTTAGCAGCGTTGGAGCACAGTTCTTTTTAGTGATGAATCACTATTTTGCCTACGGCGCGCTGATGGTAGGGTAAGAGTGTATCGCCGACGACGAGAACGGTTTTCTGATGCTTGCGTGCGTGAATGCGACTGTTTCGGCGGGGGTAGTGTAATGGTTTGGGCAGGAATTTCCTTGCACCATCGAACGCAGTTGATCTTCATCGATGGTAATCTGAATGGACAGCGATATAGGGACGAAATTATTAACGCTGTTGTTGTCCCTTTGTTCAACGCTAACATCGGATTGCAGCTATTCCAGCAAGACAATGCTTGATTTCACGTGGCGCGTATCTGTCGTTACTTTCTTGAGGGACAGAGCATCGAACTTCTTCCCTGGCCCCCACTTTCGTCAGATTTGTCGCCACAATTGGGATCAATTGGACCGTCGGGTACGACTTCATGACCTTCAGACGTTAGACGATTTACGTAATGTTCTGAGGCAGGAGTGGAACGCAATACCACAGGGTAACATCCAGAGACTTATCAGGTACATGCGTCGTCGATATCTTGCTATCCAAGAGGCAAACGGTGGACATACACGCTATTGACTGCATGCGTGAACTTTTCATTTCACCCCATGTCTGAATTGCGACGTCCCGACGTGACGCTGGCAAAGTAAGAACATGAAATTATGCAAATTCATACAGCTATTCTCGAAATATGAATTTGCAATCCTTTGTTTGGTATTAAAGTCGATAATACCAAAATATTTGCTCCTCAAAGTTTATTATAATTTCTTTTTTGACTCAGTATATTTAACGGAGACCATGAAACATTTCATTTTAGAATGCTCCAAGCGTTCGCCCAGACGAATAAGATTCCTTGAAAAACTAATGGAAGAATGGTATGAAAGATCGAAAGATAAGTAAATGAATTATTGTTATGTTCCACGGAGTGCTTTGAACTTACACACAATATTCCTTAAACAATAGACCGGATGTTAGGACACATGTCCCAGGATATCCACATAGAAAACCTAGCTACCCAGGGTACAAAAACTGCGTAGTTGCTTCGCTTGTTCGAAGATACCCGAATAGTCATAAACATTTGCAGGAGGTTGCCAGTTTTGGGATATGTGTTTCGGACTAGCCCTTAAAATAAGAAATCGACAATGTCGTAGAAAAAGACGTGGCGATAGCTCCCCCATATGCGAGATTCAGCCGCGCAATTTCATGGCATGTTCAGGTAAAGTTGTGACCACCCTTTTCTCCACTATCTGACGATATTTTCTGCCCAGAAGAAAACAAACAATCTAGAAACAGGGCAATTGCTATAAACAAACTCTAAAGTGTTGGCTTCGGCAATGGACCACCATTACCACTCCTGTGTGTTGTTTGTTGACTTGGATGCTTCACCACAGAATAAGTCTTGATTATTTATTACACGTGATTTTCCTTTCCAGAATTGCCCATTATTAAACACAGATGATATGGCTTCAAACTCAGCTGAAAGGATGCCGAGCGCGACTGACATGAACTACCGTTAAAACTAGAAGTCCTGTCGCGAACTGTGCGCTTATCTAGGCTTAATTGGGCGTCGGAATTGCGCGCAATTGCCATATCGAATGGTATCCAAAGCATGATAGGTTCTCCTGGTTACTCATAGCAAACACTGGCAATGTTTCTGCCAATGGACCTCCGGGTTACCCGAAGGTCCATTGGGTGAAACATTGCTTGTCCTCGGGCCATATGTACAAAGTTTGATAGCCTTGCTACAGTTAAAAGTACAAGTCCTGTCACGACCAGTGCGCTTATCTAGGCTTAATTGCGCGTAAGAATTGCGCGCAATTGTCATATCGAATGGCATCCAAAGCATGGCAGGTTCTCCTGGTTACTCATAGCAAACACAGGTAATGTTTCTGCCAATGGACCTCTGGGTTACCCGGAAGTCCATTGGCTGAAACATTGCTTGTGCACAGGCCAAATGTACAGAATTTGATAGCCTTACTATTGTCATAACGCGTAGATTAACGCGCAGATCGACGGGCTATTTGTGAGCATTTCATGACAGGACTTCTAGTTTTAACTGTATGGTCATAACGCGTAGATTAACGCGCAGATCGACGTGCTATCTGTGCGCATTTCATGACATGACTTCTAGTTTTAACTGTAAACTAGAGTTTTCCATCTAACGAGACACAAACCAGTTTTTTTACATCGAAATGTTCACAGTGTTCGTCGACACAATCAGGAAAATTGGCGTTAACAGGAATTGTGAAGTGGTTTGAAACAGAGTTTTGTATGATGAGGAATTAATTATGGCAATTAGTATTGATTAGGTGATGAAGAGAAGAAAAAAGACAGCTGTACAGAAAATTCATCGTGAACTAAATTTCACAGTCGTAAGCGGCTTTTCGTCGAAGAAGAAGAGGAGGTACAGTACGTGGATAGTGGATTGTAACTAAATCACCCGCGGAGTGGAGTTATCACCCAAACTATAACTTTCAAATTTTGTACATATGGACAAAAAACAAAAGCAATGTTTCAGCCAATGGACCTCCGGGTTTAAACTTTGCATGTGCTTGTTATGCTTTGCAACAAATTTGCATTTATTGCTTGGGTGGAATCTCCTCTCTGTTGGTGATTTAGTGATAATACACTCTCCACGTACTGTAGTTTAGCTGTCCTAAGAGGAAACGTAAGACTTTATGAAAAGAATTGGAACAATAACACTGTCAGAAAACTGTAACAGATTTAAGAATTTTTGTAATTATTTGTTTCGGTTTAATAAATAAAGAGTTACCACTTGGTTAGTTTCATATCGGCCGAGATATCAGCCTTATATAGATAAGATATCTCAGACTGATATCTCGGCCGTTATGGAGCTCACAAGTATTAACCTCTAATTAAGCACACGGTGGACAAACATCACTATTATATTCCTTTATTACACGCCTGCTCAGTGAAATCCCCATCTACAGCAACACTAAATCATGCGGAAAATGAAAATCTGTTCCGCACACATGTGCGGAACGGAAATCGTTTACGGACTATTTTTAAATAGAAGCGAAATTTCACTGAAATTTCCTACAAATCATGCACGGCAGTTACATTTGAATCACTCGCGATAGCTAAAACTATTAACACGGGTTAGCCTCGCAAATTTGTTTGGCGAACAAAATGTGTTTTTTAGGTTGATAGTTCGTCCCCTGAGTGCCAAAGTGTCCTTCGTGACTTCTGGCACATACAGTACGTGGAGAGTGTATTATCACTAAATCACCCGCAGAGTGGAGATTTCACCCAAGCAATAATTGCAAATTTGTTGCAAAATATAACAAGCACAGGCAAAGTTTCAACCAATGGACCTCCGGGTTAAACGCGGAGGTCCATTGGCTGAAACATTGCTTGTGGTTTTTGTCCATATGTCCAAAATTTGAACGTCATAGGTTGAGTGATAACTCCACTCCGCGGGTGATTTAGTTACAATCCACTCTCCACGTACTGTAGAACATATTGGACCTCAGGGGACAAGTTGTCAAATGAATTTGCTGGGTGCACTTAATTGCTTTTATAGACGTGAAGGCGTGTAATAAACAAAGAACGACAATTGTGTCATCGTGCCATATCGATTAACCCATTCACACGCGCGTGTCGTTCTGTGTATTTACTGATTGCTAATCTTATTCACATAAAAAGAGACCTAATGATACATTATATTCATTTTACTTCTATTCACTTCAGTTTTTGTTTTCTACAGTTAAAACTAGAAGTCCTGTCACGAAAAGTGCGCTTATCTAGGCTTAATTGCGCGTTGGAATTGCGCGCAATTGCCATATCGAATGACATCCAAAGCACGACAGATTCTCTTGGTTACTCATAGCAAACACATGCAATGTTTCTGCCAATGGACCTCCGGGTTACCCGGAGGTCCATTGGCTGAAACAATGCTTGTGCACAGGCCATATGTACAGAATTTGATAGCTTTACTTGGGCCATAACGCGTACATTAACGCGCATATCAACGTGCTATTTGTGCGCATTTCATGACAGGACTTCTAGTTTTAACTGTATACAGGTTGGATGATCAATACAGTGATGTGGATGGAACAGCAGAAAATGTCACATAAAGTATTCAAATTCGACATTTCTAATCCCCAAGACAAGCGAGGACGTAAACCACATCAGGATTTGCTTCACTCTAATCTAGAGCCTTTCTATCGCGGGGGTGCCGACAGAAGCGGGTTACAAGAGGCCCTATTTTTGAATTGTTTGCATGTGTTTATCCCAATTTGTGTATGTCCTGTGAATTTGGTGACGTTTTTTTAATATTTTTTTTAATTATGTTGTGGTATTTGGTGATTTTCAAATATTTGCTTTTGAGTAGGGGGTTATGGGAGTTCAGCTTTAATTTCATCCCGGACTGTGGGCGGAAGTAAAATTAAAAACGTTTGCCTCCAAAACATAGCTTATGGGCGTTCGTTGGGAGACATCAGATAGCTCGTTCCACTGAGGGGTCATAAGCTATGTTTTGGACGTAAAACCTTTTTTGTAGTTACTCAGAAGTTTGCCTGGAATTTGTCGCCAGCAATTCGTCTTGGGCAGGGGATTAAATATAATAATAATAATAATAATAATAATAGCATAAAACAATGGGGGCAGAGCATATGATCTGAAAAAAAGAAAGGAGGCCATGGCCCGGTGCTCTTCCTCTCCTTTCCACAGCTTCTATCCCCAGTTTTTCCCTTTTTGAACTAATACAAACAATAAACATTGTGCGTCTATGTCAGACATTGAGCGTCGCGCTTAACCCAACTTAATCATTCCTTTGACTGACATGTGATGAACTTCATTAATGCATCTGAATGGTCTTCGTGTGATCCTTTCAGACAGTCATCACTACAAAATGACCTTTGGGAGTTCTTCCAGTCTCAATATGTCAATATCGTGGAACTTTGACTCCAATTTATCACTGATGTTTACAGATAAAATGTATTTTACTATTCAATGTAGATACTATACAGTGAATAAATGCAGAAAATTAACCCTTTATCTAACCAAACAAGAGGGCGACTACTGTAATATCTTTTCGAACTCTTAAATTCTCAGACTAGTTTTACGGTAATAACTACTGTATATACTTTTATCATTGCCACCTGTTTAATTTGACCAATCAACGTGCTCTAATAACATCTGTGGACTATGTATTAGGTTATTCAACGGGAAACCGGCTATCGGATCGAGTCCATACAGTGCCAGTGACCTTGTGTGAGAACATACACACTCTCTGCTGGGCGCCATTTTGTTTCCTAATTAATTTTCCCACCTCAAGTTTTCACATATTTTCGTGCAAATAAAAGACAGTTTCCTGGTACATATTCAAAATGAAGCGATTCGGATATTCCAATTTATTATTTAATTCGTTTGGGGGTATAATAAATACGTTTCAGGACGTTTACTTGCCAGGTATGGCGTAATATGAGCCTCAGCGCGATCAATATTAGGATCGGCCTACGGCCCCGCCTAACATTAATCTCACTTCCCCTCGCATGACGCCATACATGGCACGTAAACGCCCTATAACTTATATTACCTACCTCTGATAAATTTGTCGATAAATCATCGAATTTTATTACTTATGACTGTCACGTGCTTACCGTCGGTAAATCCCGTACACGGTGGGTGTAACTTTAATTCACGGTGAGTAGCCGCTATTTCTATTTTGATGCATTTCCATTCGCTTCGAATTTTCAAAATTTGAATTAAAATAAAAAAAGAGAATTTAAGTACCAAGAATATTCTCAAGGTACCGTATTTATTGATTTAATGCATTAAATATTTAAAAAATGAACAGAAAATATTATTTGTCCTCCCAAACGTTATTTGCTGTTTTTACGACTTTATCGATTTTTTTTATTCTGAAGGCGTGTGTGAAGCGAACATTTTCTTTACAGTTTAGTCAACAGATTAAAAGTTACTTTTTTGATCAGTTAACCCTTTACCTAACGAATTGCCCGCATCCGCCCGCGTAATATGCAAATTCAGCAGTTGAAAAAATATTATTTTTCAAACAATTTCAACAAAACCATATCATGTGACCCTTCGTTGGAACGAGCTCGTCGAGCTCGTTCCAACGAGGGGTTACATGATAGGGTTTTGTGGAAATTTTTTTTAAAATTTGAAAAAATGATATTTAAAATAATAAATTTTGAAATCGTCTGCGTTGGGTAAAGGGTTAAAGGAGCCTAGATAACATTTTCAAGTGGTAATGACGAAAAATGTACATCAGGAAATTCCAGATATGCTTGTAGCGAAACGTTTTATTTTGTAAACGCATGTCGCACTTCGAACAGTGACGATTGTTTACTGTCACAATGGATAAGTTCCAGCGCAAGTAACTGTTGGTGATTCTGTTGAAAGTCATCGGTGCAGTGCAAACGTAACAAGTCAGCAAGCGACCGGGTGCGGTATGGTACCGGGTCTGTAGGTTTTATACCAGACTCGGCTTCGCCTCACTGGTGTAAAACCAGTGGCGGAGCCAGCGTTACATAAGTGAGGGGGTACAGTTGGGTATTGCCCGCCGCGCAGTCGGGGTGGGTTTCGGGAGGTGTGTCCCCTCCCGAAGTTGAGAAAAGTTTTAAAACTTACCTTGTAAATGGTGTTCTCTGGAGCATTCTCAGACAATTAAATTAAAACAGTTTTTTTCCTTTTAAAACTTATTGGTTAGGTCTTTGTCTTTCAGTTCTAGAAAACGTCGTACATGGTGACATTTTAACGGAAGAACGCTGTTGTAAAGTGCGAGCACAATGCACCAAGCGACACTCAAATCGAAAATGAATGTAGGCTGCATTTCAAACGGATGCGTTGCACGCTCTCGATTCTAGCATTCCTCGAATACTCTTAAGCGGTATGTTTCAGACCGTTTGAACGCGGCACGCCTTGTTGCAATTTGGGCCCTCCACTCGTGTTTGTTGTTTGCGGCGAATGTGTTGTGTGGGGAGGGGGGGGGGGGGGGGGGTAGGGGGCACTCAAACATTTATATAATTTAAAAAGCTTTTCTGATTCAGTACCCTTGGGAATATGGAATTAAGCATACCCACCATTACACCGCAACGTTCAATACAAAAATTAAAATTATAGTATTTTTTTACTCGCTTGGTGAAAAAAGTGGAGGGGTAAGTACCCCCCCCCCCCCAGTCCCCCCCCCCCCCACCCCCATGGCGCCGCCACTGTGTAAATCGTGCAGACTAGTTAGGTACCATCCCCAATCCGGTCACTTGTTGACTATATAACTCATAGTACACAGCTGCATGTGACGTAACAGTGTTTCTACACCATTGTTGACTGCCTGTACAGGCAGTCAACAATGGTGTACAAACAATGTTAAGATAAAATGCAGCCTACCGGTATAATTGTCTGGTAAAAATACACTTGAAGGAACGTTTTCCAAGTTTTTGTATGTATGGGAACTTGAGTATTGAACACAGTTTATGATCACCCATAACCAGCTGGATGGGGAATCATATGCTATTAAATTGATTTTGTTTTTAATTTAATAGCTGACGACTGTTTGTCTAAGTAGTCCAAGAATTTATCGGCCTCAAGACAAAGAACTGATACAGGTTCGATTTTAAATTTTTTTCACGAAAAAACATATCTTCTTCTGGCACGTTACAATGATTGAATCGGTACGAAGCCGGACAAACTGACGATGCTGTTAATAATAATACTACTTCGACCGGCCACTGATTTATTGCGGTTGTCAGATGATGGCCTTGATTAACACTGTGTTCCCAAATGTCACCCTCTACCCTAACCACACCTCTCCTCTCCCCCTAACACCCGGAAACGAACAGATTGATTGTTTGCTGGCATCCCGTACACCATTCTCTCCGATAAGCATACTGATCTTTTGTGTCACGCAACACTCACATATCCGGTGTGACAGGAATGATAGTCCGTAGGAACGTTAGTCCCTCTGGACTATTATTCCGCGGAATTATAGTCCTAGGTCTAACATTCCTAGGAATAGTAGTCCGCCGGACTACTATTCCTAGGAATGTTAGACCTAGGACAATAATTCCGAGGAATAATAGTCCAGAGGGACTAATTTTCCTACGGACTATCATTCCTGTCACACCGGCATGCCCCACCCCATTTCCCCATTATACGCCCAGTGAACCTTATTGTGTTAGACTCATATTTTGGACACTCCCAACAGAGTATCAATATTAACTAATTAACTGTTCTCAAAATAGATTGTACTCTTCTCTACAGTTGAACAAATTTGCTTTCTTTCTTAAACTTCCAATGACGACTTTTCTTTAAATACGCTGGCCACATCTAAACGATTAGCTGTTACAGTACTGAGACCTGTAATCTGTTTAGAATTTGAAGCTGCTATTGATTACTTGTTTGCCCACTGGTCGTGGGGCTAACATACTAATTACTGTTGATGTAATGTGATGTCCCATTTGTTTACCAAAATATACAGATATTCTTTCAGCTCCAGTTGTAGATATTTCAATCAATAAGTATTTAATTCAGCTTGTAAACATTAATAGATTAACATACTAAAAGTTCATTTGAAGCTAGAATACCTGCCACAATTAGCGCAGAAAATGCTCGTCTGTTAGTGCGCTCCTTACTGCGGAAGAATGAAGAAGCCTGAAATTGCGCTGTGCAGTGCAAAATGTAATTAGCTATCAGCTAGGTCGGTAGTGAAATCACGAAATGAACCGATCAAACAGATAGAAGCTATCGAGACTGCAGTATATGGGGTGTGGATTACTACTAAATCGCTGTGGGATAGATTTTTCACTTGGTAATTATTTACAGTTTCTGAGGACAAGAAGCACTTGCAAACTTCAGTCAAATGGACACTAAACTGTTCGGGCTAGCGTAATCAATGCTATAGTGTATTTGTGTGTGTGTGTAGTAAAAAGTCGCATGGGCGATACGAAAGCATGAAAAACAATTGCTTACCAAAACTATAGAGATAAGAACGACATGCGCAAAACGGAACCGGAGTTGTCTGTCCAACGTATCTTCAGCCATCATAGTTTTATAGGCTTTTTGGATAAAGTCTCTTCCTCATTCATTAAACCCCTTTCCCGTCGTTTTTCCTAAATCCCACACCTTGAAGCCGAGTGGACTTTCTGTTTAACTCATCACTTTCTGTTTAAACAATAATATACAATTATGGACTTTTGTGGTGGTGACTATGATGTGATATGAACATAAAAAACTTATATTGGATACCACAATTTATTCACCTGTTGTCTCAAAATATAGCTTTTGAACCTTTCTTCTGCTACTTGTATTAGCCTTCTTGGGACAAGCTCGTTTTTAGTTAATACTGGCAATTTTGAGATATTTCAGATTTCGGTAATTTGTGTTAGGCTGAGGGTTAAAATATAATAATAATTACATTTTAATCAAATTGCATGGTTAATTCTATATTGATCAAAATTGTGGAAGAGGGAGGGGGCAAAACACCCACACACACCCGTTTCCCCCGTAACTGATCCTCACGTACTCTACAAACGTCCCGTTGTGTTACGTACAGTACAGCCGCGGTGGAATGGTCAAAATCTACGCATGGGCAGTTTTGCCCACGGGAATTTTTTTCAATCAATAATCGGTAATTTTCAGCAAATATTCAATGAAAGAAGCACCGGGTCATACCCGGTGCTTCTTTCATTGAAAATTTGAGGGCGATTCCATTGATTTATGCCGGACATTCACTGTTAACGCATGCGTGGAAATATTGTCCGCGTGTGGATTTTGACCTTTCAACGACGATCGTACTGTAGCAACCGATCTTCAAAACGAATCGCTCCGTTGAGGCATAAACAGAGATATTTATGAAACAATTGTCGACATAAAGGGTCAACTGTTCATCCCTCTTATGAGATAGATTCAATGCTGAGTTATTTTGCTGTCTATAAACAAACTGTCATCCTGTAAAAACACATCTGACAAACTTATCGACATGTTGGAATTCATTTAGCTTCAGAAAAGTTATTTTAAATCACCGATTCGTTAAATTAGACAAGAGTCAAAACAATTATGTAACTTGGTAGCGCACGTGGGAATATGTAAAAAAATTCTAAATGTTTATTTGGATACGGTACGCCTGTTTTACAGAACGCGATGATGGATAAAGTTGTTTCGTCAGCTGATGAAGTAATCATGTTGGATGTTGTAATCTAGTGGGTTGGTTGTTCAAATGAAACTCTCTTATCATAAGAAGTTATTCGCAGATGACACGATGTTGTTTTCAAATGTGTAACTGAGCCGTGAGTTATCAGTAAGTTAGTCCTTGGAAGTATTTGGTAATGGGAAATATTAGACTATGAGTTAACAATGACCTCTTTTCTCTCCTACAGTTACAACTAGAAGTCCCGTCATTAATAGTGTGCTTATGTAGGCTTAACTGCGCGTTGGAATTGCGCACAATTGCCATATCGAATGGCATCCAAAAGCACGGCAGGTTCTCCTGGTTACTCATAGCAAACACATGCAATGTTTCTGCCAATGGACGTCCGGGTTACGCGGAGGTCCATTGGCTGAAACATTGCTTATGCACAGGCCATATGTTCATAATTTGATAGCTTTACTTGGGCCATAACGCGCACATTAACGCGCATATCAACGTGCTATTTGTGAGCATTTCGTGACAGAACTTCTAATTTTAACTGTATTGGGAATTATCTACAGTGTATTTTTTCTGAAATTCCGAAAGAACTTGGAAACGACTATCAAATGGCTTGGCCTGGAAATAAGCAATCTGTCATTTGCAGAATGAGGTCTCCACAGAGGATGAATTTGCTTGTGGTATCCCATAAAGTAGGCTGGAATCCCCCACTTTGTCCTCTGGGTACCTCTTCTGTTCAGGCCTGAGACATTGATTCAGATAAAGGTTCACATAAGGTACATTTAGTAGTGCTACCCTGCTGTGTAGGGTAGCATCACCAAATTCACCATCTTGAGACCTCATTCTGCACATCACCAAATTCACCATCTTGAGACCTCATTCTGTAGATGACAGTCTGATTATTTTCAGGCTTGCAAATGGCGTTTTCTGTCCTCTAGCCAATGTGGCGTTAGTCCATTAAGCTTGTTCAACGTATTCTTCTATTTTACACTTTTGAGCATTGTTAAGGGGAATATATTATTCAGTAAATAACGTTTAATGAATGAACCCGATAAATGCGCATAATATGTAAGTGTGGTAGGATACAGACCACTGTCTCATATCGCCCACCCACTCATCCGTGATCATGAAAATCGACTTCAGATAAGGTTATCCCATTTGAAATTATTAAACGAGCGAGGAAGGTCCAATTGGCAAGCCAGAAAGTGTATTATTTTATACACACTTATTTAAATATACAGTACGTGGAGAGTGGATTGTAACTAAAACTCCCGCGGAGTGGAGTATCACCCAAGTATCACTTTCAAATTCTGTACATATGGACAAAAAACACAAGCAAAGTTTCAGTCAATGGACCTCCGGGTTTAACCCGGAGGTCGATTGGCTGGAACTTTGCTTGTGATGGTTATGCTTCGCAAAAAATTTGCAATTATTGCTCGGGTGGAATCTCCACTCTGCGGGTGATTTAATGATAATACACTCTCCACGTACTGTATATTATATTGTTAGTCAATAAGACAAACCATGTAAAAACGGTTTTTTGTACATATCTGCTGAAATTAAAAAAAAAATTATATAAAAAAGGAGTATCTATCAGTACTTCATCCACCACCACTAAAACGTCAACTTTGGTACTTTGTTTAACGAATGTGTTTTTACAGTAATTTGCAAGTTTGTAATCTTCCCAGGAAACACAATTAACAGATCTCACTTCCTAGACTTTTATATTAATGGAAAGGACAGCGTCTGTATTATACAGTACATTCGCCGTGGACAGGTCACTTTCTACGCGTGGGCAATATTTCCATGGACGCAATAATATTAGATTCCAAACACTAATTACAGGAATAATCATCAAAAATTTAATTAATGAAGCACCGGGTACAACCCGGTGCTTCATTAATTAAAATTTTGCTCATGATGATTTTTACTATCTGGTAAACACATGCGTGGACATAACAGCCCACGTGTGGATTGCGACCAATCCACGGCGATTGTACTGTATGTCACGATGCGCAAACTGATGATACATTAAACAGAAAAAAATACAGAACAGCAAAAGCTGGTGAGAACGTCGCTTCCTTATTTTAAAATGGATATCAAGAGAAAATAACCGTGAAACGTTCAAACTAATATAATTAAACTTTTTTTCTGTTCGTGCATTTTCAGACAAAATGATAAAATAAAGAATTTCTTTTTTATTCTTTTCGTAACACAATGAACCGAAAAGAACGCAATTAGGCCCGCCCTAAACCACACCCCCAATGTCTGTCTTAAAAATTACGTTGCACTGTGTGAATGGACAAGAACACATGAATGCTCATATTGTTTAAACATGAAAAGTAATTAATATTTATCTCATCATATTAAAAATACTTTCAAAATGAAATTTAATAAACAATGAAATCCTTATCATGCTTTTTATTCCAGGTTCAATTTGTTCACAGGCAATAGGTGATCGTCTGCGTCCATCGTTTTACCCAAATCAAACGAAAACAATGGCCGGTCATAATAATCCACAAACGAAACTCACACGAACAAAACTTTCCAATTTCCAAATAGCCCGAACGAACTCTTTCTGAGACAAAGTTCAACCAACTTCATGTCATCTGGTTTTATATCGAACTCCACATTTACAAAATGTGCTTTCAGTTTCTCAGGAAATTTAACTCAGTATTGCTTTGAATGACAGCTCCCTCCTGTCAAGTGAAAAAGGAGATTGAGGTTTTGTGTGGGCGTGGCCCTTGACGTTCCTTTTAACTTACGCAATTCATTGGTCAATAACATTTTTAATTACGCAAGAGCATGTTTCAGCGACATGTATCGTTATTTCAAACAGAATTTTATAAAAATATGCCTTTTTTATTCAGTTATCATTAGGAAGCATGATGCGACCTGGTTTTTATTTTAACTCCGCAAAGTAGACAGAGTTTAAAATTATTGCACCTCAAGTTTAATTATAAGGAATGGTCGTTTGTTTCTGTCTATTTTTTTAGTTATGAACCCTAAATTTTGAGTTATTAACCCCAAACACCAAAGACCAAACATAGTGTATTTAAATGGGCTTCGCCCTTTTATACAGTTTGACCTTTGTTTTTTGGGGTTCACAACTCAAGAATTAGACAGAAACAAACGATCATCCCTCAATGAGAAAAAAAAACCCTGCAAAAAACCTTTTTCTGTACTTATATGGTACTCCACTGGATAATGCCTTAACCCTTTACCCAACGCAGACGATTTCAAAATTTATTATTTTAAATATCATTTTTTAAATTGTTTACAAATATTTAAACAAACCATATCATGTGACCCCTCTTTGGAACGAGCTCGACGAGCTCGTTCCAAAGAGGGGTCACATGATATGGTTTTGTTGAACTTTTTCGAAAAATAATATTTTTTCAGCTGCTGAATTTGCATATTACGCGGGCGGATGCGGGTAAACGGTTAAGTTTATGAAATGATGCGCGCATCGATGATTCAAATTCGCTAACATCTCGAAATTTCAATATTAAAATGAAATTCCCATATCTTTAGTGTTAAACATACTCGCAGCTTTCCGAAATAAAGGGGAGCTAACTTTCGCGTAAATTTCTTCCATTGACGAAAATTGTCAGTATTGGGGACTGCACAGTTGTGGGTCGTGGAGGTTCCAAGGCTCAGGATATCCCGGCAAGGGGGAACCCTGATACTGAAAGGGACATAGAAGGGGAGAGAACAGTAACAACTGATAGAGTTGAGTAAGAGAGCGGATGAACCGTTAAAATTGTTCATTTTAGGGTAAAGCAACTATAACTGATTACTGAGCCCCATCCGACCCAAATGAGACTCGAGTATTTAATCAGTAGGAGCTCAGTATATGGGTATGCGGAAGCAAGGTGACTTGCAATCAGTCGGCGTAGGGATGAGGAATGATTGACCGCGGCTTCTGGGAAGATTTAGACAATAATACGGATACGAACATCGCCACAAAATGCACACGAGTGGAACAATAATCCAAAGATAATGAGGGACAGACAACACCACAACACAGTTGGACAAACAATGTTGTGTGATATATCTACATGTACCTAAGGCCACCGGAGTCCATGCTAAAAACCAGTGTTTGAAATCACCCGATCTCTATCCACCACAACCAGACGAGACACCATAGATCTCTGATAGATAGAGATTATTACCATTATGTGGATGCACAAAATATGTATCCAAGTCGAGCTCCGGGTTCTAAGGGCAGATCACGAACGAGACTTGGATATATATTTTGTACATCCACATAATGGTAATAATCGTTTTATCTTACAATATATTGGGGATTAGTCAAGAATGTAGACGAATATATAACGAACTATTTATTCGTACGGATGAACAATGTCGGAAACCGGGGTTTTGTCGCTGCTGGAAGAAATAGGTTCACGCCGCGTATTCAGCCAAACTCAAGGAGTGTCGCCTGAATCCGTGCGTGAATGTATGTCTCACCGTGACGAACCCGCCCGTTTCACTTTTGTTGGGGTGGTGCTTATCCTGAAGGGATTAATAACTTTTCCTCGAAAAGCATAAATCAACAGGGGTTCACTGAAAACAAAAATTTTAGTACATATATAAAAATAATAAATATGATAATTTGTGACTTACATGGAATCCAAAAGAATAAGAAAACAAAACGTCAATCACCCCACAGTTTTTGAGTCACTTGCGGGCCCGCATTCTCTGTTGTCGCTGGTTTTTCCACCTCTTCGCTTCTATTGCTTCCTTGGACGCCTCTTCACTTCACCCTTTCACTGCCGTCGCACGACCACTAGCGTATTGTCACTTTATCGGACGCCTCTGCTCTAACAGGTGAACGAAATGTCACTCTACTACTGCCGTCGCACGGCCTCTAGCATATTGTCACTTTACTTGACGCTTTTCACACAAGCAGTCGCCACCAATGGAGTTAAATTCTCCCTTACGTTTTTCTCAGAACAGTGTTCATACAGGCAAAGCCTACTCTGCCTATGTATGGCTTGCCTTCTAAAACAGGCAATGCCGTTCACCTAAATGCATATAGCTCCCTGAGCTCGTACTTCCTGCTCCTAATCCTATTCTCATATATGGCCATCCACTTGGCCCGCGACTGCTCCTATTCAAAATATGAGCTCTGTGGCTCCCCTAGGTCACAACGTGCCTATACTTTCGCACCGATGCGGCACCTCCTCTAACCTGTAGTATGGGACCCCCCCATCTACTCGCAACGACCCACAGCCATACACACCTTCCGACTGGAATTGGCTGGAATGAAATTTTCGAGAAACTGTCCCGATTTTTATTTAGGTAACCAGAACATTAATTCTCAGTTTAATCGCTTCTCTTGAACTTGGCTGCTTAGATCTATCTTAATTTAATACTCGCTTTAAAGTTCCTTTGCGAAACTCGAAGTTTGTTATCTTTTGACATTTCGGAGACAGGATAGATGCGTAATATGGGTGTGTGTCCGGAACATGTGTTATGCACTCTTTCCCAATAATATGCTATTAACTGGCCATAATTATATAGATAATGATTTGCAGGAGAATGTTCCTCTGATCAGTTATCAGAAAGCCCACGTGGCGTTCAACAAATGCGCCATAATGGACATTAACTTTCATGCTTTATTACCACCGCTCGAATATTGAAAAAGGGGTTTTCAGGGTCCGGCGTATATCTATCTTTACGTTTTATGTTCAACCCTTTCAGAAAGATTATCGAAAATATTTACACTTTTAAACAAGAAAATCGCAATTTTTAGCTATCACCTTGACAAACAAAAAGAAAAAAATGGAGCTCACGCAAAAGGAACGTGCTTGTATCCGGTTCTGTACCAGGGGGTACGATACACGACAGTTGCGGAGTTAATACAGACAAAATACATGTTGATTGTAAGATAAATGTTCAGTCCTGTTCTACTCAGGGGCAGGCAGTCGATTAGAACTCGGGAGGGGGGGGGGGGGATTTTGCGCGCTATTGCACCTGTAATTTTTACTTTCTTCGAGTAGACAACAGCGCGCCTCTCTTCCACCTAGCGGGCAATTAATCCTTACTTATTGATTCGACTGGATCCGCCGGGTAACATCCAAATTGTACAGTGGAAAACAAATTCAAAACATTTCAACAATGCCATATCATGTGATCTCTCATTGGAACGATCTCGACGCGCTCGTGCCAATGAGAGGACACATGAGATGGTTTTGGTTAAGAATAGGGTGAAAAATTTAATTACCCAAAAATTTGATATCATGTGTTTTCTGCAAAGGGTTTGTAGTCTACTCGTGGGAGATAGGCCAGATAATACAATGCATGCGCGAAAATGTGAATGGCAATGTGGTAACTTAAATTTAAGATTTTGCTGCTTAAAAGTGCAGATATTTTTAATAATCTTTCTCACTCGGGCTAAAAGCGTAAGAATAGGTATGTGACGGACCCCGAAAAAATCGATTTGTCGAGTATGCCATATGTGTATATTAATTAGAAATAAATCAGTGAAGGCGTAATAAAGGTGATAACTTTAATGGAACTGAGTCTCAATAGGAGCATGCAACACCAATTAGCGCTTATCTCGTCTAAAACAACGATCTGGCCTGATAAGCTTCAAACAAAAGACACTCGTTTGGCCATCCAAGGTGATCAGTCATCTGATTATATGGTTATCAGTGTCGATAATCTCCTAATCAGCGCACATCTAGTGCCTGCGTTATATGGATATCATCACTTTCTGACAGTGGACTGCCACAAGTGTCTACGTTTTGGGAAGGTACGACACCTTAAAATAATTTAAGTAAAAATTCCAATGTCCAAAACCATCTAAAAATCTCAACGTTTCGTCAGCAAAATGCCAGCTTCATCAGGAGAAGACACAGAATGAGAAATGAGAAGACAGAGAGAACCGGGAAGAGAGAAGGTGTGAAACATGAAAGATAGACAAAGCTCACGGAATTAGCACACTGTTAACATCCAAGCGGGTCGTATTCATTAAGACCATAAGGCCAGACACAGTTGAGTCTGTGTATCCAAACAGACTCAGCAATATTAAGTTTGTTTTTATCTTTGGAAGGGATTCTCTGTAGCAGATAGCAAATGAAGTAATGTTCTGGCTGATTGAAATGTGGGGCCACATGGGGGGTACGGTCAATTTTATTATATTTAATATTGTGCCTATGACCCGATAATCGTTTGCTAAAGGGGTTAGTGGTCTGTCCTACGTATTGCATGCCACATTTTGCACAGGTAAGACAGTAAACCACAAAGTCTGATTGACAGGTAAGGGACTGTTTAATATAAAACAACTTAGAATCTCTATTAGAGACAGATGTAGCAGTTACCATAACGGAACATGCTTTACACTTGCTTCTAGAACAGGGGCGACATCCAGGGCTAGTATCCACATAAACCTCACTGGGGTCTGACGGACGTAATTTGTTCATCTGTAATAAATTACCAATAGTGGGGTTCCTCCTCTGTGCAATAATGATCGTACCTTTATCAAGAATTTTTGACATTCTGTGACTCGTTCTGAGGATTGAGTCGTTATTAGCCAGTTGCCTCAAATCTGGTTGCCGGGTATCATAATTAGTTACCCAGGGGATGGGATCGATGCTTTTTGTGTTGTTATCCTTATATTTTAAGAGCTCTTCTCTGGGTTGGGTTCGGGCCTTAGCAAACATCTCTTTAATAACTTTTGATTTATAGCCCGAATTCTTAAGGTAACGGAAGAACTTATCTAAATTTTTATCGGCCCATTCAGTTTTACTGCAGATACGAAGGATGCGGAGAGCTCCACTGTAGATAATAGATCGGAAGATATGCCTGGGGTGACTGTTCCAATGAAGATAGGTTTTTGTGGTGCCGTGCTATCTTTGTTATTACTTAAAATAATTTGAAAGAGAAAAAATTAAGACAGATCTATAGCAGCCAAGTTCAACAGAAGTAATAAAAATGAGAAATAATGTCCTTGCGATCGAATAAGAGTCGGGTGTTTTCTCGAAAATTTCATTCCAGCCTCAAGGCGTGTAAGACTGGGGGTCGTAGGCGAGAAGCTGGGATGCCCCATGCTATAGGTAAAGGGAGGTGTCGCATCGGCGTGAAAGTATAGGCTCGTTACAATGTAAGGGGAGCCACATCGTCGCCTGAGTGCTAGAAAGCCCTATGTCTCCTATGGGACATAGGACATTCTAGCACTCAGGCGACGACATATATCATATTTAGAGTAGGAACAGTCGCGGGCCATGTTGGTGGCCATCGTAGACAGAGCAGGCTTTGTTTGTATGAACATTAGTCTGAGGTAATTAGAAGGAAGCAATTAACCCTCGAAGTAGCGGCTGTTAGTGTGAAGGCGTCCAGTAATATGGCAATACTTTACGGGCCGCACGACGGCAGTGATAGAGTGACATTCCGTTAATTGTTCGTGAAACGGCGACCAGAGTCCAAAGAGACCACACTGAGTCAAGAAGTTAAGATACCAGCGACAAAGAAGAAGCAACAACCAACGACAACAGAGAACTCGGGTCCACAAGGTCACTCAAAAACTGTGTTGTGAGGTTTGATTGACGTTTGTATTTTATTCATTGGACTTCATGTATATTACAAATTACTGTATTAAAATTATTATTTTCAGTGAAGCCCTGTTGATTATGTTTTTTGAGGAAAATTCACTGACCCTTTCTGGATAAGAACCGCCTCTACAAAAAATGAAACGGGTGGGTTCGACACGGTGAAACATACGTTCGGCGGATTCAGGCGTCGCTCCTTGAGTGTAGGCTGAATACGCGGCGTGAATCTATTTTTAACAGCAACGACCACGCCTGGTTTCAGACAGTGATCAATACACCATGAATTATGCCGGGACTCAAGAATAGCGCGCTTCACTTCAAATGTTAGCGAGTAGAATCCAACACGCAACCCCATTTTCAAAATCGAAAGACTGGGGTCTATTAAATATGAAAAAGAGACGCATGTAATATTTATTTATCATAATAACGTATGGTTGCGTAAATAAGAGAAAAATGTAGAACATTTAAATATTTGCTGTATATATTTCAGGCTAATTGATTATCTTCTCATTAAATCACCTTGTTAATTTCAGATAACATGCAAACACGAATCCATGTATATGTATCATACCTTCAGTAAACATTCGACCTGTTAATTCAATTGTGTTTATCGATCCAACTCCTGAATAAGCCGAAAGGTCGTCGGTTCGACTCTGACCAGCGGTAACTGGGCAAGACACTTAATCGCGATTGCCCACTTGGCCTCATGATGGTACTATGTACTAATTCGTATTGCACACCGACGGTACATTGGGTGCTAAACTTGCTTGTGCAGAGATAGTACGTTGTGGATTCCGATAGTTGCTCGCTGCTGTTTGGTGGTCTCTCCATATACCCTGGATTCCTCTACCCGTAAAACTGTCCGACACGATGTAACCCTGGCTGTTGAAAATGTCGTTAAACCTCAACAAATCAAACAAACAAAAATCTCGAATAAAATACATGCATATTATAATTTAATCGAAAAAGTCCTTTCTCATGTTTGTAGGCCTATTTTTCCAGTACAGTACAGTCACCGTAGACTGGCCATATTCCACGTGTGGGCAGTGATGTCCACGCATGCGTTTTATTCGGTAATAAAAATCATCATCAGCAAAATTTTAATTAATGAAGCACCGGGTGGTACCCGGTGCTTCATTAATTAAATTTTTGATGATTATTCCTATAATTAGTGTTTGGAATCTAATATCATTGCGCCCATGGAAATATTGCCCACCCGTGAAAAGTGACCAGTCCACGGCGGCCGAACTGTATACCAAATATTGGCATTGCATGTAGAATATTATGTTTCCCACCAGATACAATAGAATAAAAGCTAAGTTTCCCACTAGAGTACAGTAAATTGATCAAATTCCGGACAATAGAATCTCCTGTTAATAGAAATAGTTTTACCGGCAAAAGGTCCAAGTTTTAATCTAGTGTAGTAAGAAAGTACAAGATTACTATAGCCAAAACGAATAGATACCTAAGACTCCGAACTTCTCCCGGCTGGAAACATTATTTGGAGGTGTCACATACCTTCTACACCCCGCCGCTCTTAGGGACGTCCTGATTCATGGCCGTGATCATAGAGAAATAATGCTAACAAATTCCAGTCCCGCGTGATGGGCATTCCGTGTAAGTATCTCGAACACTGCAGGAAACACGAAGATGGTCAATGTGTGATGTTAAAACAAATCATCAGTGAACAAGTCAAGTAAATTTAGTTTAACCGTTCCAAATTAGAATACGTGCATATTGTTCTGTCTGTGAATTGCATTTAATCATAACACACTGTTAGGCCAAATAAAAAAAATGAATTGATTCTCAGGCATTTTTTTTTTCAAATCAGTGAGGGAGGGAGGATTTTATTTTTATTTTTTTTTTGTTTTTTTTTTTTTGTTTTTCGTGTAAAGGGTTGAGTATACTCAGTAAATCTTTTTGCTGTCTTTCCACTTGAAAAAGATAAAAGGTATTATTTTAGTGTAATTATAGTATACCTTTTATAGCTAACTGATGTAACAACAGCTAAAAGGATTTGTATTTTATTGTTCTTTTTAATGGTATAGATCTGTCAAGCATCATGATCCATTAGAATAGGGCCCTGTGAGTAGCCAATGCTTGGGGTAGGACTCCTTTAAAATGGGAAATATGGCTCTAAATGACTGGTTAAACTTGAGTGACTTTATATCGGTGTTGCGGCCATTATTAACCACTGTGCAGAAATATATGACCTTAAACACCAGCAAATAAATAAATAATTAAATCATGATCCAGTATATCAGAATTTGCGTTGTTACAGTTTATGGGAGAGTGCCTCTGGGCACTCTCCAATAAACTGCAACAAGAAAAACCAATTTACTGCAAACACAGCTAAATAATTATATTCCGAGAAATGTGAAAAAATGACCATTCCAAGTTTTCACAAATTCTTTAAAAAAACATGACATAATAAAAATGTTTAATGAGGAGGTTCAAATCCAACGAGAGAGGGCCTGAGAATCAAAACATTATTTTTTTTAGCCTTATGGATGGTATTTTTTTCAAAATCTTTTTTTGAAAACCATTTCTTCAAAAAGATGAATAAATTCGCTCGTTTGCGTTGAGTATTGTGACGATACAGTACGGTCGCGGTGCTCTGGTCACTTTCCACGGGTGGGCAATATTTCACGGTATGCAATAATATCAGATTCCAAACACTAATTATAGGAATAATCATCAAACAATTAATTAATGCTTCATTAATTAAAATTTTGCAGATGATGATTAAACGCATGCGTGGACATCGGGACCACGGTGACTGTACTGTATATAGAGATTATTACCATTATGTGGATGTTCAAAATATGTATCCGAGTCGAGCTCCGGGTTCTAAAGGCAGATCACGACGAGTCGAATACGAGTCGTGATCTAACCTTAGAACCCGGAGCGAGACTCGGATACATATTTTGTACATCCACATAATGGTAATAATCATTTTATCTTACAATATATTGGGAATAAGTAAAAAATGTAGACGAATATATAACGAACTATTTACTCGTACGGAAGAACAAAAAGAAAAAAATGGAACTCACCCGAAAGGAACGTGCTTGTATCCGATCCCCTGATACAAACATCTGTATCAGGGGGTCGGATACACGATAGTTGCGGGGTTAACACAGACAAAATACGTGTTGATTGTAAGATAAAAGTGGTTATTAATATCGAGAGATGGGAGATTTACGTTCTTGCTATAGTGGCGCAGTCGACACCCAGAGGTTGTCGTCGCACCCTGGTTCGATCGTAAGTCTTAGCACCTTATCCACAATCCATCTTTGTGGGACTGTTCGTGCTCAGTTCTGTGTTCTTTACGGTGATCGACAATAACTCACTACAAAGATAATTTATTTGTATGCATAATGGTATAATTTACAGACAAATTCATCAACAGTCCGAGAATATATATAGAGGATATTCACGAAAATTTGATGAATACCTAAAATATCTCGTTCGTGGCTACAAGAAATATGAGGATCTTCACTCGCGACGCGAGTGAAGATCCTCATATTTCTTGTAGCCACGAACGAGATATTTTCGGTATTCATCAAATTTTCGTGAATTTTCTTTTTATTTAATGCTCTACGACTACAAACTCTCCAATTTGTGGCCTTTATTTGCCATTAAGGCGCAAAATTTATGTGCCGAACCGGCGTCCATACAAAAATTACAACAACCAAACTCCAACCATTGGAATGTGTGAATATCCGCACAAAAAGTAGTCCCGTCTTATTTCTCCCCTAACTTTACGATTTACCAAGGCTGGCGAATTGAAATAATCGCACTGTGTTTCGAAGAAATAGAACAATAACAAAAAACACCACTTTCTTATTTTCAATAACAAGACACGTCATTTTATTTTTTTTGAACTCAATGCACTGAAGACGTGTGAAGTTGAACTGAAGAAATTTGAAAGTGATTTCGGCTTTTCGCTGGAAGGTGAATGAGAAAGTCAAACTTTGAAACCGCTGATTTAATGAATTGATTTAGTCACTGTCACTATCAATTATTCGAATTCGTTTGTATTTGGGACTCTGGAATTCATTACTGATGTGCTGACTCGTTTAAAGTACATGTGATTCGTCATCCGAACCTACGATGAAATATCGATTTCTAAATATCATTTTGATATTTCGTTTTGCCGACCGACAGGGGAATATGACTTAATTTTTCAGCGTGAATTGATGCCTGAGCATTAAATAAATATATGTATATAACACGCAATTACAGTTCGCTCTATGTGGGTCTTCGCCGTCTGTAATAACTAGCGGTATCCTGATCACTCAGACATCTCTCTCTTCGGTCTCCATTATCGGTCTCTTAACACGGTTTGGATTCAGTATGAACGCCTACAGTTGAGGAAAGTTCATCGAAGTTAGCCCACCGCCATCTGGACTTCGTGTGTTTAACGTTCTGCTATCGTATGCCCTCGTCAATGTTTTCACACCGTTGCTCGGTGGTTCTCTCTGGGTACTACGGCTTCCTCCAACCGTAAAACGAGGTGACTATGGCAGCCGAAAGTGTCGTTAAAGCCCAAAAAATAAATAAACAAATCTGTGAACGAGTTGCCTCTAATTGGCTTGCCATAAAAAGCCACGTTTCCTTTTGTTACCTGTAATAAACGAAAACAACGTACAGCCCCGAGGGCTATCTGTTGTTTTCGTTTATTAAAAGTAACGAAAGGAAACTTGGCTTCACTTTCTACTGACGTCATAGGTTTTCCTCAACAATTACTTGCTTCCTAGTGGAACCTCCCTCGCTTATATAATATCAAGGGAAATAACTTTATCGAAAGGCGATATTCATGACGTAATAAATCAGAGTTGGAGACAATAGTTTAAGAGCAGTGTGTACTGACCATGAAGGGTTAGAGACGTGAATCTGTTTCGAATTAAAATTGGGTAAATGTGTAACATCGTAAAGTGAACTCGGCTCAGGAGGCCAACCTTTACAATTATGATGTAGTATAACGCCCACTAAGTGTAACGTGGAAAGTGACGTGAGCACGCGGGACGGAGAAATCAGCCAATTTGTAAACCAAATGAGATTGTGCTAACAGACACCCTCTTTCCAGCAGCTTGCGGGCACGACATAATAACGAAAATTGTTACCCGGCGCCGTGCATATAAAGCGGCTTCGGAGTGAAAACGTAAAGAACCGAAAAAGCTGTAACTTTTTAAAAAAAAATAACATCGTAGGTGAAGGGACATAACTCAACAAGTTAAAATGTAGGCGCCAAGAGTAACAGAATTTACTGTGATCAGTAAATTTAAGTCTGTGTGAAAAGGTGAAAGAATCATACCAAAACTCACTTCAAAGGGAATTAATGGAGATTTATTTTCGAAACATAAATACCTTTTAAGAAACCAGAAATGTTTTTTTACAGCACCCAAAAATGTTCATAAAGAAATCAGAAATAAATTTTAAAGACACCTGAAATAACTTTTCTGCACAGCATTTAATGAGCTCCATCAGGAATCAAATATGTATGAGGAAATCTGAAATACATTTTTGTGTACAGTATTTGAAGACTTTCATGCAGAAAAGACAAATGTTTTTGCAAAGAAAAACTTGAACTTTGCACTGATTGTCGTCATTCATATTTCAAACTTACACTGGCCTCAAGTCAGTTTGTCACATGTCTGCAAAGGTCTTCTTCTTTCGACCTTTTAACTTGGCACGCTTGAATAATGTTGGGCCATTTTTAGCCTTCAAATTTACCTATTAACTTACATAAGGGGTCTCAAATGTGATTACCAGTATTTCTAACATCAGTAACCAAAGGGCGACCCGAACGACCTTGACACATATTTTGAGATTCTAATGAAATCCAATTTGAATGGTAATGGTTCGGAGTTGATAATGTCATACCAAGCCTGAGATAAAAGAAAGACCCATCTTCAAAATGTGTAGCTCTGTCCAATTTCCCGGGCACTTGTTATGGTTTCTACATTCCTAAAAAAATTCATCCAATGATGTCATGATCACAGTAATCTTAACCCATGCTTTAAGTTCCATTGTGCTGGTACAGTTAAAACCAGAATTCCTGTCCTGAAATGCGCACACATAGCACGTCAATTTGCGCGTTAATCTACGCGTTATGACGATGGTAAGGCTATCAAATTCTGCACATATGGCCTGTGTACAAGCAAAGTTTCAGCCAATGGACCTCCGGGTACCCCGGAGGTCCATTGGCAGGAACATTGCTTGTGTTTTCTAAGGGTAACAAGGAGAACCTGCCATGCTTTGGGTGCCATTCGATACAGCAATTGCGGATTTTCAGAGGATAGAATCACTTTTTATCAGTCTGTCATCAGCAGTGTCAATTAGGACTGAAATGGTTAACCAATTAATCGATTAACCACTGCTCAGCGTCTTGATCTATCAAAAAAGTAATTGATCGATTTACTGCAACTTTTGAACAACTGTATTATATGTGTTAAGAAAGGAACAAGCTTGCTCCAAAACAGGCAAACATTGCCACACTGACTCGCATCAATTATATGAGACAGAGTAAAGCATGCAAGTTACGTGCTGACATATTTGTTCACCTGATCAGGGGGAGGCCATCAAAAATTTGCAAGACGTGACGTGGGGGTGGATGGGTCTCTTGTGTGCGCCAAAAATGTGCATTTCCAACTTGTGCAATTAAGCCTAGATAAGCGCACAGTTCGTGACAGGACTTCTAGTTTTAACTGTATCACTTGGTGTTGGTCTCAAGTCCATAGACCATACAATGGGTGAGATATAAGCGTGGCACTTCTTTTGACTAAGACACTTTTTGAGAGTTGATATTCACATATGAATGCCTTGCAGAGTCATTAAATGCGAAACTCGGGAATTCAGCAATATTTACTCGATGGCCTCTGGGTGATCCCAGTGACCGTGGCTCATATTTGGAACCTCCAGAGAGTTTGGTTTGGGTCACAGGTCTACAGGTTATACCATGCATGAGACAAAAGCTCTGGCGTTTTTAGAGTTGGAATTCATAGAGGAACATCAGGAATGCATTAGGGAGTCTTACAAATGTTTTGCAGCAGTTCCGGAAAACGCACTCAAAGGCTTTCGGGCGTACTCAGTGACATTGTTTCATATTTTGGACCTCCAGCGAATTTTTACTGGTAGTTGTTGATTTCATGTCAACAGGACATACCGTGCATGTGATATATTCATGACCCGCTATCGAAAGTTTAAATTGAACTTTTTAACTTTGCTCCATTCTTGAGTGTTGAAACCCCCATATTTTGAATCTCCAACGAGTTTCCACTGCTTTGGAGTTGATCCGAGGCACATAGGTTACACGATGCCTGAGATATAAGTATGTGGGCTCCTTCTCCTTTTGTGAATGCTGAAATTCACGTATAAACTTCAAGGGTGTATTTCGCGTGCCATATATGCGACTTCCAACATTATTGAAAAACGTTCACAGCGCCCGTGGGTGATTCCACTGAACTTGATTCTTATTTTGAACGTCCACTGGGTTTTCGCTCAGTTTGGTGTCATTATCATACTATGCCGGGGATATAAGTATGAGTCATTTTCAAAATTTGTGGCTCTTTCAGCTTAATTCTGTTTAATTCATGTGAAAAAATACGACTCCACAGTTTAGACTGTGGCGCATTCAGATCCTGTTTCCATTGGCTAAAGAACCACGTTTGTGATAACAGTACTGCACAAGCACACGTGCAGTGACATTTTATTTCCGGCTATTCATATTGTCGTGCTCATCTGCATGATGTCCTCCCACTGGTGACAAGGTGGCTTATCCACCCTCTCTCTGAATGTTTCTCTCATCTGAAAGTATTTTAATACTAAAACAGAAAACAACGGAGGTGCAGAACAGGGGACTGGAATTAACGATCCGAGATGGAGTTTCTCCTGTACTTCACGAGTGCCGAAGGCGTCAACAGGAGTCGTTGATCACCCACTCATCCACACCCCCCACCCCACCCACCCCCACCCCCCCCCCCCCAAAAAAAAACCACACACACTCTTCCCGAGTTTTGTTCTGTATTTATATCACAATTAAACTTGTATTGAGCGAATGAAACTGGTAGTTTTAACCCTTTACCCAACGTAACGGTCAAAACCGGCCAGCGCTATTCTCAAAAATCGCCAATTAATTTTCATTATTTTTTCATTTTGTGTCTCAAAAACATAGGTTATGACCCCTCATTGGAACGAGCTCATCGAGCTCGTTCCAATGATGGGTCATAACCTATGTTTTTGAGACAAAAATGAAAAAAGTAGTTATTCAAGAATTTTATTGCAAGTGTCGTCTGCTTTTCATGTTAGACAAAGGTTTAAAGAAAAATATCACCTTCAGCGGTCTGTTTACATTCCTGTTTGATGCCGTTTTGTGTCCCAACATTTCAAACACGTCATAATGCCACTCAGATGAGAAATGGCCAATCAGATGTCTTCTCGCGTGACATTCTTTTACGTATCCGGGTGTACCTAGAACAATTCTCAATGTCTGTATTGTATCGAGTAACGTTGAATACACACAGAAACAATGCTATAACGCCAGTTTCCGCCTCAAGTACTTGTATTACATTAAATCAGATTATGTTAAAAAGCACATTTTGCAAATACATTTTTTCATGCAGCCGATGGCTTTGTGTTGTGTGTTTCGTCTCGGCTAGACACTCGTTGAGACTGTGTGTGTCCCTCTACAGCTTTTGTTATCGAAAATATGATATCAACTTGTCAGAGTCCCACTCCACGAATATCTATGTAATAATTCGCTTTTCAACTTCTGCAGTATTTGCAGTTTTTTCTTCAAGTTCGAATTAAACCTTTAAAAGTGAACGGGAAGAATTGTTGGAAAAGGACATTCCCAATTGTGGATAGTTGGTTTGTGAGTCGAAACACTATCATTGAACGGTATAGAAATGATTGGTCACTTAATCATTAACACACGAGTTTGGGTGAATCTGTAATAATTTAGTCCTACAGCCCTGGAATCACCCATTGCTATATTATTCTACAACCTTTTATGATGCATGTGTTGAGCGCATACTGTGCATTTTCACATAAGCATATATACACTAGTACCCAGCAGTCCCCACTAGTTCCCAAATTACCACTCTCTTCAGTCCCCAAATGCCGAGATGATTGGTAGCGTCGTATGTGGAGTCACTCGTTCTAGCAATTGCTCGGTAGCTTATTTGCTCGATAAGATTCAAGTCGTTCGAGCAGCCAGACTGTATTCGACAGCCTGCAGTAGCCCAAGCCGACTATGATTGTGATATGAACTGAGAACCGTAGCATTGATAGTGCAGCGATAGGTACTTGCAGCCCTGTACGATTACTACTGACTTGTACTACTACTTCAGGTTTGCTAGCTATCTCAGTTCACGACCTTGTCCCTCGGCCTTAGAATGTCCACAAGACCATCCATACTCGACTACGATACTACAAACCACGCATACATCACACAGCCACATGACCTAGCATTGTGAACTACCCATGTGATAGTACAAGCCAACGGGTGGTTTTGCACTACTAGGGGTAAATATTGTGCACTGTGTACGGGAGTGCTAGACAACAAAACATGCAACCACATCGTAACGCTAGTAGAACAACAAAATATATGCAGTACGCATTATATTACCGAACTTGACAGCCATGCATACCCCACAACACTGCATGACCATCCATCATTACCTATACTAACTGTGGATCAACCCTAGCATTACATACTACCCATACTAGCTTTTGAAGATAACCCTTTAACTGGTAGAGTGCTGAATTATTTTTGGTCATAAGAATTTGTTCACATATGTTTGCCTTGTTACAATTTATGGGAGAGTGCCTATAGGCACTCTCCCATAAATTGTAACAAGGCAAATCCTAACAGACTAAATAATTTCACTTCAAAGGTGATATGAACAACATCCACAAAATATGAAGTCTTTAAGTGCTGGTACCGACACTTCAGACTAAAGCCCAAATATGGGCATCCAGCACTCTACCAGTTAAACGTTTCAGCTCTAGAGTCAATGTTTGTGTTTTCTAACTTCATTAATTTGTTTTCTGTTCCTCCTGTTTATTCCATCGCCGTTACGCTTTTCTTTAACTGAAATCTGCCTTTTATTGTTTTCTTTTGATCTTCTTTTCAGTCTACGTATTTTGTCTATTGTGGGTTCTTTGTATTCGTTACAAACGCTTTAATATTATATCACAGTATAGATGACGTCTGGTAAAACTATTCATATCAAAGACAGATTAAAAATAGTATTTTTTGCTGTTTTCTCAACAATCCAGCAACGTGCAACTGTTTGTTTATTCAAGCAAGTAAGGAACTGAAGGTTGCCGAAACACTGAACGGAGGTGACAGTGACAAACTAGTAAAAACCCTGGAGACAATACACGGATCTAATCAACGCAGATTTTGAAGAAGTCCTCGCCATTACCAATCGTTTTTGCTTTCCAGTACGCGTGTGGTCTCGAGCCATGAGATAAAACAAACACGTGCACAATTTGATAAGAAACACATCAGTTTCGACATGCCATAGGAATCGCCGATTCTAATGATATTTCACAACCAATGTGTTTTAAAATATTAACAGTCAGCATGATAAATTTATCAATACCCAGAGGCGGTATTACGTGAAGCATAGGGAATTTTTTCTCAGACTTTGAGCCTATTTACCCAATCCCCCGTCCGCACAAACTACCCTCACCCCACTCGTCCCCCCTCACACACAGACATTGCACATCTCTTTATTTTAACAAACTCAAATCCAATGGTTGGTTTATACTTCTGAGTGGAATATACAGCAAGACGACCACCTACGTCATTCACGGGCACATGCGTATGTGCCTATATGTTGCATGCGATTTGCGCACATTGTGCACTAGCAAACAAGCACACGCCCTCATATTTAGTATGTGCTCATGTGCTGTACGTGATGTGCGGACATTGTGTATTAGCACATAGGCACATTCCACCAAACATAAGCCCCACGTTCGTGCGATCCCTTCTCTTGTCTGATTATGCCTTTTGAGTCTCTTTTTCACCGTATGTGCCCAAGTGCCTTATGTAATGTACGCATATTGTGCATTAGTACTCAAACACATCCAGTATGTGCCCATGTGCTCAATGCGGTGTGTACACACTGTACCAGCACACAGATACATCTGCAAAAATCAGAATTCATAACCTAGCTTGCAGATACATAGATAGAACCAGAGCAGAGGATACAGAAGTTATTCGGACGAGATAAATAGAAAGTAACCGAGGATTCTGGGTAATTAGATGCGATTTGTATACAAGGAAACGCACCTATTATTTGAAAAAGGCGGAATCTGGGGAAATCCTAATTTTGAGCGGTTTTAGTGATATTTGGTCTACTTGGGTAATTCTTCGAAGTGAACGAAGGCCTGGGAAAAAGCCGAACCAGCAAACTACTCATATTCAATTAAAACCACACGTAGAGCACGTCCGCGTCCTATTGTAGGCCACAGAGTCACATAGCAACAATGTTTTACCATAGAAACCAAGATGGCGGTCTTTAGTATTCAAAGTGGACGTCGGAAACTCGCGTAACCCTAACAACACGCGCCGCGTGTGCACACTAAGACCACGGGTCACTATGGGGATGACTTTACAAGACGGTCGTTCACATGGACTACCCAAACAACCAAACATGACGTAACTTGGTCACGTGACTATGATGTCACATATGAGATACCCCATGAGATTCCCCCAAATGTTTCCAAATGAAAAATACGTTTGTAATTGAAAGTTTATTGAATTCAAATTTGTGTTATACAGCTCAGTCTTTGTTGGAACATTTACGCATTATTTCTCTTTGTTCGCTTCGATCCTCGTTCTCTTCGATCTTCGTTGTGTTCAGTTTCCTTCGATCTTCATTCCATTTGTTTATTTTACTTCGAGCTTCGTTCACCTAAAACATAGGTTAAGACCCCTCATTTGAAAGAGCCCGTCGAGCTCGTTCCAATGAGTAGGGCTGTCACGATTAATCGATTAATCGACTGTTGATCGGTCACGGCGAAATCGATTAGTATTTTTCGCTGTCGAATAATCGATAAATTGTATCCCGTTTTAGACGTTTAATAATTAAAAGAAAGTTTGATGAAAAAACTATTGTTTCTAAAGGTAAAGAGTTAAGAACATCGATGTTAAACCCCAAGACGCTGTTGGAAGCAATAGTCTTCGAGGCACATTCATCAAAGCTTTGATGTTCTGAACTTTTGAACCGTCAGTGTAATAATCAAGACCGGTCGGCAGTTGCGAACTTCGCAACTGCCGACCGGTCTTGATTATTACACTGACAGTTCAAAAGCTCAGAACATCAAAGCTTTGAATGCAGCTAAAAAGGATCGTCTTCGTTGTTTCCTTGAGGTAGGTCAACTGACTAGAACTTCATTTTTATCGACTTCAAAGAGAGGGAGAGGGGGGTCATTTAGGTGCGATTAATCGTCGATTATTTGCGACGATTAATCGATTCCTAAATTAAAAAATCGTGACAGCCCTACCAATGAGGGGTCCTAACCTATGTTTTTTAGACAAAAAATGAAAATAATAGTTATCCAAGAATTTTTTTTGCAAGTGTCGTCTGCTTTTCATGTTAGGTAAAGGGTTAAAAAAACAACAACAAAAACCCAATGAAGTCCCCATTACACCCACGGTAATGCGTCTTCGTTTGCGCGCACGGATAAATGACTCAATTGTTGATTGCATAATTCGTTTGTGAAGTTATCATTTAAAATCAAACCCGGAAATCTCAGTAAATCACACTTTGGAAAGTAATAAAACACGTTAATCTAGTATAGTACGATACAAGTTAACAAAAGTGCCTTCATGTGACATTAGAACGTCTAATTTCGTCTTGTGGTTGACTTTGTCAACTGTCACTCTCCACTTCACCCCACTGGCACTCTTCATTAAACTGCAACAAGTATATGTATAAAAAGTATTTTTGTTTTCTAAATGAATACGTTGTATATCGAGAGAATATGAAGCATTTCGTCATGGTATCGGTCTTTCACCGTCCTTCAGCAAAACCGAAATACGGCCCTTTTTCTTATGTTCAACCAGTTAACGTCTGTCCAGTTAACGTTTGGAATTAGTGGCCAAAACGATATAGGAATTTGTACCTAATGATCAGGGACATTGCGAAGGGGTCATGGATGGGGAGATGTCTACATCTACATTTCCAAATGATCAGTTATGTTGCTAAGGGGTCATGGGTAGGGGAGTCCACCTCTACATTTCCAACAAGTAGGAAATTCCATTATTGATTTCGAGCATGAAAAAATAAGTTAATACTGAATGCAATTCCTCCATCAGCTTTCTAACTGTTGTGATAGACGACGTTAACAACACATTTTTCTTCTCTGCGTTCACTGTATGTATTTGATTAAATATTTCTCAGCCACTTTTCACTGTAATTCTCCCAATTCGGTAAGTATTCTCAAAAACATATTTTCCAGTATTACAGTACAACCGCCGTGGATTGGTCGCAATCCACACGTGGGCAGTGAAGTTCACGCATGCGTTTACCAGGTGAGACAATTCATCTTCTGCAAAATGTTAATTAACGAAGCACCTGGTTGTCCCGGGTGCTTCATTAATTAAATTTTTGATGATTATTCCATTAATTAGTGTTTGGAATCTAATATTATTGCGTCCGTGGAAATATTGCTCACCCATGGAAAGTGACCAATCCACGGCGGATGTACTGTACTCTCCTGCGGATTCATTCCGCCAAACGAGACATTATTGTCTCCTACTTCACACCATCTAACAATTTCTAAAGCAAATTATCTCCTATTTTTTCGCAAGGCTTTGTGGTATTTATATGATTCAGTGGGGATAAATAATTCACAAATGGACTTCTCAGAAAAGTCCCTTTCAACCAAACGAGGAATAAGTGTAGAAAAGCCCTTGTTTAATTTCCCACCAACATGCAATAATAGTTACTTATAAAATTGTAAGTGTAACTTTTAAATCCCCTTTTTGCTCGACAGCCAACATGCCAAATAAAAACACTCTAAAATCAGTTGGGCTAATATAAAACCAAATCAACTGGGTTGAGTGAATTATGAAAGAGGGTTCCAAGTGTGCAGCTAAAAAGTAATAGAGATCTTGGGACATTTCATTTTAAAATGCCACAAATACTTGTTAAGAACAATAAGACACCTTGCGGAACTAATGGAAGAATGGTGTCTTCCCACTAGACCAATTCCGTTTAGACCAATTCTCTTTGGGCCAATTCCCAAAAGACCAACTACATACTGTTATTGATTAAGGGTTGATTAAGGATAATTAAGAAAACATTTATTTACTGATAAGCACTTTATTTGATAAAAAAATATTTATATGCATAACATACAAAAATATAGGTTTATAACATTTCAGCACAGCTCAGTACATATAACATTTTACAAAAAAATAGGTCCCCAGAGGGTGAATTTGGTGATGCTACCCTGCACAGCAGGGTAGCATCACTAAATTTACCCTCTGTGAACCTCAACCTGAATCAAGGTTTCAAACATAAACAGAAAGAGGTACCCAGAGGATAAACTGGCCCACTGTATGGGATAACATCAGCAAATTCACCCTCTGGGGACCACATTCTGCAAATGAGAGACTGCTTATTTTCAGGCTTGAATATCAATAACATTAAATACATTTATAAATATTTATAAATATATCAAATTATTGATGCAGAATTATTTTAAAAGTAGAACACATCAGTTGGTCTTAAGGGTATTGGTCTTTTGGGAATTGGCCTCGTGCGAATTGGTCTAAAGGGAATTGGTCTAGTGGGAATGAACTGGGAGAATGAGATGACAACATGAGAGATAAGTGGATGAGGGATGACATGGGGGGGGGGGGGGGTACAATATTATAGTCGGGGCGATTGAGAAAACGCCTGTTTTGGAAATCATAAAACAATTTATATCTGAATGCTGAGAGATTACGAGGGAGTGTGGGGAATGGAGAAACCAAGGTGGAGGCGGAATTGATGATGGCTTTCGCGCCACACTCTTAAGTCAGTTAGGTTAAATATTAACCCAAATCAAGTGGGTTGAGTGAATATGAACACAAGTGGGTTCATATTCACTGTACCGGGTTGAATGAATATGAACCCAAGTCGGTTCATATTCACTGAACCGGGTTGAGTGAATATGAACCCAAGTCGGTTCATATTCACTGAACCCAGTAGATTTGGGATGATTTTTAACCCAACTGATATCAGAGTGCAGGGGACTGCGGCAAATTAGCGGGAAGGCCAAGTATTATTATTATTTGATCGCAAAATGCAGCTTTTGCGATCACACTGCCGTACTGTGAAAGCCAATGAATGCACTATCCTGCACTAAACAAAACCAACAGTAATGAGCTGAAAATTTGCATTTATGTATGTACCTGATGATTGTTTGATGATAATGTTCTGCAGTACACGTCGGCGCTGAAATTTCGAAGTCTACGAATGAATTCATTCTGTCAGCGCACTGTAATCTAACTGTATAACTATTATTCATAATTATTCTTCAAGAATGTGGGATAGTAAATAACAAACACCCTTCTGTACTGAGTATGAAAGATTTTATTCTTCAGGTATCTTTTAATGTATAAAATAAAATTAAGGTAATGTAAATGAATTCGGATGTCTGGCGCTCGTTTCTGTTTGTTTAATATATTCTGTACAATAGATATAATGAGTTACGAACCGGTTTCTCACCCTTCCTTTTAGATATGTATGTGCTTTTGTATTCACATGTTGTAAGGATGGGAAACTGTGTTTCGGTGATTTGGGAGAATTTCCAGCAACTGTGATTGATAAACACACGTATCCAAAAATAAGTGCCCGGGGCTCCGTGCACTATAGGGTAGGGGGGTAGTTTATTCGCAAACCATTCAGATAGGTAAGTATCCATACAGAAATCCCTAAGGTGGTTAAGGAGTCCTACCTGCCCCTCTTCAAATGGAACAGAACTATTTGAATAATTAGGTTGCGTTTACTGGATAATAAAAATCATCATCAGCACAATTTTAATTAATGAAGCACCGGGTTGTACCCGGTGCTTCATTGATTAAATTTTTGATGATTATTCGTATAATTAGTGTTTGGAATCTAATATTATTGCGTCCGTGGAAATATTATCCAACTGTGGAAAGTGACCAGTCCGCGACGGCCGTACTGTACATTTATTTATTTATTTATTTATTTATTTATTTATTTATTTATTTTCAACGACAGTTTCAACAGTGTTTCGAACAGTGGAAGGCACGTGTGCCATCGACGTTCAGTAGGCCTTGGCACATTCCTCCATCGTGCAACTACATGGACAAATGGAGTCAAGTGTCTTGTCCAAGGACACAGCGCCGATAACGCGTGTGGGGATCAAATCTACAACCTTTCGAACTAAAGTCCAATGTTTTAACCAAAGAGTTTATTTAATATTTTATTATTATTTTATAAGATTATTTAAAACAAACCCAAAATCATATATTTCTTTTTCATATGACGGTTTGTATTTGTTTTTGTTGATAGCCTGGATTCTAAAACAAAATTGCCATAGTATTGGATGCATGGAGTTCAGGTCTGTATCCACTACTGACTGCTGTAAAATTGAGTGGTAGTCTCGATTCTTTACCCAGTTATCGACCCGCTTCAGTTGTAAAATTCGTTCGGGAATTTTACAATTGAAGTTACCCCACGTAACCTAAACGATCGTTCGCAACCCAAGCGAACGATCGTTTAGGTTACGTGTGGTAAGTTCAGTTGTAAAAGTTGCGAACGAACTGCTGGCCAAAACAATACAACAAAGTAAATTCATAATCCCCTGCGCTTTGCCCGTCAGAACTGAAAATATTTTGAATTAACTAGACTCAAAGACTGTCCAATGCATTCACATTTGAATAGAGTGGCATGATGTTTACATCTTAATCATCTTAACAAATCACTGCCAAAATAATTAGCAACATGTAACGCGCGATTTCGCCAAAGCGAAATGGCGCTTTAGTTTTTGCTATTTATGTTTCTGTTAATTCGTCGTAAACAGCATGGCTGGTGTAGTAACAAAGGCGCAAAAACATGCATCACAACACATTTTTTCTATGCGTTAACCCCATTTTATGTAGCGTATGCAGGGGCATAACTAACCCCAAATATTGGGGTGTAGACCTATGCTGTTAGTAGTAGAAGATATGGGTTTTGATCCTATTCTGGGGGAGAGGGGCCGAGGGGGGTGGATGACGTCATCATAATTAAAATGTTACGTAAGGTAATTAATATTACTTAATGATTTTTTTTTTAATCACTTTAATAATTAATGTAATTAATGACTGTTGCATAATTAATGTAATTAATGTAATTAATGAGTGTAATTAGGGTTGATTATAATAATTAGTATATTAATAAATGAATTAATATTGACGTACTGGACATATGCGCATGCTATCGACTGACTGACCCGCATCACGTGTCTGGGTGTCATTAAATCGATTTTTTCTTTTCAAACGCCAACTACTGACAGATGTTGAAGCAATTAAATCTATTGTCACACTTTAACGACCGGTCATAAATATCGTTAGACTGGACATGCTATCATGTATTTAAAAATCAATATATCACGTGACAAGATGTGTCTTGCTTTTACCTGAAGACTGTGAACGACTCCATTGTGGCTATTTTTATAGGTATAATTTGATTTAATAACTTGGCGTGATTCTTACATATTAATAATGCAAGTTTATTCTTCTCGTTTTTATGGCTGTCGAAAAACTCTCATAGACCAAGATATTCTGATTTTACCCCTCACGCGATAAAGTATTTTTTTAACGGTCCGATTTCTACGTTTTGACGGGTTCTCAAAAAAAATCACAAGAGAAATCGCCATGAGACTACTGTACACGGGGGAGAGGATATACATGGCTGTACTTTATGCCCCAATACTTTGATGAATTAACGGATCATCTGAAAACCCACCAAGAAGGTGCTTTGAACTGTCAATTTTGTGTTTCAATAGCAAATTCAACAAAAGAGAGAGGCAGTGTACATCGAACAGACGTCGATGTCAAGATGTTCCAGTGGACGTTTTGTCTGAAATCCTATACTAGGAAAGATACATTAGAAAAAAACATGGAGAAATGTCAAAACTCGACATTTAACTGCGCGATTTGCGGGTTTCAGCTGATTCAACTTAACCGTCATCGCGCCACAAGTAGCAGAAATGCACAACTCGATTGGCCGGTGGAGACGTTCCTCATCAAATAAGGGGGGTCAAACGAGGTTATGAGGAGGGGTGAAGGAGTCATATGTTTAAAATTTTAATAACCTTAATTGCTATGACGTAATCTCCTTAATAAATAGCGTATATTCATTTAATATAATATATTAATAATTTTCGTTAAATAATTCATTTTTTATTCCGCACCCCTGTATCCCCTCACAGTACCTAAAACTTCAATGAACGCTCCTCCTCCAGGTCATCCAATACTAAAAAACTTTTGGAAACCGCTCTCCCCCGCCCCCACCATAATCTTAAAAAGAGTTGCTTTGTCACAAACACACACTTTTTTAACCAATCATACACCTCCGTTATCCCACACCCTCACCGTCACACCCCTGTATCCCCTCACAGTACCTAAAACTTTCCTGAATTCCCCTCCACCAAGTCATCCAATACTAAAAAAAAAAACTTTTGGAAACCTCTCTCCCCCCTCCCCCAACCCTCACAATAGCTAAATTATCTCGAACCCCAGTTCAGTTCTCTAAATGTAATGGACACGTCAGACCCCCGAATACGCCTTCCCCACAATTTTGAGCGATCAAATTACCCCGATTAGTCTCCTCTCATAACTTACCACTCTCTTAACCCGTATTTACTATGAGATTGTCCCCCTTATAAATAGCGTATGTTCATTTAATATAATATATTAATAATTTTCGTTAAATAATTCATTCCACAAGACACTTGTCGAAAAAACAAAATGGCGGATTAGTTTGACAGAAATACGCGTATCGATTTATTCAGGAATGTCTGTCGGTTGTGTCCTTGGGCAAGACACTTCATCCCTATTGACCATGTGGGGGCATGGTGACGCTGTGCACTAAGGCGTACTGCACGTCGATGGAGCACCTGTCTTCAACCAATGCAGACCCTGTGTAGAATTTTGACAGTTGCTTGCCGTTGCTCGGTGGCTCTCTCCGGCTTTCCCCACCCGTAAAACTGTCGTGGTCATGATTAGTTATTGTGCAGACCTTAAAATCCAATAAATAAATATAAATAAATAGTCGGTTATCAAAACAGCCATTAAGTGTTTAACAGTTAATTGTGGACCAGTGCGTTTAAAAATGAAAAAATTTGGGTGATAGCACTACGGACTGTGTTTAAACATAAAAAAAAATCACACCCGCGCTATTACTAACCCGTATGATTTATTTTTGAACGTTCACTGAAGAATAGCCCACCCATCTAAGTAAAAGCATGAAAGAGCTACCATTATCTTATTACCTATGTGAGGTGGGGGTGGTCGGTAACGTTGTGTACTATGGCGTACTACCTTCAGCCAATGATAACCCTGTGTAGAACTTTGACAGTTGTTTGCCTCTGCGCGATGGTTCTTTCCGGATTGCCCCAACTGTCGTTAAATAAATGAAAAAAACTACAATTCTATAATAACAGGCCAAGACCCCTTCGTTTTGTCAGGGGGAAAATCAACAGTACTTTCACCCCCCCCCCTCATTTTAATAGTTGAAAAGCGCTGTTACTCGATCAAAAAAATGGTAAAAGGATATGCGACTCTGTATTAGACACCCAAATTTGCGAGACTTGGGGAAAATATAACCCACCTAGAGCTGCACCAAAGCTACGTACACTATTCGAACTCCCGCATTGTGTCCTTGGGAAAGTTAATTTACCCCGATTAACCACATGGGAGCGCGATGACGGCGTGTAATAAGGTGTACTGCACGTCGGTGATATGCATATTTTAGAACAATCTAACCCTGCTTGTGCGGATTTCCGACGTTGGTGAGATGACAGTTACTCGTCGTTGCTCTGTGGTTCTCTTTGGATATTCCGGAGTCTACCCGTAAAATTGTCACATTTAATTATAACTTGAACTTGATGTCCGGGTGTAAAGAAATAGCTTATTTTCTGCAGACATTCTAAATAAATGCAGCTGGTTTACAGACCTGTATATAATTTTTTCAATTGAGTAAAAATATAGGATAGTTACTGATGTAAAACGCCGATTAGTATGTTTAATGAATCTAACTACGCCAGTCCGACCGACCCTTTGCCCACCATGATCACAACAAACGTTTCAATTCTCTCTCTCTCTCTCTCTCTCTCTCTCTCTCTCTCTCTCTCTCTCTCTCTCTCTCTCTCTCTCTCTCTCACCGATACAGTACGGGTGGAAACTAATTGCGTTCAAGCTGTTGTTTTTTTTCTAGGTTTTACCACTCCCCTTACAGCGCAAATCGAAATGAAATCTAATTCATTGAACCATACTACAGTGGATGTCAAAATTAATTTTTGAACGCCATTTTTTCTATGTGCCACTATCAGCAGCTATGACCATAGCGTAACTTTGTGGTAAAATGCTTATTTTTGTACAAAACTCAAGACCTTTCTCTGACAAATACCTATATAAAAAGAAGATAATACGTGAGAATGCGTTGTGTACCTGCATTTTGTTGATAAAATATGGCATGACCACATTCCCGAATATTAATGATGTACCCGCTTAATAACAGCCGAATTTTTATCGGATCACAGTTTTTGATTTGAATAATTGCCGATTTTTGTATTAAATCACATTCAGTAATTTATGTAGATTTCCTGAACTGGGCGAAGGTCAAGAAAAGCACTCTGTAGTTTAGGAGACTCCACAAAAAAAAACAAAATAAAAAATCTTAGATATTTTGCATTTTTTTTATTATCCATATTAACCAGAAATCAAAACTAGTCAAATTAATTAGAATTAAATTACAAATGGATATGAAATTTGCAGTAAAATGAACACTGGTATATGCTGCTGGCCGCATTTTTAGTAATGGCTGTTGTTCAGAATGTCACCCTATTGGGGTGAGTTTTCGCTTTTTCGTCCAGTTTCATGAGAGCTTCCACGAAGTCCGTTCCACATTCGCAATCTTTTCCAGGGGCCATTCTTCAAAGGCTGGTCCATCGCAACTTTGCGGAGATATTGTTTTCTGGACGACAAACTGCAATATGATCTGGGTTTCCGATCAGACCCCTTGGGATATTTTGATCTTTAAGGATGTTTGCCAAAATTTTCCACCCTGTCGGTTGAAAATCTTTTCTTTTTCGCAGCAGATCATTTATTAGATCACACATATTGGAGCCCGAAATTGTAATGCCGTTATACACGAGTCGATCTTTCTCATCCCACTAATTGATCACTAATTACCACTAATTGATCACTAATGGTCACTAATTACCACTAATTGATCACTAATTACCACTAATTGATCACTAATGGTCACTAATTACCACTAATTGATCACTCATTACCACTAATTGATCACTCATTACCACTAATTGATCACTAATGGTCACTAATTACCACTAATTGATCACTAATTGATCACTAATTACCACTAATGGTCACTAATTGCCACTAATTGCCACTAATTGGTGACCAATTAGTGACCATTAGTGATCAATTAGTGGTAATTAGTGATCAATTAGTGGTAATTAGTGATCAATTAGTGATCAATTAGTGGTAATTAGTGACCATTAGTGATCAATTAGTGGTAATGAGTGATCAATTAGTGGTAATTAGTGACCATTAGTGATCAATTAGTGGTAATTAGTGATCAATTAGTGGTAATTAGTGACCATTAGTGATCAATTAGTGATCAATTAGTGGGATGAGAAAGATCGACTCGTGTATAACAATTTCGGGCTCCAATATGTGTGATCTAATAAATGATCTGCTGCGAAAAAGAAAAGATTTTCAACCGACAGGGTGGAAAATTTTGGCAAACATCCTTAAAGATCAAAATATCCCAAGGGGTCTGATCGGAAACCCAGATCATATTGCAGTTTGTCGTCCAGAAAACAATATCTCCGCAAAGTTGCGATGGACCAGCCTTTGAAGAATGGCCCCTGGAAAAGATTGCGAATGTGGAACGGACTTCGTGGAAGCTCTCATGAAACTGGACAAAAAAGCGAAAACTCACCCCAATAGGGTGACATTCTGAACAACAGCCATTACAGACAACTAAAAATGCGGCCAGCAGCATATACCAGTGTTCATTTTACTGCAAATTTCATATCCATTTGTAATTTAATTCTAATTAATTTGACTAGTTTTGATTTCTGGTTAATATGGATAATAAAAAAAATGCAAGATATCTAAGATTTTTTATTTTGTTTTTATTTGTGGAGTCTCCTAAACTACAGAGTGCTTTTCTTGACCTTCGCCCAGTTCAGGAAATCTACATAAATTACTGAATGTGATTTAATACAAAAATCGGCAATTATTCAAATCAAAAACTGTGATCCGATAAAAATTCGGCTGTTATTAAGCGGGTACATCATTAATATTCGGGAATGTGGTCATGCCATATTTTATCAACAAAATGCAGGTACACAACGCATTCTCACGTATTATCTTCTTTTTATATAGGTATTTGTCAGAGAAAGGTCTTGAGTTTTGTACAAAAATAAGCATTTTACCACAAAGTTACGCTATGGTCATAGCTGCTGATAGTGGCACATAGAAAAAATGGCGTTCAAAAATTAATTTTGACATCCACTGTAGTATGGTTCAATGAATTAGATTTCATTTCGATTTGCGCTGTAAGGGGAGTGGTAAAACCTAGAAAAAAAACAACAGCTTGAACGCAATTAGTTTCCACCCGTACTGTATCGGTGAGAGAGAGAGAGAGAGAGAGAGAGAGAGAGAGAGAATTGAAACGTTTGTTGTGATCATGGTGGGCAAAGGGTCGGTCGGACTGGCGTAGTTAGATTCATTAAACATACTAATCGGCGTTTTACATCAGTAACTATCCTATATTTTTACTCAATTGAAAAAATTATATACAGGTCTGTAAACCAGCTGCGTTTATTTAGAATGTCTGCAGAAAATAAGCTATTTCATTACACCCGGACATCAAGTTCAAGTTATAATTAAATGTGACAATTTTACGGGTAGACTCCGGATATCCAAAGAGAACCACAGAGCAACGACGAGTAACTGTCATCTCACCAACGTCGGAAATCCGCACAAGCAGGGTTAGATTGTTCTAAAATATGCGTATCACCGACGTGCAGTACACCTTATTACACGCCGTCATCGCGCTCCCATGTGGATAATCGGGGTAAATTAACTTGCCCAAGGACACAATGCGGGAGTTCGAATAGTGTACGTAGCTTTGGTGCAGCTCTAGGTGGGTTATATTTTCCCCAAGTCTCGCAAATTTGGGTGGCTAATACAGAGTCGCATATCCTTTTACCATTTTTTTGATCGAGTAACAGCGCTTTTCAACTATTAAAATGAGGGGGGGGGGGTGAAAGTACTGTTGATTTTCCCCCTGACAAAACGAAGGGGTCTTGGCCTGTTATTATAGAATTGTAGTTTTTTTCATTTATTTAACGACAGTTGGGGCAATCCGGAAAGAACCATCGCGCAGAGGCAAACAACTGTCAAAGTTCTACACAGGGTTATCATTGGCTGAAGGTAGTACGCCATAGTACACAACGTTACCGACCACCAACCACCTCACATAGGTAATAAGATAATGGTAGCTCTTTCATGCTTTTACTTAGATGGGTGGGCTATTCTTCAGTGAACGTTCAAAAATAAATCATACGGGTTAGTAATAGCGCGGGTGTGATTTTTTTTTATGTTTAAACACAGTCCGTAGTGCTATCACCCAAATTTTTTCATTTTTAAACGCACTGGTCCACAATTAACTGTTAAACACTTAAGGGCTGTTTTGATAACCGACTATTTATTTATATTTATTTATTGGATTTTAAGGTCTGCACAATAACTAATCATGACCACGACAGTTTTACGGGTGGGGGAAGCCGGAGAGAGCCACCGAGCAACGGCAAGCAACTGTCAAGATTCTACACAGGGTCTGCATTGGTTGAAGACAGGTGCTCCATCGACGTGCAGTACGCCTTAGTGCACAGCGTCACCATGCCCCCACATGGTCAATAGGGATGAAGTGTCTTGCCCAAGGACACAACCGACAGACATTCCTGAATAAATCGATACGCGTATTTCTGTCAAACTAATCCGCCATTTTGTTTTTTCGACAAGTGTCTTGTGGAATGAATTATTTAACGAAAATTATTAATATATTATATTAAATGAACATACGCTATTTATTAGGGGGACAATCTCATAGTAAATACGGGTTAAGAGAGTGGTAAGTTATGAGAGGAGACTAATCGGGGTAATTTGATCGCTCAAAATTGTGGGGAAGGCGTATTCGGGGGTCTGACGTGTCCATTACATTTAGAGAACTGAACTGGGGTTCGAGATAATTTAGCTATTGTGAGGGTTGGGGGAGGGGGGAGAGAGGTTTCCAAAAGTTTTTTTTTTTAGTATTGGATGACTTGGTGGAGGGGAATTCAGGAAAGTTTTAGGTACTGTGAGGGGATACAGGGGTGTGACGGTGAGGGTGTGGGATAACGGAGGTGTATGATTGGTTAAAAAAGTGTGTGTTTGTGACAAAGCAACTCTTTTTAAGATTATGGTGGGGGCGGGGGAGAGCGGTTTCCAAAAGTTTTTTAGTATTGGATGACCTGGAGGAGGAGCGTTCATTGAAGTTTTAGGTACTGTGAGGGGATACAGGGGTGCGGAATAAAAAATGAATTATTTAACGAAAATTATTAATATATTATATTAAATGAATATACGCTATTTATTAAGGAGATTACGTCATAGCAATTAAGGTTATTAAAATTTTAAACATATGACCGCACACTTGTCTCCTTCACCCCTCCTCATAACCTCGTTTGACCCCCCTTATTTGATGAGGAACGTCTCCACCGGCCAATCGAGTTGTGCATTTCTGCTACTTGTGGCGCGATGACGGTTAAGTTGAATCAGCTGAAGCCCGCAAATCGCGCAGTTAAATGTCGAGTTTTGACATTTCTCCATGTTTTTTTCTAATGTATCTTTCCTAGTATAGGATTTCAGACAAAACGTCCACTGGAACATCTTGACATCGACGTCTGTTCGATGTACACTGCCTCTCTCTTTTGTTGAATTTGCTATTGAAACACAAAATTGACAGTTCAAAGCACCTTCTTGGTGGGTTTTCAGATGATCCGTTAATTCATCAAAGTATTGGGGCATAAAGTACAGCCATGTATATCCTCTCCCCCGTGTACAGTAGTCTCATGGCGATTTCTCTTGTGATTTTTTTTGAGAACCCGTCAAAACGTAGAAATCGGACCGTTAAAAAAATACTTTATCGCGTGAGGGGTAAAATCAGAATATCTTGGTCTATGAGAGTTTTTCGACAGCCATAAAAACGAGAAGAATAAACTTGCATTATTAATATGTAAGAATCACGCCAAGTTATTAAATCAAATTATACCTATAAAAATAGCCACAATGGAGTCGTTCACAGTCTTCAGGTAAAAGCAAGACACATCTTGTCACGTGATATATTGATTTTTAAATACATGATAGCATGTCCAGTCTAACGATATTTATGACCGGTCGTTAAAGTGTGACAATAGATTTAATTGCTTCAACATCTGTCAGTAGTTGGCGTTTGAAAAGAAAAAATCGATTTAATGACACCCAGACACGTGATGCGGGTCAGTCAGTCGATAGCATGCGCATATGTCCAGTACGTCAATATTAATTCATTTATTAATATACTAATTATTATAATCAACCCTAATTACACTCATTAATTACATTAATTACATTAATTATGCAACAGTCATTAATTACATTAATTATTAAAGTGATTAAAAAAAAATCATTAAGTAATATTAATTACCTTACGTAACATTTTAATTATGATGACGTCATCCACCCCCCTCGGCCCCTCTCCCCCAGAATAGGATCAAAACCCATATCTTCTACTACTGCTGTTGTTCTGATAGCATAAATTGGCATGCAAACCCCTCCCCAAAACCGTATAATTGGTGTGTCATTTAAATGCCCAATTCCTATAAAAATAAATGGATGTATTGTACCGGTACATGCCAGGTGCCCTGACTGAGGGGCACCAGACTTGGCGAGATGAATTATTAAACCTTCCGACGGGCAGTATTCCTTGTAATTTCCTACATGCTAAAATTGTAACCTCTATTTGTAGGGCGGTTGGGGAAGGCGTGTAACAACCCAAACCGAAGATTTACTCTCCATAGTGTAACCTGCCGACGGGTTACCGTGCAGGCTCTTTATGTCTAGGCCTGTGAATTATGTTGGAACATATGATGAGAGAGTAAATAGACCGTGCTTATAGGGATTGCACACTGGCCGGAAAATGAAAGAAACTAATGCAATAATAAGCCTGACCTCACGGGAAAATGTTTTATGAACCGGAGTGATATAAGTCCTAAATCACATGTGGATACAAACGTGGAAATTAACATGACTTTTATTTGTCTTTGGTAATATACTTTATTACACGCTTGTCCTATGCAATCCCTATCTACAACAACATTAAGCCATGCGGAAAATGAATATCCGTTCCGCACACATGTGCAGAACGGAAATCGTTGACAGACAATTTTTATAAAGAAGCGAAATTTCACTGTGATTTTCTACAAATCGTGCACCGCAATTACAGTTTGAATCGCTAGCGATAGCTAAAAATCGTTCCCAAAGTTCCAATGTGTTCTATGTGCCAGTAGGCACATAGAACACATTGGAACACAGGGGATGAAATAGTAACATGAGTTCCCTTCGCACATTTGGTTGGCGATAAAATGTGTTGTCTGTGTTGATAGTTGTCAAATGAATTGCCGAGTGTCCTTCTAATAATTGTTTTATGGTTGTGAAGGCGTGTAATAAATACAGAACGACACACGAGTGTGAATGGGTTAATTGATATGGCAACACTAAACCATGCGAAAAATGCAACTCTGTTCCGCACATACGGAAATCGTTGACGTACTATTTTTAAACAGAAGCGAAATTTCACTGGAATTTTCTGGAAATCGTGCAACGCAATTACAATTTGAATCGTTAGCGATAGCTGAAAATCGTCCCCTGAGTTCCAATGTGTTCCATGTGCCAGTAGAACACATTGGAACTCAGGGGACGAAATGGTAACACGGATTCCCCTCGCAAATTTGGTTGGCGATAAAATGTGTTCTTTTTGTTGATAATTGTCAAATAAATTGCTGAGTGTCTTTCTAGTAATCGTTTTATAGACGTGAATGCGTGTAATAAACAGAGAACGTCGCACCTCTCGTTCTATCCTTCCGCGCTGGCACTCGTGCCGTATCGATTAACCCATTTACATGCGCATGTCGGTCTGTGTATAAACTTGTAACCTACCAATTTCAAACTAAAAAAAACATATTTACCATCACGTCTCTTTTTTGAAAGTGGGCAGTTCGTAATGCAGTCAAAAACGTAGCGACACTCTGTAGCTGTATTGCCGTTTATTTTCATTTAGGTATTGAAAAAGAAGAGAAAGCCTCTTGAAACAAATTAAAATGTGATGAATACTTTAAAAATACACCGTGCACACGTTTCGAGTTCAAGGGACATTACTCCAAAACCAGAATTGAAATGATGTGCAAAAGCCAACTTGACCTGTATTTTGTCTGCGTTACGAATTTGAAAATGTTTGAAAAAAAGGTCGGCTTTTGGAAATAACTTGAGGCGGAGGAAAACTATAGAAATGAAGCATCTAAAATGTAATGAGCACAACTCATAAAAACGTTCTTGGTAAAATGTGAACATTCATTTTAAATTGCAGTCGGCTATTACAATACACTCAAGCAGTTTGCAGACAATCGGTTGCATGAAATTTCAATGGACAAAACTAAATATTTAATAATTACATTGTTAATGTAGTTATACATTTTGGGTCCAAATACTCAATTCCCATAGGTCAGCTGGATGAAAACGTCATGACCAAATGTAATTCATTTTCCAATGAATACATTTGGTCGAACTTTGACCCGCATTTACGGTAGAACGCAGTTGACAGAATGTAATTTGGGCGGTGTTTGGGCGGGTTTTTAATTTTTAGCGCCTCTCGTAGTTATCAACTCCGCTGCTGTTTCTTTGGTGACATTTCCCAATTGTGACATAAAGCCCGTTACTAAAATACTCGTTTCCATTTCTAAAGTTGTGAAAATTAAAAATCAGAGTTGTGCGCTTTGTCTTTTGTGTGAGGGTGTTTTTTTCGCCTCGTTCGTTCGTACATGTTTTATTTCGTCCTTCTGCTCTGTTGTTTGGTGAAAAGTAGTTTAAACAGTTGCGGAATGTAATTATAAGAATTGAATGCAATTTTTATAATCTTTATTGGAGTATGAACGTGTGGGAATGGGTACAAATTGTATGAATCCTTTCGGGATTCATACATAATTTGTACCCATTCCCACACGTTCATACTCCAATAAAGATTATAAAAATTGCATTCAGTTCTTAAATGTTTCCATTCCAGTCCAAAAAGGAAACTCCTACAGCACGATTGGATCCAATGGGAAATATATACGTGGCCTGTATTTCATCAAAGATAAAAAAACTGATAAGGTTCGGATACAATTTATTGTTTAAAATGAATTTTGAACAGGTGGCAAATCAGCAAAGAAGGACGAGACTTCAAAATACTTTTATTCCAAGGATACAATTCTAAAACCGAAATGAAGCAGACGTGAAAATTCGAGTTGGACTGGCTCTCAAAATTAGCCCTGTCGAACGGTAATGTTCTCATAAAAACTGAAGCAGTCTGCCGCGGAGTTTACTTAGAATTTTAGATTGCTATTTGCTAACTTGAGTGGCCACAAATTTCTTATCGATTAACTTGCCGAATGGTAGAGAAACTTCATGTCATGGTTGGGACCACTCACCTCCAGTAACTCGGGATAGTTACGATCCAGAACTTATGCTTCAAGTTTCTTGGCGAGGAATCCGACGCTGTTATGAGCAGTTTTACTACTCACTTTTCGTGGAGTTTTCGCACAGACTATCGATGATGATAAGTAATGCCCCATTACTCACAAAGATAGAGATATTCTTTCGAATCCTAGATATAGCTATTTTAATCAATAAGTATTGAATTAGTCTTGAAAACATTCAGATATAAACACAATATGTGAAACTATACATCGAAATCACGTCCCTAAGCGTGTCAAGATGATAGCCAAAAGATGCGATTTTGTTGTATAAAAGTGTAAATATATTCGATAATGTTTCTGCCTGGGTTAAATGTAAAGCAAGATAGGTATATGACGGACCCAGAAGACTGATGTATAATGCAAGCTCTGCTAATTAGGCATGAAATTTAATGTCCATTTTGGCGCACGTGTTCAACGCCATGTGGGCTTCCAATAACAGATCAATAGTAAGAGAGACAATATTCTCTTCTGTGATAATTATCTGGGTAATTAAAGACCAGTCAAATTGTAATCGTTGAAAACCAGTGCATCACATATGTTCTGGATACACACCCATATTACGCATCTATCCTGTCTCCGAAATGTCAAAATATCCCAAAATGCGAGTCTTTCAAAGGAACTTTAAAGCGAGTGTTAAACTAAGATAGATCTAAGCGGCCAAGTTCAAGAGAAGCGATTAACTGAGAATAAATGTTCTGGCTATCTAAATAAAAATCGAGGGATTTCTCGAAAAATTCATTCCAGCCAATTCCAGTCGGAAGGTGTGTAAGGCTGTGGGTCGTTGCGAGGCAGCTGGCCTGAGGGCACTCAGAGAAGCTCCGAATTTAGCCTTGGCCGTCGAGGGTCATAGGCACCGAGATTGAAAGTCCGAGTATTGTCGTAACCATGTGAGGGTTGTAAGGAACCGATAGTAGTTTGTTAGCGGTTGAGAACCGTAGTGGCATAGTAGCCAAAGAAGTAAAAGCGGTGACGTTGAGGTCTAGAGACCGTATTAAGAGCTTGAGTAAGCGCTTGAATATATCGCGAGTTAAGATAGTTTTAGGCGGTGCGAGAATTGGTGATGTTGAGAACACTTTGCAGAATATTTTTATGTAAGCTTTGTTAAGTATATATCTGAAGGCGAAGAATAACTTAACCCCGCGCGAGCCAGGCAAGGCGCAAAGTGAACGTGAACTGCGGTAGACGCAAATTGAATTGTGGTTGAACTGTTAGAACGCTGATAGAGTCGCACAAGCAGAACATTATATGAGTTAAGCCCGACTGACGGTGAAGTTAACCCTGCGAGGAGGAAGCAACGAGAAGTGAATAGACACTTTGTATTTATCACAAACCGTGAGAGAATGAAGATGATGTGAGGTTGATCCAGCGGACACAGCTAGCTGTGGGAGACGTCGAGGGCCCTAAAGAATAAACTTTTATTCGCGTAATTAGTGTATTCTTATGGATAATTTTGTGAGTAATTTGTTTTATATTAAATTTCTTCGTACATGTAAATAAATAATCTTTCAATGAATTATCGTTGATCACCCTTTGGCGTTGTAAGCCACAAGCGCCTTCAGGAATTCTAAGAGTCCCACGCGGATAGGGCATTGATAAGGGGGCAAGGTTTACGTTCGAACTGGGGTTCAGACGACAGTCACTGGCTGTCAGCTGAGCGCTGATAAGAACATAAATTTCCCTCCATCACTTAACCCCGTAATACTGCGACAACGCGTGTGATGAGTTTCATTGCTAATGGTAATGTCATAAAAAAATCGGTCAAATTAAGTCTCGATTGAGCAACATTTCTTGAGTTGATTCACAGAAAATGAATGTTAATGGTATTTTTAGAAACAACCGTCTGAAATATATCAGTTGGTCGTAAAAGCGAATTATGTGTTCGCTTTTTCGACAAACTGAAATATTCCAGACGAGTGGACTAAATATAAGCAATGGATGTTTAAAGAGCTGGACTGGTTCCGATTAATAACAGTGTCATTTCCTTACAGAATTAGGCTGTAGGCTTGAGACTCCTCAATAATTATTCAAACCAGTCATTCGAACGTGAGACTAGCAGTTATATTTTAACAGAGAAACAAATTATACGCTGTGTTACCGTCGCATTTTTTTTAAAGTACACATATTATATACTGTCCAATTTTGCAAGTTTATGAAATTAACATCTCCATCTACGACTTTAAAAAGTGCAACCGTATTGATAACGGTGGATTAAACCTTTACCCAATGTAACGACCAAAACCGGCCAGCACTATTCTCAAAAATCGTCAGTTAATTTTCATTATTTTTTGTCTCAAAAACATAGGTTATGACCCCTCATTGGAACGAGCTGAAAAAATGAAAAAAACGAAATGAAAAAACTTAGTTGTTCAAGAATTAATTTTTTTTGCAAGTGTCGTGCTTTTCATGTTAGGTAAAGGGTTAAAACTTTTAAACATTACTGAGTTTGGTGTAACCGCTTTAGCTATCGCCGACTACACAGTGACGAATGTGCTGTTGGTGTGGTTTGCGGTTTTGGCGGAATGTTTGAAGAAGAATACGCCCTCTATCTTTCTCCAAGAGTAAAAACAATAACAATGCCTTATAAACCAACTCAGCTGTGGTGTAAGCTCTCGCTTCACTTTTCTGCTGTGTGTGGCATCTGCATATACAACGGCATATGGGGACACAGATGTTAATCCTATGTTAAACGGGAAAATGGCATATACCAACTATTATCGGTAACAAGGGCTTTCAATTAGAGATTGCCAGGTGAGCATCTTATGAACATAAGCTGCTCTCACACTAAAGTCTGATCGCTCCAACTTCGTTATCGGGTCCTGCGAAGTACTGAGGTTCGATTAGATTCGAAATCAACTTGATTATTCGATTCGATTCCAGTCGAGCCGATTCGGAACTTTTTCGAAATATCAAGATGTTCCCATAAACCTACCAAGCCTCTTCACTTGAACTCTGTTGATATTATCAGGTCTCCTATCAAGGAGACCTGATGTTAGGAGAAGAGGCATCCGCCTACGAAACTACTACGATTCCGTTTTGGAATATTCCGCTTTTTTGATTGAATTGACAAAACAAACGAGCTGCTGCTGAATACTTAAGTACGATTGTAAGAGCGGTGACATTCGAATATATATTCAATTTGATTCAAAATCCTCTGTCTGATTCGATTTGGAATTCGATTCGATTCGGAAGATGGGATTTGCAGGGCTCTGCTTCATTACACCAACTTGAAAAGAACTTCACTTTTCTGGAGACTTTGAGTTCGCCCCTGTGCCTTCTTTTCATGTTCTCTGTCACTTCCAAGAATGTGTCCAATAGAGCTTTAGGTTAACCGAAACCGAACCGAGGTTTTTAGTTTTTTTTAAAAACCGAAACCGAAACCGTCGAAATCCCGTAATCTAAGGTTTTTCGTTTTTTTTATAAATACTCTCTTGCTGCAGAAATTCACAGAATGTAGCCATCCCAGAGTAGTGAGAGTACCCAGACACTGCCAATCGCCGTGTCTGGGTACTCTCACTACTCTGGGAAGGCAACATTCTGTGAATTTCCGACATTTCAGTTTAGTTGTGTTTGAAGCTTTCCTCAAGTTGCGTGTAGGTGTCAGACCTCGAAAAATGGTCAAGCAGAATAAAAATTCTGTATATTAAGGTAATTATTATATTGACCTTCCTGGTTCTTCATGTATTATAGCTTATTTCGGGCATTCATTGAGTTTCACTCAATTTCACTGCCATTCATTTATGACACCGGACATAAGAATGAGTTTTATTGAATTTTATTTGGCCTCATGGACAAACCGAAAACCGAACAGAACCGAGGTTTTACTCCACTTGAAAAACCAAAACCGAAACCGAACAAGAAATTTAAAAACCTACAGCTCTAGTGTCCAATGAAAATGTCAGTGGAGTCTTTTCCTTCTTTCAAAGCCTGCGCTCTCATCGGATAAAAATACATTTAAACCCGGGGTTGAATATCTCCACAGAAAACAGGTTCAATAAATTTATCTTTATAATAATAGCATTAGTTTCATTCAACATCTGATGCATCAATGGTACCATTAATGGAACCTGCAATACAACATATACAAAATAATATTACAGTTGATAAGATGGCAGAGGAGAGTTGCGAAAAACGAAAATGGAATGTGTAATTCGAGAAAGGCGTACGCGAAAATACGAATATCGACCAAAATGAAAAGTGTTTTTTAAAAGTTCCAGATATGCAGAATCTAAATAACCTAATTCCTTGCAGAAAGGTCGATTAACGGTTATGGGCGGCAGAAATATACAAACACGGACAATGGCGGCTCTACGAAAAGTGAAACAAAAAATATGTACAATGTACAGTTAAAAGTAGAAGTCCTGTCACGACCTGTGCGCTTATCTAGGCTTAATTGCGCGTAAGAATTGCGCACAATTGTCATATCGAATGGCATCCAAAGCATGACAGGTTCTCCTGGTTACTCATAGCAAACACAGGTAATGTTTCTGCCAATGGACCTCCGGGTTACCCGGAGGTCCATTGGCTGAAACATTGCTTGTGCACAGGCCATATGTACAGAATTGGATAGCCTTACTATTGTCATAACGCGTATATTAACGCGCAGATCGACGTGCTATTTGTGCACATTTCATGACAGGACTTCTAGTTTTAACTGTAAGTGTATTAGCGGGAAAAGGTGAACAGTGTTCAGATGTGCGTCTTATACTGCGTCAAAAGTCGGTTGGCTATCGGTCAAGTTTTATCACGACATGTATTGTGAAACAAGAAAACAAAACAAATACACGTGTGAGACAGCATTGAAGATGTCGATTCAAAAAATACGGATTCATGAAAATAAATAATTAAATAAATAGATAAAAAGCTGTGGTTACATACAAACCAAATACAAACAACAACTACCCCAAAGGTTTTAGACTGTTAAATCCTTATAATTTTCTCAGACGTGATTTCATTAAACAGGCGTGATTTATACCCAAAGTGGATGTTTACAATGAAGAACAAAAATGTGTAAAAAGTATTGAGAAGTGATGCGGTAAACCCGCACAATTAATATCATAGAGCTTTTAAGGAACGAATTTTATTATTTTTAACATTTTTGCATTCAAAAAATGCCATTGTAATACATTTCTTGATGTTTTGCTACAAAGTCGAATATTTTCACGAATTAGCCGGTAATCAATTAAATTATTTCTGTTGCGAAACTGTTATTACTGGACTCGACAGCCACTTGAATTTCACAAACAATAAGCTTACTTTTTAGTGCCAGCTGATTAAAGAGAATGAAAGATCCTGTTTCGTTTCCACACTGTAAATAGTTCATGAAGATAAGAAGACGTTCAGTGGTGAGGAGTAAACTGAATTATTTGAAAATATGGTTAGATGTTTTCATCTCTTTTCTCAAAGAAATTGATTCGTTTTGATGTGGAAGATGAAGACGAAAACACTTTTAATCATGAAAATAGATGTAAGATTTAATAAGCACTTTGAAATATTTTGAAAGAAACTTTAGATATTTTCGAAAAGTGTGCGGCAAAATATACCAGATTCCATCTTATTCCACGCCTGTTCTATGTCATTACCATCTACAGCAATACTGAACCATAAGGAAAATGAAAATCTGTTCCGCACATATCTGCGGACGGAAATCCTTGACGGACTACTTTTAAATAGACGCGAAATTTCACTGGAAGTTTCTGCAAATCGTGCAACGCAATTACAATTTGAGTCGCTGGAGATAGCTAAAAATCGTCCCCTGAGTTCCAATGTGTTCTATGTGCCAGTAGGCATGTAGAACACGTTGGAACCCAGGGAGAGAAATAGTAACACGGGTTCCCCTCGCAAATTTGGTTGGCGATAAAATGTGTTCTTTTTGTTGATAGTTGTCAAATGAATTGCTGAGTATCCTTCTAATAAATGTTTGTTTTTTTATAGAAGCTAAGGCATGTAATATACACAGAATGACACGCGTGTGTGAATGGGTTAATCGGTATGGCGCTTGTGTCATCGCGGAAGGATAAAACCCTAGGCCTGCGGCCTCTCGTTCTATCATTCCACGCCGGTGTAAAAGGAATGGAAGTCCGTAGAAACATTAGTCCCTCTGGACTATTATTCCGCGGAATAATAGTCCTAGGTCTAACATTTCTAGGAATAGTAGTCCGCCGGACTACTATTCCTAGAAATGTTAGACCTGGGACTATAATTCCGCGGAATAATAGTCCAGAGGGACTAATTTTCCTACGGACTTCCATTCCTGTTACACCGGCACTCGGGCCATATCGATTCACCCATTCACATAAGCGTGTCGTTCTGTGTATACATTACGGTTGTGAGTTCTTTGGAGAAACATGGGTCAATATATAACGGAGGAATAATTGAACGCAGGTCTCGTGGACCCTGAGATGGAATTGTGGGACATCAGCCCCCCCCCCCCCATGTCTTCGCAAAATATTGAAAATATCAAACGAAACGAGCTTCAACAACCGTCATATTATTATCCTGCATGTAGCTTGATGTGTTTATAGTTTATACTTCTACAGTTAAAACTGGAAGTCCTGTCACGAATAGTGCGCTTATCTAGGCTTAAATGCGCGTTGGAATTGCGCGCAATTGCCATATCGAATGGCATCCAAAAGCACGGCAGGTTCTCTTGGTTACTCATGGCAAACACATGCAATGTTTCTGCCAATGGACCTCCGGGTTACCCGGAGGTCCATTGGCTGAAACATTGCTTGTGCACAGGCCATATGTACAGAATTTGATAGCTTTACTTGGGCCATAACGCATACATTAACGCGCATATCAACGTGCTATTTGTGCGCATTTCATGACAGGACTTCTACTTTTAACTGTAATTGCTCGTTATACTACTTGTCACCCTGAATAAAAAAGACCTTACTATTCGAGTCGGCGATTAAAATGATCCGAATCGGAGTAGTGACAGCCGCAGTAGCCTGTTAGATTGCGCAATGTGAGCCTATTGTGCGTCCTGGGCGATATTAGTTAATTGGTATGTTGCCCGCACCGATTCGGTGTCAGTACTCCACAAATCCGCTAAATCGTCCAAATTGCTTCTTAGGTGTTTGTTGGACTTTCTGTGGGTAGGTCCCTGATCCTTCGCTTGACCCTACGTTCAACGTCGCCCCGATTCCTCTGAAACAAGATGCACTGCCGGCACTCAGAGACTGCGGTCCGAACACTTACGCGATTGGGTATCACAACCTTACCCTAGATATCTATGTTTATTTGAAACTTGAGATTCTTGACTCCAAATTTTTAAAATGGTATTTATGACGATGATTTTCCAAAAGTACAATTTATGTACATAAATTAGAACGTTACTCACAATTATTTATTTCTCTAATGCACACTTTGATGTCATTATTTTAAAAGTTCATAGTTTCTTCGAATCAACGTCGTTTTGTCGTAGCTAATGGTGCATGGATCTTCTTAATTCCCACCAAATACTTCAGTTTTGTTCAAATAACATGCACATTTATTGATCCGTATTTTCACCACAGCGGTGAAAATTATTCCAAACTTATTTTACTTCATGTGGCAGGTCAAAGCGAGGCTCCAATCCGATACTTTTATATATGTGAGCGGTGATAAATTAACCGTCGGGTCTTTCATTGAGACTTTACTCGCCATCCCATAGAATCGAATTTTTAACGAGTTTTTGTTTCATGTGTAATGTGCAATGTTAACGTCTAGAATTCACCGTAGTGCTCTCTGACTTACATTATTACCCCGTATCACAGACGTACACACCCTTTGTTCATTCCATGACATTCTCAGATCAACTCTACACAGCATACTTCCGGTGCACCACAGGCGGGCACAAAAGCAAGCGCATCATCAGGTCCCTAGTTTACACCTACATGTATGTCCGGCGAGCTTTGCGTATTACTGTTGAACATTCCCATCGTTCAGATGCGGCCTCAACCTCGCAAACTCAAACTTCGCTGATCGCACATCAGCCACTACTACGAGAAGCGCCCGAATCAATCGCTCAGTGGTGGTCACCCATCCAAGATTTAACCGGGCTCGAAGTTGTTTAACTTCGATGATTTACGAGAGCAGGTATCCCTTCGCCAGTGCTCCCGACAGAATGTCGACATTTTAATAATGTTTGGTTTATTCCTAAAACGCGTCCCTACAAATTTAGGTGTCGGTGATGGGTACAATTCCAATATTCAGACATACTTCCTTCGAAAGAAATCTACTTTTAATTTCCCTGCTGATATCCGGTAAGCTTTTTACACAACAGTGTATTTATTTAACGCTCTCTAAATAGCCCCTCATTACCACGGGATGAACAGGGTGTCCGCATTCCACGAGTGGGCAATATTTCCACGAACGCAATAATATAAGCTTCCAAAAACTTTAATTTATAGGAATAACCATCAACCCGATGCTTCATTTACGCTGATGATTTTTATTACCTGGAAAACTCATGCGTGGACATCACTGCCCATGCGTGAGTTACGACCAGTACACTGCAAAAAATATAGGTTCTCTTTAGAACCAAAACTGGTTCTAATCTTGTCCCTGAGATGGAACCAGTTCTGTTTAAATAGTATTTATTTCAAATCAAATAAATTTATAAAGATTAACATTAAATATTAACAGAATTAAACATAAATTGAGGGGGTTCAGCCGTAAGTTTAGAGCTTATACGAGGTTGTCTCAAATCATTATTAAGCAAAGGAGATATGAACAGTTGGCATATCGAACCAGTTTTGGTTCTATACAGAACCAAAACTGGTTCGATATGCCAACTGTTCATATCTCATTTGTTTCAAAATGTTTGGCGATTGCGTTGAATAAGCTCCAAGTTTACTGCTGAATCTACTTCAGTTCATGTAATATTCTGTTAAAATTGAATGCTAATCTTGGTAAATTTATTTGATTTGAAATAAATACTGTTTAAACAGAACTGGTTCCATCTCAGGGACAAGATTAGAACCAGTTTTGGTTCTAAAGAGAACCTATATTTTTTGCTGTGTACATGGCGGCTGTAGTGTATATGTGTTAACTTGGTTTCTGTGGAACACTAAATAACTTTATGTCAGGAGATTACAATCATCTTGAAATGAAAGGCAAGACTTCAGTAGAGTGATTTAGTTATTATGAAAAAGTCTTAGGACGCAACAAAGACTTGAACGTCATACTCAAGTTGCAAACGAAAGCTGCGATGGCTGCCTGCACCTACAGTTAAAACTAAAAGTCCTGTCACGAATAGTGCGCTTATGTTGGCTTAATTGCGCGTTGGAATTGCGCGCAATTGCCATATCGAATGGCATCCAAAGCACAGCAGGTTCTCCTACTCATAGCATATGCAATGTTCTGCCAATGGACCTCCGGGTTACCCGGAGGTCCACTGGCTGAAACATTGCTTGTGCACAGACCATATGTACAGAATTTGATAGCTCTACTTGGGCCATAACGCGCACATTAATGCTCATATCAACGTGCTATTTGTGCGCATTTCATGTCAGGACTTCTGGTTTTAACTGCAAATATATGTATCGAGCACACATTTAATATAAAAAAATCTTTCACAGCTTACTAGGGTACACCACAGCTAAGCCTAACTCACTACGAAAAACCATAGCTGAGCAAATGTCAAACCCACCACCTCTGACTTCCAGCAGTGTTCACGCTGTCGATTGCCAATAGTGCCAATTGCAATAAGCATTCTCTTGGAACCAACAATACAGCATTTGACACCAACAATATACCTTTGGTAGCTCTCAAAGGATTTGTGGTCTATTATTGCAGCGAGTCGTTTTAGATAAAGTCACTTGTTACGACCCACAATGTAATAAATGCCCATAATGTTATACCTACCCATAATGTAATACAAAAATGCCCGTAATGTAATCTAACCCTGCCTGTTCTGCAGTGCGGAGTTACGAAGTTGGGGAGCTGGCAGCTGCTCGTCGTTGTTCGGTGGTTCTCTCCGGGTACTCCGGCTTCCTCCGCCCGTAAAACTGTCACGGTCATGATTAGCCATTGTGCATAAATATGTGACCTTAAACATCAATAAAATAAAAATAATAAATCGTACTATGAGTGCAACAATGCACCATCTGCAATGCTTTAGCATTGCAGATGGCGCCTTGTCGCACTCAAAGAACGTTATATGGTTAATTTGTTCTCATTTACTCAGATTCCTTTTGGTACTAAAATCTTACATTTGGCACTAGAAAAATCATTTGCCACTGAGAAAAAATCCCACGTGGTACCAAACAAATTCGGACCAGCATGAACACTGCTCTCCGGGGACCTCTAAAGAAGAGAGTATTAGAAACTATACCAATACTTCCCAGGGGTAAACCTTAGCAAAGTTGACATTCATAATTTAATTACAGCTGCCGTTCCCCAGCTCTAACGTGACAACAACCATGACCACTCAATGTTATCTATACAAAATTGCCAACCAACAGTTTAGGAAAAAGATGATGCTGTTACCTAACAAAAAACTTAATATGGCACTTTGAAGATTATTTAACCCTTTGAAAACTGGTGGTATCTTCCATATCAGTTCAATGGCAGCAAATGAAAGATTCCATATTCAATATTAAGGGGAAGACCAATTAATATTTTCAACGTGCAGCCTCGATTGGTCTACCACACACCTCCACTGAGCATCCATCCTATTTAATGAAATTAGGACGTATTATATTCCTAGACGAAAATGCGGCTGTTCGCGTTCAAGGAAAAATCATTGCCGACATCTGTAATATGCACTACCAGCTCGAATAACCCAGGATTGTCAAATAAGAGATGCACATGTTGAATTACCCTGTCTGTACAGGTAACCGCTGTCTTTCGACCAACCCTATTAATTCGCTTCCGTTTTCTCTCTTTGGAATAGATATCGTTGTACCTTTGTCACGTGAGCCGTAGCAGAATGTCAGACCATATTAGCATTGTACCGGTTAGCCAATGATGTAATTGATCATTGTGAGTGCTTTACGCTGGATTATAGTGAATTGATATACAGTTAAATATGTCCCAGCAATATGGCAGAATAGGACAGGTGAGACCCTGTGACGAACCCTCAAAATATTATCCAAGGCTTGTATTGGATCTAAACCAGTAATAGATCGGCCGCTGTGTTCCAATGTGTTCTATGTGCCTACTGGCACATAGAACGCATTGGAACTCCGAGGACGAGATTACGACGGAATGTGCATCACTTCTGTGCGAACTAACCGGTTTGCCATCGAAAAATCAAGGTTTATAAATCTTAAGGCATCTCCTGGATTGCTGAGGGTAAAAAAACAAATTACTGACTTGATCACCCTATCTGTGTCTCACCCGGGTTGCTCACTGACTCACTCGTCATAAACAATCCATAGAATGGAATAAAATAAGCAGCATGAAACAATATACTTTTATAGTAATTAGTTCACACCCTATTCAAAGCAGTAGTGAGACGGCGCAAAATGTCAAATGTGATTGATACCCTCAGATCCCTGCATAGAATTTGCCCCCGCAACCCAAACATCATGTTTATAATTAAGAAGAGCTGAGTTGGATCAGGTCACTTTCTAAAACGGTGCCGAAAACTTAAAACATGTGATGGCCGTGTTAGCTGACAATTCCTTTTTCAGTAAGACTGTCAATAAATAAACTAAATTTGACATGCTGACTGAAACCAAAATAGCATCCGAAAAGTTTCAAATGACTGCAAACCCACTCAATAAGGGCAGCTGGTACTGTCGGCCAAGCTAGCAATTAATACACTGTTGGCTGTATGTCGAGGATGTCAAACGGACTGGCTGGAACGTGCGGTTGTTTCTTTCCTGCCACTTTCGCAAGCTGACAAACCTTCGCAGCCTGCAAACGGGAAAGGCAAATTGTTAACACTTTGAACCCAGGAGGTCGCCTTTCAGGTCCAGGAGCATTTCATAATTTAATTGAGTAGGATGGCTGCTAAGACAATGTATGGAGCAACTCTTTCAGTTGCTGCCATTGAAATGACATGGAAGATACCAGCAGGGCTCAAATGCGTTAATGCATTACTTGAACCTAAAAGATGTCCTTGCTAAACTGAATATTACAATTTAAACAATATGAGGTTGAGGAGTTCGGTGATCGGACAAAAGCCATTTTTATCACAGTAAAATAAAAGCTTTTTATTTTGAAGAACATTCCCAAAACTATAGCTGCCAATCGGGGATGTGGCTAGAGGGTTTCAGCTGGGGGTGCCGCCGGTGTAAATTCCAACTGTGGGTAGTTTCGGTAGGTGGTTGCACTGCAGCGCTGGGTGATATATTTTAACACTTTAACCAACGAATCGCCCGCATCCGCCCGAGTAATATGCAAATACAGCTGCTGAAAAAATATTATTTTTCGAAAAAATTCAACAAAACCATATCATGTGACCCCTCTTTGGAACGAGCTCGCCGAGCTCGTTCCAAAGAGGGGTCACATGATATGGTTTTGTTGAAATTGTTTTAAAAAATTAAAAAAATGATATTTAAAACAATGAATTTTGAAATCGTCTGAGTTGGGTAAAGAATTAAAGTGATTATATATGTATATATACATACACATGCTTATGAACCCTTCTGAAAATTTTCACTAGTCCTGAAACGGAAAAAAGCATCATTTATAATGTGTCTGGGTCAGAAAATTTACCGGATTGATGTAAGAGTCGAAATTTTGAGGCCAATGTTAATTTTAGAGTAGGAAATTTGAAACTCAAGTTTCCAGTTGGAAATAAAAGATCAAAATTTCTCATCATTCAGTTGGAATTTTAATATTTTTCATGAACAATGTTAATTTACTGAATTTCCATCTATTTGATTTTTGACCTCGGAATTTCCAACTATCGAAAAAAATACTCCTCGCTGGTGGGGGGGGGGGGGGGGGAGACAACCTGTCGCCACATCCCTGAATAATTTGCAAGTTTTTGTGTTTCTTGTGAAAACAAATACGTGTAGCATATCTCACATCCTAACCTTTTATGATAATGCGCAGAATGTTGATATAATGAACAGAAACATCAAAAGATGGTGAAAATGCCGTTTTCTTATTTTTAAATGGGTTGCAACAAAGAATAATTGTCAAACGTTCAAACTGACTTGGAAAAAAATTCTAAATAGACAGCTTCTGTATTTTTATACTACACTCCGGGAAAATGTCTGATGGCTGTGAAATGATGCACGCAGCGATGATACAAATTGGCTAACATTTTCGAAATTTAATTTTTTTATATGAAATTCCCATACCTTTAGTTTTAAATTTACCGACATCTTTAGGAAATTAAGGAAACTAACGTTCCTGTAAATCTCTTTCAATGACTAAAATGATATAACCCTGGCTGTTGAAAGCTCCGTTAAACCTCTATAAATAAACAACAAGAAGCCGGCAGCATTTGCAAAACAAACTCTTAAAGAACTAAATCGTTTCCTCTTTTTGCTCATTAAACGTTCCAATGAGACGGCATAAGATATGTTTTGGAGGCAAAACTTGAAAAAAAAAAAAATTTGAATGGCGATTTTGGTGAATTGTAATGGCTGTTAAGGGTTGGGGATGAAGATTAATTTCTCCTTACTTACAACAGTGCAGTCGCCGTGGACTAGTCATGCGTTTACCAGGAAAAAGAAATCATCATCAGCACAATTTTAGTTGATGAAGCACCGGGTTGTACCCGGCTCTTCATTAATAAAATTTTTGTTGATCATTCCTATAATTAATGTTTGGAATCTAATAGTTTGTTGTCCTTGAAAATACAGTTAAAACTAGAAGTCCTGTCACGAACTGTGCGCTTATCTAGGCTTAATTGCGCGTAGGAATTGCGCGAAATTGTCATATCGAATGGCATCCAAAGCATGGCAGATTCTCCTTGTTACCCATAGCAAACACAAGCAATGGTCCTGCCAATGGACCTCCGGGTTACCCGGAGGTCCATTGGCTGAAACTTTGCTTGTGCACAGGCGGTATGTGCAGAATTTGATAGCCTTACCATGGTCATAACGCGTAGATTAACGATAAATCGACGTGCTATTTGTACGCATTTCCGGACAGGACTTCTAGTTTTAACTGTATTGCCCACCCGTGGAAAGTGACCAGTCCGCGGCGACTGTACTGTGGATCGAGTAGGGAATGGGTGAGTTAACAAGTAATTGATTGAGTGAGTGAGCGAGTTGCATCGAATAAGGTGAACATGGGAAATGATAAGTCTATGTTCGCCATAAGTCAATTCGGAGCACGCATTTCCGTATCTTATGTGACGTGCAGACCCCACAGATTGTATGCTTACTAAGTCATCCAACGAATTTGTGACTTATAGCGATCGGCAACCTTTTTTTTTATTTTTATATTTTTCTCCTTCAGACAATCACGGCCACAATTTTCAAGTTACACACGAAATTTGGCACAAATAGTAACGACCATCCGGCCTTGAACGTAACGGAGCCGGATTTTTTTTTTATTTTCGATCTCTTTCCAAAACAATGCTCAATTTACAATTTGTTTTTTTCTTGATCGTTTAACCCTTAGAAACCTAGTGTCTGTTTTTCCGGCCAGCAACATGATACGTCATAACGTCATTAAATAGGATGGCTGTTCCGTAAATGTGTGGGGTAGACAAATCAATATTTTCAACGTGCAGCCCCGATGCTGCACGTTGAAAATATTGATCGTCTACCCCCAAATAATGAATATGGACTCTTCTAATTGCTGCCATTGAATTGGCATGGAAGATACCACTAGAGTTCAAAAGGTTAATACCTCCCTCTTTCAACTTTTGTGAATGATATCTCTGACTCAAAACAATATCTAAAAATGTGGTACTAACCTGGGAAATTCCAACTGTTATGGCCGAATTTTCGAGTGACGTAATTGACATCAACGTCACAAAAAATTAAATCATTCCAATTTTCCAGAAATTTTTGTTTGTTGCAGAGCTATAAAATTAATATATAGCTGTGTTTGTTTTCGGTTTATCGCCATGTTTTCGGTTTTAACGTCACTTTACATTTTGGGGTATTTATGGACATTTTCCATTAAGAACGCTGATTTTCTAACACGAAAGCCCTCTGTTAAAAATACACACAGCTATGAAATTTCAAACACTATTGTCTCGATGATGTCTCTAAAATGTACAGCCGTTATAATTTCAAATTTCAACCTTTATCCCAGATTACGTCAAATTGACGTGATTTTCATGACTACCTTATTGATCGCCCCTTCTTGTAATTTTTCAAATATACTCTCCAATAAAAACTATATCAAAAATGCATTCAGTTTACAGCTAAAACTAGAAGTCCTGTCATGAAATGCGCACAAACAGCACGTTGATCTGCGCGTTAATGTACGCGTTACGACCCAAGTAAAGCTATCAAATTCTGTACATATTGCCTGTGCACAAGCAATGTTTCAGCCAATGGACCTCCGGGTAACCCGTAGGTCTATTGGCAGAAACGGTGCATGTGTTTGCTATGAGTAACCAGGAGAACATGCCGTGCTTTGGATGCCATTCTATATGGCAATTGCGCGCAATTCCAACGCGCAATTTAGCCTAGATAAGCGCACTATTCGTGATAGGACTTTTAGTTTTAACTGTACATCCGGCAACAACTTCATCGGTGCTGCTATTGCAGTGGCGGTATGATGTCAACGTTGCAATAATTAAATTTCGCCCGATTTTAATCCAATTTTATTGTATTGTAGAGCTCCAAAAAGATTTTTTCTATTTTGGATTTAACGTTATTTTTTACATTTTACGTTATTTTCAATTCGGAACATTTGAAATATCGCCCATTTTGTGAGGAGCATAACTCAGAAAATACCACAGATGCGGTTCTAATATTTTACAATTACGCCAGTCGATACTTGAAAATGTGCACCTCTATATTTGTAGTTCCCTAACGGAATATATTTAACGCTACGACACTGGACGTTGACGCAAAACGTCAACAATTGAATTTCACCGCACTGGAGTTGTATCAAGTGATATTTCTTTACCTAAACTTCGCATCATTTCAATTACCAAGTTGAAAACATTTTGAAAATCTCATGTCAAACACAGAGATAAGACGTTAATTATACCACCCGGCGTATTATTTTATGATTTAAATTTGTTTGAACAGTTTTCATTAAAATCGCTACTTTTCTGATTCTACGCTAGCCCCGTATTTATAAATGACACAGCTATGAAATTTCATACACACTTTTCTGGTGATTTGGAATTGTGCAAGTTTATTTTTTCATGTCAAAATTACGCACCCCATGTCGGCGATGCCAATCATCTGGGGTTGTACCTTTTATTTTCAATCTCATTTTCATACTTTGGGCATTTGGCAAATATAATATCCACACAAAAAATAATATCTAAAAATGCGTTGCCGTCCTCATAAACTCCCAACCGCTGTGGACGAACTATGAGGTTACATCATTGGGTGGGGAGGTCATATTTGTTCCCATTCTTTACCTTTTTACGTGGCTTCAAAATTTGATTATTCTTTACATATTTGTTAAAAACGCTAAGCTTTTTAACCCTTTACCTAACATGAAAGGCAGACGACACTTGCAAAAAAGTTCTTTAACTAATAATGAAAATCAATTGGCGATTTTTGAGAATAGCACTGGCCCTTTTTGGCCGTTATGTTGGATAAAGGATTAAGGGTTAACATGTTTTCAGAAGTTCAAAATACTATGATCGTGCTCAGCAGATTTCCTACAAATAACATCTAAATTTGGAGAAGCTGCACCCACAAATTTAGCCACAATTTACTGTCAACAGACATGACTGTTATTCCGATGAGACACACGTTCAGATTTCAGGCGACAGGCACTGCGTTATTCGGCGGTTTAGTACGTTGAGAGGCAGTATGCACCTTCTCCTCGTTCTTGGGCATATTCTATGAAGGCCGTCTGTTCGCTGGGTGACTTCTAGAAATTAGCTTGCGATTTCAAAACAATTTAGTTATATCGTGAATTATACAGGGAGAGGCCACCCAAAATTTCCAAGACGTGACGTGGGGGGGGGGGGGGGGGGGTCTCTTGAGTGCGCCAAAAATGTGCATTTCCAACTTGTGCAATTTTTTGAATTTTTTAAAAATATATCTATATATCAGCTAATATATACCATCATTTGTGTTTGAAACCTTAAAGATGATGTTGTACATCACGCTCTTAACATAAATACAACATCAGGAAGCATTATATGTGAGAATATTGGGCTTAAACTGGGAAAATGTCACACGTTAGTAAGGGGTGGGTGTCTTTTTCGAAATGTAGAAATGTGCAGACAATATTTTGGGAACAATTCAAATGAAAATTTGTTCCCGTATATGTACACCTGCTCTGGCCAAGCCTGATAATGAACAGCTTGTCATTTGTAGATTGGGGCCCACAGCAGCCCACATAGGTTTAAATTGGTGGTGCCTGTTTAACCCTTTACGTAACATGAAAAGCAGACGACACTTGCCAAAAAATGATTGAATAACTATTTTTTTCATTTTTCGTCTCGAAAACATAGGTTATGACCCCTCATTGGAACGAGCTCGACGAGCTCGTTCCAATGGGGGGTCATAACCTACGTTTTTGAGACAAAAAATGAAAAAATAATAAAAATTAATTGGCGATGTTTGAGAATAGCGCTGGCCGGTTTTGACCGTTACGTTGGGTAAAGGGTTAAGAACATTATGAAAACCCCCTAAAGACAGCTGTTCCTACTAAGTTTATAAGTTTATTTTGGATTTTAATGGGAGAGTGGGGGTGGGTGTCTGAGAACGGTAGTAGAAAATTTGCACGCAGTGGGTGGGTGGGTGTAAAAAGGAGCCGAATAAAAAATAGGACGTCACGTCTTGCAAATTTTCAGTGCCTCCCCCCCCCCCCCCCCCCCCCCTTGAATTATATAGTTATAATTCGTCGCCTGAGTGCTAGAATGTCCTATGTCCCATTAGGGACATAGGACATTCTAGAACTCAGGCGACGAATGTATGTGAAATGGTAGCACATGCCACGGTAACAAATGATACAACTTGTAGAAAACTACTGAAACCTGTCCAGAAAATATTCAATCTTCAACTGATCCGATAATTGCTTGCGTAGAATGTTATTCCAACCAGAAGCATTTTCCGAATTCAAAGCCATTTATCATTTCATGCTCATTAAAAATCGAATTGAAGATTCCAGACTTTGGACTTCATACAGTTTAGGTTACGAATATTAATTGAACATTTATTGGATTTAGTTTATTATCAATAATAATATTCACTTCTGAGTTCGTTGATTCGAAAAGTAAATATGATTTACGCAGGTTTATCAGTCGATATTTGATGATATTGATTGTGTATATTTGCCTTTACTCTTTATTTTGAATACATTAGGATAGATAATGAAAGAATTAAATTATTATGTCTTTACTGGTTTATGGTTGAGCTTCCCGGTTACACGGGAGCTCGTTGGCACAGTGGCAGCGGCATTGAACTCCAAACCGAGAGGTCCACGGTGAGGGGGTAACTGTGTTGTGTCCATGGGCAAGCCACTTAATCCCGATTGCCCACACGCGGGCACTGTGGCGCTGTGTACTGAGGCGTACTGCACGTCGCACCTGTCTTAAATCAATGCTAATCCTGCTTGGGTTGAGTTAATACGTTGAGGAGTCTGACAGTTGTTCACCGTTACTCGGTGGTTCTCTCCGGGTACTCCGGCTTTCTCCATCCGTAAATCTATCCGACACGAGGTGGCCCTGGCTTTCGAAAGTGCCGTTAAACTCCAATAAATAAATTCCCAGTTACATGCGAACACGTTGTGCCCTGCGACGGGCAACGCTGTTTGCCTGAATGTCAGCAGTTTCAGACTTTTTTGGGTTGAAATATATCGGACCCTGGGTATCGCATGACAAGGCGTGAAATAAGACAACCCATTTTTATTGACGGGTGTAATAATTTGTTTGTTAAGCAACGTCGAGTCCGGTTAATCCTTGGATGGTTGTCCGTCTGAGCGAACTCGAACTCCCGCGTTGTGTCCTTGGGCAAGGCACTTAACCTCGATTATCCACATGGGGGTACGATGGCGCCGTGTACTAAGGCGTACTGCACGTCGATGGTGCGCATGTCTTCGTCCAATCTAACCCTGCCTGTGTTGCAGTGCGGAGTTACGATCTTTGGGAGCTGGCAGCTGCTCGCCTTTGCTCGGTTGTTCTCTCCGGTTTTCTCCAACCGTAAAACTGTCACTGACACGATATGACCTTTGCTGTTAAAGTGTCGTTAAACCTTAACAAATAAATAAATAATTTGTTTATTATTTCGCAATGGATTCTTAACCTTTTATCTAACGAATCGGCCGCATGCGCCCACGCAATTAACAAATTAAGAATTTGAAAAAAATGTATTTTTCAAACATTTTCAACACAACCATATCATGTGATCCCTCATTGGGACGAGCTCATCGAGCTCGTTCCATACAGATTATCACCAAAGTGTGTGTCTCCGGGAATTCAGATCAAGTCGAGTTGTAGGAACAGAACAGTATTTCGACGAGCCCGTTAGGGCGAGTCGAAATGCGATTCTGTGCCAACAATGAGATTGCAAAAATGTGCTCAGATCTTTTATAGTCTCCTACAGTGTTATTGTTTCCCATTCTTTTCACCACGTCCGAAGTTTCCTTTTCACCACTGGGAGGGACTCAACTATCTCTTCTCACACTTCGACGAATTTATGCTTAAGATCCTGAATTTCAATTTGCGTTGGATTTTCTGTACACCTGTCCTGTTTTTTATTCTCTTCATCCTCCTAACCCTTACTTAATGCTATCTTTGGTAGCTAAACGTACAAAAGCTCGAACTCAGATCACTCCAATATGACTGATCACACCTAAAGTAAATGGGGAATTTATTTATTTATTTATTAGTGTTTAAGGTCACATACTTATGTACAATGGCTAATCATGAGGGTGACGGGTGGAGGAAGCCGGACTACCCGGAGAGAACCACCGAGCAACGGTGAGCAGCTGCCAGCTCCCCAGCATTGTAACTCCGCACTGCAGCACAGGCAGGGTTAGATTGATTGAAGACATGCGCACCATCGACGTGCAGTACGCCTTAGTACACAGTGCCATCGTACCCCCATGTGGACAATCGGGATTAAGTGCCTTGCCCAAGGACACAGCACGGGAGTCCGAATCGATCGCTCAGACGGCCACCCATCCGAGGATTAAGCGGGCTCGGCGTTGCCTAACTTTGGTAATCTGACGAGAACTGGTTACCGCGCCCCCAAGTAAATGAGGAAAGATTTCCATGTAAACAAACTGGCTGTGCCTAGTAATGCGTCAAGAGGGACAACTGTAGCCTGATTTATATCGGCCGTGATTGATGTCATATCAGCCGAAATCCAAAGTCATATCAGTCGAGATTGATAATAGGCAATTCTGGGATAGAAAAATCATTTATATTAACTTTTTACCCAACACCAAAAGCAGACGACACTTACAACCAAAATTTTTGAATAACTATGTATTTTCATTTTTTACGTCAAAAACATAGCTTATGACCCTTCATTGGAACGAGCTCAAGGAGCTCGTTCCAATGCGGGGGTCATAAGCTATGTTTTTGTGAAAAAATAATGAAAATTGAATGGTGATTTTTGTGAATAGCTCTGGCCGGTTTTGGTTGTTACGCTGGGTAAAGGGTTAAACAAAATTCCGTATCAAATTGTAGCTAATGTGAAATCCCCTTTCTATTGATTGAGGTTCATTTTGTATGAGCTCTGTTCCTGACACGCTATTTCACATTAACAATCGACAACTTAATGACCTTGGGTGGAAAATATAGTCTTTTCAAAATGCGGACACAGAGATGTCCAAAACAAACAGGAAAACCGAATGCTAAGTACTTTTGTTTATTATTTTTGAAATACAAGCAAATGGCGGTCATATCCATCAGTATTAATGATAGTTTTTCCACCCGTCTCTCCGTCCATTCGTAGTCAACATCTCTTTATTATCTAACATTCACCACCGTTGCAAAGTTTCAGCTGTGTCCGAAAAGTGAGTAGCTGGAGATGTACTAGTGTTAGTTTGCTAGTCTGTCCGTTTGTATGTCTGTCCGTAAGTGATCGAACGCTTGTTGTGATCAGTCGCTCACTATGGTAATGACTTCCTACACAATTTATTTTTATGTGGGCTGTGGCAAGGTCGGAACATCGAGGGACGAGACGGTTTGTGTGTTGTCGCAAATATACGCAGTCACAGTCGATAAATAGTAGATGTGCCGATACGAATTGGTCCGACCACTAGGGTAACTGGTATCAGAATCGAGAATGAAACGACAATAGAACGCACCGCAAGAAAATGAAAAACAAATGTTTGTGCGTTCTGTAAAAATCGAAATAAATGCATGTTTGGAAAAGGCGGTTTGATAAATAGAAACAAAATTAGATAAGAATTGCGACACGTGTGTTTGGGTTGAGAAAGCCTGTTTTAGATGGGCTAATCCAGAGGACCCTGCAAACAGGCTTGGGGCGAATACTTTGTAAATGTATTCGAATACGAATACTTTGAAATTTCATGAATACGAATACGAATACAAATAGACAAACTTTCAAATGTATTTGAATACGAATACAAATACATTACAATGTATTCATGAATACGTTTTTGAATACTTTTTAAATTAGAAGTATTTATAGCAAGGCCTTTTAAGTTTTTTGTTTGTTGGGTTAAAAGTCATTTTTTAAACTGATGCTCCTTTAGCTGAAGCTTTAATTGTGCTTACCAAGCTTTGTTGGGAAACTAAATTAATTACTTGACGGGAAATCCACTCTATAGTAATTAGACTACTCTCCATGGACAACACATCACAAAATGTGAGTGGATTACCTCTAAAAAATCACAGACTGGCGTTTCCTCATGAATGTTAAGTATCAGTTGCAATGACTCCACATAAGAAGGCTGCAAATATTCAGTATTCGAAATGATATTCGATTCGCCGGCAGTATTCGATTCGCATTCGATTCGGCAATCTATGTCGAATATCTATCGAATATCTCAGATTATCCTTGCAATCTTTCTCTCTGTCGGATTGCCCTTGATATCGGCGGGAGGAAAGCGGGGTTTTTTTAAAAAAAAAATAGGCACACATCAGCTAAAAAACGGATTCCTTCTGACGCAACTCAACATTCAGTGCCGGCGGCGATATTTATCCGTCGTTCATACTTCCTATTTCATGTGTCGTCGACGCATATATCTGTCGCCGGCACGGGGAATAAGGAGAAAGGGCCGACATAGTTATGCTCCGAACAAAAACACCATGTTTTGTCCCGGTAGCGCTACTGGTAACCATTCTAATGAATTTCATTCGATATACGATTCGATTTGCGAATAGTGAGCAATATTCGATTCGGTATTCGAGTCGATTGCATTCGAATATTTGCAGGGCCTTACTAATCCTCCCCAAACTCCCTTAGCGATGTTACGGTGAAGGGATAAAATTATCGTCAACTTAACCCTTTCCCCAACGAATCGCCCGCATCCGCCCGCGTAATATGCAAATTTAGCAGCTGGAAAAATATTATTTTTCCAAAACTTTCAACAAAACCATATCATGTGACCCCTCTTTGGAACGAGCTCGTCGAGCTCGTTCCAAAGAGGGGTCGCATGATATGTTTTTTTTGAAAATGTTTGAAAGGGTTAAAAAAATTCTCAACATGGGAAATACCCAACACCTTTCGTGTTCTTCTTTTTGCGACTTGAATTAGCATAAACGTAAGGAAACATGTTAGTGACATCATAAAAATAAAGAATTCACACCTATAAAATCTTCAAATTTCGAATTTTTATCTCCAAATGTGAACTCTCTATCTCCATGTTTTCGAGAGGAAAAGTCGAAATGTCGATATTTTATCTCGAAATATCAATTTTAAAAAAAACGAAATTTTAATATTTTATCTCGAAATTTCAACTTTAAAAAATAGAAATTTGAGACATAAAGTCGAAGTTTCAACTTAAAATCTCGAAATTTCGAGATACAAAAATGAACTTTCGAACTTTAGAAAACAACTGTAAGTCACTAAAACGCTTCTGTATAAATGAAAGGAACTTATAAGTTGATTTACGCTGATAAATGACTTCGTACGATGTTGTCTTCTAAAGAAAAAAAACATTATTTTCTTCAATCGGTACTCGTTCAATCAATCGTGCGCGAGGCTTAATAGAATTTAAAACCAATAGATAACTTTCTACATCACATTTATTAACAGCGTAACCAGGATATCTCCAGCTGGGTTTTAAATTATATGTATATATCTCACTGAAAGTGACAATGGATATATATAAATCCTATATATAAAACATTTAGGCATCCAAAATTTTTGTCACGTTTGAAGAAAAGCTGTATTGACGGCAAAGGTTAATTGATTGGCGCTGTAGAGATTTTCTTTCCAAAGAAAGAACCAATTCCGAGAGATAAATGACCCGAAAATCATAATAAAATCTTAATGTCAAAACAAGAAATATCTTCGTATAATCTCCTAGGAACTCATGAACTAGAGCGGACACTTTGATATTGAATTAAGATTTTTGTGGAAAAGTCGAAACGAATATAATAAATGAACAGGAAGAGGTTTCTCTGCGATTGTGGTTTATTTGGATATTTGTCTCAATTTTATCGCAGGCAAATTTAAATTTCGTCTTATAGTTATGAATCGAGATCCCCAGACTTGGTGCTTTCTGACATTCTCATGATCGCAAATCTTTTTTGTAATTTCGCTTATTATTACTGATACATTCTGTATTCAGGCAATTAAGTACCCAATATAACAATAACATGATTTTGGAGGGCATTATGGTTCATTAGCGGCCCTGCAGCAATGATGAACAGCCCGAGGTTTTATTAAAGCCCTGAGACGAAGTCTAGGGCCGTTAATAAGCCCAAGGGCTGTTCATCATTGCTGCAGGGCCGCTGATGAATCATGATGCCTGACAACAATCATGTTATTACTATTATTACCACGGAATCTAAAAACAGCCGGGCCGCGGGCCGCTAATGGCTATTTATACCATTATCGCCCGCGGCCCGGCTGCGTCGAATGACGTCACTGAAATTATGGAGTTTTAACTGGCCTCCAAACTTTTTTATGTTTATCGACAAGTAACTTATAGATTGAGTGGTAATAATACATATTCTCAGGTGCAACAAAAACAGTATGACATTAATTCGTTGTAGAACAAATACCATATTCACCCTTTACCCAACGTAACGGACAAAACCGGCCAGCGCTATTCACAAAAATCGCCAATTAATTTTCATTATTTAAACATAGGTTATGACCCCTCCTTGGAACGAGCTCGACGGGCTCGTTCCAAAGAGGGGTCATAACCTATGTTTTTGAGACAAAAAATGAACAAAATTAGTTATTCAAGAATTTTCTTTGCAAGTGTCGTCTGCTTTTCATGTTACAGTTAAAATTAGAAGTCCTGTCATGAGATGCGCACAAATAGCACGTTGAATTGCGCGTTAATGTACGCGTCATGGCCCAAGTAAAGCTATCAAATTCTGTACATATGGCCTGTGCACAAGCAATGTTTCAGCTAATGGACCTCCGGGTAACCCGGACGTCCATTGGCAGAAACATTACATGTGTTTCCTATGAGTAACCAAGAGAACCTGCCGTGCTTTGGATGCCATTCAATATGGCAATTGCGCGCAATTCCAACGCGCAATTAAGCCTAGATAAGCGCACTATTCGTGACAGGACTTCTAGTTTGAACTGTACGTAAAGGGTTAAACTGGCTGACGGCTACATTTTTTTTTTTGGTGCTCTGAATGTGTTCATTGGAGTTTGTTTTATTACATATAATTGATGAGTGCCCAGGGCACTCTCCAATAACTTGTTATAAAATAAACTTGTGTAAACAAAATTGTATTTGCGTTTAACTTACAGTACAGTCGCCGTGTACTGGTCACATTCCACGGCCTGGCAATATTTCTTCAGATTTCGGATTTCAAACACTAATTATAGGAATAATCATCAAAAAATTAATTAATGAAGCACCGGGTTGAACCGGGTTGAACATTTTACTGCTGATGATTTTTATTTAAGAATTGAATGCAATTTTTATAATCTTTATTGGAGTATGAACGTGTGGGAATGGGTACAGATTATGTATGAATCCCGAAAAGATTCATACAATTTGTACCCATTCCCACACGTTCATACTCCAATAAAGATTATAAAAATTGCATTCAATTCTTATAATTACATTCCGTAACTGTTTAAACTACTTTTTACCAAACAACAAAGCAGAAAGACGAAATAAAGCATGTACGAACGAACGAGGCGAAAAAACACCCTCACACAAAAGTCAAAGCGCACAACTCTGAGTTTTCACAACTTTAGAAATGGAAACGAGTATTTTAGTAATGGGTTTTATGCCACAGTTGAGAAATGTCATCAAAGAAACAGCAGCGGAGTTGATCACTGCGAGAGGCGCTAAAAGTTAAAAACCCGCCCAAACACCGCCCGAATTATATTCTGTCAGCTGCGCTCTAGTGTAACTGCGGGTGGAAGTTCCACCAAATATATTCATTGGAAAATGAATTACATTTGATCATGACGTTTTCATAAATTGTTATATTCCACATAACCGCTGCTATTTCTGCGATATATACCATCTCTTTCCTGAAAAAAAACTTGCTTCGGGCCTACAATATTTACCGAAATTAACAATATTGGGTGTGCACCATTACGTGTCACGTATTTTCATATTATCTTCCATCAAAATGTATTTTCATTTCCTACCAACTTAGATGAGGGCGTGGTGGCTAATTGGTTGAGCATTTTTTAACCCTTTACTTAACATGAAAAGCAGACGACACTTGCAAAAATAATTCTTGAATAACTAATTTTTTTCATTTTTTGTCTCAAAAACATAGGCTATGACCCCTCGTTGGAACGAGCTCGTTCCAACGAGGGGTCATAACCTATGTTTTTTTAGACAAAAAAAGGAAAAAAGTAATGAAAATTAATTGGCGATTTTTGAGAATAGCGCTGGCCGGTTTTGGCCGTTTCGTTAGGTAAAGGGTTAAACAAAAATGTCGATGGTTCGAACCTGACCCTCATTCGGACTGACCACGTAGGGTCACAGTGGCGCTATGTTCCAATGCGTACTGCATGTCATTGGTACACTCGCCTTCAACCGCTGTTTACTCTGTTCGTACCGGATTAGTAAGTTTGAGAGTCTGACAGTTACATACCGTTGCTCTGTGGTTCTCTCCCTCTTCCACCACACGTAAAACTGACGGGTTAGTATGGTGGAGAGTCTAACAGCTGGTTGCTACTGCTCGGCGGTTCTCGTCGGGTACTCCGGCATCATCCACCCTCAAGCTGTCCGACATGATATGACCCTGGCCGTAGAAAGTGTCTTTAAATCCCATTAAATGAACAAAGAAATCTAAATTGGCTGGTGTGTACATGTTAGTAATTAAGGCAACATGAAAGAGGGCTTCCATCATTTTTTCTAGCAGCCTTGTTTCTGGTTCTTAGACCAAATAAAAGATAACTCAGTATTGATATGTTTAGTTTAAACCATGTTTTATTTAAAAAAAATATACATTATGATTGCACCATTTCGGAAAGTTCCTTACAAAGAAGTATACAATAATTGAAGAAAAGGGATACAGCAGAAAGCAATAGCTTTTGTGAGCTGTCTCCAAGCTTTCGGTATTCTCGCATTATGATGTGATGATAATTGGGGATAGAATACAGCCACCGGTGTACAGCACGAAACATTCATAAGAGTAGAGACTAAACGATGAGCATTAGCTAATTTTGAAGTGATTCTTGGAAATAGCAGAATTTATGCAAGAAGCTATGTGTGGTGTCGCCGGGCATGTGTGGTTACTCACTGAAATACAGGAAATGGGGAAGAATGTTCGGGTAGTTCATCTTAATTAGTTAATATTGTACATAGTATAATGAAGTTAGTGGGAATTTACAATATATTTTTATTTTTATTCACCCACCATCACTTCGATTTTGATGGACAAACGCATGAAAGTTATTTGTCAAGTCCAGGTGCCGTGATAATTAAACCATGTTAAAATCGGTAAAGTTGCCCAAGACTAACTCCACAGAATTTAGGCAAGAGATGGGATTTAAATGGTAGAGCAGGGTAGAGTGCTAAATTATTTTGGGCCATTACATCTTGTACACATGTCTTTGCCTCGTTACAATTTATGGAAGAGTGCCTATGGGCACTCTCCCATAAATTGTAACAAGGCAAACCCTTACAGATTAAAGAACAGAACTTCCAAGATAATTCAAAGCACATCCACTGAATATGAGCCTTCAAGTTGTGGTACCTGCACTTTCGAATAAAGCCGAAATATGGGCTTCCGGCACTCTACAAGTCAAGAGCGTTCCTTTGACGAAATGTAACATCCTACACTCCTCAATAATTAGTATAGACACGAACCCCTAAAAGAGGATTCCACACAGAGCTCCTGAAAAATGGAAAAAGATCAGAAGACGGAGTATTCCCAGACAGTAGTTTCGGAGAGACCTTGATGTTTGGTCAAACGCAAAGAGGCAGGGCGCCTCAAAGGCGAGATAGGGACCAGTAAGAACTTGTTGGCACCTACCTTATACTGTCGTGGATAGAGAGACTGCTTGTGTCGGTGGGATAGTAGGGTGTATGGATGTCTGTCCAGGCCTGGCGAATTGTTCATTTAGATGTTGACCTCAGAGCTGCATTTCCGTAGAGGAGTATCTCTGTATTAATCGTGTACGGGAGAGTATCAAGTGTTACTCTTCTTATACTGGAGTATAGCTGACATTTGAAAAAGTAGTGATGAGTTGTTTCACGGTAACCTCAGCTGCAGGGAGGTGCGTTTGTTAAATGGTTGTTGAATAAATGATCACTGAGGTCCCTACAGATTGATCTCAATCTACAGTGGGCGATTTGCGTTTTACAGGGTGTATGGCAGTGGAAAAAATATGGAATGAACAGCTTGTTTTTATTCCGGAAGGACATATTGACAGAATGCGATGTGCGTTTGAATCGGTGGGTGTTTATTACACATCCCATGCATGAATAAATTAATTTAAAGAAACAAATTTTAATTCCAATGTTTAAACCCAAACGCGAAGAGTCCGTTTGTTTTGTTTGAAGCTGTACTGATCAAATGGATCGATAAAAAATTAAAAACAACCTTTTCAGAACCAGTCTAAATTACATGTACATTCGTTATATTTTCTATTGGGCGTGTTTGTTGAAATTCGTATCGCTGTTTCTCTTCGGCTGGTGTCCATTCACGCCTAACCATTAATGTGGCCATTACCTTTAGTAAAAATATAAGAACAAATTTGGACAGATTTGCAAAACAGCTGGGAAAAAACATTTTTAAAAGAAGTTCGAAGCATGTCAGGTTGTCCGAAGATTTACCGAAATAAAGTTGACCAATTTAGGTATAACGGGATCCGCAGACGAGACAGACGCAGGACTGGGTTAATGTGGTTGGAAATCATTGTTCTTTAAATATTATCTCATTTTTGGTTAACTAATTTATTGTGAACCGACTTTATTTTGCTTTTGATTGGACGTTTTCATTTTCAGACTACGCGACAGACGATCGATATTGTATAACGAAATTTAGAAACTTTTCGAAGCGTAACTTACGACTCGACCGGAAAGGAACTAGTATAAACGATGCTGAGCAAAAAATTCCGGCTTGTACATCACCAGTTGAAAACAGAAACATTTATGTCATAGAGGAGATTCCGTTAAATACTGTGGTTTAAAGTTTCATGGGTGTGTAATAAGAAGTGATACAGCGAGTTCTGTAGAAGGGAATCACTAGGTCAGAATTGTTGCGAAGCGCATACATGTAGTTGTGCAGTATTGATGAAGGTGACGGAACAAGTGTGGATAAGTAGCAGGATACTTGTCCATGGTACATTGTAAAAAATTGTATGAGCTTATGTTTTTCTCTCCGGATTTCTAATGTTTCCCATCCTGTCTCGGAATACAACAAGGCTTTGTGAGCAGTTCAAGTTGCCCCAGTGACTTTTCTGGCTGCTTGGAGTTGGATCTTTTCCAGATCCATGAATTCGGTTCCAGTACTGTTGTTCCAGACAGTATCAGTATATTCTATCTAGCACAGGCTGTATGAAAGCAGAGTAAATGTTCTCTAGTGTTTTGCGGTTAAGAGGCATTTTGGCCCTCCTGAGAAGGTCTATTCGTGTCCAAGCTTTTGAAGTAATTTCCGAATTGTAGGTTTCCCGGGTTCCATGGTAGTTGAAATGCAGCCCAACATGCTTGTTGCTTTTAACTTAATTTATGTTTTTACCGAACATTAAAAGACGGGGAGAGGGCGGGGGGTTAATGGTTTAGGTGGGTTTACATGTGATTATTAATGATTCAGTTTTGGTTGGATTGAAGTCCGCCAACCATTGAGTGTCCCATCGTTCTATGCTTTTGATATTGCTAGACACAAGATCCCCTGCTCGAATGACTTCCACAATAAGGTAGAGAGATGTGGTGTCGACAAACAGTCGGATATTACAAAAGATTTCGTCGACTAAGTCATTAATATAGATTATGAATAGAAACGGCCCACGTATGGATCCTTGCGGAACCCCTGCTTCGACGTTATTCCATGAAGAGTTGTGAGATTTTATTACAACGCGTTGCTGTCTGTCCTTCGGGTAAGATCTGAACCACTCGAGTAACTGTCCAGTGATACCAGTCATATTAAGTTTACAAATGAGACCTCTGTGCCATACTTTATCAAAGGCTTTGCTGATACTGCATAAAACAAATCATATTTCTTTATTCTCGTCAAGTGCATGGCTATTTGTGTTATAGATATCAGTTATTTGGAGTATCGCGGAGTCATTGGTCATAAATCCTGATTGGAAACGGGTAAGTAAGTCATTGGATTCTTTTAAAAAGATCTTTTTGGATACAGACCTTTCAATAGAGCTGTAGGTTAACCGAAACCGAACCGAGGTTTTTAGTTTTTTTTAACCGAAACCGTCGACATCCCGTAATCTAAGGTTTTTCAGTTTTTTTTATTAAATACTCTCTTGCTACAGAAATTCACAGAATGTAGCCATTCCAGAGTAGTGAGGGTACTCAGACACTGCTAATGGCAGTGTCTGGGTACTCTCAATACTCTGGGAAGGCTACATTCTGTGAATTTCCGACATTTCAGTTTAGTTGTGTTTGCAGCTTTCCTCAAGTTGCGTGTAGGTGCCAGACCTCGACAAATGGCCAAGCACAATAAAAGTTCTGTATATTTAGGTAATTATTATATTGGCCTTCCTGATTCTTCATGTATTATAGCTTATTTCGGACATTCATTGAGTTTCACTCAATTTCACTGCCATTCAGTTATGACTCCGGACATAAGAATGAGTTTTATTGAATTTTATTTGGCCTCATGAACAAACCGAAAACTGAACAGAACCGAGGTTTTACTCCACCTGAAAAAACCAAAACCGAAACCGAACAAGAAATTTAAAAACCTACAGCTCTACCTTTCAAAGACCTTCCCAAACCTAATGCAGCTCAAGAGAGAGACGATAGTGAGTAACAAGGCTGGAAGAATCTTTTGTGAAGACCAGAGTTACATTCGCCTTTTTCCATTTTGTTGGGAAGAGGCTTTCTTTGAGAAGTTTGTTAAAACCCTTTACCCAACGCAGACGATATCAAAATGTATTATTTTAAATATATTTTTTTTTAAATTTTCAAAACATTTCAACCAAACCATATCATGTGACCCCTCATTGGAACGAGCTCGTCGAGCTCGTTCCAAAGAGGGGTCACATGATATGGTTTTGTTGAAAGTTTTTGAAAAAATAATATTTATTCGGCTGCTGAATTTGCATATTACGCGGGCGCGATTCGTTGGGCAAAGAGTTAAACATTAATGCCAACTGTTCTGCCCAAGGTAGCAGAGTATTCTCTCAGAATTTTTGGACAAATGTTTGTCAGGTCGACACGCTTTCGATAGTTTGAGAGATTGTAGCGCTTTAGAAACTTCCTCCTCTGTTGAGATATTTTCGAGCGTCGGGCGACTGGGGTCACGCCTAGAAGGTGGAAATACAATCTGTGAATCATCGACACCGGAAATAGTGCAAAAATAATCATTAGAAATGTCAGCTTTCTCAGCTTCTGAGCTGATTACAGAATCCTTATGAGGTATAACCTAAGACGTTTTGCAAACGAGCAGTTGCAACGTTTTCCATCAAGTTTTGGGCGGCGTTGAGCGATTTTTAGAACAGTTTCAATTGTGGATAAGTATCTAGACTTAGAATCCCGAATAGAAGACATGGTTTTATTTCTTTTCTTTCGGTATTTCTCCCAGGCGAGAGCGGTGTTTCTCTGTTTGGCAATCTTGTGCAAGCGTATAAGTCGTCTGATGCCATTGTGCATCCAGAGGTTCGTCTGGCCTTGGCAAAATAATTTTGGTGGGAAATGATATGTTTACCACTGTTTGTTTGTGTATTGAGCCTAACAGCACTTTCAACAGCCTGGGTCATATCGTGTCGGATGGTTTTACGGGTGAAGGAAGCTGGATGAGAATCGCAAAGCAAGGACGAGTAACGTTCGAACTCTCAAACTTGACACAAGCATGGTCAGAAACGGTTGAAGGTAGGGCTGTCACGATTTTTTAATTTAGGAATCGATTAATCGTCGCAAATAATCGACGATTAATCGCACCTAAATGACCCCCCCCCCTCTCCCTCTCTTTGAAGTCGATAAAAATGAAGTTCAAGTCAGTTGACCTACCTCAAGGAAACAACGAAGACGATCCTTTTTAGGTGCATTCAAAGCTTTGATGTTCTGAACTTTTGAACTGTCAGTGTAATAATCAAGACCGGTCGGCAGTTGCGAAGTTCGCAACTGCCGACCGGTCTTGATTATTACACTGACGGTTCAAAAGTTCAGAACATCAAAGCTTTGATGAATGTACCTGGAAGACTATTGCTTCCAACAGCGTCTTTGGGTTTAACATCGATGTTCTTAACTCTTTACCTTTAGAAACAATAGTTTTTTCATCAAACTTTCTTTTAATTATTAAACGTCTAAAACGGGATTCAATTTACTGATTATTCGACAGCGAAAAATACTAATCGATTTCGCCGTGACCGATCAACAGTCGAGTAATCGATTAATCGTGACAGCCCTAGTTGAAGGCAAATGTTCCGTTGTCGTGCAGGGCACCTTGGTTCATAACACCATCGTGCTCCACATATGCAATCAGGTTGATGTGTCTTGCTTGAGGAGACAACGCAGATGATGTGGGTCAGGATAGAACCGTCCATCCCAAAGTTATACTGTCATGAACATTTACGTTTGATAAAGTTATCTCCCTTGAAATTATTAGAGGGGCGAGGAAAGCCCAATTGAAGCAAGTTAATGTTGAGAAAATATTTATGACATCAGTACAAAATAAAGCCATGCTTCCTTTTGTTATTTTAAATAAAAGTAAACAACAGACAGCTCTAGGAGCTGTCTGTTGTTTTCGTTTATTAAAAGTTACAAAAAGAAACTTGGCTTTTTGATGGCCAGCTAATTAGAAGCAACTACTTCACAGATAATACTTCAAGGTAGGTGTGGGATTTGAACCCAGAATTCTCTCAAAGATATCCACCACCTTTTGCGTTCAAACTTACACGGAACCTCAAAGTACACCCTTTCCCAGTCCTCGTGCATCCTTTGAAAGAGCCTGATATTTTGCGAGGTGCCAATCTCACGGTTCCATGGGGACTATGCTCGCACTTATTACTGCAAGGTGATCGATCTCGCCACTCAATTATTTACTTCATTTTAAATCTCGTCAGCATCGTTTTGTGAATCGTCTAGTCAATTGCAGTTCATTATTTATCCATTCATTAATGCGTCAACTAGCTCTAATGTTGTATGTCTAGACGCAAAGAAATTAGAACCAGTTTACGAAATAGGAAACTAATGTGGGAAAGCAATTACGAAACAATGAATTTGGGAACAACTATAGCGTTTTATATCCAACAACGAATTTAGCTAGTTATCTCAATTTTCTTCTAAAATATATTTTACATGAGATCGGATTTACTCATCTGGCAGTGAATTATTTACAAGTCTTTGGTGTGAGGTTCAAAACTTTTGCTTGTGAAGACATGTTTATTTATTTATTTATTTATTTATTTATTTATTTATTTATTTATTTATTTATTTATTTATTTATTTGTTATTGTGGAGTATCCGCAGAGTCCCATCGAGCAGCGACGGGTAACTATCGGGTTCCCCAACGTTTGGGTCTTACGATAAGCTTGATTGGTGAATATTAGTCGGTTGTGTAGATACAGTATAGCCGCCGTTGTGGGCCAAACATGACCAGGTGGGATTACGGTACATGATAATTAAAGACGCTGGGAAGTACAGGAATAACACGACTACCACGTAAATGTTTCCACAAGTAAATTCGTTGACTTTTAACTCTTCCGACAACGGTTATCGTGACGTTTTAACGTCACGGAGAATCAGGTTTTGGCGACGTTAAAACGCAATCGTTAGCCCTTTGAACTCTAGTGGTATATTCCATATCAAATCAATGACAGCAACATGAACAGTCCATATTCATTATTTGGGATAGACCAATTAATATTAGCAACGTGCAGCCTTGTGGCTGCACGTTGAAAATATTGATTGGTCTACCACACACATGCACTTGGCATCCATCCTATTTAATGAAATTTTGAAGTATCATGAAAAAGCGGCCGCTCGGGTTCAAAGTCGGGGTACGTAATATTACGCACCGTAGTCGCAAAGGGTTAACCAAGATTAATGACTGACCAATATTCCATCTTCGTCATCAAGGCATGCCTTCGTAGAAAGCTTGCCTTGATGATGTAGTTGGAACATCTTATCAGTCGGTACTTCAACCACCATAATCAGGTCAATTCGGATTTGTACACCCTCTACCCAATCGGCCGTATACGCGACGACCCTGGGTCGGGGATATGTTCGATGAGAAAATAGAGAATGCTGTTGAAACAACTCGTGATGAAAGGTGAGTATCACAGTTAATCTCTCCTAAAGACAACACAGTTATCTTATTACCCTCCAAACACTTTATCATGCAAAAGGTAATTCCATTAAAATAATTTTAAGAACACAAGCATAGTTATTGTGTCAAGGTGATAGCTAAAAGTAGCAATGTTCTTGTTTGAAAGTGCAAATATTTTCGATAGTCTTTCTGACTGGTTTAAACATAAAACGTAAATATAGGTATATAACGGTCCCCGAAAACCGATTTGTCATTCAAACAGACCAGCAATAATTCAAGCGCTGCAAACAAAGTATGAAATTTAATGTCCTTTATGGCGCATTCGTTGAATGCCACATGGGCTATCCGAATGTCACGGAGATACAAAAATTCGAGCCTTTTAAAGGAACTTTAAAGCGAGTATTAAATTAAGATAGATTTAAGCGGCCGAGTTCAAGAGAATCTATTAAACTGAGAATAAATGTTCTGGCTATGGAAATAAAAATCAGGGGATTTCTCGAAAAAAAGTCATTCCAGTCTGAAGGTGTGTAAGGCTGTGGGGACGTTGCGTGTAGATGGGGATGTCACATCCTATAGGTTAGAGGAGGTGCCGTATCGGTGCGAAAGTATAGGCACGTTGTTATGTAGGGGAGCCACAGAGCTCATATTTAGAATAGGATCAGTCGCGGGCCAAGTCGGTGGCCATACATGAGAATAGGATCAGAAACACGAAGTACGAGCTCAGGGAGCTATTTGCGTTTAGGTAAATGACATTGCCTGCTTTAGAAGGCAAGACATACATAGGCAAAGTAGGCTTTGTCTGTATGAACATTGTTCTGAGACAAACGTAAGGGAGAATTTAACTCTCTTTTGTGGCAACTGCTTGTGTGAAAAGTGTCAAGTAAAGTGACAATAAGCTAGTGGCCGTGCGACGGCAGTGGCTGAGTTAAATTCCGTCACATGCTGGACCAGAGGTGTCCGATAAAATGACAATACGTTAGTGGCCGTGCGACGGCAGTGGAAGGGTGAAGTGAAGAGGTGACCAAGGAACAAACACCAACGAAAAGGAGGAAAAACCAGCGACAACAGAGAATGCGGGCCCGCAAGTGACTTAAAAACTGTGTGGGTAGGGGGTGATTGACGTTTTGTTTTCTTATTCTTTTGGATTCCATGTAAGTCATAAACTATCATATTTATTGGTATGTATAGTACGTGGAGAGTGTATTATCACTAAATCACCCGCAGAGTGGAGATTCCACCCGGTGAATAATTGCAAATTTGTTGCAAGGCATAACCCGCACCAGCAAAGTTTCAGCCAATGGAGGTCCATTGGCTGAAACATTGCTTGTGTTTTTTGTCGATATGTACAAAATTTGAAAGTTATAGCTTGGGTGATAACTCCACTCCGAGGGTATTTTAGTTACAATCCACTCTCCACGTACTGTATATGTATTAAAATTGTTGTTTTCAAGTGAACCCCTGTTGATTCATGCTTTTCGAGGAAAAGTTATTAACCCCTTCAGGATAAGAACCACCCCAATAAAAGTGAAACGGGTGGGTTCGTTGCGGCGAGACATACGCTCACACACGGATTCAGGCGACACTCCTTTAGTTTCCACTGAATGCGCGACGTGAATCTATTTCTTCCAGCAGCGATAAACCCCCGGTTTCCGACATCTTGTTAACAGATATCCAGGTTCAGCCCATAGATCCATTACCTGAAATGTTGCTTGCGCTTCCTAAACGGTTTTCGTAGAAGTCGGATTGTCTGAGGGTGTCAAGGTGATAGCTAAAAATTGCGATTTTGTTGTATAAAAGTGTATATATCTTTGATAATTTTTTTCGTTCGGGCCAAGGTACCAGAATGTGCGTTTATGTAACGTTCCCCGAAAACCGACTTCTCACTCAAAATCTGCTAATTAAGCATGGAATTTAATGTCCATTAGGGCGCATTTGTTGAACGCCACATGGGCTATCTGATAACTGATCAAAGAGGTATTCTTCTGTTGTCATTATCTGGGTAATTATGGCCAGTTAATAGGTTATTATCGGGAATTTGAATTAGCGATTGTTCGCGGGTAATTTGAACATAAACAGTTTAATCGTGTTCTGACCGTTTCAGACAATCATTAAATGTCTAGTTGTTTCAAAAGAGGCATATCTTACCAAGCCAGGAGAGCTCCGAGACATGTTGCCAGACATCACAGAACACGAGCTCAAAATAATAAAAGTGTCCACGAAATGTCAAGCGAGTTGAACTCAAACAAAATACGCATTAATATCTCTATCCATATCGAATTACAAAGCACTCGTTAAATCAGAATTAATATGTTTAAACTTTGTGTTCCGACTGTATAAAGAGTGAAGCAGAATTCTGAGGGGCAGTTGGCCTGAGGGCACTCAGAGAAGGTCCGAGTTTAGCCTTGGCCGTCGAGGGTCATAGGCACCGAGATTGAAAGTCCGCGTATTGTCGTAACCCTGTGAGGGCTGTAAGGAACCGGTAGTAGTTTGTTAGCGGTTGCGAACCGGAGTGGCATAGTAGCCAAAGAAGTAAAATCTGTAACGCCGAGGTCTAGAAACCGTATTAAGAGCTTGAGTAAGCGCTTGAATAGCTCGCGAGATAAGATAGTTTTAGGCGGTGCGAGAATTGGTGATGTTGAGAACACTTTGCAGAATATTTTTATGTAAGCTTTGTAAGCATATATCTAAAGGCGAAGAATAACTTGACCCCGTGAGAGCCAGGCAAGGCGAAAAGTGAACGTGAACTGTGGTAGACGCCAATTGAATTGTGATTGAACTGTGAGAATACTGATAGAGTCACACAAGCAGAACATTATATGTGTTAAGCCCGAATGACTGTGAAGTTAACCCTGCACGGAGGAAGCAACGAGAAGTGAATAGACGCTTTGTATATTTCACGAACTGTGAGAAGATGAAGATGATGGGAGGTTGATCCAGCGGACACAGCTAGCTGTGGGAGACGTCGACGGCCCTAAAGACTAAACTTTTATCCGCGTAATTAGTGTATTCTTATGGATAATTTTGTGAGTAATTTGTTTCATATTATATTTCCGTACATGTAAATAAATAATCTTTTCAGTGAATTATCGTTGATCACCCTTTGGCGTTGTAAGCCACAGGCACCTTCAGGAATCTTAACAGTCCCAAGCGGACAGGGCATTGATGAGGTGGCAAGGTTTACGTTCGGACTGGGGTTCAGATGACAGTCACTGACTGTCGGCTGAGCGCTGATAAGAACATAAATTTCCCTCCATCATTTCGAACATCAATTTAACCCCCGTAATCCTGCGACAGAGAGAACGCTGATGTGTTCTCTGTAAATTACGGACCCCGTGCAGTACATTAACATTGTACAACTACTCTGCCACTGACCAGCTAGGAACCAGGACTAGAGAGTGAAGGTCAACTACAGAAAAAACAGTTCAAGGATAGTAGTTCGCAACATGTTGGGTGTGTGCCGCATTTGTTCCGATGCCCATGTCAGCTATTTATTACAACTACTGCCATATTCACCGCCGTGGCGACCACCTGAGAAAGTTATATACGTCCCTGGAAGTAGGTGCAGGCAATATCAGTCGGAGATTGATGACGAAGGGCAGGTCAGTAGTATGTGAGAAAAGGAGTCGGGCCTCTGAACAAAAGCATAGGATAATAGTGGTCGAGGAATTACAATTCATCCAAGAAAGTTATGTACGCTCCTAGCAGTAGGTGTAGGCAATATCAGTTCGCCGACGAATGACTAAGAGCAGGCCAATAGTAAGCCGGAGAAACGGGATCTTGTCTCTAACAGTAGCACAGGACAATGGTGAACGAGGAAGTAGAATCTAACCTCGTACAAAAAGAGTAATGTTCAACGGAACTGAAAAGTGAGTGGCTCCAGCCAAAATTTGGCAATGTGACTTCATCTGAATTGTTGACATGGTAAATAAAACATTCAAAACGCAGCTCCGACTGTAACTCGGATCTACATCTTTTTACTTTTCCTTCATATCCCTGAAGGACTGTGAGGAGTATGGTACAAATTCAGTACAAAATAAAACATTCTACACCAGCTTATCACATCTATTCTCCTACTCTTTCACTTCAATACTGGAGTAGGTATCTGCAGGAAGTCGTATACATTGGTAAGTAAAACCGGTTCAAGTCCCTTGACTGTGCAAATAATAAACTGTCATTTTCCATCAGGGGATATTGTGCATGTTGCATGCTAGATCTTGAATATAGTTCGAAGTGAGAGTAGTGCCTCTTCATTTCCAAATCAAGGACCTCTGTTCAAGACGTATTATTGGCACACCAGTACCGAATAAATATACAGAACCGCACATACGCTTGAATGGGTCAAAAATTATGGCACGATATTGCCTTGGTTCAGGATATCACGAGAGCCGAAGGCTCGAGTGATATCCTGGGCCAAAGCAATCGAGTGAGATAATTCTTAACCCACTCCAACCTATGTGAGATTCTGTACTAATCACACATCTCCCGCATACAACAACCAGTCTCCACAAAAAGTGAACTACAGGCACTCTTCAATCGGATAATTGCTGCCTTTTCTTCGTTGCCAACGAGACAGCACTGTTAGTTGGCTAGGTACCAACCCTAATTTGCTTTTTAATTTTTACGGCATTCAATTGGTCGAAACCAACAGATACCGATCAGTGTCACAGTCACGACGATCGAACTTCAAATATTGACTAAACTGCGGGGAATAACACATCAACAAGTTTTTAAATAGCTAATAAGTTTAACACACTCCATCATTAAATGACCAGTTGTAGAAAGTATCTGTCAAGGAAAAAGCAGTCAGAACGTTATTTTCATTTTGCAAATTTGACTCGAATCTGATCGTTCAAATATTCCCGGTAAACAAATCTAAATGCGGAACTTGGAATTTCCAAGCGATCTCGACTCCGACCAATGATTGACGTGATTTATTTAAACAGGTTCCTTCTCTGATTACGTTGAAAATGAAATCGAACGTGTTTTGTATCACCACGTGTGCGATACAACTTTATTTTTATCGAACAGGCAGAACAGTGGAAATGCCGTGTTTTACATTAATAGGTGTGTGATAAATACCAGAAGGTGCCAAGCATTTTTCTTACTGCAAACAATTGGGCTCAAAATGTGGATAGTTTTATTACAATGTAGAAATTTGGAAGTTCTCCTCTCAAATGCAAGCAGATCATTAAAAATATTTTATACACAATCGTTGTTTTCAGAACTACTCCTCTTACACTCTTTCACAATGATATATGAAGAAATGTTTTGAAGAAATGAAACATGAACTATTCACAAAAGAGTTGATTGTAACTAAATCACCCGCAGAGTGGAGTTATCACCCAAGCTTATTATTTATTTATTGATGTTTAAGGTCACATATTTAAGCACAATGGCTAATCATGACCGTGACCGTTTTACGGGTGGAGGAAGCCGGAGTACCCGGAGAGAACCACCGAGCAACGACGAGCAGCTGCCAGCTCCCCAACATCGTAACTCCACACTGCAGCACAGGCAGGGTTAGACTGGTTGAAGACATGCGTACCATCGACGTGCAGTACGCCTTAGTACACGGCGTCATCGTGCCCCCACATGGGCAATGGGGGTGAAGTGTCTTGCCCAAGGACACAACCCGGTTGCCGCAGGTGGGATTCGAACCGAGGGCCTCTCGGCTTGCAGTCTGCACCTCTACCTACTGAGCCACCGCGCCCCCATTCACCCAAGCTATAACTTTCAAACAAATTTGGTACATATGAACAAAAAACACAAGCAATGTTTCAGCCAATGGACCTCCGGGTTTAACCCGGAGGTCCATTGGCTGAAACGTTGCTGGTGCTGGTTATGCTTTGCAACAAGTTGCAATTATTCCTCGGGTGGAATCTCCACTCTGCGGGTGATTTAGTGATAATACACTCTCCATGTACTGTATATCCAGAAATGAGAACTGTTTATTATATGTTCAGCTCAAATAATTCCTCAATACCGCTGTCGTTTCCCCATCTATTCTGGCTCGCCGGAAGATCAAGAGTCAAATTTTTCAAATGCATATCATGGGCGTCTCAAAGAGGCTAACGTGATCTCATTGAAGTGCGTAGATTTTCGAGATGATAAGCAACTTCACATGCTGAAAATAAAACCTCGAGTGTCTTTACGGTAAACGTCCTTGACAAACACATTATTCTTTTCTGTTTATGTTTATGCTTATTGGAATTTAACCCTTTACCTAACATGAAAAGCAGAGGACACTTGCAAAAACAAATTATTGAATAACCAATTTTTTTCATTTTTTGTCTCACAAACATAGGTTATGACCCCTCGTTGGAACGATCTCGATGAGCTCGTTGCAACGAGGGGTCATAACCTATTTTTGTGAGACAAAAAAAAAATAATGAAAATTAATTGACTATTTTTGAGATTAGCGCTGGCCGGTTTTGGCCGTTACGTTGGGTAAAGGGTTAACAACACATTCGACAGCCAGGTCACCTCGTGTCGGACAGTTTTATGGGCGGAGGAAGCCGGGGTACCCGGAAAGAAACACTGAGCAACGGCGAGCTACTGTCAGACTCCTCAACGTACTAACTCCACACAAGCATGGTTAGCATTGATTGAAGACAAGTTCACCATCGACGTGCAGTGAGCATTATTACACATCGCCACCATGAGACCACATGGGCATTAAATGCCTTGCCTGAGACCAGAACACTTTTACCCCTGGAGGGGATCTATTCCTTTCTGTTTACATGTCAGGTGTTGGACTCACTCTTCAACTTTCCGTTGTCGTATAATAAACAAATTAGGTAAAGGTGTAGAATAGGGGACTTTTCGTTTGTTTTTTTTTTTAATAACGCTTTTTTCGCTATTTTTTCTCTGTTTTCTTAAAGTAAGGTATATTTTGAACAAAATGACACAAAATCACATACTTTTATCGTTTTTTTTCAAGAAATATTAACGATTTTATTGCGACAGGGCCGTCGAACTCACTGCAATCGCTCCGTTCCATTGTCGCTATCATAGGGGGAGAGTTTATTAATTTAAATGTCGGCTGACAAACCCTGCCACCTCACTAAACTGACTCTAGATCAAATTTTAGGGTCAGTCTAGTGAGGGGCAGGGTTAGCTTACCGATGAGTTCACCGTGGTCCTAACTGAACTGACCTTAAATCGAGGAACATGCACACAAGCGAAGCGCACATGCTAGCACGCACACAAGCGAAGCGCACCTGCTATCATATAGAATGATTTCTCCCGTGTGACGTCACTTATAACAACGAATGAAAACAACAAACGCTGCGAAATTTTCTGCGGGTGAAACAAATGGCAATTGAGAAACTGGCAATTCAACAGGATTTAAAATCTATTCTCTTACATTTTAAAACATGATAAAGGTACCTAATTTTGTGTCATTTTGTTCAAAATATAGTTTACTTTAAGAAAACAGAAAAAAAATAGCGAGAAAATCGTTATTTCAAAAAAAAAAAACGAAAAGTCCCCTATTCTACACCTTTACCACAAATTATTACAACAGGCAATCAATTGTTGACAAGACCACATTAGCCAAATCAAACACGACGCCGCAAGCGTCGTGTTTGATTTGGCTGATCTGGTCTCGTCAACTCGACAGAATATGACAACCCAGACCAATTAACTGCAGTAAAGTAATAATCTGTATGTAGCTACACAGCACTGGTCAATTAACTCTCGGAATATCGTTGAGAAATCTAGTTGCATCGTCTTATTTGAAGTGAACGGGAGTAGTGGTTCAGTAATTACAGTGTCGGACTTCAAACCAAGAGGTCCACGGTTCGATCCTGACAAGGGGTAACTTCGTTGTGATCTTGAGCAAGGCACTTAATCCTGATTGCCTACACAGGGGCACGGTGGCATTGTGTAGTGGGGCGTACTGCACTTCGATGATGCACTTGTTTTGAACTAGTGCTAACCCTGAATGTGTGGAGTTAGTACATTGGGGAGTCTCTCAGTTGCTCGCCGCCTCTCAGTGGTTCTCTCTGGGCACTCCTGCTTCATAGATCCATGACACGACACGAGTTGATCGTGGCTGTCGAAAGTACCGTTAAACCCCAGTAAATAAAAAAGTAAATTGAAAAAGGAACACATGTATTACTTGGAAAGAAGCGTCAATGTTAATGTTTTTCTCTATCTTCTCATATCAACCCATCTATTGTCCTCCCGTTCTTGAAACTTTGGTAATATATTCTCCAACTAAGAATATTCTAGAGCTAAAAGAGGGTTAGGAACCCGCCATTTTTATGGTTTTTTTTCATTTACCTTCATTTCGTCAATTTGCACCTCTTTCGGCACTTGAAAACTCAAAACGCCAAAACGGGAAACGTGTCATTTCCTCATTTCTTACCCCAGAGATATGAAATGTCCGACAGTGATTCTTGGACAGAGGGTCTAGAGGATTTTCTACTTTCATCCAGAGCAACGCCCAGTTTAGGTCTTTTTCTTGAACTTTTGATATCTACTCATCTATTGAGATCACATTCTTATCATTTTTGGAATATATTCTTCAATTAAAACCAAATCAAAAAACTTGAAAAAATTATCGAAGGGTCAAGGCCGAACTTTTAGTGATGTCATCGGACGTCAACGACTGAAAAATTCGAGTGCCTCGGATTTTCATGAAATGTTAGTATTTTGCAGTGCTAAAAAAATTGAAGTTATTTATCAAGTAATTGCATCAATTCTACAGTACGTGGAGAGTGTATTATCAATAAATCACCCGCAGAGTGGAGATTCCACCCGAGAAATAATTGCAAATTTATTGCAAAGCATAACAATCACAAGCAAAGTTCCAGCCAATGGGCCTCCGGGTTGAACCCGGAGGTCCATTGGATGAAATATTTTTTGTGTTTTTTTTGTCCATATGTACAGAATTTGAAAGTGATACTTTGGGTGATAACTCCACTCCGCGGGTGATTTAGTTACAATCCACTATCCACGTACTGTACATACTGCGCTGCAAGGAAATCAGTGAGAACTTCTCTTTTTCACATATCTGCGTGCCATTGAATCTGGGACGCTGGTTTTCTTTACAATGGCATAAGGGGAGTTCGAACCCACGCCGAGATAGTTTACTCCGGCACCAACCGCCTAGCGAGACTATACTGTACCACGCGCACCACTCGGCCACCGACAGACCCGAAAAAGGGGTTTACTGTTTTTCTCTATCTTCTTATATCAACCCATCTATTGACCTCCCGTTCTTGAAACTTTGGTAATATATTCTCCAACTTTGAAGGAGAATTTACACAATTTTTTCTTTGTTTTTTGGGGCACATACAGTTAAAACTAGAAGTCCTGTCATGAAATGCGCACAAATAGCACGCCGATATGCGCGTTAATGTACGCGTTATGGCCCAAGTAAAGCTATCAAATTCGGTACATATGGCCTGTGCACAAGCAAAGTTTCAGCCAATGGACCTCCGGGTAGCCCGGAGGTCCATTGGCAGAAACATTGCATGTGTTTGCTGTGAGTAACCAAGAGAACCTGCCGTGCTTTGGATGCCATTCGTTATGGCAATTGCGCGCAATTCCAACGCGCAATTAAGCCTAGATAAGCGCACTATTCGTGTCAGGACTTCTAGTTCTAACTGTAACTCATTCCTTATAATTAAACCTGAGGGGCAACAAATTTAAACACTCTCCACTTTGTGGAGTTAAAATAAAAACCAGGTCGCATGATGGTTCCTGGTGATAACTGAATAAAAAAAGCATAGTTTTATAAAATTATGTTTAAAATAACGATACATTTCACTGAAATATGTATCATTAAAAATTTAATTGACCAATGAATTGCGTAAGGTAAAAGGAAGGTCATCGGCCACGCCTCACAAAACTTCAGTCTCTTTTTCCACTTGATGGGAGGGTGCTGCCATTCAAAGCAACACGGAGGTAAATTTAATTTTGATTTTGACCGTTTCCCGAGAAAATGAAAACAGAATTTGTAAATGTGGAGTTCGATATAAACCCAGATGACATGAAGTTGATCAACCTTTGTCTCAGAAAGAGATCTTTCAGTCTATTTGGAACTTGGAAAGTTTTGTTCTCGTGAATTTCGTTTGTTGATTTTTATGACCGGCTGTTGTTTACGTTTGATTTGGGTAAAACGATGAATGCAGACGATCACCTATTGCATCTAAACAAATTGAACATGGAATAAAAAGCATGATAAAGATTTCATTTTTTATTAAATTTTATTTTGAAAGTCTTTTTAATACGATGAGATAAATATTAATTACTTTTAATGTTGAAACAAAAAATGAGCGTGCAGGGGTTCTTTTCCAGTCATACTGTGCAACGTAATTTTTAAGACAGATATTGGTTGCGTAGTTTAGGGCAGGCCTAAATGCGTTTTTTTCTGTTCATTGTGTTATGAAAAGAAAACAAAGAAATATTTTAGCCAAGCATTTTGCCTGAAAATGCTTGAACAAAAAAGAGTTTGATTATATTCTCTTATTAGAATCATATCTAAAAATGTGCTGCTGAAAAAATTGTCGACGTTTAATTCCTTGACGTTTAATGATGTCATCGGACGTCAACGTCCGAAAAATTAAAGTGCCTCCGATTTTCATGCAAATTGAGTATTTTGTAGGGATCAAAAAGTTAAACGATACCTAAATTTTAGTTTATCGATTTATCACCAACTTTGACGTTTTTACGCCACTTCAAATTTTAACCATTCTTTACATCTTTATTAAAAATACAAAGGTATTTTGCAGGTTTAACAACCGTTTGGTAGCCCCCCCCCCCCACCCCCACCCCCACCGAACGCCTCTCACTTAACCACCAAAACGCTAAGTAATACGAATGAATAGGAAATATGCATTCCTAGAGATGAGAAGTTCATACATGCAACAGGTGAGAAACCCGGGAAGGGGATATGTAGCAAGCACTCTTTCCAAACTGTTCGTTGATGCCGTTGAGAAAACACAAGTTTAGAGTTGGTTGGTTATATAAGCATTCCGAACGCTTCGGCCGAGTGGACACAGACTTAACCATCTGAGTGGAATTTTCAAATGTGAGGTCAAACTGAACATTGATGTGAGCTAAATTGCAGAATCAACCCTGCGTTACAAACATAAGTATCAGACGTATTTCAACTTTGATGTACAAGAACTCAATGTTAAATCCTTGTGATTTGAGAGATAAAACGAAAAAGTCACAGCAGCGATACAGGAATACTGTAGAATAATCGAAAGCTTGAAGTGGACTAAAAGGGTGCGGCGTGAATCATGAATGCATCAACAATTACGACATGGGCCCGAATGGTTCCACCGATTTGGTCCACCAGTAGATAGTGTCCATAAAACGATTACATCCACAAAACACGAGCCGATTGTGACCGTCGGTCACAATCCGCTTGTGTTTAGCTAACGTGATCTGTTTGATGACACGATGGGCTTGGATCTGCATGCGGACATCATAGGCTTGATTCCGGATACAATCGGCTCCCGTTTGAGCATTCGATATGTGGACGCAATCGGTATTGCGAAACACCAGAACAACAGCGAATTGCTTACTCAGAATCCACCCACAATATAACGTGTGCACGTGTGTTGTTATTCATGGACAGTTAATGTGAGTAGAATTCCATTTTGTATTATATACATGTAAATAAATTATTTTAGTGAACATTTGCTGGTCCCTTTTTAATACATGCACTCACTGGCCGTTCAGAGGACGAATCACCACATCGAATACAGAGGTGGTCCAAAGGTGATGAGATGCACCAATGTTTAGTCAATAGACCATCTCGAATATCGTACATCTTCTTCCGTAAGGACTTCAGGGTACCCTGTATTAAAAACCCATGTAACCCTTATAAAAAAGTACCATGGTAAACCATGGTAAATCCCAAAATACCCTGGTAATATCCTAGTATTACCATGGTAATACCAGGGTATTTTGGGACGTACCATGGTTTACCATGGTACATTTTTATAAGGGAATGGTGGGAGTCATTAAGAATTTAAATTGATTGTTTGCAGTCCAAGGGATCACAAAACAAACTCACCACGTACACATTTACCATGAACCTCTCCTCGCGATGCATGGTAAATTTACACGGGATCAATTTGTTTCACCATTTCATGATGTTCGAACAATTATATTTCAATTCTTATGTTTACTCGCTTGATAAAACAGAAACACTTTATTCTCGGATAGAAAATTTAGTCTTTTAATTTGATCGTAAATGTGCGACCGTATGGCAACACTAATACCAATATCTACATTAACTTTTAACCCGTTGATTATTTTCTAAATATTTTTCATCAAAGCTTAACATCAGCCATGACTAGATTTGTTAAATAATTCATCTAAATTTAACTTCAGGAATCGTTGGTGAAAAACTTCATACAATTTGCAGAGGTAAAGTTTTATGAAATGTGCCAAAATTATACTTTGAGTGGAAAGAGAAGTCTCCCTGGGCAGGAATATCAACTAGCAGGTGGTTAAAATATACAATCACTGATTATAATTTTGATTCAACGAATCGTTGCGTCAAAATTATATTCAGCGATCGTATGTTAAATTTTGGACAAATGCTAAGTGTATTAATTATTGCCTTTGTTCTACAGCACGGCTCAATTTACTATATCAGAGTATACCTACAGTTAAAACTAGAAGTCCTGTCGCGAACTGTGAGCTTATCTAGGCTTAATTGCGCGTAGGAATTGGGCGCAATTGCCATATCGAATGTCATCCAAAGCACGGCAGGTTCTCCTGGTTACTCATAGCAAACACAGGCAATGTTTCTGCCTATGGACCTCCGGGTTACCCGGAGGTCCATTGGCTGAAACATTGCTTGCTTGTGCACGGGCCATATGTACAGAATTTGATAGCCTTACTATGGTTATAACGCGTAGATTAACGCACAGATCGACGTGCTATTTGTGCGCATTTCATGACAGGCCTTCTAGTTTTAACTGTATTACACTTCCAGAATGAAGTCGCAATTACTTTTATCACACACCTGCAGCGTTCGAGTAGCACCCAGTGTGTATAGGCCTTGAGTCAGTTAGAAATACCACACAACAGGGGAGAGTGCGGTGGCTCAATGGTTATGGTATTGAAATTTAAACTGAAAGGTCGTCGGTTCGATCCCCACCTGAGGTAACTGCGTTATGTCCCTGGGTATGGTACTTGACCCACTTTGGGTAAGGTTGGCACTGTATAGTAAGGTGTACTGCACGTCGATGGTACACTTGTCTTCAACCAAAGCAAACCTCGCTTGTGCAGAGTTACAACGTTGGGGAGTCTGACAGTTGCTCGCCACCTCTCGGTGGTTCTCTCCGGGTACTCCGGCTTCCTCCACCCGTAGAACTGCCAGACATGGCGTGACTCTTGGTGTTGAAAGTCTCATTAAACCCCAATAAATATATAAATAACGACACAACCGAAGGAGTGTCTGACACGATAACTAGTATAAGCTGTTGAAGTTCGCTATTGGAGTCCCGGTGACGTTTGACATAAAACCACGTCTGTTATTAACTGACGATCATTTTGTACTTACAGATTTAAAAGGATGGAATATGTTGGGGGGGGGGGGGGGTATTCTAATCTCGGCTTCGATTATTGCTGACGACAATACGGAAATTACAAACACTGTTTGTGATTCTGAAATCTAGTGTCATTAATACATCAATTTGGGCAACCCTGTTCATATTTTGAAATGCAATTTGTAACGTTAGCGGCACGTTGAAGAAGAACAGTAGACGCGTTATATCCGGTTTCAGGGAGCCCCCACTTGAGACTGGAACAAACTTTATTTTAATTGAAAAGCGAAATGACAGAAATGTCAGACTTGGTGGTTAATTTATATTATTATGTTCGCCGTCCGGAGAATACTCTAGATTACAGGTTAGTAGACGATCTTCCAATTTAAGACAAATTGACAGCGATAAACTTCCTATTTGTGTTCAAGTGTTACTTTATAAGAAATCTGTCCGATGGTTCTCTAATATTTGACATGAAAATTTGAAATCTCCCAACGGAAATGTAAAGTATCGACGAATCTTAGCTCCAATTTCAAAATAACGATGTTTACGCATCCGCGGCTATTAAAATCTCATTAGGGATATTATTAGGGAATGCTGAACGCAATTGGAATACCGCTAATGCCCAGATGAAAGTCAGTATTAATTTCGCACTTTAAATACAGTTCGCAGGCCAGTGGTCTTAAAATTATCTGTAGGATACAGTTAAAAAAATTAGAAGTCCTGTCATGAAATGCGCACAAATAGCACGTTGATCTGCGCGTTATTGTGCGCGTTATGGCCCAAGTAAAGCTATCAAATTCTGTACATATGGCCTGTGCACAAGCAATGTTTCAACCAATGGACCTCCTATGTTTTAATGATTGCCATGTCTTGCAGTGCAAATCTGTTACTATTTACAACTACAGTGTACGCAATATCGAGCTTCATAAGTATGCATAATGTCAACCGGTACGAGATTTCTATAGTACGTTTACTTATCGTAATAAAAAAAAATCCTCGAAATACACTTCAAGAAAATCGCCTCATGTAAAATCTTTATCCTGAGTTAATTTCAACATTCACAGTTACAAAATGATGAAACATCGAAAATTCATCGTTCCTGAAACGCGTGGAATTTAAAAAAAAAATCTTGTGTTTTTGTGACCGCGACAAACATTTAAGCCACTCGCGAAAAATAAACATTTGTCCCGGTCGCTAATGACGATTTAACCCTTTACCCAACGAATCGGCCGCATCCGCCCGCGTAATATGCAAATTCAGCAGTTGAAAAAATATTATTTTTCAAAAAATGTCAACAAAACCATATCATGTGACCCCTCGTTGGAACGAGCTCGTTGAGCTCGTTCCAACGAGTTTCATATGATATGGTTTTGTTGAACCTTTTTGAAAAATTTTTAAAAAATGATATTTAAAATAATAAATTTTGATATCGTCTGCGTTGTTTAAAGGGTTAAGATATCAGACACAATATCCGCTTTACAGGAGTGGCAGTAACAGTGAAAGTTCAAGTCGTGTCTAGCAGGGGCATGACACGCTCGAAAAATAAACATTCCTCTTGGTCACTCATGACAAATTTCCTTATCCACTAAAACACACTAGATAGCCTCCATATAGTAGTGGTAGAAACAGTAGAGGTAGTCACAAATGTATTTGTATTGGACAGCGGAGATTCGAGACTGTCGTTGTAACTGCAGTGGCAGAAGTCAGTAGCTGCAAAACTAGCAGCAGAGGTTTTTGTTTTCTGTTGTCTTTCCTGTTACGTAAATTCTTTGCGTCGACAAAGATAATTTATGCACAGTACAGTGCAGTTGCCGTGGACTGGTCATATTCCTTTCGTGGGCAGTGATATTCACGCATGCGTTTACCATGCAATGGAAAACATCAGCAGCAAAATTTTAATTAATGAAGTGGGTGGTACCCGGGGCTGCATTAATTAAATTTGTGTTTGGAATCTAATATTATTGCGTCTGTGGAAAAATTGCCCACCTTTGGAAAGATAGCAGTCCAGGGCTGCCATACTGTATACTATATGTACTGATTGTAAAAGTGGCATTTTTCTCGCTCGAAACAATTGCATACAATGGATCGAGATTTTTGAAATGAAATGTTTCGAAATTAAGACCGAATCACGAAAATATACCAGAGTGTGTTCCTTGCCAGCGGGTGTTTGTCTGTGGAGCACATACTTTTAAATTGCACTGATTTTAATCATGTCAGAGGACAGTACGTCACAGTTGATCTCTAAGAGATCTATTTTATCCCACGAGTCCGCACAAAATTCTATCATTTCTTAACATAATCAACCTTTTTCATAAATTTAATAAATTTTAAAATTGTTTTTATTCTTTTAATTTACACTCACGTTTCAAATCATCAGGTTGATTCATGAAGGATCTCAAACGAGTGATGTTCGGATATAAGAGTTTTTGAAACGAGTTTGATCACGAGCCTTTAAAAAATCTTATATCCAAACATCACGAGTTAAAGATTCTGTATATCACATGAATTTTCGAATATTTTTTAATTCATTGTCACTAAATTCTCCTAAAACAACCGACAATCAGTTCGTTGGCTCAGACGCTTCACACCATGACGTCATGAATGCGCTTTACTTGCACCTGTTGTCGTAATTGACGTCATGTGAACTACGCACTAGAATACAATGCTGCTGCTATGGGATCACGCGTTGATTAGACACAAGTTGATAATCAGGAAATAAGACATGGGTTGTTACGTCGAAATTAACGACGTTTCATGTGATATATAAGGATAACACTGTCTGTGCTAGCATCATATCTTGTTACTTCTGAAACTGCCCTTTTCTTAGACGTTTTATTGTAATTATTGGCGTGTTTTACTTTCCACCGCTTTCTCGCCACAATATAGTCTTAGTTGCTGATCTGGCGTTAAGCACGAATAAATAAATAAACGAATATAGTATTTCAGAATCGGTTTTCGCCCATTTTTCGTCCGACTATGAGATTCTATAGAGCTGTAGGAAGAAAAATGGAGAGATAATTTCTACCGGATCGCGTTGCAGTCTCGATCCGTTCGAAATTATCCCCCTGAGTTTGTGGTCACAAAACTGTAATTTGGGTACTGAAGACGATTAGGATTAATAACATTAGGGTCCCGCGAATATTCGAGATTCGATTCGATATCGATACCATACGTCTCCTTCGAGATCGATTCCGAATCAGTCAAGATTCGATTTTTCGAATCTGTCGTACTAACTTCAGTTTGATTCTTTTCACAAAACATTACAACAAAAATTGGATCAAATTGACATTAGACAATTCACTCATGTGGGCTCAATTCATATTTAACAGAGTAATTGACAATGGTTAATTGTTAGGTAAGTAGTGAATTTTGACCAGAACTTTATCCATAGTTTTAGTTTTTGAAGGCTTAACTTGTTACTATTCACGTTCTTAAGAACGTGAATAGTAACAAGTTAAGCCTTCAAAAACTAAAGCTATGGATAAAGGCCTAGCTGTTTCAGCGATGGTACAACAGAGAATATTTAGGCTTTTCCCTCTGGAAAAGACTATTGTTTTTCTACGGATTATTATTTTTTTTTTTTTTTTTTTTTTTAGGCTTTTCCCTCTGGAAAAGACTATTGTTTTTCTACGGATTATTATTTTTTTTTTTTTTTTTTTGGGTTTTTTTTTTTTTTTTTTTTTTTTCCACACATTTTTGTCCGTACGATTCAGAAGCCATTTTCGAACCAATTTTCACACAATTTGGCACACGCATAGAGTGGCAAAAAATCTAAAAATGTACCGAAGCGGAATTTTCGATTTAACCCTTATTTCGCCAGAATTGGCAAAAAACTGCCAAAATTGGGGTTTATCGGCACTTTCTCGAAACACGTCTTTAGGATTTTTTTTAAACATCCATCATTACTAGACCTACCTATGACACAACCTTTGATACACACGACATATTTGGCGATGCATATGGTAACCCTCCACAGGCTGCCAAACATCGAAATTTTGATGAAATGGGCCGGTTTCAGACTCCCACAACACCCAAACGATACCCGAGTGGTAAACATAACTTCCTTTATTGGAAGTGGAATTCACCGAAGATCATTTTTGTAAGTAATAAGGGTATTCAGAAAACCAAGTGTTAACCCGTTTTGGGCTGGTTAAACAGCAATACCCCAAAAAAGCTCAAAACTTCATGTTTTCTGTGGATTTCTCTAAACGAGTCTTGTAGATTTTCAAGAAAAATTGGTCACTCTCAGGTCTTGGTGTGACATTACAAGTTGCATGGATAAAATATTCCGGTCAGCATTAGTTAACCCTCCCCGAGCTGCTAAACGTAAAAATTGTGATAAAATGGGCTGTTTTTAGACACCAACAGCACCAAAACGATGTACCACAGAGAAAGGGGCCTTCATTTATCGGACGCAAAATTGATCGGAAAATATTTTTGAAAGTGGTAAGGGTATTCAAAATTTGACGTCTTAACCCATTTGGGGCTGGTTAAAGAGAGATACCCATTAAAATCTTAAAATCCCCGTTTTCTGTGGATTTCTCTAACAACATCTTGTAGGTTTTCAAGAAAAATCGGCTATTTGCAGGTCTTGGTGTGACATTACAAGTCGCATGAACAAAATATTTCGGTCAGCATTAGTTAACCCTCCCCGGGCTGCTGAAGGTCAAAATTGTGATAAAATGGGCTGTTTTTGCACACCAACAGCACCCAAAGGGTACACCACAAAGAAAAGTTCCTTCTTTTATCGCGCGTACAATTTATATGGAAACATTTTTGTAAGTAGTAAGGGTATTCAAAAGTCAACGTCTTAACCCATTTTGGGCAGGCTAAAGAGAGATATCCCTTGAAAGCTTTAAATTCCCATTTTCTGTGAATTTCCCTAACGGTAACTTGTAGGGTTTCAAGACAAATTGACTATTCGTAGGTGTTTATGTGACATTAACCATCTACAAGCTGCCAAGCATCGTAATGTTGTTAACATGGGACTGTTTTCAGACACGCACAGCACCTAATGTATACATGAGAGATAAACATAATCTCCTTTGTTTGAAGTGGAATTCACAGAGGACCATTTTTGTAAGTAATAAAGGTATTCAAAAAGCCAAGCGTTAACCCCTGTTGGGGAGGTTAACAGGGATACCCATCAAAAGCTTAAAAATCGTTTTCCCTGGATTTCTACAAACATTTTGTGGGGTTTTCAAGAGAAAATGGCCGTTGATAGGTCTTGGTGTCATATGACCAGTTGCATGGGTCAATTATTCTGGTAGGCATTTGTTAACCCTTCATGGGCTTTTACCGGACGCAAAACTGATAGGGAAACATTGATATTGATATTAACCCATTCTACCATTAATGATGGGTTTTACCTAAACATTTTTTTATCAAAACCAAACCGAATCATTTGAGACTACTATACTCACCTTTCTCATAACATCAATGAAGGAACTTTTGTGAGACAGTTAAAAACAATTCATCAGACACTGTGGGGGTCAAGAAAAATCATGGAATCTAATTGGTGTTTAAGGTTTGTAAGTAGTAAGGGTATTTAAAAGAATGAAACTTAACCCATTTTGAACTGGATAAGGAGAGATGCCCCTTAAACGCTTAAAATTTACATTTTCGTGGATTTCGCTAACTGCTTGTTGGGGATTTTCAAGAACAATTTGACATTGGCAGGTCTTACAAATTGCATAGATAGAATATTCCGCTAGTCGTTTGTTAATCCCTCTACCGGCTGCTAAACGTCAAAATTTTAATAAAATCGGCTGTTTTCGGGCAGCAAAATGGGTATGCAATAGATAAACATGACCTCTTTTATCAGATTTAGAATTCCTGGGGGATAATGTATGATAGTATTAAGGGTATTCAAGGGAGCGCGGTGGCTCAGTGGTAGACTGTTGTACTTCTATGCTAGAGGTCCCGAGTTCGATCCCCGTCCGGGACGACTCACGTTGTGTCCTTGGGCAAGGCACTTTGGCCCGGTTGCCGACATGGGGGCACGATGTCCCCATGTACTAAGGCACACTGCACGTCGATGGTACACATGTCTTCAACCTCTGTAACCCTGCCTGAGCGGAGCCTGAATAGAGAATGTTGAGGAGCTGACAGTTGCTCGTCGATGCTTGGTGGTTCTCTCCGGGTACTCCGGCTTCCTCCACCTCTAAAACTGTCACGGTCACGATTAGCCATTGTGCAGAAGTATGTGACCTTAAACACCAATAAATAAATAAATAAATAAAGACAGACAGCTCATGCCGTGTACGCTGCCTACATTACTTGTAAAATCGACCCCCCCCCCCACCCCCCCCCCCCCCCCCCCCACTAAATCTCCTACGAGGTGCGGTTTCGGACCCGACCACCGGACGGTTCTGACCACATCAAATAACACACCTTCGTTGTATTTAGCAGAAAGAAATTTCCCCAAGAAGCAAAGACAAAATTACGTCTGCAGAAAATAATGGCAAATATTTTATTTAGCCTGTATTTTGTCCGTATAGAAAATTTCTCACCCACATATACCTAAAAATGATTCAATGATACAATTGGACATATTTCTCTCATAAAACGTGAAAAAACACTTGATTTATTGCATTTTAGGATTGCGCATGTATATTCTTAGAAGATTCTCTGTCTGTTATTAAACTACGGCGTGTCTTTGATCTCGTTTGGGACGATCAGTGATTAGCACCTTTTCAACAAGAGCCATGGAAATTGAAAATAAAAAAGTAATCAAATTTCACTAAAACCTTTTACAGAATCGTGGTTTTCAGAAAACGCTTTCGCGATTGCGTGTGTCGTTTTCAAAATTCGGATCAGTAAGCACGAAATTATAAATATGTTGTTGTCAATAACAAAATTGAAAGCATGTCCGTCAAACTTGCATGACGTCAGAACTCGACTCTGGTAAAATACTGCGGTGTGGTGAAAGGACGAGAGTAAGAAACGCTGATATCGCAGTAGGCTTTAAAATGTCCATGGAATGGTCCTAAAATCAACTTTATATTTGCAGCTTTATTGCAAATAAGTTTCCCGTTGTTTCTTGTTGAAATGTTATTTCCGTCAAGGCCAGGTACCATAGAAAATTTGGAATACTGGGCAGTGGGATAGGGCACCTGCCCCATGAACAACTGCCTGCTATTAAAATTAATTAGCGGGGACACCCCCCCCCCCCCCCCCCCCCATGCTGTTTATTTTACCTAGGACACCTGCCCTCTGCTGTTTTTTTACCTAGGACTCATGCCCCCCCCCCCACCCCCTACTGTTAGATTAGATTAAACATATTTTATTTGCCACTTGACAATGCAAATCAGGATTGGAGGACAAGTGCTTACCACTTAGAAGCCCCTCCGTTCCTGTACGGTGACTAATAATTTACAATATGGCAGAACGTATTTCATAAATAACAGAATCTAGCAAAATCTAAATATTATAAACATTATAGACAAACACAAATTAAACTGAGAGAAAGAGAGAGAGAGAGAGAGAGATCGAGAGAGAGAGAGAGAGAGAGAGAGAGAGAGAGAGAGATCAAAAAAATAAATAGAATATAAAGAAAACATGAAATACAACATTAGGTCCAGTGATGATGCCCGCCACCCACCCAATTGCATTCTATAGTATATTGGCCGTAATGGGAGTCTAAATTAACATCTTGATTACAGCCACTGAGCATAGGTTTTCACTTCCGGGGATGTCCACACAACTGTTTTTTCATCAAGTACACTTGTCCTGCCCCCGTTTGTTTGCTAACGGGCCCCTACCCATTGACCTTTCTATTTTTAGAAGCACCCGGGCCGACGGGGAGAGGGCGTTGTTGGGAGCATGGCTAGATTTTGCTATAAAATGGGATTGAAGGAAGGTACCCTCAAATCTGGGGCGAAAGTGGCAAAAATGACAAAAGGCTACCTCAACGTATGGTAACGGTATAAACTACAGTCGATCTGGGCGATGTACAGACGAAAAATCATACCTTGGAGCTGGTTAGGCAATTTGGCACAAAAAACTCCGACTTCATGCTCAATCGCTGCTCTATAGTAGTCTACAACAGTTCTCAAGTCCATTCCAAACTGATAGAGTCGGGACGAATAGTACTCTCACTTTCCACGCGATGCGTGGTGTTCTTCACGCGGCCTCGACACTCGCAATAGATGCCAAAATGTCGGCCAGGGTGCGTAGAACAAGTTCTGAAACTTAGATGTCGCTGCCTTCAGCGGTCTAGACACGCTTCATGTTTGTGAGAAGTGCAATTTTAATGTCTAATTGGCAAATTTTCGTTAATCGTTACCCGCCAAAAAACCTACTCACCGCCGATTTCTTTTCACTTCAACTTCTGACGATTATCTAAGGTTTAAAGATAGTGTCAGGATACCCCTCCCCCGCCGCCCTTTTGGAGCTGGTTAGGCAATGCGGCACCGAAACCTGGGACGTTATGCTCAATCGCAGCTCTACAGTCGTCTACAACACTGCCCGTGTCCATTCTAAACTGATAGAGTCGGGACGAATAGTACTCTCACATTCCAAGCGATGCGTGGTGTTTTCCACGCGGTCCGGACACTCCAAACAGATCCCAAAATGTCGGCCAGGGTTCGTAGAACAAGTTCTGAAAATTTCAAGTCGCTGCCTCCAGCGGTCTGAACACCGTTCGTCTATGTCTGAAGTGCTATTTTAATGTCCAATATACAAATCTTCGTCAATCTTTTCCTGCCTGCCAGAAACCCAATCACCGCCAATTTCTCTTGACTTTAAACTTCTGAGATTCTCGTAGGTTTAAAGGTTGTGTTGGGGTCCCTGGTGGCTGTCTTAAAGAAGCAACTTCCATTTACAGTCAACTCTCCACCAGTCACACACAATTGTAACATTTAAGTGGACTTGCTCCAGCGAGGAGGCACTGAAGGATTCTGCGCCCATTCCCGACGCTTTTTTCGAACTGGCTTGAAAAGGAAGGATCAAATTCAAACAATTACCTCCTCTCTCCAAAACGCCATATCTCAACCAATTCTAGGCAGATTTCCATGAAATTTTCACTCCTTGTTCATGAATAGTTGTGGCATCACTTTCCACGAAGAGACATGAATTTCGCATTTCGTCACGTCGAATTGGAAAAGAGCGTATGCGCAGGGATTTCTCTGAAAACATCTTGGAAGATTTTAAAGAAAAATGGCCATTTGCAGTTCTTAGTGTGACATTACAAGTTGCATGGAAAAATATTCCTGTTAGTACTTGTTAACCCTCTACAAGCTGCCAGACATCAATATTTTGGATACATTTGAGATAAAATGGACCATTTTCAAATAGACACTGCACTGTGGGTATGTGTGAAACAAACATAACTCCTTTTGTGGGTCATTAACTTGTCGGACGACGATATTGATATTAACCCACTCCACCGTTAATGATGGTTTTTACCTAAACAATTTTTTTATCAACTGAGTCATTTGAGACGAACGAAATGGTTTTACGCGCCGAAGGCGCGCAGGGACGATTTGAAGGACAAGCCCCCTTCAACCCTCGTTAGCTGTTTGTTGTTGTTGTAGGATGTCAAGGCGTGGTGGAGGAGGAAAAGGAAGGAGGGAGGTGGCTTAACCCCGTCTAGGCTTCTTTCGGCTCTTGTTCTTTGGAGGTGGTTGAGATTGTGATGTGGAAGTCGACGATGTTGAGTTTATTGTTGAGTTTGGTGAATGGATTGCGTCTAATTCCTTTTTGAGATCTGCTTTTGATTGTTCCCTGAACTCGTGGGTTTCGGAGGCGATTCGGTTTCCCATCTCAACTGCCCGCCTTCCCATCTCTATTATTCTCCTTATTTCTTCGGCGGCGACTGCAGACTTAGGTGGCTGTGTTGCTGAGATTGACACACCCTGGCTGTCCGGTAGAGAAGGAAGTGGGGAGTGAGGGGTGGGAGGTGGTGAAAAGGCAACCTCCGGTTCCTCCTCAGTCTCCACCAGACGTTCCTCATCCAACAGTACCGGCTCAGGAGCTGGCAGTTGGTTGGGTGTACTAGTGGCACTAGGAGGGGAACTGGCAGCTGCCTCCGGGACCTCCATACTGTCGCTCACCTCTTTCTTCCTATTCCGGAAGGCCTCCAGGCGCCTGGAATCCCGGCGCTTGGTGGACGGACTCTTCTTCTTCTTGCTCTTCTTCTTTACAGGGCCAGGTCCAGGCTTCTTCGGCTGAGGACCAGTGTGAGAGGGGTTCCTCTCACAAAAGGTGCTACCTCTCCCCGAAGAAGGTGTGGCGGTGTTGTGATCTTCAATGACGAACTCCAAGTTCAGATGGACTCTCTTGCCTGTCTCCCGGACAGTCCAGGTGACAGGGCAAGAGATGCCCAGAGCTGCTATTGTTCTCTTCAGTCGCGCTGGTAGTTCCAGTGTTTCCATAATTATGGTGTTAATTAGGATCGAGCCAAGTCATTTGAGACTACTATACTCACCTTTCTCATAACATCAATGAAGGAACTTCAGTGAGACAGTTAAAAACAATTCATCAGACACTGTGGGGTCATGAAGAATCATGGAATCTCATCGGGAAAAGCCATGATTCTCCAGAATCATAAAGTCTAGTTTTTTTTGGTTTTTTTTTTTTTTTTCCACACATTTTGTCCGTACGATTCAGAAGCCATTTTCGAACCGATTTTCACGAAATTTTGCACACGCATAGAGGGGCACAAAATCTAAAAATGTACCGAAGCGGAATTTTCGATTTAACCCTTATTTCGTCAGAATTGGCAAAAAACTGCCAAAATTGGGGTTTATCGGCACTTTCTCGAAACATGTCTTGTAGATTTTTTTTATACATTCGTCATTGCTAGACCTGTCTGTGACACACCCTTTGGTACACATGACATATCAGGCGATGCATATGGTAACCCTCCACAGGCTGCCAAACATCGAAATTTTGATGAAATAGGCCGGTTTCAGGCCCCCACTGCACCCAAACAATTCACGAGAGATAAACATAACTTCCTTTATTGGGAGTGGAATTCACCGTGGATCATTTTTGTCAGTAATAAGGGTGTTCAGAAAACCAAGCGTTAACCCATTTTGAGCTGGTTAAACAGCAATACCCCCATAATGCTCAAAAGTTCGTGTTTTCCGTGGATTTTTCTGAACGAGTCTTGTAGATTTTCAAGAAAAAATGGTCACTCTCAGGTCTTGGTGTGACATTACAAGTTGCATGGATAAAATATTCCGGTCAGCATTAGTTAACCCTCCCCGAGCTGCTAAACGTAAAAATTGTGATAAAATGGGCTGTTTTTAGACGATAACAGCACCCAAACGGTATTCCAGAGAGAAAGGGGCCTTCATTTATCGGACGCAAAATTGATCGGAAAATATTTTTGAAAGTGGTAAGGGTATTCAAAATTTGACGTCTTAACCCATTTTGGGCTGGTTAAATAGAGATACCCATTAAAATCTTAAAATACCCATTTTCTGTGGATTTCTCTATCAACATTTTGTAGGTTTTCAAGAAAAAATCGGATATTTGCAGGTCTTGGTGTGACATTACAAGATGCATGAACAAAATATTCCGGTCAGCATTAGTTAACCCTCCCCGGGCTGTTGAAGGTCAAAATTGTGATAAAATGGGCTGTTTTTGGACACCAACAGCACCCAAAAGGTACACCACGAAGAAACGTGCCTCCTTTTATCGAGCGCACAATTTATACGGAAACATTTTTGTAAGCATTAAGGGTATTCAAAAGTCGACGTCTTAACCCATTTTGGACAGGCTAAAGCGAGATATCCCTTGAAAGCTTTAAATTCCCATTTTCTGTGAATTTCCCTAACGGTAACTTGTAGGGTTTCAAGACAAATTGACTTTTCGTAGGTCTTTATGTGACATTACAAGCTGCATGGACAAAATACTCCGGTGAGCGTTTATTAACCATCTACAAGCTGCCAAGCATCGTAATTTTGTTAACATGGGGCTGTTTTCAGACACGCACAGCACCCAATGTATACATGAGAGATAAACATAATCTCCTTTGTTGGAAGTGGAATTCACAGAGGACCATTTTTGTAAGTAATAAGGGTATTAAAAAAACAAGCGTTAACACCCTGTTGGGGAGGTTAACACGGATACCCATCGATAGCTTAAAAAATCGTTTTCCCTGGATTTCTTTACAAACATTTTGTGGGGTTTCCAAGAGAAAATGGCCGTTGATAGGTCTTGGTGTCATATGACCAGTTGCATGGATAAATTATTCTGGTAGACATTTGTTAACCCTCCATGGGCTGCTAAATGTAAAAAAAAATGAAGAAATAGTCTGTTTTTGGACCCCAACAAATGGAAATGCCAGAGAGAAACGTAACTTCTTTTACCGGAAGCAAAACTGATAGGGAAACATTGATCTTGATATTAACCCATTCTACCATTAATGATGGGTTTTACCTAAACATTTTTTTTTTATCAAACCCAAACCGAGTCATTTGAGAGTACTTTACTCACCTTTCTCATAACATCAATGAGGGAACTTCAGTGAGACAGTTAAAAACAATTCATCAGACACTGTGGGGTCATGAAAAATCATGGAATCTAATCGGGAAAAGCCATGATTCTCCAGAATCATAAAGTCTAGTTATTTATTGGTATTTTAGGTGTCCGTCAGTCTTGTAAAGGTCACCACAGTGTACCGTAACTTCCGTTTGGTGCAAAATGCAATAACTTGTCTATTTATTTATTTACTTATTCATTTATTAGTGTTTAAGGTCACATATTTCTGCACAATAGCTAACCATGACCGTGACAGTTTTACGGGTGGTGGAAGCCGGAGTACCCGGAGAGAAGCACCGAGCAACGGCGATCAACTGTCAGCTCCCCAACATACCAACTCCACACAAGCAGGGTTCGCATTGGTTGAAGACAGGTGCACCATCGCTGTGCAGTACGCCTTAGTACACAGCGTCACCGTGCCCCCACGTGGGCAATGGGGGTGAAGTGTCTTGCCCAAGGACGCAACGCGGTTGCCGCATGTGGGATTCGAACCGAGGACCTCTCGGCTTGCAGCCTGCACCTCAACCAAGTGAGCCACCGCGTCCCAACTTGTCTATTAAGACTCGATTCGAAAAAAAAATGTGTGATTCGCAGATCCCAAAATAAAATATAACCTTTAAGACTAGATTCGATTTAAGCATGGCATCAAACATAAGATTCCGAGCGCAATTTTCTGATAAACCTACATAATTAAAGGCGAAGAATCACATTTTTGACTCCTTTTCAAAGAGAGTTGGTACCAAAGCTGGTTTATTGGCAATTAATCCAGTCGTGTTGATTTCTGTCTGGTATGTCGCGCACTTCTAATCGATACTAAATGCCGGCTGAATGAAAAAATTTACTCTTTTCTTTCGCCATTTAACCAAACACGGTCATCAATGTGTCGCTTGGAACGAGTTAACAGCCGTTAACAGAACCTGCAGTACGGCCACTGTGGACTGGTCATTTTCCACTGGTGGGTACTTTTACCAAAGACGCAATGATATTAGATTCCAAACCCTAATTACAGGAATAATCATAAAACTAGACTTTATGATTCTGGAGAATCATGGCTTTTCCCGATGAGATTCCATGATTTTTCATGACCCCACAGTGTCTGATGAATTGTTTTAACTGTCTCACTAAAGTTCCTTCATTGATGTTATGAGAAAGGTGAAGATAGTAGTCTCAAATGACACAGTTTGATAAAAAAAAATTGTTTAGGTAAAAACCATCATTAACGGTGGAGTGGGTTAATGTCAATATTGTCGTCCCACAAGTCAATGAACGACAAAAGGAGTTATGTTTGTTTGACACATACTCACTGAGTGCTGTGTCAGTTTAAAAAATGGTCCATTTTATCTCAAATGTATCCAAAATATTGATGTCTGGCAGGTTGTAGAGGGTTAACAAGTGCCAACAGGAATATTTATTCATGCAACTTGTAATGTCACACCAAGAACTGTGAATGGCCATTTTTTCTTTAAAATCTACAAGATGTTTTCAGAGAAATCCAGGGAGAATAGGAATTTTAAGCTTTTGATGGGTATCATTGTTTTTCCAGCCCAAAACGGGTTAAGTGTTGTTTTTGGAATACTCTTATTACTTCCAAAAATAATTCTCAGTGAATTCTACTTTTACTTATTTTGATCTTTCCTCCCAACTTCGGGTGTTGTGGATACGCAAACACAGCCTATTTTATCAACATTTTGATGTTTGAGAACCTGCATTGGGTTAATAAATGCTTACAGGAATATTTTGTACATGCAACTTGTAATGTCACACAAAGATATGAGAATGGCCATTTTTTCCTGAAAATCTACGGGATGTTTTTTAAAGAAATCCTCAGATAACATGAATTTTTAACCTTTTGAGGGGTATCTCTCTTTAACCATCTCTAAAGGGTTAATGTTTGGTTTTGTGAATATCTTCATTACTTACAAAAATGATCGACGGTGAATTTCACTTCCAATGAAGGAGGTTATGTTTATCTCCTAGGTACACATGCCCAAGGACAGCCCATTTTCTCCAAACGTCAATGCTTGGCAGCCTCTGGGGGGTTAACAAATGCTTACCGAAACATTTTGATCATGCAACTTGTAATGTCACTCGAAGACCTGCGAATGGTCAATTGCTCTTGAAATTTTCTTTTTTGAGAAATCCACAGAAAACTGGAATTTTAAGCTTTTAAGGGGTATATCTCCTTAACCAGTCAAAAATGGGTTAAGACCTCGATTTTTGAATACAGTTACCACTTACAAAAATGTTTCCCTGTCAGTTTTGCGTCCGGTAAAAGAAGTTACGTTTCTCTGTTGTATTCCCATTTGATGTTGTTGTTGTTGTTCAAAAACAGACTATTTTTTTTCAAAATTTTGACATTTAGAAGCCTATGGAGGGTTAACAAATGCTTACCGGAATAATTTATCCCATCAACTGGTAATGTGACACCATGACCTATCAATGGCCATTTTCTCTTGAAAACCCTACCAGATGTTTGTAAAGAAATCCAGGGAAAACAAATTTTTAAGCCTTTGGTGGGTATCACTATTAACAACCACAAAATGGGTTAACGCTTGGTTTTTTGAATACCCTTATTACTTACAAAAATGGTCTTCGGTGAATTCCACTTCCAACAAAGGAGATTATGTTTATTTCTCAGGTACACTTTGGGTGATGTGCGTGCCTGAAAACAGCCCATTTCAACAAAATTACGATGCTTGGCAGCCTCTAGAGGGTTAATAAACGCTCACCGGAATATTTTGTCCATGCAGCTTGTAATATCATACAAAGACCTGCGAGTAGTCAATTTTTCTTGAAAACCTGCAGGATGTTTTTAGAGAAATCCACAGAAAATGGGAATTTTAAGATTTTAAGGGGTCTCTCTCTTTAGCCTGTCCAAAATGGGTTAAGACTTCGACTTTTGAATACCCTTACTACTTACAAAAATGTTTGCGTATAGATTGTGCGCTCGATAAAAGAAGGCGCGTTTCTTTGTGGCGTACACATTGGGTGCTGTTGGCGTCCAAAAACAGCCCATTTTATCACAATTTTGACTTTTAGCAGCCCGTGGAGGGTTAACAAATGCTCACCACTGTATTTTGTCCATGCAACTTCTATTGTCACACCAAAGGCCTGGGAGTGACAAATTTTTCTTGAAGAGCTGCAAGACTCGTTTAGAGAAATCCACGGAAAACACAATTTTTTTAGCTTTATGGGAGTATTGCTGTTTAACCAGCCCAAAGCGGGTTAACGCTTGGTTTGTTGAACACCCTTATTACTGACAAAAATGATCCTCGATGAATTCCACTCCCAATAAAGGAAGCTATGTTTATCTCTCATGTATTGTTTGGGTGTGGTGGGGGCCTGAAACCGGCCTATTTCATCAAAATTTCGA